>JARPMR010000003.1:26662766-27862766 GCA_029955525.1 Oeneis ivallda | reverse complement strand
CTTATTTGACCCCAGGGAAGCCCAAATATCGATTTTGAACGAAATCGGTCCAATAACAAAGAATTTCAATATGGCGATGACTTTTTATAATTTTGCCAATCATTTTCTCTTATTTGACCCCAGGGAAGCCCAAATATCGATTTTGAACGAAATCGGTCCAATAACTAAGAATTTCAATATGGCGGCGACTTTTTCAATTTTTGGCATCCATTGCCTCTTTCTTGACCCCAGGGAAGCCCAAATATCGATTTTGAACGAAATCGGTCGAATAACAAAGAATTTCAATATGGCGGCGACTTTTTCAATTTTTCGCATCCATTTCCTCTTTCTTGGCCCCAGGGAAGCCTAAATATCGATTTTGAACGAAATCGGTCCAATAACAAAGAATTTCAATATGGCGGTGACTTTTTATAATTTTGCCAATCATTTTCTCTTATTTGACCCCAGGGAAGCCCAAATATCGATTTTGAACGAAATCGGTCCAATAACTAAGAATTTCAATATGGCGGCGACTTTTTCAATTTTTGGTATCCATTGCCTCTTTCTTGACCCCAGGGAAGCCCAAATATCGATTTTGAACGAAATCGGTCGAATAACAAAGAATTTCAATATGGCGGCGACTTTTTCAATTTTTCGCATCCATTTCCTCTGTCTTGACCCCAGGGAAGCCCAAATATCGATTTTGAATGAAATCGGTCGAATAACAAAGAATTTCAATATGGCGGCGACTTTTTCAATTTTTGGCATCCATTTCCTCTTTCTTGGCCCCAGGGAAGCCTAAATATCGATTTTGAACGAAATCGGTCCAATAACAAAGAATTTCAATATGGCGGTGACTTTTTATAATTTTGCCAATCATTTTCTCTTATTTGACCCCAGGGAAGCCCAAATATCGATTTTGAACGAAATCGATCGGAACAAAGAATTTCAATATGGCGGTCACTTTTTAAAATTTTGGCATCTATTTCCTCTTTCTTGACCCAAGGGAAGCCTAAATATCGATTTTGAACGAAATCGGTCCAATAACAAAGAATTTCAATATGGCGGTGACTTTTTATAGTTTTGCAAATCATTTCGTCTTATTTGACCCCAGGGAAGCCCAAATATCGATTTTGAACGAAATCGGTCCAATAACAAAGAATTTCAATATGGCGGTGACTTTTTATAATTTTGCCAATCATTTTCTCTTATTTGACCCCAGGGAAGCCCAAATATCGATTTTGAACGAAATCGGTCCAATAACAAAGGATTTCAATATGGCGGTCACTTTTTAAAATTTTGGCATCTATTTCCTCTTTCTTGACCCAAGGGAAGCCTAAATATCGATTTTGAACGAAATCGTTCCAATAACAAAGAATTCCAATATGGCGGCGACCTTTTAAACTTTTGGCATCTATTTCCTCTTTCTTGACCCAAGGGAAGCCTAAATATCGATTTTGAACGAAATCGGTCTAATAACAAAGAATTTCAATATGGCGGTGACTTTTTATAGTTTTGCAAATCATTTCGTCTTATTTGACCCCAGGGAAGCCCAAATATCGATTTTGAACGAAATCGGTCCAATAACAAAGAATTTCAATATGGCGGTGACTTTTTATAATTTTGCCAATCATTTTCTCTTATTTGACCCCAGGGAAGCCTAAATATCGATTTTGAACGAAATCGGTCCAATAACAAAGAATTTCAATATGGCGATGACTTTTTATAATTTTGCCACTCATTTTGTCTTATTTAACCCCAGGGAAGCCCAAATATCGATTTTGAACGAAATCGATCGGAACAAAGAATTTCAATATGGCGGTCACTTTTTAAAATTTTGGCATCTATTTCCTCTTTCTTGACCCAAGGGAAGCCTAAATATCGATTTTGAACGAAATCGGTCCAATAACAAAGAATTTCAATATGACGGTGACTTTTTATAGTTTTGCAAATCATTTCGTCTTATTTGACCCCAGGGAAGCCCAAATATCGATTTTGAACGAAATCGGTCCAATAACAAAGAATTTCAATATGGCGGTGACTTTTTATAATTTTGCCAATCATTTTCTCTTATTTGACCCCAGGGAAGCCCAAATATCGATTTTGAACGAAATCGGTCCAATAACAAAGGATTTCAATATGGCGATGACTTTTTATAATTTTGCCAATCATTTTGTCTTATTTAACCCCAAGGAAGCCCAAATATCGATTTTGAACGAAATCGATCGGAACAAAGAATTTCAATATGGCGGTCACTTTTTAAAATTTTGGCATCTATTTCCTCTTTCTTGACCCAAGGGAAGCCTAAATATCGATTTTGAACGAAATCGGTCCAATAACAAAGAATTTCAATATGGCGGTGACTTTTTATAGTTTTGCAAATCATTTCGTCTTATTTGACCCCAGGGAAGCCCAAATATCGATTTTGAACGAAATCGGTCCAATAACAAAGAATTTCAATATGGCGGTGACTTTTTATAATTTTGCCAATCATTTTCTCTTATTTGACCCCAGGGAAGCCCAAATATCGATTTTGAACGAAATCGGTCCAATAACAAAGGATTTCAATATGGCGGTCACTTTTTAAAATTTTGGCATCTATTTCCTCTTTCTTGACCCAAGGGAAGCCTAAATATCGATTTTGAACGAAATCGGTCCAATAACAAAGAATTCCAATATGGCGGCGACCTTTTAAACTTTTGGCATCTATTTCCTCTTTCTTGACCCAAGGGAAGCCTAAATATCGATTTTGAACGAAATCGGTCTAATAACAAAGAATTTCAATATGGCGGTGACTTTTTAAAATTTTGGCATCTATTTCCTCTTTCTTGACCCAAGCGAAGCCCAAATATCGATTTTGAAGGAATTCGGTCCAATAACAAAGAATTTTAATATGGCGGGGACTTTTTTATATTTTGGCATCCATTTCCTCTTTCATGACCCCAGGGAAGCCCAAATATAGATTTAAAGCGAAATCGGTCCAGTAACAAAGAATTTCAATATGTCGGGGACTTCTTTATATTTTGGCATCTATTTCCTCTTTATTGACCCAAGGGAAGCCTAAATACCGATTTTGAACGAAATCGGTCTAATAACAAAGAATTTCAATATGGCGGTGACTTTTTATAATTTTACAAATCATTTCGTCTTATTTGACCCTAGGGAAGCCCAAATATCGATTTTCAACGAAATCTATCCAATAACAAAGAATTTCAATATGGCGGTGACTTTTTATAATTTTGCCAATCATTTTCTCTTATTTGACCCCAGGGAAGCCCAAATATCGATTTTGAACGAAATCGGTCCAATAACAAAGAATTTCAATATGGCGGTCACTTTTTAAATTTTTGGCATCTATTTCCTCTTTCTTGACCCAAGGGAAGCCTAAATATCGATTTTGAACGAAATCGGTCCAATAACAAAGAATTTCAATATGGCGGTGATTTTTTATAGTTTTGCAAATCATTTCGTCTTATATGACCCCAGGGAAGCCCAAATATCGATTTTGAACGAAATCGGTCCAATAACAAAGAATTTCAATATGGCGGTGACCTTTTAAACTTTTGGCATCTATTTCCTCTTTCTTGACCCAAGGGAAGCCTAAATATCGATTTTGAACGAAATCGGTCTAATAACAAAGAATTTCAATATGGCGGTGACTTTTTAAAATTTTGGCATCTATTTCCTCTTTCTTGACCCAAGGGAAGCCTAAATATCGATTTTGAACGAAATCGGTCCAATAACAAAGAATTTCAATATGGCGGTGACTTTTTATAATTTTGCCAATCATTTTCTCTTATTTGACCCCAGGGAAGCCCAAATATCGATTTTGAACGAAATCGGTCCAATAACAAAGGATTTCAATATGGCGATGACTTTTTATAATTTTGCCAATCATTTTGTCTTATTTAACCCCAAGGAAGCCCAAATATCGATTTTGAACGAAATCGATCGGAACAAAGAATTTCAATATGGCGGTCACTTTTTAAAATTTTGGCATCTATTTCCTCTTTCTTGACCCAAGGGAAGCCTAAATATCGATTTTGAACGAAATCGGTCCAATAACAAAGAATTTCAATATGGCGGTGACTTTTTATAGTTTTGCAAATCATTTCGTCTTATTTGACCCCAGGGAAGCCCAAATATCGATTTTGAACGAAATCGGTCCAATAACAAAGAATTTCAATATGGCGGTGACTTTTTATAATTTTGCCAATCATTTTCTCTTATTTGACCCCAGGGAAGCCCAAATATCGATTTTGAACGACATCGGTCCAATAACAAAGGATTTCAATATGGCGGTCACTTTTTAAAATTTTGGCATCTATTTCCTCTTTCTTGACCCAAGGGAAGCCTAAATATCGATTTTGAACGAAATCGGTCCAATAACAAAGAATTCCAATATGGCGGCGACCTTTTAAACTTTTGGCATCTATTTCCTCTTTCTTGACCCAAGGGAAGCCTAAATATCGATTTTGAACGAAATCGGTCTAATAACAAAGAATTTCAATATGGCGGTGACTTTTTAAAATTTTGGCATCTATTTCCTCTTTCTTGACCCAAGCGAAGCCCAAATATCGATTTTGAAGGAATTCGGTCCAATAACAAAGAATTTTAATATGGCGGGGACTTTTTTATATTTTGGCATCCATTTCCTCTTTCATGACCCCAGGGAAGCCCAAATATAGATTTAAAGCGAAATCGGTCCAGTAACAAAGAATTTCAATATGTCGGGGACTTCTTTATATTTTGGCATCTATTTCCTCTTTATTGACCCAAGGGAAGCCTAAATACCGATTTTGAACGAAATCGGTCTAATAACAAAGAATTTCAATATGGCGGTGACTTTTTATAATTTTACAAATCATTTCGTCTTATTTGACCCTAGGGAAGCCCAAATATCGATTTTCAACGAAATCTATCCAATAACAAAGAATTTCAATATGGCGGTGACTTTTTATAATTTTGCCAATCATTTTCTCTTATTTGACCCCAGGGAAGCCCAAATATCGATTTTGAACGAAATCGGTCCAATAACAAAGAATTTCAATATGGCGGTCACTTTTTAAAATTTTGGCATCTATTTCCTCTTTCTTGACCCAAGGGAAGCCTAAATATCGATTTTGAACGAAATCGGTCCAATAACAAAGAATTTCAATATGGCGGTGATTTTTTATAGTTTTGCAAATCATTTCGTCTTATTTGACCCCAGGGAAGCCCAAATATCGATTTTGAACGAAATCGGTCCAATAACAAAGAATTTCAATATGGCGGTGACCTTTTAAACTTTTGGCATCTATTTCCTCTTTCTTGACCCAAGGGAAGCCTAAATATCGATTTTGAACGAAATCGGTCTAATAACAAAGAATTTCAATATGGCGGTGACTTTTTAAAATTTTGGCATCTATTTCCTCTTTCTTGACCCAAGGGAAGCCTAAATATCGATTTTGAACGAAATCGGTCCAATAACAAAGAATTTCAATATTGCGGTGACTTTTTATAGTTTTGCAAATCATTTCGTCTTATTTGACCCCAGGGAAGCCCAAATATCGATTTTGAACGAAATCGGTCCAATAACAAAGAATTTCAATATGGCGGCGACCTTTTAAACTTTTGGCATCTATTTCCTCTTTCTTGACCCAAGGGAAGCCTAAATATCGATTTTGAACGAAATCGGTCCAATAACAAAGAATTTCAATATGGCGGTGACTTTTTATAATTTTGCCAATCATTTTCTCTTATTTGACCCCAGGGAAGCCTAAATATCGATTTTGAACGAAATCGGTCCAATAACAAAGAATTTCAATATGGCGATGACTTTTTATAATTTTGCCACTCATTTTGTCTTATTTAACCCCAGGGAAGCCCAAATATCGATTTTGAACGAAATCGATCGGAACAAAGAATTTCAATATGGCGGTCACTTTTTAAAATTTTGGCATCTATTTCCTCTTTCTTGACCCAAGGGAAGCCTAAATATCGATTTTGAACGAAATCGGTCCAATAACAAAGAATTTCAATATGACGGTGACTTTTTATAGTTTTGCAAATCATTTCGTCTTATTTGACCCCAGGGAAGCCCAAATATCGATTTTGAACGAAATCGGTCCAATAACAAAGAATTTCAATATGGCGGTGACTTTTTATAATTTTGCCAATCATTTTCTCTTATTTGACCCCAGGGAAGCCCAAATATCGATTTTGAACGAAATCGGTCCAATAACAAAGGATTTCAATATGGCGATGACTTTTTATAATTTTGCCAATCATTTTGTCTTATTTAACCCCAAGGAAGCCCAAATATCGATTTTGAACGAAATCGATCGGAACAAAGAATTTCAATATGGCGGTCACTTTTTAAAATTTTGGCATCTATTTCCTCTTTCTTGACCCAAGGGAAGCCTAAATATCGATTTTGAACGAAATCGGTCCAATAACAAAGAATTTCAATATGGCGGTGACTTTTTATAGTTTTGCAAATCATTTCGTCTTATTTGACCCCAGGGAAGCCCAAATATCGATTTTGAACGAAATCGGTCCAATAACAAAGAATTTCAATATGGCGGTGACTTTTTATAATTTTGCCAATCATTTTCTCTTATTTGACCCCAGGGAAGCCCAAATATCGATTTTGAACGAAATCGGTCCAATAACAAAGGATTTCAATATGGCGGTCACTTTTTAAAATTTTGGCATCTATTTCCTCTTTCTTGACCCAAGGGAAGCCTAAATATCGATTTTGAACGAAATCGGTCTAATAACAAAGAATTTCAATATGGCGGTGACTTTTTAAAATTTTGGCATCTATTTCCTCTTTCTTGACCCAAGCGAAGCCCAAATATCGATTTTGAAGGAATTCGGTCCAATAACAAAGAATTTTAATATGGCGGGGACTTTTTTATATTTTGGCATCCATTTCCTCTTTCATGACCCCAGGGAAGCCCAAATATAGATTTAAAGCGAAATCGGTCCAGTAACAAAGAATTTCAATATGTCGGGGACTTCTTTATATTTTGGCATCTATTTCCTCTTTATTGACCCAAGGGAAGCCTAAATACCGATTTTGAACGAAATCGGTCTAATAACAAAGAATTTCAATATGGCGGTGACTTTTTATAATTTTACAAATCATTTCGTCTTATTTGACCCTAGGGAAGCCCAAATATCGATTTTCAACGAAATCTATCCAATTACAAAGAATTTCAATATGGCGGTGACTTTTTATAATTTTGCCAATCATTTTCTCTTATTTGACCCCAGGGAAGCCCAAATATCGATTTTGAACGAAATCGGTCCAATAACAAAGAATTTCAATATGGCGGTCACTTTTTAAAATTTTGGCATCTATTTCCTCTTTCTTGACCCAAGGGAAGCCTAAATATCGATTTTGAACGAAATCGGTCCAATAACAAAGAATTTCAATATGGCGGTGATTTTTTATAGTTTTGCAAATCATTTCGTCTTATTTGACCCCAGGGAAGCCCAAATATCGATTTTGAACGAAATCGGTCCAATAACAAAGAATTTC
This sequence comes from Oeneis ivallda, assembly GCA_029955525.1. Lineage (NCBI taxonomy): Eukaryota > Metazoa > Arthropoda > Insecta > Lepidoptera > Nymphalidae > Oeneis > Oeneis ivallda. The sequence continues at coordinate 27,855,259 of JARPMR010000003.1, read as the reverse complement.
AATATGGCGGTGACCTTTTAAACTTTTGGCATCTATTTCCTCTTTCTTGACCCAAGGGAAGCCTAAATATCGATTTTGAACGAAATCGGTCCAATAACAAAGAATTTCAATATGGCGGTGACTTTTATAATTTTGCCAATCATTTTCTCTTATTTGACCCCAGGGAAGCCAAAATATCGATTTTGAACGAAATCGGTCCAATAACAAAGAATTTCAATATGGCGGTCACTTTTTAAACTTTTGGCATCTATTTCCTCTTTCTTGACCCAAGGGAAGCCTAAATATCGATTTTGAACGAAATCGGTCCAATAACAAAGAATTTCAATATGGCGGTGACTTTTTATAATATTGCCAATCATTTCCTCTTATTTGACCCCAGGGAAGCCCAAATATCGATTTTGAACGAAATCGGTCCAATAACAAAGAATTTCAATATGGCGGTGACCTTTTAAACTTTTGGCATCTATTTCCTCTTTCTTGACCCAAGGGAAGCCTAAATATCGATTTTGAACGAAATCGGTCCAATAACAAAGAATTTCAATATTGCGGTGACTTTTTATAGTTTTGCAAATCATTTCGTCTTATTTGACCCCAGGGAAGCCCAAATATCGATTTTGAACGAAATCGGTCCAATAACAAAGAATTTCAATATGGCGGCGACCTTTTAAACTTTTGGCATCTATTTCCTCTTTCTTGACCCAAGGGAAGCCTAAATATCGATTTTGAACGAAATCGGTCCAATAACAAAGAATTTCAATATGGCGGTGACTTTTTATAATATTGCCAATCATTTCCTCTTATTTGACCCCAGGGAAGCCCAAATATCGATTTTGAACGAAATCGGTCCAATAACAAAGAATTTCAATATGGCGGTGACCTTTTAAACTTTTGGCATCTATTTCCTCTTTCTTGACCCAAGGGAAGCCTAAATATCGATTTTGAACGAAATCGGTCCAATAACAAAGAATTTCAATATTGCGGTGACTTTTTATAGTTTTGCAAATCATTTCGTCTTATTTGACCCCAGGGAAGCCCAAATATCGATTTTGAACGAAATCGGTCCAATAACAAAGAATTTCAATATGGCGGTGACCTTTTAAACTTTTGGCATCTATTTCCTCTTTCTTGACCCAAGGGAAGCCTAAATATCGATTTTGAACGAAATCGGTCCAATAACAAAGAATTTCAATATGGCGGTGACTTTTTATAATTTTACCAATCATTTTCTCTTATTTGACCCCAGGGAAACCCAAATATCGATTTTGAACGAAATCGATCGGAACAAAGAATTTCAATATGGCGGTCACTTTTTAAAATTTTGGCATCTAATTCCTCTTTCTTGACCCAAGGGAAGCCTAAATATCGATTTTGAACGAAATCGGTCCAATAACAAAGAATTTCAATATGGCGGTGACTTTTATAATTTTGCCAATCATTTTCTCTTATTTGACCCCAGGGAAGCCAAAATATCGATTTTGAACGAAATCGGTCCAATAACAAAGAATTTCAATATGGCGGTCACTTTTTAAACTTTTGGCATCTATTTCCTCTTTCTTGACCCAAGGGAAGCCTAAATATCGATTTTGAACGAAATCGGTCCAATAACAAAGAATTTCAATATGGCGGTGACTTTTTATAATATTGCCAATCATTTCCTCTTATTTGACCCCAGGGAAGCCCAAATATCGATTTTGAACGAAATCGGTCCAATAACAAAGAATTTCAATATGGCGGTGACCTTTTAAAATTTTGGCATCTATTTCCTCTTTCTTGACCCAAGGGAAGCCTAAATATCGATTTTGAACGAAATCGGTCCAATAACAAAGAATTTCAATATGGCGGTGACTTTTTATAGTTTTGCAAATCATTTCGTCTTATTTGACCCCAGGGAAGCCCAAATATCGATTTTGAACGAAATCGGTCCAATAACAAAGAATTTCAATATGGCGGTGACTTTTTATAATTTTGCCAATCATTTTCTCTTATTTGACCCCAGGGAAGCCCAAATATCGATTTTGAACGAAATCGGTCCAATAACAAAGGATTTCAATATGGCGGTCACTTTTTAAAATTTTGGCATCTATTTCCTCTTTCTTGACCCAAGGGAAGCCTAAATATCGATTTTGAACGAAATCGGTCCAATAACAAAGAATTCCAATATGGCGGCGACCTTTTAAACTTTTGGCATCTATTTCCTCTTTCTTGACCCAAGGGAAGCCTAAATATCGATTTTGAACGAAATCGGTCTAATAACAAAGAATTTCAATATGGCGGTGACTTTTTAAAATTTTGGCATCTATTTCCTCTTTCTTGACCCAAGCGAAGCCCAAATATCGATTTTGAAGGAATTCGGTCCAATAACAAAGAATTTTAATATGGCGGGGACTTTTTTATATTTTGGCATCCATTTCCTCTTTCATGACCCCAGGGAAGCCCAAATATAGATTTAAAGCGAAATCGGTCCAGTAACAAAGAATTTCAATATGTCGGGGACTTCTTTATATTTTGGCATCTATTTCCTCTTTATTGACCCAAGGGAAGCCTAAATACCGATTTTGAACGAAATCGGTCTAATAACAAAGAATTTCAATATGGCGGTGACTTTTTATAATTTTACAAATCATTTCGTCTTATTTGACCCTAGGGAAGCCCAAATATCGATTTTCAACGAAATCTATCCAATAACAAAGAATTTCAATATGGCGGTGACTTTTTATAATTTTGCCAATCATTTTCTCTTATTTGACCCCAGGGAAGCCCAAATATCGATTTTGAACGAAATCGGTCCAATAACAAAGAATTTCAATATGGCGGTCACTTTTTAAATTTTTGGCATCTATTTCCTCTTTCTTGACCCAAGGGAAGCCTAAATATCGATTTTGAACGAAATCGGTCCAATAACAAAGAATTTCAATATGGCGGTGATTTTTTATAGTTTTGCAAATCATTTCGTCTTATATGACCCCAGGGAAGCCCAAATATCGATTTTGAACGAAATCGGTCCAATAACAAAGAATTTCAATATGGCGGTGACCTTTTAAACTTTTGGCATCTATTTCCTCTTTCTTGACCCAAGGGAAGCCTAAATATCGATTTTGAACGAAATCGGTCTAATAACAAAGAATTTCAATATGGCGGTGACTTTTTAAAATTTTGGCATCTATTTCCTCTTTCTTGACCCAAGGGAAGCCTAAATATCGATTTTGAACGAAATCGGTCCAATAACAAAGAATTTCAATATGGCGGTGACTTTTTATAATTTTGCCAATCATTTTCTCTTATTTGACCCCAGGGAAGCCCAAATATCGATTTTGAACGAAATCGGTCCAATAACAAAGGATTTCAATATGGCGATGACTTTTTATAATTTTGCCAATCATTTTGTCTTATTTAACCCCAAGGAAGCCCAAATATCGATTTTGAACGAAATCGATCGGAACAAAGAATTTCAATATGGCGGTCACTTTTTAAAATTTTGGCATCTATTTCCTCTTTCTTGACCCAAGGGAAGCCTAAATATCGATTTTGAACGAAATCGGTCCAATAACAAAGAATTTCAATATGGCGGTGACTTTTTATAGTTTTGCAAATCATTTCGTCTTATTTGACCCCAGGGAAGCCCAAATATCGATTTTGAACGAAATCGGTCCAATAACAAAGAATTTCAATATGGCGGTGACTTTTTATAATTTTGCCAATCATTTTCTCTTATTTGACCCCAGGGAAGCCCAAATATCGATTTTGAACGACATCGGTCCAATAACAAAGGATTTCAATATGGCGGTCACTTTTTAAAATTTTGGCATCTATTTCCTCTTTCTTGACCCAAGGGAAGCCTAAATATCGATTTTGAACGAAATCGGTCCAATAACAAAGAATTCCAATATGGCGGCGACCTTTTAAACTTTTGGCATCTATTTCCTCTTTCTTGACCCAAGGGAAGCCTAAATATCGATTTTGAACGAAATCGGTCTAATAACAAAGAATTTCAATATGGCGGTGACTTTTTAAAATTTTGGCATCTATTTCCTCTTTCTTGACCCAAGCGAAGCCCAAATATCGATTTTGAAGGAATTCGGTCCAATAACAAAGAATTTTAATATGGCGGGGACTTTTTTATATTTTGGCATCCATTTCCTCTTTCATGACCCCAGGGAAGCCCAAATATAGATTTAAAGCGAAATCGGTCCAGTAACAAAGAATTTCAATATGTCGGGGACTTCTTTATATTTTGGCATCTATTTCCTCTTTATTGACCCAAGGGAAGCCTAAATACCGATTTTGAACGAAATCGGTCTAATAACAAAGAATTTCAATATGGCGGTGACTTTTTATAATTTTACAAATCATTTCGTCTTATTTGACCCTAGGGAAGCCCAAATATCGATTTTCAACGAAATCTATCCAATAACAAAGAATTTCAATATGGCGGTGACTTTTTATAATTTTGCCAATCATTTTCTCTTATTTGACCCCAGGGAAGCCCAAATATCGATTTTGAACGAAATCGGTCCAATAACAAAGAATTTCAATATGGCGGTCACTTTTTAAAATTTTGGCATCTATTTCCTCTTTCTTGACCCAAGGGAAGCCTAAATATCGATTTTGAACGAAATCGGTCCAATAACAAAGAATTTCAATATGGCGGTGATTTTTTATAGTTTTGCAAATCATTTCGTCTTATTTGACCCCAGGGAAGCCCAAATATCGATTTTGAACGAAATCGGTCCAATAACAAAGAATTTCAATATGGCGGTGACCTTTTAAACTTTTGGCATCTATTTCCTCTTTCTTGACCCAAGGGAAGCCTAAATATCGATTTTGAACGAAATCGGTCTAATAACAAAGAATTTCAATATGGCGGTGACTTTTTAAAATTTTGGCATCTATTTCCTCTTTCTTGACCCAAGGGAAGCCTAAATATCGATTTTGAACGAAATCGGTCCAATAACAAAGAATTTCAATATTGCGGTGACTTTTTATAGTTTTGCAAATCATTTCGTCTTATTTGACCCCAGGGAAGCCCAAATATCGATTTTGAACGAAATCGGTCCAATAACAAAGAATTTCAATATGGCGGCGACCTTTTAAACTTTTGGCATCTATTTCCTCTTTCTTGACCCAAGGGAAGCCTAAATATCGATTTTGAACGAAATCGGTCCAATAACAAAGAATTTCAATATGGCGGTGACTTTTTATAATTTTGCCAATCATTTTCTCTTATTTGACCCCAGGGAAGCCTAAATATCGATTTTGAACGAAATCGGTCCAATAACAAAGAATTTCAATATGGCGATGACTTTTTATAATTTTGCCACTCATTTTGTCTTATTTAACCCCAGGGAAGCCCAAATATCGATTTTGAACGAAATCGATCGGAACAAAGAATTTCAATATGGCGGTCACTTTTTAAAATTTTGGCATCTATTTCCTCTTTCTTGACCCAAGGGAAGCCTAAATATCGATTTTGAACGAAATCGGTCCAATAACAAAGAATTTCAATATGACGGTGACTTTTTATAGTTTTGCAAATCATTTCGTCTTATTTGACCCCAGGGAAGCCCAAATATCGATTTTGAACGAAATCGGTCCAATAACAAAGAATTTCAATATGGCGGTGACTTTTTATAATTTTGCCAATCATTTTCTCTTATTTGACCCCAGGGAAGCCCAAATATCGATTTTGAACGAAATCGGTCCAATAACAAAGGATTTCAATATGGCGATGACTTTTTATAATTTTGCCAATCATTTTGTCTTATTTAACCCCAAGGAAGCCCAAATATCGATTTTGAACGAAATCGATCGGAACAAAGAATTTCAATATGGCGGTCACTTTTTAAAATTTTGGCATCTATTTCCTCTTTCTTGACCCAAGGGAAGCCTAAATATCGATTTTGAACGAAATCGGTCCAATAACAAAGAATTTCAATATGGCGGTGACTTTTTATAGTTTTGCAAATCATTTCGTCTTATTTGACCCCAGGGAAGCCCAAATATCGATTTTGAACGAAATCGGTCCAATAACAAAGAATTTCAATATGGCGGTGACTTTTTATAATTTTGCCAATCATTTTCTCTTATTTGACCCCAGGGAAGCCCAAATATCGATTTTGAACGAAATCGGTCCAATAACAAAGGATTTCAATATGGCGGTCACTTTTTAAAATTTTGGCATCTATTTCCTCTTTCTTGACCCAAGGGAAGCCTAAATATCGATTTTGAACGAAATCGGTCTAATAACAAAGAATTTCAATATGGCGGTGACTTTTTAAAATTTTGGCATCTATTTCCTCTTTCTTGACCCAAGCGAAGCCCAAATATCGATTTTGAAGGAATTCGGTCCAATAACAAAGAATTTTAATATGGCGGGGACTTTTTTATATTTTGGCATCCATTTCCTCTTTCATGACCCCAGGGAAGCCCAAATATAGATTTAAAGCGAAATCGGTCCAGTAACAAAGAATTTCAATATGTCGGGGACTTCTTTATATTTTGGCATCTATTTCCTCTTTATTGACCCAAGGGAAGCCTAAATACCGATTTTGAACGAAATCGGTCTAATAACAAAGAATTTCAATATGGCGGTGACTTTTTATAATTTTACAAATCATTTCGTCTTATTTGACCCTAGGGAAGCCCAAATATCGATTTTCAACGAAATCTATCCAATTACAAAGAATTTCAATATGGCGGTGACTTTTTATAATTTTGCCAATCATTTTCTCTTATTTGACCCCAGGGAAGCCCAAATATCGATTTTGAACGAAATCGGTCCAATAACAAAGAATTTCAATATGGCGGTCACTTTTTAAAATTTTGGCATCTATTTCCTCTTTCTTGACCCAAGGGAAGCCTAAATATCGATTTTGAACGAAATCGGTCCAATAACAAAGAATTTCAATATGGCGGTGATTTTTTATAGTTTTGCAAATCATTTCGTCTTATTTGACCCCAGGGAAGCCCAAATATCGATTTTGAACGAAATCGGTCCAATAACAAAGAATTTCAATATGGCGGTGACCTTTTAAACTTTTGGCATCTATTTCCTCTTTCTTGACCCAAGGGAAGCCTAAATATCGATTTTGAACGAAATCGGTCCAATAACAAAGAATTTCAATATGGCGGTGACTTTTATAATTTTGCCAATCATTTTCTCTTATTTGACCCCAGGGAAGCCAAAATATCGATTTTGAACGAAATCGGTCCAATAACAAAGAATTTCAATATGGCGGTCACTTTTTAAACTTTTGGCATCTATTTCCTCTTTCTTGACCCAAGGGAAGCCTAAATATCGATTTTGAACGAAATCGGTCCAATAACAAAGAATTTCAATATGGCGGTGACTTTTTATAATATTGCCAATCATTTCCTCTTATTTGACCCCAGGGAAGCCCAAATATCGATTTTGAACGAAATCGGTCCAATAACAAAGAATTTCAATATGGCGGTGACCTTTTAAACTTTTGGCATCTATTTCCTCTTTCTTGACCCAAGGGAAGCCTAAATATCGATTTTGAACGAAATCGGTCCAATAACAAAGAATTTCAATATTGCGGTGACTTTTTATAGTTTTGCAAATCATTTCGTCTTATTTGACCCCAGGGAAGCCCAAATATCGATTTTGAACGAAATCGGTCCAATAACAAAGAATTTCAATATGGCGGCGACCTTTTAAACTTTTGGCATCTATTTCCTCTTTCTTGACCCAAGGGAAGCCTAAATATCGATTTTGAACGAAATCGGTCCAATAACAAAGAATTTCAATATGGCGGTGACTTTTTATAATATTGCCAATCATTTCCTCTTATTTGACCCCAGGGAAGCCCAAATATCGATTTTGAACGAAATCGGTCCAATAACAAAGAATTTCAATATGGCGGTGACCTTTTAAACTTTTGGCATCTATTTCCTCTTTCTTGACCCAAGGGAAGCCTAAATATCGATTTTGAACGAAATCGGTCCAATAACAAAGAATTTCAATATTGCGGTGACTTTTTATAGTTTTGCAAATCATTTCGTCTTATTTGACCCCAGGGAAGCCCAAATATCGATTTTGAACGAAATCGGTCCAATAACAAAGAATTTCAATATGGCGGTGACCTTTTAAACTTTTGGCATCTATTTCCTCTTTCTTGACCCAAGGGAAGCCTAAATATCGATTTTGAACGAAATCGGTCCAATAACAAAGAATTTCAATATGGCGGTGACTTTTTATAATTTTACCAATCATTTTCTCTTATTTGACCCCAGGGAAACCCAAATATCGATTTTGAACGAAATCGATCGGAACAAAGAATTTCAATATGGCGGTCACTTTTTAAAATTTTGGCATCTAATTCCTCTTTCTTGACCCAAGGGAAGCCTAAATATCGATTTTGAACGAAATCGGTCCAATAACAAAGAATTTCAATATGGCGGTGACTTTTATAATTTTGCCAATCATTTTCTCTTATTTGACCCCAGGGAAGCCAAAATATCGATTTTGAACGAAATCGGTCCAATAACAAAGAATTTCAATATGGCGGTCACTTTTTAAACTTTTGGCATCTATTTCCTCTTTCTTGACCCAAGGGAAGCCTAAATATCGATTTTGAACGAAATCGGTCCAATAACAAAGAATTTCAATATGGCGGTGACTTTTTATAATATTGCCAATCATTTCCTCTTATTTGACCCCAGGGAAGCCCAAATATCGATTTTGAACGAAATCGGTCCAATAACAAAGAATTTCAATATGGCGGTGACCTTTTAAACTTTTGGCATCTATTTCCTCTTTCTTGACCCAAGGGAAGCCTAAATATCGATTTTGAACGAAATCGGTCCAATAACAAAGAATTTCAATAATGCGGTGACTTTTTATAGTTTTGCAAATCATTTCGTCTTATTTGACCCCAGGGAAGCCCAAATATCGATTTTGAACGAAATCGGTCCAATAACAAAGAATTTCAATATGGCGGTGACCTTTTAAACTTTTGGCATCTATTTCCTCTTTCTTGACCCAAGGGAAGCCTAAATATCGATTTTGAACGAAATCGGTCCAATAACAAAGAATTTCAATATGGCGGTGACTTTTTATAATTTTACCAATCATTTTCTCTTATTTGACCCCAGGGAAACCCAAATATCGATTTTGAACGAAATCGATCGGAACAAAGAATTTCAATATGGCGGTCACTTTTTAAAATTTTGGCATCTAATTCCTCTTTCTTGACCCAAGGGAAGCCTTAATATCGATTTTGAACGAAATCGGTCCAATAACAAAGAATTTCAATATGGCGGTGACTTTTTATAATTTTGCCAATCATTTCCATTTATTTGACCCCAGGGAAGCCCAAATATCAATTTTGAACGAAATCGGTCCAATAACAAACAATTTCAATATGGCGGCGACTTTTTTAATTTTTGGCATCCATTTCCTCTTATTTGACCCCAGGGAAGCCCAAATATCGATTTTGATCGAAATCGGTCCAATAACAATGAATTCCAACATGGCGGAAAAGTGGCACCTGTGTTTGCATACATACTTGAGATAAAAAGTAATTCCATCGATATATCGATACTTTTTGGCACTTCATGCATTTCCCTAGTTGCCGAAGACGCTTTCGCACGCGTAAGGATCCTTACGGATCCTTACGGATCCGTAAGGATCCGTTCGCGTCCGTCAGGATCCTTTCGCATGCGAAACGTGAGCTACACTTGTAAGGATTTTCGGCACTTTTAAGTACAAAAAATGCGAAAGCCGAATCGATGCGAAAAGCCGAATTGATCCGTTCACGTTTCTATGGAATTTGACAGTTTTGTATGGGTGAAATCCGAAACGATCCTCACAGATGTGGTTCCACCCTTAATATACTCTTTGAGTGCTCTTTGAGTTCAATGTTACTTGACATTTACTTGATAGGTCTAATGCACAGGTCTAATGAAAACTAAAATAAAATAAACAAGGTGATATTATTTAATTCTTTGACATTATGGCTAATTTTACTACGGACGGCAAAATATGTATTGAAAGGGAAATAGAAATATGCAACGTCGAGCTCGAAACAGACGATCTTATTCCACGTTTTAATATACTTGAAACATGTAAATGGATCACCGACAACAATTTCCACAAGGTATTTATTACAGCTATAATAAAAAACCTATTGAGGGGACTTCAACGATTATTATCGGTTCTTTCGGCTCGTGATTCCTCGACTGCACCTCAAGAGGGTCCGAAAGACATTTGTGGGAATGGGCGTGACGTTCTATAATAAAATTCCACAGGCGATCTTAGACTTGCCTTTACACAAGTTTAAGAAAGCAATCAAAACTTCTCTCATGGATAAAGCATATTATACAATTGAAGACTATATAAATGACAAAAAAGCGTGGATATAATTCGCTCCAGCGAGTCATGAGACAGTAATGATTAACCTGTACTGTATTGTAAATTTTTTTTTAAAAGAGCAACCGCCGAGTTTCTTGCTGGTTCTTCTCGGCAGGAAGGGCATTCCGAACCAGTGGTAGAGCCAGACGATTCAAAAGCACTTGTAAAAAGTTTATTTGAATAAAAAATATTTCTATTCTATTCTTTATCTGCCCCGTCCATTTGAACTTCAGGTTCAGTTCGCGACTGGATATGTTGGTTAATGGTTTTCTTAACAATCCCTTCATTTCTGGTTTGATCACAGAGGGATACCCAAAACAGCTCTGCTCTTTGCAATTCGCTGTTACCAAGTAACCTTTACCAGTAGTTATAGCCAATGCCTATCACTTTTGCTGACAATCATGCACAGTTGAAATTTATAGCCTTAAATAGAGAGACCTAAAACATTTTTGTTGTTTTTGTAGATATGTCTACAATTTCCTGATGATCTGCTTGGTGTTGCTGCTAATATTTATGAGGAAATCAAAAATCGGACATCTGCTGATCTGTACATACTTGGTGATACTTCTTATGCTAGGTAAGTAGTAATATTGACATGAATCAAGTCCCTCCAATTTTGAAATTGGGCTAGCATGTTAGGCAAAAGTGTACATGTATAGTTTTAATTAATTTAAAAAAAAAAATTTACATAAATGTACATTGATGAAAAATTATGTATAATGGTGGGGCTACATTATCATGTGAACATTCGTGTTGAGTTGTCGCGATAAATGAGGTGTCTCGTTCAATCATAGTGGCTACATTATCGTGCAAGTTCACCAGAACTCATTTGCAACACAACGAACTACCCGGCTATACTTGTCGCTATAGTGCGAATATTCGCGCAATTCTGATAATGTAGCCACACCATCACCATGACAAAACATACACACTTCAATAAATTCAAGAACATTGATCGGGAATGTGTCAGAAATTTTCATTGAAATATAATATATAATAATATAATCTTTGTGATATAAAATACTTTATAAACACAGAGGTGATTCACAGTGCACACACTCTATTTAATAGAAACCGTCATAAACTAGAAACACTGTCATGTTTGCACAGAGTACGGAAATCCTTTGTGGGGCTGAGTGTACTCTTATATAATATGATTCTGAAGGAAATAATGATTTGCCAGTACACAAATTTAAAAAATGTGTAAAAACACATACGTTAAGTAGAGGTTTTTTTTAAATATATAGACTATTACAAAGTAAATGAATTTCTTAATGACAAAGCAGCATGGAAACAATCGTATTGGCAATATTGTAATAATTTATTGTATTATTACAATATTATATTGAAAAGAGCAAGTGTTGAGTTTCGTCAGCTTTCCAAAGCAGCAGTGGTTGATTCTCGACCTGTCATAAGTGCCAAAATTTGGCCTACATGAAATAAATGATTTGGAAATTGGATTTGAAAATAGGCTGTACACATGGGCCTAATGTTGACCATGAACCATGGCCTAAAGTTTTGACAAATCAATAAAACCTTTTTCCAGCTGCTGCGTAGACTCAGTGGCTGCAATGCATGTGCAGGGAGAGGCAGTGGTGCACTATGGTCACACTTGCTTCACTGCTGCCGACATTCCAGTGTTCACTGTTTTGCCCAAGAAGCAACTAAATATTGGCATCACCATAACAATGCTGACAGAATATTTCACTGCAGGTGCTAAAAACCTGTGCTTATTCTATGGTGCTGAATATGAACATTGTAAAGGTAAGACTAAGACAGGTTGAGTTGAGTAGTAAACTGTCTTTTGTTTTTCTATAAGAACAATCAATATGGTTTAAATCAGGGATTCCCAAAGTGGTCAATATCGACCCCTTGGGGTCGAAATCGGTTTCCCAGGGGTCGACATAAATGCAAACTGATTTTGGAGGTCGCCAAGGTCTAATAATCGACCCCTATTAATTAACACAAGTTCTCATTTTAAACTTTCAAGATACTGTATATGTTGTGTTATGTGTACCAACTTGTTATGAATGACTAATATTTTAGTAGGAAGTATCATTGCTGTACTTTTTAAGTAATTTGTATTAATAATTATTATTAACTAGCTTTTGCCCGCGGCTTCGCTCACGTTAAGTTCGATTTTCAAACCCCTATTTTACCCCCTTAGAGGTTGAATTTTCAAAAATGGTTTCTTAGCGGTTGGTTAGCTCACGTTAAGATAGATTTTTATTGGTAATAGCTTTTGCCCGCGGCTTCGCTCACGTTAAGTTCGATTTTTCAAACCCCTATTTTAACCCCTTAGAGGTTGAATTTTCAAAAATGGTTTCTTAGCGGTTGGTTAGCTCACGTCGATTCGTATCTCCGTAAAAAGCCAACATACCAAGTTTCATGGTTATTCATAAGTTGAAAAACGACAGACTTAGTAACAATCATTCACCCTCTATTTAACTCCGTTGGGAGTTGAACATTTAAAAACTGTCAAACGCGTACTTCTTTATTTTCAATTGAAAGGCAAAATACCAAGTTTGATGGATATTACTTGAAAATTAACTTAAAAATCTTTTATACAAATTTTCACCCTCTATTTGAAGTCTTTGGGGGTGGAATTTTCAAAATTTGTGAAACACGTATTTCTTATTTTTTTTATCGAAAGCCCAAAAAATAAAGTTTCATGGATATTACATGAAAAATAATTTGATAAATGACGGACTTTTATACAAACTTTCAACCCCCATTTAACCCTCTTGGGGTTGGAATTTTCAAAAATCCTTTCTTAGCAGACGTCTACGTCATAATAACTATCTGTGTGCAAAATTTCAGCCCGATCCGTAAAGTGGTTAGAGCTGTGCGTTGATAGACCAGTCAGTCACTCAGTCAGTCAGTCACCTTTGCCTTTTATATATTTAGATGAAAGCTAAAGTACCAAGTTTGATGGATATTACTTGAAAATTAACTTAAAAATCTGGACTTTAATACAAATTTTCATCCCCTATTTGAAGTCTTTGGGGGTGGAATTTTCAAAATTTGCGAAACACGTATTTCTTATTTTTTTATCGAAAGCCCAAAAATTAAAGTTTCATGGATATTACATGAAAAATAATTTGATAAATGACTGACTTTTATACAAACTTTCAACCCCCATTTAACCCTCTTGGGGTTGGAATTTTCAAAAATCCTTTCTTAGCGGACGTCTACGTCATAATAACTATCTGTGTGCAAAATTTCAGCCCGATCCGTATAGTGGTTAGAGCTGTGCGTTGATAGACCAGTCAGTCAGTCTGTCAGTCAGTCAGTCACCTTTGCCTTTTATATAATTATTTAGATTTAGATAGAAGATGAAAGCTAAAGTACCAAGTATGATGGATGTTACTTGAAAATTAACTTAAAAATCTGGAATTTTATACAAATTTTCATCCCCTATTTGAAGTCTTTGGGGGTGGAATTTTCAAAATTAGCGAAACACGTATTTCTTATTTTTTTATCGAAAGCCCAAAAATTAAAATTTCATCGATATTACATGAAAAATAATTTGATAAATGACGGAATTTTATACAAACTTTCAACCCCCATTGAACCCTCTTGGGGTTGGAATTTTCAAAAATCCTTTCTTAGCGGACGTCTACGTCATAATAACTATCTGTGTGCAAAATTTCAGCCCGATCCGTCCTGTGGTTAGAGCTGTGCGTTGATAGACCAGTCAGTCAGTCAGTCAGTCACTTTTATATATTTAGAAGATTAACTTAAAAATCTGGACTTTTATACAAATTTTCATCCCCTATTTGAAGTCTTTGGGGGTGGAATTTTCAAAATTTGCGAAACACGTATTTCTTATTTTTTTATCGAAAGCCCAAAAATTAAAATTTCATCGATATTACATGAAAAATAATTTGATAAATGACGGACTTTTATACAAACTTTCAACCCCCATTGAACCCTCTTGGGGTTGGAATTTTCAAAAATCCTTTCTTAGCGGACGTCTACGTCATAATAACTATCTGTGTGCAAAATTTCAGCCCGATCCGTATAGTGGTTAGAGCTGTGCGTTGATAGACCAGTCAGTCAGTCAGTCACCTTTGCCTTTTATATATTTAGATTACACTTGATATTTACTGAATTTTATGTATATATATTTATTTAATTTTAATGAGAAAATGATGTCAAGTTTACTGACTTAACCAACCGCTAAGGTTTTAAATTGGTAAGTATTTTGTATCAATAGGGAAAAAACTAGAGATAGGATTTTTAAAGTAATTTGGCTATGGGGGTCTGAGATATCAGTTCATTTTGGAAAAGGGGTCTCTTGCCCAAAATAGTTTGGGAATCCCTGGTTTAAATAAATTATAGTAAACTAAGAAGACCAGTAAAACTAAAGCTGAAAGGTGCATGTTGCAACTTTGCGAACTAAACATTATCATAAACAATAATGAAATACTGATGTTGCATGTAAAAAAACACAATAAAAGACATTGCCTTGATGTGTATAAAACAGTAGCAGATAAAGATATACTGTTGTAACTTGTAAAAGTAGTCAATCTGAGGGTACTGATTTATTATATCTGGGTCATGGGGCTACTTTATGTCTGCCCATCTTAAGATAGAAGTTAGTTGGTATGTATTTTTGGAACTTCCCTCATTGTGGAAACGCTGCATATATAGCATAGTATTTACTGTATTGTAAATTTGTTTTGAAAAGAGCAACCACCGAGTTTCTTGCTGGTTCTTCTCGGCAGGAAAGGCATTCTGTACCAGTGGTAGATTCATCAAAAGCACTTGTAAAATTTTATTTGAATAAAAAATATTTCTATTCTATTCTATTCTATTCTATAAATTCCTACAGAAGGATTTTCTATGAAAAACATGATTGCACTACAGAAGTTGTAGTGTAGTAAATCTGGTCAGTTATTTTGTCTCAATGTTATATTTTAATCCTTGCAAGAAACTCTTAGTAAAAAAGACTATAGAGGAGTTTATTTTATATTCCTTCACATAGCAAATATTCAGTAGTAGATTTATTTAATGATGTATGTAACCTTTTAATTTCAGATGAATTAATCTCACTGTACTTCAAACGCTACCCACAATGTTATGTAGCTCTCATAGAATTAGAAGAAGTTCCCAATAGATATTTGGGAAGGGTCATAAGAAATGAAAAAAATGAGGTGCTCTCACTTGACATCATCAAAGATTGTACTTGTGTGTACATTGGCACAAGGGGACAGACCTTGTTTAACTTTTCAATATCCATCCCAGGTATACTATAAAATATGTAATTTTTTTAAATAGTTATTTGTTAACTGAATTGGCTTATAGTGCATGATTGAAACCTTAGTGATTTCTTGTGCTAATGTGAAACATTTTAATATTTTTTAAGTTTAAAAAAAATCAATGTATTTTAGGCAGTTGTTACAAAAATAGAATTGTGCAGATTTACTTGACTAAATCTAAATATATAAAAGGAAAAGGTGACTGACTGACTGATCCATCAACACACAGCTCAAACTACTGGATGGTTCAGGCTGAAATTTGGCACACAGATAGCTATTAGGACATAGGCGGCCGCTAAGAAAGGATTTTTGAAAATTCAACCCTTAAGGGGGTAAAATAGGAGCTTTAAAAATCAAACTTAACGTGAGCGAAGCGGCATGCAAAAGCTAGTCACAAAAAAATGGAATTACCTACACTAGTTAAACAGATGTTATGGTTATTAGTATTGCTGAAAGTAAGAAAAAATTTTTCTCAATTTTGTTTTCTTTACACAATAGAAAATATGGAAAATAATCATTCATTTTTTTCATCATTAGCAACCCATCAACGGCTCACTACTGAGCGCAGATCTCCTCTCAGAGAAGGGTTATAGGCCATGGTCCACCACGCTGGCCCAGTGCGAATTGGCGGACTTCACACACCTTCGCGATAATTATAGAGAACTCTCAGATGTGCAGGTTTCCTCACGATGTTTTCCTTCACCATTGAAGCAAGCGATATTTAATTGCTTAAACGCACATGACTGAAAGTCAGAGGTGCTTATCTGGGATCGAACCTGCGACCCCCCGAATAGGAGACCACAGTAATAACCACTAGGCTATCACTGCTCAATGGAAAATAATGATTTACTTAAAATATTTTCACAGCTTCCAAGTGGTACTTATTAGATCCAGATGAAAATAAGATCTCTACATTAGAAGAGGCAACTTGGTTGAAAAGGAGAAGGTATTTAGTGGAAAAATGTAAAGATGCTAATGTCATTGGTGTCCTGGTCTGCAAGCTGGCAGGGGATCAAACTAAAGACATTATAAGCAGGATGAAACAGCTGTGCAAAGTGAATGGGAAGAAAAGCTATATCATATCTGTGGGGAAACCTAATGTTGCCAAGCTGGCTAACTTTCCTGAGGTATATTTCTACTTCCATCTTTGATCCAAATTCCATTTAATACAGAAAAACTTTGTGCTTTTATAAAAATCTTCTTTATTAACTGATAGACATCCATGACTGCTAGAAAATTATCTTGTGTAGACTTCCACATGCTTCTGTCTTGTACCACGGGTATCCAGGGGCTTGTTGCAACTTCTGATCATGTCAGCCCACGTATTAGAGGGTCCAACATCATTGTACTTTTGGTGCAATCTGTGCCTTGCCCAAATTTTTTCCACAGTCCATCTTTTCATGTCTGTGACTTAGGTTCTCCTAAGGAACTCCTGATAACAATAGTGTCACTTTATTCCAGATTGATATTTACGTGATGATAGCATGTCCTGAAAATGATCTCTATAGCAACAGAGACTTCTACAAACCTATAGTGTACCCGTTTGAACTAGAAGTTGCATTAAATTCAAACAGAGAGCCATACTACAACTACCACATAACAGACTATGATCAACTATTGCCAGGAAAGAAACACTACTGTGAAGTAAGCCACGTTAAAGAGACCACTGATGTTAGCCTTATAACAGGAAATATAAGGGAAACTAAAATACAGAGTAATGAAGTTGGTGGTATGGAGTTAGCAGAAAAACAGCATTGGGCATTAGAAAACATAGGTAGCAATCTACGAAACAGATCTTGGACAGGCCTGGAGCAAAAATTAGGGGAAACTGAGGTGACAAAGGCTGGAGAAGGACGAAAAGGAATACCCTTGCAGTACAGTAATGAGCCTGAATGATTAATTTTATTATTGAATAAGAAAATGTGAAAATAACATTATGAAGATTGTTCCTAATTAAAATATTTGATTAAGGTGGTTCAGACAGATAGTAAAGGGCTTTTAAAAGTTATAAATATAATATTATTGTAATATTTGATTTAATTAACTGGATTTTCAGAAAAACATTTGAAATGTTTTGATGACAAGATGAAAGTAGAAGTTTTTACAATTTGGTGGGACAAATCTACATAGAAAAGAAGGAATAAAACATAATAGATAGTATAAAAGCACCAAAATAATTTTCAATAATTTATTTTTAATATTTACATAAGTAGCTGTAAGTGACAATGCAGTTAAATAAATAACTTCATAAAACCATTGCTTTTATTTTCTGCCCTTTTACATTAAATCATAGAATGTATGTTAACAGAAAGAATCTTTAATATATTATGTTTTTTACAAATTTTTCAAAAACGAATTTCTGTTGTCACATCTAACAATACCAGCAACATTAGAAAATTAAGATTGACAGTAAACTCATGTGCAAACTTGTACTACAAGGTGTTTTATAGTACCTATATTCTTTTAAAAGTAACCAATTATTGAACTTGTTATAGATTTTTATCAATTTTGGTTGAGAGGATTTTGTGGAGACTTGAGCCATTCTTTTCTCAGCATTTGTTTGAGTTGTGAAAGCCTTAGAGTGGGGTTCTCAGCTTTTAGCCTAGGTAGAGTGACTTCTTCGAAAGCAGTAAAGGCTGCCTTCAAACGCTTTTCAGGATGCCTGTCTGTGTCAGACTTTTCGCTGAGAATAGATATAGCCTCGTCAACGCTCTGCGCCACTTCCCCATCAATCTGTAGCCTGTTGAGATTCTCTACCAGAGGAGGCTCCTCAACCACAACCCGTGCAGGTACAGGTTTCTCCGGTTCAGCCTTAACAGTTTTCTCCTTCATCTGTGTTATATGCGCACGGGTGATCTTCACTGGTGGAGCTGCAGTCTTACTCTTTATAGATTCCATCTCCTTCTCCAGAAGAGCCTTAGCTTCTGCTTTCTTTTGTAGCTGTTCTAGACGCTTCTTTTCTTGCTCTTCCTGAAAATTTTAATAACCTTCATTAACCCCCTATTGTAAAAAAATGGTGTAAGTTATACTGATTTTTGTGTCTGTATGTCTGTCATCACAATGCTTAAATGAATGAACCAATCTGTATTTCTTTTTTTGAAGAGTGGTTTAATATGGATGGTTACTAGCTGAGTCATTAACAGATTTTCATTCAGATGGATGGGCTTGAGGATTATCTGCGTTGGTTTTATTTTAATTCAATTGAAATCTTTTGTGTACATTTAAATAAATTAACCTAAAGGTTAAGTACCTGTTAAATTGTCTAAAAGTTTGTCCTATATATCCTTTTTCCACCACTAAAAATGTAATCTGTTCAAAAAGAAAACTGTCACGGGATGTGAGGGTGCAGCTGTGCTTAATTACCTTTTTATTTAGAGCGGGCAATACAAAAGCACACCTGTTTTTGCGTTGGTTTACTGTTTGGCCACAACAGTTCTCTTTTTGAACCTCTAATGCAAATTTAGGTTATCCCTGCAGAAAAGAGATGCAGATATAACAACAGGTACAATATCATTATCTCCATATTTAGTCATGATCGTCATGATACCTGTTTGATATTCATGGCGATAATTGTTGTTTCATGGTGTCTTGTGTGAATTCATAAAACTGTAAACCAAAATTTAGGTACTTAGATACAAACTTTTTTCTGTTGTTTCTTTTTCAATTTGTCATCATCGTCTTCCCATTCCGCGTCTTCGACCATTTTCTTAGTTTTTTGATCTTTTTCCAGCTTGATATTCTCCTTGCGTTGCCGAGCGGCGACCGCTTTGCTATTTTCGCCTGCGAATTTCTTTGGCATCTTTTCCCTACAAACATTCAACAATTTTAATGATTCTTCTAAACTTTTTTTGTGGACAGGTTAGTTTTAGATTTTTTGAAGACAACTTGAAGGTTCGGTAACTTCAAACTTCTATAATACTGAGATTATGCGTAGATTAGGTGAACAATAAGCAAGCTACAAATACCTTGTTGGTTAATATAATTTTTCAGCAAATTATCAGTCACAAAACTCCAAAATTACGTGAAAAATGAAAACTGAAATCAAAATCTTTTTCTCCACTCATTTGATTTGCTGTTCAATGTCAAATGTCACTTTGTGTTGTCAATGTCAATATCACAGACTATTATCTAACCCCTTCTATTATAGAGCTTAATCCTAAATCAGTATAATATTTTTACCGGCCAATCGCCTTTGTGCCGTTTTCAAGCTACTTGACATTGGCGAAGTGCATTGTGCTGGCTTGGCACAAAAAAGCCAAAAATAAAGGAAGAAGAAGAACTTGGTTTGACAGATGACACGCTAACACATTTTTTCTAGTCGTAATTCCTACCTACTTCCATGTTTTCTAACCTCATTTGGAACTAGGAATTACGTATTTTATTGCGCCTCAGTCTGATTTGTGTCTACCCACAACTTGCTGTATGAAAGTGTGAGGATATGCAACCTCTCGACACCACTCTATAGTTGTATCATTAGAAGAATAAAAAAAAGTGTGTTTTGAGTGACAGTCAACAACTTTGTAAAATATATTGCACGAAATAAAACCACATAAATATTATGTAAAATCGCAACTTCTTTCTTTAATTTCACATGGTAGCAGAGCGAAAAATGGATTATTGAATCTAACGGAATAAGGAAATTGCAGAAAAATAATATGTCGGTTGTAAAAGTGCAAACCTTGGGAAAAGACAATTACGATACATGGTGTATTCATGCGAAAGCATATCTTATCAAAAATAAACTGTGGAAATTCGTGAAAGATAGCCCAAAGAACAGTGCAACACAAGATGATCTTGACAATGACGAAATGGCGAAATCGGAGCTGTTGCTGCTGATAGCACCTTCAGAGCTAAAACAGGTGAAAAACTGTAAATATGCTAGAGATGTATGGGTAACTCTCGAATCAATATTTGCCAGTAAAGGACCCGCCAGAAAGGCGACTCTACTAAAAAAGCTGATCTTGGCTAAACATGACGAAGGGACTGATGTTCGTGAGCATATTAAAAACATGATGGATATAGTAGACAAGTTCCTGGAAATGGATATTACCATAAATAGTGAACTTCTCTCAATTATGATCCTCTACAGTCTGTCTGCAGATTATGAAAATTTTAGAACTGCAATCGAATCACAAGACTCCCTTCCAGATCCAGAAAAGCTAAAAATAAAAATTATTGAAGAGAGTGACGCTCGATGTCGTGATAACCCCAGTACTAGCAACACGAAAACTTCTGAAGAATGCCTACACACTTTTTGCAAAATCTGTAAGAAGAAAGGTCACGATACATCAAAATGTTGGTCAAAGAATAAGAAACAAGGCAAGAAATATAAAAAGCCGAAAGAAAGCTCAAACAAAGATGACAATAAAACCGAAACAAACCTACACAGTTCCTACCTCATGAATGATAATGCCGAAAAGTACTGGATACTTGACAGCGGTTGCACATCACACATGACTTTTTCAGATAAGCCCTTTACTGAGATAAAACCTATATCAAAAACCCTAAGCCTTGCTTCCAAAGACAAAACTGCTGAGATAAAAGGGTTAGGACATGCTGAAATAGAAATTAAAGAGGGACGACAAGTTGGTATCACAAATGCTCTTTATGTACCAAGCCTGTGTGCTAATCTTCTGTCTGTTGGAAAAATGACTGACAATGGACATACTGTCCTATTTACTAAGAAGAAAGCAACAATTAAAGATCACAAGCGCAAAGTACTAATAGAAGCAGTGAGAGAAGACGATGGTTTATATTACCTGCATACGACAAATAATGATGCTAACAGACATAAAGCCAATACTGCAGAAAGTAGTAATGAAGCAGAAAATAGTAAGTCAGACGATGACATTAAGCAATGGCACAGTAAAATGGGACACATGTGCGAAAGAGACATGAAGCTTGCTCTAAAGAACGTAAGCCTAATTGGGCTAAATTTCAACAAAGACAGTTCCTTAGGAGAATGCGAGATATGCATACAAGGAAAAATGAGTAGAGTGCCTAGCAAGCCAAGTGACAAAAACACTGAACGTACGACCCATAGACTGGAAATCATACACAGTGATGTATGTGGACCATTTAAGCATCCTACACTTAATGGCAATAGGTATATTGTAACCTTCATCGACGACTACACAAGATACTGCCGAGTATATTTCATCAAGAACAAAAATGAAGTATTACAAAAATTCATTGACTACAAAGCAGAAGTAGAGAACTTCACAGAGAATAAAATTAAATGTCTCCAGACCGATAATGGTACTGAATATCTAAATTTGAAATTTGACACTTTTCTGAAAGAAAATGGCATAGCAAGAAGACTAACTGCTCCATACACTCAGCATCAAAATGGAATCGCTGAAAGGAAAAATAGAACTCTAATAGAAAAAGCTAGATGCATGATGTTGGAATCAAAAGTACCTATGTGTTTATGGGCAGATGCCGTCTATACTGCAAATTACTTGTCAAATCGAAGCATTAACCAAAGTATCGGAAACCAGACACCATTTGAGCGCTGGGTTGGTAGAAAACCATACGCAAATCACTTTTATGTATTTGGTGCCAAAGCATTCATCCTCAAGAAGGGAAAAGGTGAACACAAATTCGCTTCAAAGGCAATTCCGGGTGTGTTTGTTGGCTACTCGGAACGCTCGAAAGCCTTCAGAATATATGTTCCATTGAAGAAAAAAGTTCTTATTTCTAAAGATGTCCGTATTCTGAAAAAGATGTTCTATGAAAACGACCAAAATTACACCTTCATTCCTTTCGAAGAACTCAATAGTAATGAACAGTCAAATGAAACTGAAACAAAAGAGGATGAAATAGACATTTATTTCGAAGACACAGACAAAAATACAAGTAGACAGCAAGTAGAACAAGACAATGTAATTGCAAGCTCTACTGAGGTACCTATACAAAATGAAAATGAAAATAATAATGAATTATTTTACGACACCTTCGAAATAAATGACAATAGAGAAAGTCTTGTTGAACCAACTGAAAGCCATGAAGCAGACACAAATGATACACCTGCGAATGTTCTAGAAGAACGAAGGACATACAATCTACGCGATAGATCTCGGATTGAACCGCCAAAAAGTTTTGGAGACTATGTCCTGACAGTCACGGATATGGACAATGAGACAGAACCTCAAACATTTAGAGATGCTATGAATAGCAAAGAAAAGTCCAAATGGGTAGAGGCTATGCAGAGTGAAATGAATTCACTGCATGAGATGGAGACTTGGGAAATAGTCGACCTCCCTAAAAATCGTAAACCACTTCCATGTAAGTGGGTCTACAAAATAAAGAAGAATCCGAATGGTACAGTCGAACGATATAAGGCCAGGCTTGTAGTTAAAGGCTTTTCACAAAAACCAGGCGTTGATTACCAGAAGACTTTTAGTCCTGTTGCTCGCCTCAGTACCATCAGAGCTGTTCTAGGAATAGCGGCTCAAGAAAATATGATACTGCAACAGTTCGACGTATCTACTGCATTTCTAAACGGTACTGTGAAAGAGGAAATTTATGTGAAGCAGCCAGAGGGCTTCAATGATGGCACTAAAAAAGTGTGCAAGCTGAAAAGAAGCATCTATGGACTCAAACAAGCACCTCTTTGTTGGAACGCATGTATTTCAGAGTACCTTATAAATTCTGGATTCAAGCAAAGCAAAAAAGATCCTTGTCTTTACTTACGTGAGCAAGTTTTGATTGCACTATATGTAGATGACGGTTTGGTGGCTTCTGCTAATGAAAATGCTGGAAGAAAGTTCTTTGAAGAACTAAAAAGTAGATTTAAAATAACTACAAAACCGGCTTCCTATTTTCTTGGACTTGAAATTAACAAAATCAAAGATGGTAGTATTACCCTAAATCAAAGGTCTTATACAAAAAAGATACTGGAAAAATTTGGAATGGGTGACTGTAAGTCCGCTCCAACGCCGGCAATAAAAGTTGGCAACAATTATGAAGAAGATGAGACTTCTGAGTCACTTTTTCCATATCGTCAAGCTGTGGGAGCCTTAGCATATCTGATGGTTGATACGCGACCAGATATAAGTTACGCTGTAAGCGTAGCATCAAGGAATCTTGAAAAACCTACCAAGCTTGATGTAATGAAGGTCAAGCGAATATTGAGGTACCTGAAGGGTACATTAAACAAAGGACTTGTCTTCACAAAAAACCGGGAGAAAAGGCTGATATGTTTTAGTGACGCTGATCACGGTGGCGACACAGCAACGGGTCATTCGACGACTGGGATGGTCTTCCTATTGTCTGGTCCGATTATGTGGAAAAGCCAGAAACAGCCAACGGTAGCAATCTCTTCTACGGAGGCAGAACTTGTAGCCTTAACAGAGACTGCGAGGGAAGCCTTATGGCTGAAAGAGCTTCTAGAAGAGTTGACTGATATAACAGAACTCAATGGAAAACCCACAATCTACGTTGACAATGAGTCTGCTATGGAGAATTTGATATCAAGCAGGTTTCCACGGAGCTACAACTGGCAGATATGTTTACAAAGCCATTATTTGGCCCAAGACTCGAGATGCTAAGCCGAAGAATTGGACTTGTTCAAGATGTGTCTAAGTTCTAAAAAGTACCATGGATGTGAGGATATGCAACCTCTCGACACCACTCTATAGTTGTATCATTAGAAGAATAAAAAAAAGTGTGTTTTGAGTGACAGTCAACAACTTTGTAAAATATATTGCACGAAATAAAACCACATAAATATTATGTAAAATCGCAACTTCTTTCTTTAATTTCACAGAAAGCTACATAAAATACACAAAATCACATTCTACCCCCACAAATAGCAAAGTAACCTTACACGTTAGCCTGGCAATACACGTCAGGTTTTTTCATCCGATTGTCCGATCCGATAGTCTGATCCGGCTACCGGAAGGCATTGGAGCCATTACTTTGTATGAACGGTCAATACACGTCCGATCCGGTAGTCGGATCGGACGTCCGAGTCGGAAGCGGGCGCGAGGCGTTTCCGATTTTACTGTCGGTCCGATTGTCTGAAGGCGCGGTCTACATACTTCTAGTGTGAGACGAAATAGACGTCCGGTTATTCCTTCCGATTTGCCAGTCGAATCTAGCGCTGATACTGTGTGGACGCATCGTTGTGGATCGAATCTTCTTCTTTATCAACCTATAGACGTCCACTGCTGGACAAAGGTCTCCTGCATAGACTTCCACAGGCTTCGGTCTTGCGCCGCTTGAATCCAGCGGCTCCCTGCGACTCGTTTGATGTCGTCGGTCCACCTGGTGGGGGGGGGGTCTGCCAACACTGCGTTTCCCGGTGCAGGGTCGCCACTCTAACACCTTGGGACCCCAACGACCATCAGCTCTTCGAACTATGTGCCCCGCCCATTTCCACTTCAGTTTCGCGACACGCTGAGCTATGTCGGTGACTTTGGTTCTCGTACGAGTCTCCTCATTTCTGATTTTCTCCTCATTTGATCTCGCAGGGATATACCGAGCATAGCTCTCTCCATCGCATCGTGGATCGAATAATGGCCGAAATTTATGATATTGAACGGCTAATTGTAGCCGTAGAAAAACATTCTATAAAAATTAAAAACTTTTCGGGGTGTCTTAATAATTTTGGATGTATTAATTAGAAATGACTCTCGGTAAGTCTTGTCAAATTAATTGGGTGAATCCAATAGCGTCGCTCCGTCCGTTTTGCTCCGTGCGCAAGCACTCGGGATGATAGCTCGGGAACGACTGAGCTCAAAAAAAGCCTGACGCAAGAATCGGATGTGTATCGAGTAAATACGATCCGGTAGTCTGATCAGACAATCGGAAACAAAACCTGACGTGTATTGCCAGGCTTAAAGTAGTGAATTGAAAACTTTGCCATTTTTTGGTTTTATCCTTTGACCATGCTTTGATTATTCAACCCAGTTTTATCATGAACTTAGTTTTACTCCATGTTTCTATCTGTGGTCATGTTCCTACGGTTTTATACAAAGAGTATATAACCACTTACATTCCTACTCCAAAGGGTCCAAAGGCCAAAGTGGGCCAAAGAGTATTTAACCACTTCCGATCTCCTTAAACTAGCGGCACGCTATGATGGCCGGTTTGACACATTACAATAGTGATGTGGAAAGCTATCAAAGCTATCGATGCCTACGACTGGTTTTGCTCGTTTTCTCTTTTTTGGTGTGTGAAGTTTATTTTCTTCTGTGCCAGTCTCGCCATATTTTTTTTTAGTTATCCGTCTAACAGTTCGTTGTCCAATATTAAGCGCATCAGCTACGCGTTCAACCACTGACGTTATAGGTAAAATTGGCCCTCCATTTTGAGCTTCACGATCGAAATAGTTACGAAGGCGTATTACGAACTCACGTGTCTGACTATTTAGAACAGTTCTCTGCGTACGTTCGGTCATATCGACGAAATCCACAACAAAGGGCTTGAACAGAGTCCAAATTAACGAGCAAGGGTCAACAGTAATGCAGTATCAATATTTGAAATCCAAAGCCAGGTCAAAACTATATCACAATCGCATTGCACTGACAGTTTATACTTTTCGAAGCAACGTCAATTCGAAACTGCTTTGTTTTGCATTGAGCATTGACGCGAGTTTGCCGGAGGTAGTAGTTGTGCTAGCCAGCGATCCTATGTGACGATCGTATTAGATTCCATTTTTAAAAATTTTCAATTTAGAAAACCAAATGCCGAGTTGTGGTATATATCATATAAAAATAAAAATTTTACCTTTTGTATGAAACAGCTGATATTTTTTTGCGATTTCAGAGGTTTGTCCACATAGTGAAAATTGTTCATATTCACAAGTACATTCACCCCTTAAATGGTGCAAACTGATTTTTCTACACTTGTATACATTTTAGAAATCAATTTAATAAATAAATTTTGAGTCCTAAACCTAAAACTACATTCGATAAAATTTATGAATCTCTGCACATCACTATCGTCAATAAAGTAATACAATTATTTCCTTCAAAGTCGTTATCAATTAATACGGAACTTCATGAGCGGACAAACGTCAAACCGGCCATCATAGCGTGCCGCTAGTGTAGTTGTCCAGCATTGTTCAGGGCTATGACAGCTTAGTTCCAAATGAGCCGTTTTGGCGCTGCAATCGTTAGCTTGGGCCACAGAATACACACCTACAAGCATGGTAGGTAGGAAATAGATGGAGATGAAGTATATAAAGTAACTACTAGTCAAGCCGGGTGCCATCCGCCATTTTATGAGCCTTATGTACAACACATTATGTATTCACTCTTATTGGTTGAACTTCAGCTGTCAGCCTGTCAAGTAGTTGCGTGTTATTGGATTTGTGTCAATGGAGTATCGACTTGTCGATATTATTATAGGTGACGTTAAACGACTTGAATAAATTCTAATGCATTAGGTACTGCTCATCACCATATTATCAGATAATACAAGAAGTTTGGTGTTTATAGTTGAAATTTATATCATTTGTCCGGTTATTTTAATACTTCACATAAATAATAAATGCTAGAATCTAATACCTCTATATAATAGATGATAATGTCCGTGTTTTCTGCTGTCATTTCCGGCTAGTGAAAACTTAAAGAAAAAAAAGGATGGGTGCTATAGGCGTGAAAAATATAAATATAACACACATCCCTCTACATAAAATATGAAAAGATCGTGTGATACATTTCTTTTCTGCGGTAAGAGCAAGAGGTGGATTTAATAATAATCCCTGTGCAATTCAATTACCGATTTTAACCGATTTTTATAAAACTTCGTAACTATCTGTAATTTGGTCCAACTTAAAAGATAGGATAGTTTTTGAATTGGGATAGTTTATTTGTTTTATTTATATAGATAAGAAGCGGTACGAAGTTCGCTGGGTCTAAATATATATATAAATTACGTGTCACGTTATTTGTCCACGATGGACTCCTAAACTATTTAACTTGTGTGATAATAATATATTGTGTGATATAAAATTAAATTTAAATTAAAGTGATTTTGATCAAACTTCGTTACTATCTGTAATTTAGTCCAATTTGAAAGATAGGATAGTTTTTTTTTGATTAGGATAGTTTATTTGTTTTATTTATATAAAATATAAGTTGGCGGTACGAAGTTCGCCGGGTCAACTAGTATTCTATATTTGTTTATTTATATGTAGGGCATGCAGATAGCTGTCTCATGCTAAGCACGTCATGTTTCGACTCTACCACCGCTTATAGAAAGAAATTCTACTACTATGAGCCAGCAAGTTGCTCTTTTAATGAAAAGAAATAGTGGTTTATAATTAACAAACGATTGATACATATTATAATTTATAAATGAGTACTTTTTTATATATGGTGATCTCTTTCAATTTCACAAAACGGCAGCGAAACTGTTTGGATATTCCAAGATCTTTAAAAACCTAAATCCACGCGAATAATATGTACCTGATAGAGTACAAACGTACGTTACGTAATTATTATAACCTATAAATACTACGTATACATAAATGCTTGATTATCGCTTCACTCCTTATCGATGTCGATAGTTTCGAAGCACACTCCCTAATGGGCGGCCATTTTATGAGTTTTTTCTGTAGGTATGCACCCGATTTTTGTAGGTAAGGCACCTCCATGTATTTGCTACCTTCATGCCTACAAGCTTATAGCTATTATATTATTTATAGCTTGGACTCGTTAACTTGTCGGTAACATATGTCGCCATTTTTGTTTTGATTTTGTTGATATCCGACTGCCGAGTTTTCCTCGCATTTGCTGAGTTATTTCCAAATTCTACTCCGTTGTTTGATGCGATAATCTTTAATAGCGTGCAGCTTTTAGGATTGTGATGCGATACGCGACTCCATAGTCATGGGATCAATTGCATGATAAAGAAAATGAAAGTCAGCGTTGCTGCTTGTTTAGTGCTCGAACTGCTACAATGCTAAAATACACCAATGCACTCAGTAAGTATACAAATGAATTAATAGCTAATGCCCGCGACTTCATCCGCGTGGATTTAGTTTTTAAAATCCTTCGATTTTACAGGATAAAAAGTAGCCTATGTCACTCTCCAGGTCCAACTATACCCATGCAAAAATCACGTCGTACCATAGCTCTGTTTTGGCGTGATCGAAGGAAAAACCAACAAACAAACACAATTTCGCATTTATAATATTAGTATGACTTAACTAGCATAGAATTATTAAGAGTGCCAATGCCCATAAAAATTATTCTTATTAATAAATTAACTGTATCTATTTCTATGTAAAGACAATAATTTACAAGAATATTAGTCACAAATCAACCATGTTTTAAAGTTAGTGTTCTAATAATAAAAATTTACATGTACCATCAACCTACATACTTTACTTACCTATGTATATTTTTAATATTTTTCAGATAACTTTCACACTGGAAAGACAAGTACTATGGAGACAACGGCAGAAGTTGTCGAATTTTTCGATAAACTATTTGACATGGTGGTGCAGCCTAAGGAAAACTGCATAAAGCAGTTAAAATTAATTCCCCGCACAAAACATTTTGGACAGAAGCTATAAAAAAATTAAAGATTTAAAATTTGAAGACAGTACTAGCAAACTTGCTATACAATCAGGAAAACCTCGACTTGTGCATTTTTCATCCCTAGAAGGTTGGATAACCTTAGAGATTCATAAGGATATCCAAATTATTATTCAAAAAGTACAGCATAGAGTATTTTTATCCAAGATTTATTAATCAAGACCGATTAGTAAATTTTTTTGGAAGGGCTCTAAATTATTGAATATTAATTCACATATCAACACATTTCTTTATTCATTTAAGTCATTAATTTTATCAAATTTTTTGCGCCCTCATTCAAAATTCGCAAACTGTGAAGTGGATAATGGTGATACATTATTGGATGGAATTTTTTTTTATTTCAAGATGAATTAGATGAAAATGAAAAAAATGTTAATGATTGTAATCAAATCCCATCCACTTCACAGGAAAAAGAACGAGATTGTCCAAGTGAGTCTATATTGAGTGATCAAATTATATTAGAGAAAATTAAAGTTAAATGCTCAGCATATACTGCTGGCTTCATATTTCGTAAAATGACAAAAAAACCAGTGTAAGGGTTGCTTATAAACTTACAGAAGCAGCTCTACGGATGAAAATATCTATTCATACTTTTCTTTTTTATTATCAAATAGAGGAATATACAAAAATGTTCTTATTAGCACACGAAAAACTACTTAGGTTTAAATTGTGAGCTATAAGCCGATTCTGTTAAACACAAATACCTATAATAACAATAACAAACCAACTTATCCAAAAAATATGATTTTAGTTTACGTTTTAAATTATTTTCTGTAAATTGTAATCTTACTTTACTATCTAAATTGTTTATTAGACTCTTAAAGAACAGAGAATATAAATTGTTAAAAATTGAGAATTTAGCATATGCTTATGAACATTTTGTAATTCTGTACAGGGATGCGAGTACATATATGTATATTGTATACATAATTATTTAAATGAGAATGGGCATAAAAAAAATATTGGTAGAAATATAAAATAGGTTGCATTAAACATTCTTTGAGGTTTTTCTGGTTGGGGTGTTGTTCCACACATACAGAATTATTAAAAAATATATTTTTAAAACATGTTATAAGATTACATGTGCACAATTGGTGCAATATGTTAAATAAAATATTAAAAGGGGACATGGAAGAAAAATACGTATCAGAAATGGCTGATATTCAAGAAATAGCTTGTGTAAAATATAAGTGTTTTAAATTAAGGAAAAAGTTTTAAATAAATAAGTTTTAAATTTATCTTTTTTGTTTTTTATTTTTAATTTTAAGTATTTAGGAAATCCCTACATTATTTGGTTGTCGATAGAAGTACATCACTAAAGTATCGATAACGAGTTATCGACTTGGGTAAGCCCTAGCTGCAATGCTACAGCAGCGCCAAAACGGATCAATTGGAAACTGGGTAGAAAAAAGTCACTGTCGCATCCATGAAGGTAGCAAATACATGGAGGTGCCTTACCTACAAAAATCGGGTGCATACCTACAGAAAAAAACTCATAAAATGGCCGCCCATTAGGGAGTGTGCTTCGAAACTATCGACATCGATAAGGAGTGAAGCGATAATCAAGCATTTATGTATACGTAGTATTTATAGGTTATAATAATTACGTAACGTACGTTTGTACTCTATCAGGTACATATTATTCGCGTGGATTTAGGTTTTTAAAGATCTTGGAATATCCAAACAGTTTCGCTGCCGTTTTGTGAAATTGAAAGAGATCACCATATATAAAAAAGTACTCATTTATAAATTATAATATGTATCAATCGTTTGTTAATTATAAACCACTATTTCTTTTCAATAAAAGAGCAACTTGCTGGCTCATAGTAGTAGAATTTCTTTCTATAAGCGGTGGTAGAGTCGAAACATGACGTGCTTAGCATGAGACAGCTATCTGCATGCCCTACATATAAATAAACAAATATAGAATACTAGTTGACCCGGCGAACTTCGTACCGCCAACTTATATTTTATATAAATAAAACAAATAAACTATCCTAATCAAAAAAAACTATCCTATCTTTCAAATTGGACTAAATTACAGATAGTAACGAAGTTTGATCAAAATCACTTTAATTTAAATTTAATTTTATATCACACAATATATTATTATCACACAAGTTAAATAGTTTAGGAGTCCATCGTGGACAAATAACGTGACACGTAATTTATATATATTACTAGCTGACCCAGCGAACTTCGTACCGCTTCTTATCTATATAAATAAAACAAATAAACTATCCCTATTCAAAAACTATCCTATCTTTTAAGTTGGACCAAATTACAGATAGTTACGAAGTTTTATAAAAATCGGTTAAAATCGGTAATTGAATTGCACAGGGATTATTATTAAATCCACCTCTTGCTCTTACCGCAGAAAAGAAATGTATCACACGATCTTTTCATATTTTATGTAGAGGGATGTGTGTTATATTTATATTTTCCACGCCTATAGCACCCATCCATTTTTTTCTTTAAGTTTTCACTAGCCGGAAACGACAGCAGAAAACACGGACATTATCATCTATTATATAGAGGTATTAGATTCTAGCATTTATTATTTATGTGAAGTATTAAAATAACCGGACAAATGATATAAATTTCAACTATAAACACCAAACTTCTTGTATTATCTGATAATATGGTGATGAGCAGTACCTAATGCATTAGAATTTATTCAAGTCGTTTAACGTCACCTATAATAATATCGACAAGTCGATACTCCATTGACACAAATCCAATAACACGCAACTACTTGACTGGCTGACAGCTGAAGTTCAACCAATAAGAGTGAATACATAATGTGTTGTACATAACACTCATAAAATGGCGGATGGCACCCGGCTTGACTAGTAAATACTTTATATACTTCATCTCCATCTATTTCCTACCTACCATGGTCGCATCTGTTACATAGTAACTAATATCTAATCTGTGGCATTGTTTAGCGAAATGTCAATTTGTAGCTGTGATTTGTAGATAATAATTATTTTTACCATTTTACATCTACCCTAAATTATATTAAGGGTTAGGTAAATAAGGGTTGATTAATAAATAATCAACCCTTGTAGTTGATTATTTATTAATATTAATCTAAACAGTATTCAAAATGGCATTGGTTGCTTACGATAACAGTGACTCAAGTGAATACGAGGAAGAAGATGATAAAGTCCCACAAATCAAGAATGAAGACAGTAAACAAAATTTTTACTCGATCCTGTAAAATATCAATATTCCATCAATGAATCTCTTGTTTTTCAAATTACAGAAGAACCTCAATCAAAACCAGCAACACATAAACCTGAAACTGTTCAAAGCATATTTAGTTTACTACCACAACCATCTCATGTAAAAAAGGAAATTCTTGAAGAAGATGACGAATTTCTCCATAAAAAGGAATATTCGAGTGACGTGAAACCCAAGTCTAGGATAACAATTCCCTCACTGAAGGATGTGTGTATTTTTTAGATAATTATAACCAAATGAGTATTTTGTATAATGTATGTTGATTTGAAATTATAAAACTGAATTATATTTTTAGTTCAAAGATGTGGAGGATACAATACCAAGTGCAAAAAGTAGAGTACCAAATGGGGTAAGTTGCAATAAAAGTTTCATTTGGTAACAAGCTTCATTTAAAAAGTGTTCCTAAAAATTGGTGTTATAATTAACATTATAAATAATGTAGTCATGGGGAAGTGGAGAAGGATTGGAATTATTGTTGTTGTTACAAGGCAGACTTTGATGTAGCACAACCTGCAATATGTAGGAGATTGTATATTTGTTTATATAAAAACTAGCTGATGCCTGCGACTTTGTCCCCGTGGATTTAGCTTTTAAAGTCCCTCGGGAACTCCTTGATTTTCCGGGATAAAAGTAGCCTAGATGTTGACCCGAGTAATAAGCTACCACGGTATAAAATTTTGTAGAAATCTGTGCGGTAGTTTTTACGTGAAAGAAGGACAAACAAACAGACAGACAAACAGACAAAAAAAAATTTAGCTTCTGTTTTGATATCTGTATCTTGAACACAATTAGAAGCAAAAACCCTTTTTTGAATCTATTTCATGTACAGAATTGGTTTCGTTTCTGTTTTATTATATGTATAGATGAGGAGTTTGAGGTATGCAACTAAGATCTGCAACACTGCAGCTGGTTGCAGTTATTTAGGTACAGTATTACCGATTTTTGTTCTTCACTATTTTGCTGTAAGGGGTTATATCTCTATTTTGTTCTGTAATGCATCCCAAGGAAATGTTCAATCTTCATTAGCAGTAAAAGCAGTTAGGACTTCTACCTTAGGGATCTCATGCACTAGTAGTCCAAGTCAAAAGTATTCTACTTCATAGTAGACCTAGTTTCATTCTAGTTATAGTATAGTAGGCAGTAGCCTTGGACTTTAGCTACTTGTGTGCAAGATCCCTATACTAGCGGCACGCTATGAAGGCCGGTTTGACACATTACAATAGTGATGTGGAATGTCAATTTATTCTCGAACAAAAAACAATTAAGTTTTGTTTTTGTACCTGATTAAATAGGTTTAATAAAACAAAAATGTATATGTATATACGAGTTGTGGTATATATCATATAAAAATAAAAATTTTACCTTTTGTATGAAACAGCTGATATTTTTTTGCGATTTCAGAGGTTTGTCCACATAGTGAAAATTGTTCATATTCACAAGTACATTCACCCCTTAAATGGTGCAAACTGATTTTTCTACACTTGTATACATTTTAGAAATCAATTTAATAAATAAATTTTGAGTCCTAAACCTAAAACTACATTCGATAAAATTTATGAATCTCTGCACATCACTATCGTCAATAAAGTAATACAATTATTTCCTTCAAAGTCGTTATCAATTAATACGGAACTTCATGAGCGGACAAACGTCAAACCGGCCATCATAGCGTGCCGCTAGTGTAAGATGTCTGCATTTACTTTTTCTTTTTGTCAGATAAAATTGAAGTAATCTTTTATGACTTATTTACAGAAAAAGTCAGGTCTACTAAGCATTCTACCAGAGCCTAGAAATGCAGTGAGAAGCACAACAAAATCTCTCGTACCCAATGCTGTTGCACAAAAACCACTCACAAGCACTGCCAAAAGAAAACCACTTCCATCACCTGCAAAAATAACAAAAGCTGAAACGAAAAGTTCATTAATTACAGACTACTCAGATGAAAGCGACAATGATGAAGTACAGAATGACTTCTTTTCTATTAACAAACAAGAAGAATTACCAATAGATGATTTACCATTAGAAGTAGAAGCTAAATCTACGGTTGGAACAAAAGAACCAAGAACTATTGAGTCTTACTTTAAAAAAGATGTAGATAATGTTGAAATAACACCAGAACAGCGTGTGCCTAGTAATAGTGAAGATTATTATAGTTTGCATGTTGAGCAACATGATGATAATGCAGCTGGGAAGTCTAATGAGATGGTACTTGATGATGAAGCTGTAAGTAGCACTATATTTTTCTTTTGCTGTTTCCTCTGTCAAACTTATGTATTCTTGTGAGACAGGGCCTATTTCGATATCAATAATAATTATGTTTAATCAGTAGTAAGTAATTAATTATCAAAAAGATTGCTAATAATGGAAAGGGATCAGTACTGCAATATTTCTTACTCAAGGTAGATTTTTCAAACACCTATTTTACCCCATTAGGGATTGAATTTTCAAAAATTCTTAGCTGATGCTTACGTCATAACAGCTATCTATATGCCTAATTTCAGCCTGATCCGTCCAGTGGTTGGAGCTGAGCATTAATAAATCAGTCTATGAGTCACAGTTTTTATATATTTAGACTGGCTGATGCCTGCGACTTCCTCCGCATGAATTTAGTTTTTAAAATCCCTCAGGAACACTTTGATTACCCTGGGTGAAATGGAGCCTATGTCACCCTCCAGGTTCTCAACTTCTCAACTATACCCATGCAAAAAATCATGTTGATCCGTAGCTTTGTTACTGCATGATTGAAGGACAAACCAACAAACAAACACACTTTCGCATTTATAATATTAGTAAGAAAGAATTAATACATGATACAAATGTAACCAATACCTTTGTTTCTACAGGCAGCAATCTTATTAAATTTTAGAACACAAAAGCTACAATTTTGACTTAAATATGATAGTTAGATATATATCCTTGTGGACTTTTTTGTAGAAAATAATGAATAATTTTTATGTATCATCAATAGTTTTCTCAGCATAATATGCCAAATCGTGAATTTTATAGGCATACTTTTGCTACTTTGGGTTACATTATTGCAATTTTCTAAATGATCTCTTAATTTAAAAAAAAAAAAATTATAGCTTATGTTACTTCCTGATAATTTAGCTTTCTATTGGTAAAAAAATGGTTAAAATGGGTCCAGTAATTTCAGAGCCTATTCAGTACAAACAAACAAAAAAATCTTTCCTCTTTATAATATTAGTATAGATATGTAACCATTTTACAGATCCTCAAATTATGTGGTACACGCGGCAAACGTAAGCGTGAAGAGATACAAATAGTGGATGTGAATCAGCAAGAGGTGCTGGGCGACGCACGAGAATGGCTGCTGAAGGGGCTCATGGATGACACCAGCAAGAGACAGTCGGCCAGCAAGAAACACGGCAACGAGCCCACCAGCCAACAGAGGCGGAAACATCAGATCACATACTTGGCTCATCAAGTAAGGAAACATTTTTGTTTGCATGTGTTTACAGTGTGGTAACACATCTTTTATTTGGTCATTATTTATACTTAAAATTATTTTATCTGTTTTTTATCATTTATTTAGGATTGTTAGTTGCTCCACACACTACTAGATACAGTCGACGAACTAGTAAATTGCGGCAATTCATAGTATGACTGAACTGGCGTACCCAGTCAGTCTTAGTCACGTCATATCAACTAATGTTTGACATTTTCAAACAAACCATATATTACATTACCACATTTATAGAGCTATCGTTTGTGGGAAGGGCAGTATCTAGTAGTGACTAAGCTACCAATCCTAAATCTATGTTTTTAACAGACTTAAAAAAAAAAACAAAAAGAGGAGGTTCTCAATTCGACGCGTATTTTTTTTATATCATTTTGTTCAACATGTGTGAAGTTTTTGAATAATTATTATTTTGAGAAAATAATCGCCTGGGCACATTTAAAAATTCTAAACATAGTAGATTTGACATTTTGCTTTACTTTAACCTTGCTATCCCATATTATAAGCTAGCAAAGACTAATATAATGATGGTAATAGAATTTTGACAGAATTAACATTGTTTCATTAACTATATATTTTTTCAGGCTAAGGCAAATGAAGCAGAACTGCAGAACCAATGGGCTAATAACAGGATGACCAAACGACAAACACAGTCCAAATATGGATTCTAGTTGGAAATGTAATATAATGATAAACTGTATAGTAATACTAGAGTTAGGAGTGTAATATAATAAAATAATTCTTGTATAAATAAATCTTTTATTGATAAAACTAGAATACTAAATCAGCACTATTCCTTAGCTTACAATCTTCTAGCTTTTCTTGGTCTAGGTGGATTCCATGACACTCTAGTGTTATCAGTAATGGAAATTATTTGTAAACCTCCCATTTGTAGTCCTTTGACTGCTGACTGAAATAAAAAATACAACATTTAAAATACAAAGACAGCTTTGGGAGAATAGTTCCAGTATGTCTTTATACTGACTCTCAAGAAAGGAGTACTACAAGACCAAATACCCTAGCATGCTAAATAAAGTTCTAAAATATGTGGGTAGTAGTTACAATAGTATTATATTTTTATTTTAATACAGCAGTAAATTAAAGAAAAAAATATTACCAATCTTCCTGGGCCAAGGCCTCTCACTCTAACTCTTATATTTTTAACTCCTCTGTCAATAGCTTTCTGAAACAATAAAAAAAATATTATAAATACTTTGAAAGAGCTTTTCTTTGTTACTAAAAAGTTCAACTGTAAAACTGTAACTGTACTGCAACATCAATATGCTTAATGTTACATCCATTCAAAATTGGATGTAACATTAAGCATACTGATTTTGTTACTATAAAACGTAGGCTATTTCGGTTGTCACCCGGATTGTAATAATGAAATTGATACTTCCTGCATCAAAATCGGACCAGTGCTTTAGGTGCTAAGGTGGAACATATGTTAATACAAACGTACATACATAAGACTGCTAAAATCAACCCTTTCTTTTAGCTTTACTGGTAGTCAGGTGAAAAATAATTTATTGTTGCTACAGGCAACATGCCTATGAAGTCCTGAATGCTTCTAAATTATGCACTCACTGTAGCTATACTGATAGCAGTAGTCTGTGCAGCAATATTGGTCCCTTTCTTAGTATTCTTGAAGCCCTCCATCCCACAGGACCGGATAAGCTTCACCTTCCCTTCATGGTCGGTGAGTGTGAAGATTGTGTTGTTGTGGCTCACTCGGACATTGCAAATAGCTAGTTCCTTGTATGGTACACCATCAAACAGCAGATTATCTGATTCCAATGTTGGGAATAGGCCTTGCTTTCTGTAAAGGAAAACAATTATTATTCATCATCATCATCAGCAACCCATCAATGGCTCACTACTGAGCGCAGGTCTCAGAGAAGGGCTATAGGCCTAAGTCCACCATGCTGTCCCAATGCAAATTGGCAGACTTCACACAGCTTTGAGAACATAAAGAACTCTCAGGTGTGCAGGTTTCCTCTCGATGTTTTCCTTCACGGTTGATTGCATATGATATTTAATTTCATAAACACACAACTATTATTACATTAAATAAATGTTTCTAGTTCTATAAAGCAAAGAAAATAGCAGAAGGTAATTTATTTTTTAACAATATATTATGCTTGTACTTTATATATTGAACCTGCCCCTGCCTAGAAGATGACTGATGTGATTACTATTTATTTCAAGTTCAACAGCTTCATTGAAACAAAACTGAGCCATGATACTATGATATAGACAGAACAGTGTAAAAGCACGCCAATCCACTAAGGAACAAAGGGTTGGTATCACTAAAGGAAGTAAAATTTTGGTAGGCCCATACAAGAAAATTTGTTTTTATACAGAAGCTAAATTATATCATGTAATTATAATTTCTAACGTCTCTTCATCGAGCAAGGTGTCGCGTATTGTGTAGGAATAATAGACAGATAATAATTTACTTACGATTTCAATACAGAATCCAGATCAATTATTTTCTCTCCCTGAACACCTTCATCGTCCGCAGGGATCCGTTTGTGGTCGAACCTCTCAGTGGCCACTACGGTGGAAGTTTGAATTGAACGCACTAAACTGTTAACAGATATTCTTAAACTGTTCCTAATTGCACTGAGCATGATTGTTCACACAATTTACTAGGTATTTTTTTTTTTGTGTTTTATTATCTTTAATCTTACACTTTCTAGGCTTTCTATGAACATAACCCTAAAATGCGAATTGTTTTGACATATAGATGACATTACATTGACACCACAGACCATTAATACATGATTGAAACAGTGCAATGACAACCACAGAATAAAAACATTTCAACATTAGTTTTTCTCAACAGCATGTCACACAGATTAGCCCTTGGCAGCAGGCAGGTCCAAGACCATACTTGTCCACTGTCAAAAATTACACTGGTAGGTCCAAGAACAAACTTGTCCACCATTTCCCGCTTTTATTTTATCCATAAAAATAAAACCTTTTTGAACCATCAAGCCAAATTAGCCATTATGATAATGTTCCGGAAGAAACGGGCTACAAATTGCTCAGATTCGTCATGCAATACTAGGCAGGAGTTAGAAAAAAAAAATATTTTCGACGCGCCATAGATACGCAGATCAAAAACAGATCGTTTTTCTGAGGTGAATTTTCAATTGGTGCTCTTTGTGTGTTTTACGTGGTTTTTACTTTTTTGCGACGCAAAATTGTAAAAGGTGAGTAAATTGTTTAATTAAACTAATTATGAGGTTGTTTTATGCGTATCTATTCGTTTTCATTTATGTTTTGTACTTAAAAAGTGGACTATCCCAAATTGTTTACAACATTGTTTACACATTTTGAAAAAGTGAAATTACAAAGTAATTTAACATTTTCTGGTTAATCCTGTTGCATTGTAGGGACAATATCTTAAAATATCATTTTAAAACAAAAGAGAGCATGCAGAGACATCTAAAAACCCAAATTTATAATTTTCATTACGTATACTAGTGAAGCTCACCCAAAGCCAGGCGATGTTAATTTAGCATGGAATTTTATTAATTAGACTTATATTTTATACTAGCTGATGCCCGCGACTTCGTCCGCGTAGATTTAGCTTTTAAAATCCCGCGGAACTTCTGGGATAAAAAGTAGCCTAGATGTCACTCTCCAGGTCCTAAGTACCCATGCAAAACATCACGTCGATCCGATGCTCCTCCTTGCTGCGTGTTGGAGGACAAACCATCAAACAAACTTTCACATTTATGATATTAATAAGGATTGTTTTCCAACTTTGTGTTTAGCTTGCTTAGAATTTTCTTATGAGTTAGTTAATTCAATAGCGCCCCTATTGTCCATTTACAAAGTACACTCTATATCACTAACATTGTTCAAACACATAAAGTCCATATAAAGTCCTTTTATGTATAACACTTGCTTCTGCCCGTGACATCTGGAATAGTTTATTGGTCTTAGCGTTATGATATATAGCCTATAGCCTTCCACAATAAATGGGCTGATTCTCAGATTCTGATTTGTTTCTTTTTTCTTTCAATTCTATTAAAATCGTTCAGTGTTAGATAAAATAAAATAAAAATAGCCTTTATTTCAGTCAATAAGTTACTTTCTAAACATTCAGTGTTAGTAACACTGAAAGAATTTTTCAAATCAGACCAGTAGTTCCTGAGATTAGCACATTCAAGCAAACAAACAAAGTCTTACGCTTTATATATTAGTATAGATTAATATATATTTTTTATGGGTTTGTTGGCAGGATGAGTCAATTGACAGACGGCAATGTGGAGAGAAGAGGCAGACGGGGGAGAGGACAGGCTGTAAGGGGAGTGAGGTTTTTGAAAGGTATATTTTTTTAACAATGTTTGTTGATTCTCCACTTATCATAAGAGCCACAAGTTGACCTACATGAAATAAATAATTTTGATTTTTTTTAACAATAATAAATCAATTTCTTTTCTTCATTACTTTTATTCTAAGTATTAATTGTTTTTCCTTGGGCTAAATCACTGCACATTTATATCTTTTTCAAATTATCTGTAATAATTGTTTTTTTTAAGGTTCCTTATCGGGTACACAACCCGAGGAGACACCAGTACCCTCCATGACCTCCCTCTGGAGACTGCCTGTTTGAGAGTATAGGTTTACATTTTCTGTTTCAGTTTAACCTTGGAAGAACCTTCGTGTTCCGGGGGGGCGGGAGGGGGGCCATGACGTAGTGGAGCAAGTTCCAGAAGCTGCTCCATCTCTTGCTGCCTTAGTATATTTATATCTTTATTAATTTAGATAATTAACATCTTCACTGTTGAAATGGTGAAGGAAAACATTGTGAGGAAACCTGCACACCTGAGTGTTAAATTACTCTACTGGTCTCGAGTTCAAACACTGTTCCTTTCTGACTTTTACTCTAACTATTCACACCTTAAGAGAACATCTATCTATCATATCAAAGTATAGCCGAGTATTGGTCAATTTATTTTTATGAATACCTAGTTTTGTCTGTCTTGTTGTCACCTTGTCTGTATACGATTTAAGCAAATAAAGAATTGAATTGAACATGTTTCCTTTATTATCCCGCCTCTCATCTAGGTAAGGGCTCCTTTTTGGACCACTCTTGGCCATAATATGTTTGAGTTAACCGTGCAAAGCGCCCCCTGTCCAGAAACGAGCCCTTACTGTACAAAATTCAAGTAATACTTCTTCTTCTTCTGGGCTGGTTTCCACACGTAATCCGTGATGGTCTGTTGTGTTGTTACTCCAACCATCCCAGATCTCAACAGAGGCCTAGTAGGCCGCCCATGTTGCCAAGGGCTTCTTGAAGTGAAGCTGGAGATCCGAGGTGGTTCTTGTGTTGTTCTTCCACGCCCGTGCATGACAAGAGCACGTGCGTGGGTGTTTCAACTTTCATCTGCCTTCATGCAGGCCCTGCACAGAGGACTGTAGGTGACACCTATAATAAAAAGGTGTTTGTTTAGTGGGCTGTGCCCCGTTATGATTCCCACCACCTTCCTGAGTTTATCTCTGTCCAGGCGGAGTAGTCTGTTAGTTGTTTGTCTAGATAAGGAAAGGCTTCCTTAGTCTGCTTGCAGTCTGTTGCATTCTACCAAAGTAGGGAATGCTCTGAGTGTTAGTTCATGCAACCATGTCTTGTACTCACTGAAGGGAATGGGAACGATTTTTAAAGTTTTTTACCTGTCTGTTAATTATAGCTGTAGTTGCTGTTAAGATGCCCACACACTCTGCTTGGAAAACAGAGTTATCCTAACCAAGTGTGTGACTTATCTTCATGTTGAGTTCTTGGCAGTAAGCTCCAGCTCCTGTACCAAGTTTGGTTTTCGATCCATCAGTGTAAACTTCTATTGTATCTTGAAATGCTTTATGAAAAGTGTTGCTTTCAGCATTTATTTTGTAGCTCATACATACTTACCATCTTTAGTTATTTTAATATTTTTAATTAATTAAAATATTAATTATCACAGGAATTCACACACCATAGACGATTTTTTTTTTCGTTACCAAGGAACATACTACTACTATAACCCAGAGTTCGCTACGATGCACGGTACACGGGCCCCTGCACCATAGAGTAAATGCACTTGCACTTTTCTGCATCGCAACGTACCTCATAGTCAATGCGACCACAGATGAAAGATACTTTTTGTTCAGATGCGCCTGTTGTAGAAGGTGGTAATTCTTATTGATTATTTCGAGTTTTAATGCTTTATGATTTATTTCTGTAATTCATTCATGTAAACCAGGTATCTAACTTTGCAATTAATGCAAATAATAGTATTTGTAAGGGTAAAATTTCAGTTTTTTATGGGTTTTAAAATAAAAGAACGAAAAAAATCGAAACTCTTAGATTTCATCCAGGATTGTTTTTATTTCATACCGTTTGTAGACATATAACAAAGATAGCCAAGTAGGAAATTTCATCTAGTTTTTAAAAACATATAATTTATACAAGTTGTAATAATAATATTTGAAGAAAAACTTGAAAAACTGCTAAGAGAGAAAATGGCGCGAAATTGAAATGCGCGCCTGGACCTTCCACTGTAATTCGATACATTTGACAGATGTCATTCTAAGGGTTACAGGATACTAATGTCATTCAACTCCATGGGTTTATTAATCTATTTTTAACCCCAGACGGAAAGAGGAGTGTTCTAAGT
This sequence comes from Oeneis ivallda, assembly GCA_029955525.1. NCBI lineage: Eukaryota > Metazoa > Arthropoda > Insecta > Lepidoptera > Nymphalidae > Oeneis > Oeneis ivallda. The sequence goes on along the minus strand of JARPMR010000003.1, from coordinate 27,812,678 downwards.
TTGACGAGTGTATCGGTCCGATCCCTCGTAGCTCCCTAACGAAAGGACCGATTTTAATACGGTTTTTTTCTTTTAGATTATTTCCAAGGATGGTTACCTTGAGCTGATGCTGCAGCATCAAGTAGTCTCTGGGTTCTTCTTCTTTATCAACCTATAGACGTCCACTGCTGGACAAAGGTCTCCTGCATGGACTTCCACAGGCTTCGGTCTTGCGCCGCTTGAATCCAGCGGCTCCCTTCTTTTATGCTGTTGACATGTTTCTTGCCGAAAATGTACTTTACAATGTAATTTATAAAATAATTTAAATAAGAATAGGCCATCCCTCTCATCTAAAGACCAAATAAAAAAAAAACAATGAATATCAATAATTTAATAAATTACGATTGAAATAAAATTACAATAAACAGCTACACTTAATTATCACATAATATTAATATTAATTTGATTTCCATTAAGTTATTTCATTAAATTCCTGGCATATAGCACAGTTTGAGAGAACCCGCGTAACGGGTCAGGCACCCCCATGGCCAACAATTGCAAATGGCCTGCTTCAGCTAAATATTTGGCCTTGATCAGTTCGGAGGTCGCCCAGGCCAGCGTGTAGGGGCTCTTCGGGTCGCTGCTGGAAGCTTCCCAATGCATGATGAAGTCGGTGATAGGCTTGTAAAGCGGGGTCGACACCAGCTTGAGGAACATGCCTTGATCTAACAGTTCTTTTATCAAATCCTCTTCTATGTATTCTTCATGTATTGTTTCCTGGAAAACGAAAGAAATTCTTCTTTATCAACCAATAGTCGTCTACTGCTGGACAAAGGTTTCTTGCATGGACTTCTATAAGACTCGGTCTTGCACCGCCTGAATCCAGCGGTTCTTTCGACATCAAACGAGTCGCAGGGAGCCAACACTGCACTTCCCGGTGCGGGGTCGCCACTCCAGCACCTTGGGATCTCAACGACCATCAGCTCTTCGAACTATGTGCCCTGCCCATTTCCAATTCAGTGTCGCGACTCGCTGAGTTATGTCGCGATTTCGTCATTTATGATTGGGATTCAGAGGAGTATCCCTGTGAGATATAAATGATTTTATGAAACTTTGTTTAGGTGCCCTACCACAAAAATACTATTTAAATAACGCTAAGAATTTAAGGGTTACGATAGGGTTGACGTACAGATTGATTCATGCGTGCCTACTGCTGAACAAAACCACACAAAACAAATAAATCCCTGTGAAAAGATATGCCAAATACTAAATAGGAATAATGTAATACAGCATTTTCACGGATTTTGATCTTGTCAGAAAACTGTTGTACTATTTTGCAAACTGTCGGCACGCGTAACCGCCTAACTTTTCCGTTCTATCTTGATATATTTCTTGCCCGCCCCGCCCAAGTTTCCATTCTATCTTAAATTATTATATTTCTTTGGTTAGAGCATCGCCATACGGTGCGATGTGGCTCCGTAACGAAGCAGTTTTATCAATCAAATTAGGTGTGCCGACTGCCGTAGTTGTTTGACAGTCACTAGGTATCAGCGCCGCAACGCGCCTCGTGGCGTCGCTAGATGCAGCAGCAGATTGACGACCTCCCTGGCGCAGTGGTGAGCGCTGTAGTCTTATAACTGGGAGGTCCCGGGTTCGATTCCCGGCGGGGTCAATTTGGGAATTTATAATTTCTGAATTGTCTGATCTGGTCTGGTGGGAGGCTTTGGCCGTGGCTAGTTACCACCCTACCGTCAAAGACGTGCCGCCAAGCGATTTAACGTACCGGCACGATGGCGTGTAGAAACCTATTAAGGGTATTGGTTGAATTTTCACTGCCATACCCCTTCCAAGTTAGTCCGCTACCATCTTAGACTGCATCATCACTTTCCATCAGGTGAGATCGCAGTCAAGGAGTATCTTGTCATCAAATAAAAAAAAAAAAGATGTTGCGGCGTCAGGCTGTGCGGTGGGTTACCTTGCACTGCAGTGCCAGCACGCGCAGCAGCTCCTCGGCGCGCGCGCTCCGGCTCAGCACCAGCGCCCACAGCGTGTTTACGAGCGAGCGGCTCGTCACATTCCTCGCCAACATGTTTATATCCTGTACCCAAGTTGCATTGGAAATATTACCATCGTCATCGCCATCAACAACCCATTAACATCTCACTACTGAGCGGGTCTCCTCTCAGATAGGCCATAGTCCACAACGCTGGCCAAGTGTGAATTGGCAGATTTCACACACCTTCCAGAACATTACGGAGAACTCTCTGGTGTGCAGGTTTCCTCACGATGTTTTTTTTTTCACCGTTGAAGCATGGGACATTTAATTGCTTAAATGCACATTACTCCGAAAAGTCAGAGGCCAGTCAATAGGAGGACTGACGCGGAAGAAGTAGCTAGGTTAGATTTTTGATGTGAAACATCTATAGCGGCACGTAAAACAGATTTCTCGCGTGGCGACGCCTCGCCACGGCATGCGATGTTATATGTATATTGTATACTTAGTGACATATTTAGTTCCTATCACAATCTATTTAGTAGTAGTAGTAGTAGTAGTGGTGGTGGTAGTGGTAGTAGTAGTGGTAGGGGTAGGGGTAGGGGTAGTGGTAGTGGTAGTAGTAGTATTATCATATGTATACTTAGTGACATATTTAGTTCCTATCACAATCTATTTAGTAGTAGTAGTAGTAGTAGTGGTGGTGGTAGTGGTAGTAGTAGTGGTAGGGGTAGGGGTAGGGGTAGTGGTAGTGGTAGTAGTAGTATTATCATATGTATACTTAGTGACATATTTAGTTCCTATCACAATCTATTTAGTAGTAGTAGTAGTAGTAGTGGTGGTGGTAGTGGTAGTAGTAGTGGTAGGGGTAGGGGTAGGGGTAGTGGTAGTGGTAGTAGTAGTATTATCATATGTATACTTAGTGACATATTTAGTTCCTATCACAATCTATTTAGTAGTAGTAGTAGTAGTAGTAGTGGTGGTGGTAGTGGTAGTAGTAGTGGTAGGGGTAGGGGTAGGGGTAGTGGTAGTGGTAGTAGTAGTATTATTATATGTATACTTAGTGACATATTTAGTTCCTATCACAATCTGTTCTTTTCTGCATATTACTTTTACAAAATAATGTCGATGTTTCACATCTGCCAGGCGTCCCACGACGGCTCACAATTTTTTACCCTTTGTTTTTGGGATAAAAATGTTGCCTATGTCACTCTCCGGGTCTTCAACTATAACCATGCAAAAAATCACGTCGATCCGTAGCTCAGTTGCAGCGTGATTCAAAATCAAAATTATTTATTTATTGTAGCCCAAATTGTGGCATTTATGACATCGGAAATCTACAATCGATTATGAATGCTAATTCTGCTAAGAGCCGTGAAGAAACTCAGCAGTTGCTCTTTTTTTTTAAAATAAAAATGTTACAATATGTAGCTTATCTGTCTTTAGGACAAGCCAACAAACAAGACATATTTCGGAGAGTGTGCTCATGAAATATTCAATCTAGTTCCACCATCACCTTTCTATCATCGAACCGCAAGACATTGCATGAATCTGCACCGCTACGTGGTCGAAATTCCTCGATCTTGCACTAAGCGTTTTGCTTCCTCGTTCCTAATGCACACCGTAAAAATTTGGAATGCCCTTCCGGCTTCCGTTTTTCCAACTAACTATAACTTGGGTATCTTTAAATCAAGAGTGATAAGGCATCTTCTAGGCAAGCGCGCATCATCTTAGGCTGCATCTTCACCTACCATCAGGTAAGTCCGCAGTCAAGCGCTAGTCTATACATAAAAAAACACTTTCGCGTTTGTAATATTAGTAAGGATACTCAGTGGCCACGGATATTCAACACTTAACTCTTCGCAATCGGGAAAGCACCAAGCGAGAAGTCTGTACATAAAAAAAACACTTTCGCGTTTGTAATATTAGTAAGGATACTCAGTGGCCACGGATATTTAACACTTAAGAGGATTGTCTAGTTGAAAATTATCATACAAAAAGCTTCAAAAAGCGATAACGTTTTGCTACCCGTAAATGTTGTCCAATGTTCATAATTTTTTGAAATGTTGCAGATACAATGAAAAACTATGCCCGTAAGTTTTAATTTTAAAGAAATATTGCTTATGTTAAAAGTTATTACACTAGCGGCACGTTATGATGGCCGGTTTGACACATTACAATAGTGATGTGGAATGTCAATTTATTCTCGAACAAAAAACAATTAAGTTTTGTTTTTGTACCTGATTAAATAGGTTTAATAAAACAAAAATGTATATGTTTATTTAATTTATTTGAACGAACTGAATATTTGAATGAAAATGAATATACATACTTTATATGCACACAAGAAACATATGAATACAAAAGATACCAAAAAAGGTGCCACAAAAGGCCATAATTAATCAGATTCGTCCATACTACTATTTTCACTGTCGTCACTGCTATCATCACCTACATTAATAATTATATGTTCGTTTTCTATAATATTATCTATTTTCACATCTCTTTCATAATCTTCCCTTATTAATTTAACAGTTCTATTCACAACCTTTTCCCAGTCTCCTTTAGTCACATGTTCACAAGCTTCTTCTAATAATTTTAGCATTTTTTTTGTGGTAAATGGGGGTTCTGTATTGTGTCTTGCAGCATATCCCTTAATTTGAGCCCACACCAACTCAATCGCATTATACTCACAATGGTAAGGCGGTAACCGTATAACTCTGTGCCCATGTTCTAATGCTATTTCGTCAATGACGTATCGGATCTTGGTTGGTTTGTTTTCTTTTAAAAGACGTACTAATTCCGCTTTTAACATCTACGCCATTTTTACGAAGCCATGCGACGATATCAGCTTTCTTTTGGGATTGGGCAGGTGGCTTGTCAATTTGCATCGAGTGGTATGGGGCGTTGTCCATAATTATAATAGATGGTTCAGGGAGGCTACACAACATTGAGGTAAACCATTCAGTAAACTTTTCTCCATTCATGTCTTCATGATAGTCTCCAGTGGTTTTTGACGCAAAAGCCATGAGAGAACCTTCGACAAACCCGTTGATGGTTCCGGCGTGACAAATTATAAGTCGCGATCCTTTCCCTACAGGAACTTTGGAAGTAGATGCTGCTGTGTCATCGTTCCAAGAACGGCCTACAGTATGGTTAGCATTAAGCCATGTTTCATCCAAGAACACAACATTTTGCCAATTTTTGATTTCTTTCACTTGCCGTAAAAAAGTATACCTTGCCATCGCTATATCAAATCTTTCCATCAATATTTTGCGTTTGTTACATTTTTTGTATCGAAATCCAATGGTCTTCAAAATCTTCGTTAAAGAACTTTCCCCACCGAAGAATAATCCAGCTTCCTTCAGTGAATGCACCAACTTTTTTCTTGTTGGATACTCCTTCTGTAAATAGTAGCCGTAAACATGTCTTCGGATAGCATCGGCATCAAAGCTATCGATGCCTACGACTGGTTTTGCTCGTTTTCTCTTTTTTGGTGTGTGAAGTTTATTTTCTTCTGTGCCAGTCTCGCCATATTTTTTTTTAGTTATCCGTCTAACAGTTCGTTGTCCAATATTAAGCGCATCAGCTACGCGTTCAACCACTGACGTTATAGGTAAAATTGGCCCTCCATTTTGAGCTTCACGATCGAAATAGTTACGAAGGCGTATTACGAACTCACGTGTCTGACTATTTAGAACAGTTCTCTGCGTACGTTCGGTCATATCGACGAAATCCACAACAAAGGGCTTGAACAGAGTCCAAATTAACGAGCAAGGGTCAACAGTAATGCAGTATCAATATTTGAAATCCAAAGCCAGGTCAAAACTATATCACAATCGCATTGCACTGACAGTTTATACTTTTCGAAGCAACGTCAATTCGAAACTGCTTTGTTTTGCATTGAGCATTGACGCGAGTTTTCCGGAGGTAGTAGTTGTGCTAGCCAGCGATCCTATGTGACGATCGTATTAGATTCCATTTTTAAAAATTTTCAATTTAGAAAACCAAATGCCGAGTTGTGGTATATATCATATAAAAATAAAAATTTTACCTTTTGTATGAAACAGCTGATATTTTTTTGCGATTTCAGAGGTTTGTCCACATAGTGAAAATTGTTCATATTCACAAGTACATTCACCCCTTAAATGGTGCAAACTGATTTTTCTACACTTGTATACATTTTAGAAATCAATTTAATAAATAAATTTTGAGTCCTAAACCTAAAACTACATTCGATAAAATTTATGAATCTCTGCACATCACTATCGTCAATAAAGTAATACAATTATTTCCTTCAAAGTCGTTATCAATTAATACGGAACTTCATGAGCGGACAAACGTCAAACCGGTCATCATAGCGTGCCGCTAGTTTAGTGACTAAATATCCATATTTTTGACTAAAAAACTACCTCGACTAATTTTATTTTTTTAAATTTAACTAAACTGAAATACTAAAAAAATGAAACGTACGAGCCTAGATTAAGGTGTACTGAATCTAATGAGACCAAAATTGTCTAATTTTGTAAACGTTTAGGGGGGTAAAAACGTTATGACCCGAAACAATATTTCAAGAATAAAATTTAGGCAAATAACTCCTGGACTTGCAACTCTCTCTATCGCACGATGCGGGTCGGGCAGCGAAGCGTTGTGAAACAGATAGCATTTTGGAAAATACCTACTCGCGTCGCGTTTCGTCACTAGACACTCCTCTTAACTCTTCGCAATCGGGAAAGCACCAAGCGAGAAGTGATGTGTCGGGGTGTCTTCCTCACCACTTTTGTGATGAGGAAGACACCCCGAGACACGCAATCTTCAAGTGTTCCGCCTGTGCAGATTTGAGATCAGTGCAACAGGGAGTGGATAGCAATGTAGGGGCCCAAAATCTTATAGCGCGCATGCTGTCAAGCGAAGGGCAGTGGGAGAATTATGGGAAAATGCTGCGCTCCATTATTATGAGGAGGGAAAGGAAAGAAAAGGAATAAAAGAGGAAGAGAGAAGAAATGCTACGCGGTTCTGTGCCAATCTGGGAAACATGTGGAGGTTGTTTTAGTCCGTGCAAGTCGGACACGCCCTGCCAGCAGGCAGAAGCCCGAAGGGTTTTTTTTCCTCCCCTGAAGAAAAAAAAATATTAGTAAGGGATCACCTCGTCCTGCAGCACGGGCCGCCTCAGCAGCAGCTTGATGAGACTCAGCGCCTCGCGCGGCTCCATGGAGTCACTCGCCAGAAGGTCGCGCAGGTACTCGTAGTGCAGACTCCGGCCCTCGCTGCTCAGATGGAATTTAGCATGCATTAGCTTATAAGCGTGACGAAAGTAACCAAGAACCAATGAAATAGGATTCATCTTACTAATACTTATTGTAAACTGACTACTGTTTTGGAAAGAGTAACCGCCGAGTTTCTTGGTGGCAGGAAGGGCATTCCGAACCAGTGGTAGACTCATCGATGATTCAAAAGCACTTGCAAAAGTTTATTTGAATAAAAAATATTTCTATTCTATTATATTCTAATATTATAAATGTGAAAGTGTGTTTGTTTGTTCATATGAACAGCAAGTAGTGGGTAGAAGCAAAACACAGAAACACATAAATATAGGCCCCACTGTGTTGTGGGGGTCAGTCATGTGTCGCACGTACAGATAGTACCTGAGTGCGTGTGCGCGTGTGTTTTAAACAGGCTGAAATATTAGTAGTTTTAAAGCCATCGCGAGTTGAATCGCCTTAAGCATTACTATCGAGTCCACTTGTCGTTTCGTTTTTGTGAACTGGTATTTTTTTTTGAATTTGAAAAAAAAAATTGAAATAGACTCGAAATTGTGAGAAACAGTAGTAGCGATTTGTTAACTTCGCGGCACGTCGCACGCAGTACTGCCGCTTTTAAAACTTTCATCGAAACTTTTCTACCTAATGTAATTACATCAGCTGATAGCCGTACAAAAGTGAACGATCTGCCGCGACTCGCGCGCCGCTCGCTTCAAGCGTCACGTGACCCGCCCGCGTGGACAGCAGCAAGAGCGGAACGGCTCCTAACAACTGTTCGCGAAGTTTTCGAAATCATAATTTCTCGATTTTTTTTTGTATTTTATAAATTGTCGAAATGGATTATACTGTTAATTTAGAATCGCTTCCCTGCGACCTTAAAACCCCTAAATTTACACCGTGTATACACGTACTGTAGAATGCATGGGCATTCCTATACCCTCCAAAGTAATGTGTGAACGTGTGACGTGTGAAGAACTCACAGCACGGTGGGCGGCCAGCACGCGAGCATGTCCACGAGGGCTTTAGTGCGTTGCCACGTGTCGCACAGGGGTAGGAACGTCGCGAACGCCTCCCGCCGACCCGCCACCGTCAGCAGCTTGTCGTCTGAACATTATAGCATACAACATCTATATTATAATAAGGCCCTATTTCTTAATCGCCGAATAATGTTTAACTTAGTTTAACATTAGCATTGCAAGTCTGCCAAAATCTCAAAATTCGCCAGTAAAATCTACAAAAATCTGCCATTAAATTAAATTTTTGATATGTGTTAAAATGCTCTGATGATATTTAAGATTAGCCCAAAAAGTTAATAAAGTCGAATTAAACAAAGTTTTTGTTACAACTCGCTAGACATCAATTATAATTAATAGAATTAATAATTATTCATAGGATTTAGTAAAAAATCGTAAGCATCAAGTAATACTAACACCTATACTGACACCTTTAAAGAAGGTATTTTGTTGTTCTTCATTCATTTATCTTCGGGACAGGCAGAGATCTATGAACATACAGCCTCTTCAGATGTGTAAAGTTCTTGATTGAAGCTATTCTAACAAAATGTGAAAAAAATAATTCAAAGAGTTTCTCTTCTGATAGACGTCTAAGGGTGGACACAGGTCTCTACTTCCATAGGTATACCTCGGTCTCCCTGCGACTCGTCTGTTGTCGTCGGTCCACCTAGTGGGGGTCTGCCAACACTGCGCACACCGGTACGCCTCTCCAGCACTTTAGGACCCCAACGACAATCAGTTCTTCTAACTATATACTCCGCCATTTGCCACTTTATCTTCGCGACTCGATGACTCTGGTTTTCCTACGGATCTCTTGATCGATCATGCACCTCAATTCGATAGTATGTTACCTGTCAATGTGTATGTTACCTGTATGTTACCCGTTGGAAAAGGGGAAAACAAACCAAGAGGCATCAGAAAAATGCTCAAAAAGGCATATCCCGAAGCACTGGAACTACTGGATAATAGTGAGACAAGTACTGTGGAATATACTGTCAGAACCAGCAAAAGTTCTAAAAGGGGAATTGCGGAAAGAGAGCAATGGATCTATGTTATCCCTTACTCGGAAGAAGTGGAAGGGCCAAAACAGGCGGAGGAACTGTATAAACAAATCCAAAAACTTGATCGAATCCTTCAAGAACACGGCAGAAAAAAGAAACTGGCAGTAGCTGCAGAAAAAGGGGTAAACAAGGATCACTTAAGTAAGATTCTAGAAAGACTCCTTTCGAAATTCGGATCTGAAATAAAACTACTTGTAGAGGAAAGTGATATTCAGAAAACTGACCAGAAAAAGGAAATGAAGAAGCGCACGGAAACTTTGGTACTGAAAGGAGAGGGATCATATGCGGAAATCCTCAAGAAAATGAAATCTAGTGTCACAGCGGCTGACATGAAGCACCTAGGGTTTGAAGTGAAATCAGTAAGGAAGTTTGGCGATGGAAAAGTGATGATGAAGGTAAGAGGAAGGCGCTGAAAAATAAACTTATGACCGCAGTAGATTGTGCAGAAGTTGGAGAGAATAGAGAAGCTATATACCACATCACAGGTATGGAAGAGGATGTAACCGCTGAAGAAGTAAAGGCGGCAATGGAGACGGAACTGAAAGTGTCGGTGAAAGTCAAATCTATAAGACCCACCCAATATGGGAGCAAGACTGCTACAATCTCGATGAGTCCACAATGTGCTAGAAACCTTGCAAATATTACATCACTGATCATTGGCTGGACAAGATGCAAGCTAAGAAAACGGGTATACATAGAGAAATGCTATAGATGCTGGGAAACGGGACACAAAGCCACAAAATGCAATGGACCTAACAGAGCTGACCTCTGCAGGAGATGTAGCGGTGTTGGTCACAAAGCGGAAAACTGTACGGCTAAATCTTTTTGCCCTCTCTGTGAAGCAACAGGACACAGAGTAGCCACAACCAGCTGCCCAAAGTTTAGGAGCGCCATAAATGCAGCCAGTCAACCTCGCCGAAGTAGCTGGACGAAGACAACTCACACAGCGTCCTTTAATGAACATTAAAGTCCTACAATTCAACGCAGATCGAGTCCGCGCAGCTCACGACCTCCTCCCAGTCATGGCATTCAAGCATAAAATAGATCTCGTTATCCTAGCGGAACCAAACAGAAAATATGCTGAAGCCGCAGGCTGGCAGAGAGACCGTAGAGGAGACGCGGCGGTGCTTATTTACAATAAAGCTTTAACGGTCGACGCAACAATAATAGGAAATGGTTTCATTGGTTTTCGTTTCACTCAATTTACGGTGTACAGCTGCTACATTTCACCGAATTGTACCTTCGACGAATATAAGAGAGATCTAGATGAACTTTGCGACAGCGTACGACTTCAACGAGGCAAGGTCTTGGTGGCAGGGGATTTCAACGCTGCCTCCACGATGTGGGGAAGTAAAAACACCAACAAAAGAGGACAAAATCTGATGGAAGTGCTTGCTGATCTGGACTTGGTCATCGTCAATACAGGGGAAGTGCCGACATTTGAAAGAGGAGATAGAACATCAAGACCTGACATAACCATGGTAAACCAAAACCTAGCAGGAAAGATCACAGATTGGCGAGTCCTAGATGAGGAATCAATGAGTGGTCATAAGTACATAGTTTTTAATATTGGCGAAAAAGTAACAACCAGTGAGCCACCACCGCCAATTGGCTGGAATTTCAAAAAGATTGATATGGATAAGTTCGAAGAAATATTAAAAAGCGAGGATATAAGGACGCCATCTGAGCTAGTTGCCGTAACAATCAAAGCTTGTCATAAATCTATGCCTAAAAGGAAAGCTAGACGCAAAAAACCTGTCTATTGGTGGAATGATAGAATTGCCACGGCAAGGGAACAATGTCTCAAACAGCGAAGAGCTTACACAAGAGTCGACTCAAAGAAAAAGAAGAAACAGTCAGAGGAAGAAAGATGCCATCTCGATAAAATCAGCGAGGAAGCGAAAATAAAGTACAAGGCTGCAAAGTTTGAACTACAAGCACTTATTCTAAAATCCAAAGGAGAACACTGGCAAAAAGTTAGCGAGGAAGTAGATAAAGACGTATGGGGGCTGGGCTACAAAATAGTAACAAAAAAACTCCGAAGATCCCCACCTGTGCCGGTAAGCCTGGACAAAATGTGTGATATTGTGACAGTCCTATTTCCCACACATAGTGACTTCGAGAGGACCACTGCCACACCCGAAAATGTCCCGGATATTACCGACGAAGAATTAGCAAAGGCCTGCAATCGGATCAAATTGCGGAAAGCCCCGGGACCAGACGAAATAGCACCTGAGGTAGTCAAGCTAGCTGCCAAAGTGATCCCAGGGAAGATAAGGGAAGTCATGTGCAACATCATTCGAAGTGGCCAGTTCCCAAGTATTTGGAAAGCTGCGAGACTAATCCTGTTGAGAAAAAACAATAAGCCAGCAGATGACCCTACAGGCTATAGACCTTTGTGCCGCTTGGACTGTTATGGCAAGCTTCTAGAGCGATTGCTGTTAAACCGAATTGAGCAAATGCTCCCGGACTGTGGTGGACTATCAGACAAACAGTTCGGGTTTAGGAGTGGGAGATCAACTTTAGACGCTATCGAAAAGGTTAAAAGCATCGCAAAAGCTGCCAAACAAGGCACACAGCGGACCAGAAAACTGTGTGCACTCGTCGCATTGGATGTCAGAAATACTTTTAATTCTGCACCGTGGAATCAAATACTCCAGGAATTCAAGGAAAGAAATTTCCCTGGATATGTTAGTAACCTCATCAGCAGCTACTTAGACCAGCGAAGTGTATTAATAACTGACGCGGCAGGAATGACCAAGACATTTAAAGTAACAAGTGGAGTGCCACAGGGCTCGATCCTCGGCCCGACACTGTGGAACATCCTCTACGATGGAGTGTTCAAACTAGATCTTGGCGAAGAAGCCCACCTAGTTGGATTTGCGGATGATTTGGCCCTGGTAGTAGCTGCCAGAACAGAGCAACACCTAATGGAAAGGACTAATAGAGCGCTAAATAGAATCAACGGGTGGATGGTCAGCAAACAACTCCAATTAGCCCCAGAAAAAACCGAAGCTATCATGCTGAGCGGCAGAAAGAGGCATGGACAAATCACTTTCACCATCGGAGGAGTGCAAATACAACCCGGTGAAAAAGTGAAATACCTCGGCGTATGGCTAGACAGGAGCTTGAAATTTGACAAACACGTCGTGGAAACAGCTGCTAAGGCCGAAAAACTAACAACAGCGCTTAGCCAGCTAATGCCCAGGAAAGGAGGACCCAGAGCCAGCAAAAGAAGGATTCTAGCATCCGTTGCGCAGTCGGTTATGCTATACGGAGCGCCGGTCTGGGGCCAAGCTCTACAAATGGCCAAATATAATACCATGCTAGGCAGGATACAGCGGCGACTGGCTATTAGGATTTGTGGTGCGTATCGGACTGTATCCAAAGAAGCTGTCCTGGTAATAGCAGGATTGGTTCCCATAGATAGGCTGGTTATGGAAAGAACGCGGCTGTACAAAAAAGTTGATCCGAAGACCTCGGAGGAAGAGCGGCAAAGGACCCTGCAAGAATGGGGAAACGAATGGAAGGAAAGAGGAAAGGGACAATGGACCAGGGATCTTATACAGGACCTTCAAAAATGGCTGAACAGGAAGCACGGTGAAGTTGACAAGTTAATAACATAGGCACTAAGCGGGCACGGAGTATTCAATACGTACTTACATGCGATAGGCAAAGCAGATAGCGACGACTGTACCTACTGCGGCGAGGAAGATACGCCTAATCACGCAATTTTTGAGTGCAAGGAATTCGAAGAGGAAAGAGAAAATGCACGCCTCGGAGAACCTCTCACAAAAGGTAATCTGGTGAGGTTGATGTTAGATAGCAGGGAAGGATGGAACAAATGCGCAACATTGCTCCACAAGATAGTAGGACGACGCGTCAAGGATGAGTTGAAAAGGCAAAACTTGAACACAGCCTAAACTGACAGCCCCCACCCTGAAGTCATGCGCACAGCAGTACCGGGATGGACGGCCGGAGACGGGAGGAGGTTTTAGTCCGTAGGGCACCACACAGTGTAGTCGGACATGCCATCTAATGGTATCCATGAGGATTTCCTCCTCCCCAGAAAAAAAAAAAAAAATGTTACCTGTCAAATTTTGTGCGTATTCAGAATCAGCCCACTCCGTCTTGAACAAGTCGACGGACGTCTGTGCGATCTTGAGCAAGTCTTCTCCATCCTGGACCCTGATTTTCTGGCTGAGGGACAGGAGACTGAGCTGCTTGTGCGGACGCAGACCCAACTCGGTCGCTTTATTCATGGCCCGTTCGAGGAACTCTTCCGAGAATTTGACGCCCTCTTTGTGATAATGCGTGAGTCGCATCACTAGCTTTTCCATTTCGCTGTAGTTAAAAAGAGCAAAATTATTTACTTAGCGTAGGCGAGGACGACTATTCTTATGCAAGAAATGCATGCGGCAAGAAATGGTTTGCGATTATCCTATGCGACAACTTTTTGTACAATTCTCGCCAGCGATTATACATTACATTAAATTACATTATTGTACATTATGACAAGGTCGGTACAAGGTCGAGTCGAGGGCGCACGTCCACGTGGTCGCTCCCCTACTAGGTGGACGGATTCAATCCGCTCCGCCACAAATTTATCCGTCTCCGAGTGCTCTCGTGATGCCACCAACAGAAATCGCTGGAAGGAGATCGTAAGAGCTGCTGTGAAGGCCAAGTCATAGCCACGACCACTCTGCCAACAGTGAACGAATAAGAAGAAGACATTATGACAAAATCTCGTATCGGTTAAGCGATACTTACTTGAATACGAGTGTCGAAAATTTCGCTCGCATTCGACAGTTTTTGATAGAGAATAAGAGCGATAAAAGTTAATATGTAGTAGTTTTCACCCTTTTTCTCTATCAAAATCTAGGTATATCATAACAAAACGATATGTAAAATATCCGTAATTTAACTGTCGAAGATTTCTTGACCACATTTTGTCAAAGGTATTTTTAATGATTTTGACATGACATGACAAAGGAGATTGGCGAATTCCATAGATTTTCTGACCCAGACGAACTGAACCGTGGCCGTGGGCCTCAAGCCCACGTTCACGAATCAAACTTCTCATGCTTGTTCTAGTAAACCAGTCTAACAAAAAAGTTCATCAAAGTCTATCAAATAAAGTTGGGAGAAAATAGATATTCACTTGTATTGCCATGTAACGGTTATTTATAATGTGTACTTGTGTATAATTATATTTTTGATCCTCATCTTCTAAAAATATCGGGTTTACACAGAAAAATACTCTGAAAATATTAATTAAAATTAAATGATTTCTGAATCTGAACGGTTTTGGAACGGAAATGCTGGGTCGAAATTCGCCAACCTCCTTTGTCATGTCATGTCAAAATCATCACGTACAATCATTAAAAATATTAGAATGTGCGAGAGCTCGAGAGAGATGCGAAATGTAATAGTCCTATTAAAGGGCACAGAACAAGACTTTAATGACATCAAAACTTTATTTTTTTACACAAACTCACTCCAGATCGGGCACGTCATGTTGCAGCACATGCTCGAACACTTGCTCGGCGTGCAGCGCGACGTGCAAGCACTGCAGCAGCGACGCGAGCGCTGCCGGCGACAGCCCGCCGCGCACCGCGAGCCGGCCGAGCGCGCACGCCGCCTGCCCCGCGTCCCCGTGACTCATCTCTAAGTCACTGGTAGAGAAATATTAAGAGAACGGAGAACACCAAATCACACAGCGTCGGAAAATGTTCTATCGATTACCGATTGATCATCTGATAATAGCCGTTAACCTATGAGTCGAAATCTCGTTCAAGAGAACTCAAGTGAAAGGATCTGAAAATCCACCGCATCGGAGCCTGTTGTATACTTATTTATAAGATACATAAAATATATTATTGTGGCAGGTAGTTTTAAGTATGTTTGAATAAAGCAGTCACACAGCACGGCAGAGAATTTCTCATGCGACGAATAGAAATATACCCTAATAGTAAGACAATAAAATTGAAATTTTAATGATGGTCATCGTAGGTGGTGATTTTGTACCTTCGACGACCATCATTGAAATTTCAATTTTATCACCATACTATTAAGGCATATTTCTGTTCGTCGCATGAAAGCCCCCTGCCGTGTCGTGCCGGCAGTGGGCACAGGCCTTGTTATCTAAATAAAAATACTTTTATATGAATAAAGGAAAGAGGTCACGACCCTCAACAATGAGCAATAAGATGCAATGAAAAAGTGAGAACTCACGGCCAGAGTTCGTCGTCAGGCAAACGGCTGGCGGCGACGACGGCCTGCACGCTGGACGAGTGGTAGTTCTCCAGGAAGCGTGCCCAGCGCGTCAGCTCTTGGCCTATTTGGGCCCATGATTGATCACTGCAACATTCATTCACACATGGTAGATAAAACAAAATTAATTAATTAAAATGATTCTCGCCGACAAACTTCAGTGTCCGGCCTTTGATCCCCCAACCATTGCACTACTGTCGTACCCACTCCTAACATAAGTTGTCCGCTTATTTAGAGGGGAGAAGAAACTATAAGTATTACGTTCAGCTTGTCTAATAATATGCGTGAGGGTCGTGGAACACTTGGCTGGAACGAAGTGCCTTTTAAAACAATACCTTTTAGAATCAACGTCATCTCTCGCCACATGTTAGAACCATCTCGTAATAAATAAGCAGACATTAAAGCAAGTTCACTTTGCCCACAATAGATGGCGGTAGTAAATTTTGCTGCAAATATTTTGTTCGGAATTTGTCTTCTATAAAACTTCGTTCCAAAAATTAAAAAAAAAAAGAACCTGATCTGAAGTCAGGATTCGAACCCTTGAACCGATCGTTTCACTCCTTCGTTTAGACGCTACGCCACCAAAGCTATGATGAAACGTGTGTAATATACGAAGGCAACAAGGGTCGTGACGGAAAATTTTCACACTTTTTTCCGCCTAGCATCCATCCGCCAAACCATCCGAAGAGGAACTTCGTTCCAAAAAAAGAAGTGTTTGATTGATATAATAATAATGCTACTAATTCTGACGAACAAAATGCTATCCTTTACCACAGAGAACATCTTGACATAGCACTATTTTTAGACTGTCAAGTTAATGTGTGTTACACACCTTAACTTGACCGTAACAGGGTTTTGATGGGTGCATAAATTCAATCTATCGACGGGAGATGACTTTTCGGTTACCTAACATAAAAATAGCAACGTTGCACTACATAACTTATCTTCAGATTACGTGAGGTATATAAACGGTTAAAAGGATGATAAAAAACTAACTTTTTGGTGAACTTGAAGTCATTCTCCTGCTCCTGTTGGCAGTAGTCCACAGCTTGCATTATCATCAGGTTACGCGTTCCCGGTGGTACCCTGACAGAAAACTAATTATACTTAAAAGTATGTTTTATTTTACACAGTTTGGGCTTTATTTTAAAAGAGCAAACGCCGAGTTTCTTGAAGATTCTTCTCCCTTGGAACGGCATTCTGAACCAGTGCACAGTGGAAGATTCACTGGACGATTTAAAAGCACTTTGTAAAAGTTTATTTAAAAAAAATCTATTCTATTCTAAATCTTTGAGGTTTTTTTTCATAAAGAACGTCAGAAGTGCTGAACCTTTATTTTTCACAGAGTAGTTTGTTTTGGCACCAATCCACGAGTGCAACCTCTGTTTATTAAGAATTTTGTCAAAATGATGAAAAAAAAGCTTATAGCTAACCTAATCTTACATAAAAATTATCTAATAAGTATACAATTAAAATTAAAGCTTTTAAGTGTAGTTTAAGTAACCTATTAAAACCCATGATGAACTGCAACCTTTAACTTTAAAACATCTAAGAATCTGCTCTGAAAAAACCGAAATAAAATCTGCGTAGTTTTTCAGGAAACTGGGGGTCTACCGCGTAATTTTTTCTAAGTCCTTAAAGGATATCCTGTTTCAATGTCAATATATGATTTTGGGCTTCTCCTATTGGCCAAAACCATGTTTTGACATTGAAATAGTCCTTTAAGGACAGCGATAAAAGTTCGCGATCGCGATCGCCAGGCTAGTGACATAAAACGCTAGTTAATATGAAACGCATATTCCGTTTCCGTTAGGTTATGCTTAAAAAAGCTTAAAAATATTTTAAAATTTTGCTTAAAAAAGATATGTTACCGCTGCAAGGCTTCGGGCGAGAAGCACGTGGCAGCGACGAACTTGACCAACTCTTCCTTGGCCAGCTTGGTGAAGTAGCTCGCGCATTGGCGCCAAGCCTGCATCCACTTCTTATTGTTGCCACCGGTCACTCCCTCCTGGGATAGGAAAATATGTGCTCAAAATGATCCATCTCTGATAGTTGATACGCATTACGCACGTTTGTTAATGTACAGTTAAGAGCTGATTAATTAAAAACCTATATTATATCTAGAAATAAATAAAAAGCTGTTTTAGAATGCACAAGTAAAGGCCTTTCATATGATACCCCACTCGGTATAGTTAACTTACTTTTAAATTTCAAACCCCCGATTTTCCCCCTTTTTTAATCAAACTAAAATAATTTTCGCGTTGCTTTTACTTTTCCTGTAAAATATACATAAACTTCTATTGACCATAATTATTTCAGATTTTTCGATTGGTAAACTTCGGAGATAAGGGGATTTTTTTCGACACTTTGGCCGATTAATCAAAAACTATTATATCTAGAAATAAATAAAAAACTGTTTTAGAATGCACAAGTAAAGGCCTTTCATATGACATTCCACTCGGTATAGTTATTTTACTTTGAAATTTCAAACCTCCGATTTTCCCCCTTTTTTAATAAAACTAAAAATAATTTTCGATTTTTCTCTATTCCAATGATGTTGGGCCACCATTATACACAACTATGCCAAATTTCATGTCGATAACTTTAATAGTTACTGAAATAATCGACTGTGACAGACGGACGGACGGACGGACGGACGGACGGAGAAAGTCTCACCATAAGGGTTCCATTTTTACCATTTTGGTACGGAACCCTAAAAATGAACATTAACAATTTTGTATTCATTGGATAGAATGTTATTGTACTACTAACGCCATCTGTTAGAAAACCAAAGAGTTAACATAGCTGCAACAGAACTTATAACCCGTTAGAAAAACTACGCGAGCCCTCACAAAGCTCAGCTTTTTGCTAGTTTATGATTTTTTTTAAACTGACAGATGATTTATTCCAGTTTCCATTTCGGTGTCAAACTACTTAATTATCTTCAATGCTTTAATAGTTCCATGTGAATATTTATAACTAATTAGAACGGACAACGCCTGTCGGGTCAGCTAGTAGACAATAACACTCACACTAAAGAAGTACTTGGTGAGCCACAGGGTGTAGAGCGAGTTGACGGAGACGGGCAGCTTGAAGGCGGGCGGCAGCGTGCGCAGGAACTTGGTGAGCAGCCCCACGTTCTCCGGCCTGATGATGGCCAGCACGTGCGACGTGAACTGTTCCGCCGACGGCTGCTCCAGGAGCAGCTTGTAGTCCAGCTACAATAACACTCACACTAAAGAAGTACTTGGTGAGCCACAGGGTGTAGAGCGAGTTGACGGAGACGGGCAGCTTGAAGGCGGGCGGCAGCGTGCGCAGGAACTTAGTGAGCAGCCCCACGTTCTCCGGCCTGATGATGGCCAGCACGTGCGACGTGAACTGTTCCGCCGACGGCTGCTCCAGGAGCAGCTTGTAGTCCAGCTACAATAACACTCACACTAAAGAAGTACTTGGTGAGCCACAGGGTGTAGAGCGAGTTGACGGAGACGGGCAGCTTGAAGGCGGGCGGCAGCGTGCGCAGGAACTTGGTGAGCAGCCCCACGTTCTCCGGCCTGATGATGGCCAGCACGTGCGACGTGAACTGTTCCGCCGACGGCTGCTCCAGGAGCAGCTTGTAGTCCAGCTACAATAACACTCACACTAAAGAAGTACTTGGTGAGCCACAGGGTGTAGAGCGAGTTGACGGAGACGGGCAGCTTGAAGGCGGGCGGCAGCGTGCGCAGGAACTTAGTGAGCAGCCCCACGTTCTCCGGCCTGATGATGGCCAGCACGTGCGACGTGAACTGTTCCGCCGACGGCTGCTCCAGGAGCAGCTTGTAGTCCAGCTACAATAACACTCACACTAAATAAGTACTTGGTGAGCCACAGGGTGTAGAGCGAGTTGACGGAGACGGGCAGCTTGAAGGCGGGCGGCAGCGTGCGCAGGAACTTGGTGAGCAGCCCCACGTTCTCCGGCCTGATGATGGCCAGCACGTGCGACGTGAACTGTTCCGCCGACGGCTGCTCCAGGAGCAGCTTGTAGTCCAGCTACAATAACACTCACACTAAAGAAGTACTTGGTGAGCCACAGGGTGTAGAGCGAGTTGACGGAGACGGGCAGCTTGAAGGCGGGCGGCAGCGTGCGCAGGAACTTAGTGAGCAGCCCCACGTTCTCCGGCCTGATGATGGCCAGCACGTGCGACGTGAACTGTTCCGCCGACGGCTGCTCCAGGAGCAGCTTGTAGTCCAGCTACAATAACACTCACACTAAAGAAGTACTTGGTGAGCCACAGGGTGTAGAGCGAGTTGACGGGAGACGGGCAGCTTGAAGGCGGGCGGCAGCGTGCGCAGGAACTTGGTGAGCAGCCCCACGTTCTCCGGCCTGATGATGGCCAGCACGTGCGACGTGAACTGTTCCGCCGACGGCTGCTCCAGGAGCAGCTTGTAGTCCAGCTACAATAACACTCACACTAAAGAAGTACTTGGTGAGCCACAGGGTGTAGAGCGAGTTGACGGAGACGGGCAGCTTGAAGGCGGGCGGCAGCGTGCGCAGGAACTTGGTGAGCAGCCCCACGTTCTCCGGCCTGATGATGGCCAGCACGTGCGACGTGAACTGTTCCGCCGACGGCTGCTCCAGGAGCAGCTTGTAGTCCAGCTACAATAACACTCACACTAAAGAAGTACTTGGTGAGCCACAGGGTGTAGAGCGAGTTGACGGAGACGGGCAGCTTGAAGGCGGGCGGCAGCGTGCGCAGGAACTTGGTGAGCAGCCCCACGTTCTCCGGCCTGATGATGGCCAGCACGTGCGACGTGAACTGTTCCGCCGACGGCTGCTCCAGGAGCAGCTTGTAGTCCAGCTACAATAGCACTCACACTAAAGAAGTACTTGGTGAGCCACAGGGTGTAGAGCGAGTTGACGGAGACGGGCAGCTTGAAGGCGGGCGGCAGCGTGCGCAGGAACTTGGTGAGCAGCCCCACGTTCTCCGGCCTGATGATGGCCAGCAAGTGCGACGTGAACTGTTCCGCCGACGGCTGCTCCAGGAGCAGCTTGTAGTCCAGCTACAATAACACTCACACTAAAGAAGTACTTGGTGAGCCACAGGGTGTAGAGCGAGTTGACGGAGACGGGCAGCTTGAAGGCGGGCGGCAGCGTGCGCAGGAACTTGGTGAGCAGCCCCACGTTCTCCGGCCTGATGATGGCCAGCACGTGCGACGTGAACTGTTCCGCCGACGGCTGCTCCAGGAGCAGCTTGTAGTCCAGCTCTACGAGTGAATAAAGTTTATGAATTTTTTTCCAACTTACGTAAGTTGTTAGAAATGACGAGTAAACTTACGTGAGTAAAAGTTAAATTGCGTAAACGCTGGGTTTGTTAAGAGGAATATTACATGTCGCATCCCTCTCTCTCGCATATTCAAATATTTTCAATGATTGTAAAAATCTCAGATACTTTGACAAAATGTGGTTCATTATTATCTTCGACAGTTAAAATACGGATATTTTAGATATAGTTTCTTTTATTATGTTATGCCTCGATTTTGATAAAGAAAAAAAACAAGTGTGCTTTAGACCACACGACTGAAGTAAAACTTACGAAAGGCAACTGGCTATGAGAGAAAGAGAGAAAGAAAATGTGTGCTCGCACCTCTCTCTCTTGCCCCTACAGTAATATACGAAACATAACTCTCTTTCTCTTTCTATCTTCACTAACTTATATCTCCCTCTCGACTTTCGTTCGCCTCGCCCGATCACACTTTTCGTAACGCATTAGAATAGAATAGAATAGAATAGAAATGTTTTTTATTCAAATAAACTTTTTTACAAGTGCTTATGAATCGTCGATGAGTCTACCACTGGTTCGGAATGCCGTTCCTGCCGAGAAGAACCAGCAAGAAACTCGGCAGTTGCTCTTTTCAAAATAAGTTTACATTCAATAGAATAGTTATACAGTTAAATTACCACCTACTGTCTCATGAATCGCTGGAACGAATTATGTCCACGCTTTTTTATCATCTAAATAGTCTTCAATTGCATAATATGCCTTTTTCATGAGATTAGTTTTAACTGATTTCTTAAACTTGTGTAAAGGCAAGTCTAAGATCGACTGTGGAATTTTATTATAAAACGTCACGCCCATTCCCACAAATGTCTTTCGGACCCTCTTGAGGCGACATCGAGGAATCACGAGCCTGTTTGGATTTCTAACTTGCCTATCATGTAAATCACCCTTTTTTTTGTAATTCACAATGTTTTGTCTGACAAATATTATATTGTTGTAAATATATTGTGAAGCTACTGTAAGAATGCCTATTTCTTTAAATTTTTCTCGAAGGGAATCCCGCGGTTTTAAATTATATATTGCGCGAATTGCCCTCTTCTGCAATACAAAAATTTTTCCAATATCGGCTGCTTTACCCCATAATAAGATTCCGTATGACATAATACTATGGAAATATGCAAAATAAACAATTTTTGCAGTTTCTATGTCAGTTAACTGTCGAATCTTCCTAACAGCGTAAGCAGCAGAGCTAAGCTTGCCAGCAAGTGTTGCTATATGGGTGCCCCATTGCAGCTTTGAGTCCAGGGTTAATCCCAAGAACACTGTGGAGTCCTCACATTTCAAGGGTTCATTACTTATCTTTAAATTTTTACTGACAGTTCTGGTGTTGGGCAATAAAAACTCAACACACTTGGTTTTTTTAGCATTTAAAAGTAGATTATTTGCCGTAAACCATTCAGAAACTTGAGATAATGCAATATTTACATCGTCAAAATTGTCTTTCGTCCTATCGACTTTAAAAATCAAAGACGTATCATCAGCAAATAGTACAATATCGCAAGTATTTTGGACAAAATGTGGTAAATCATTTATGTAAATCAAAAACATGAATGGACCTAGAATAGAACCCTGGGGTACACCCATTACCGAGGCTGATCCGGATGATTTTACATCATTGACACATACTCTTTGAACACGATCACTAAGATAAGACGGAATGAGGCTAAGCGCAAAATCTCTAATACCATAGTGGCTCAGTTTAAGCAAAAGGGTCTCGCGATCAACGCAGTCGAATGCTTTTGATAAATCACAGAAAATACCAATGGCATTCTGTGAGTTATTCCATGCATCGAATATGTGTTGCAACAGCGTTGCGGCTGCATCGGTTGTTGATCGACCCTTAGTAAAACCGTACTGCTCAGGGTGAAGAAGTTTATTTAAATTAAAGTGTAGAAGCAGTTGGTTGAGCATTATTTTTTCAAATATCTTGCTGAGAGTTGGCAAAATTCAAATTGGTCTGTAGTTATTCGGGTCACATTTGCTTCCCGATTTAAAAAGAGGTATTAATTTACTACATTTCATCAGGTCTGGAAAAGATCCAGAATCTACAGACTTATTAAAAATTAAAGCAAGATAGGGCGCAATAATATCAATGATATTGTGAATTATTTTAACTGATATTCCCCATAGATCTCCTGTTTTTTTATTTTGCAATGATTTAAATGTTTTGATAATATCATATGGGGTAACGTGTTTAAACCTAAATAATTTATTGCACTCAGAGACATTGCTTCTTAGAAGATTATAGGCTTCTGTTGGCGAGGAATTTAGAGAACTGGTCGTGGTTACTGGTATATTTTTGAAAAAGTTCTCAAATGTATTTGCAATTTCTATATCGGAGTCAATTACATGGTTGTTAATTTTAAGCTCCAGTTTATTATAATGTACCTTATTCTTACCCATTTCATCACCAATGATGTCCCATACTGCTTTTATTTTACTATCCGAATTGACAATTTTTTGTTTTATGTGAAGTGACTTTGCTTGTATGCACACGTTTCTAAACAATTTGGAATAATTTCTTACATATTCTATAAACGCGGGGGCATAATTATATTGTTTTTCTGCATACAAGTCAAACAGCCTATTTCTACTTTTATAGATGCCAACAGTTGCCCAATCACTAAATTTAAGATTTTTAAATAATCTTTTTTCTATTACCTTAAAGACAGAGTTAAATTGAGAGTTTCATAGATCAAAAAACTCTCTATAAATTTCATTCGGACCACCCTGTGCAACATCAAGCGTCGGCATTGCAGCTGCGATATTTTGTTTGAATTGCCTTACTTTTTTGGTGGTAACTGGCCTATATTTTACTACTTTTGTTACATTCTGCTCACTGCTCGGAATAGATATCATTTGCCCGCAATGTTCAGATCTTAAATAAGTGATAATCAATTTTTTGATAATTTTACAATCAGAGAAAATGTTATCAATACAAGTTGCCGAATGCGCTGTTATTCTTGTAGCTTCAACAAAAATATTTTCCAGGTTGAAACTTTTAAATAAGTTTAGTAATCTTCCTGTGATAGGCGTTTGATGCAAAATATCTATATTAAAATCTCCACAAATTACTATTTTCTTTGATGACCTACATAGCCGCCCTAAGGCGTCCTCCATGACCTCCTCAAAATGAACAAAATCGCCCGAGGGGGGTCGGTACACGCAGACTATAATATATCGGTCCAGCTCGACACAAGACAGCTCAATAATGCGTTCCATAGAAAGACTAACAATGTCTTTTCGCTCTTTGCAATTAATGTTATTGCGCGTTATTATTAAAGAACCCCCGCGTATAGCAGTCCCTCTGGAGAACGCACTTGACAGCAAATAATTATCAAAATGTATAATTAACTGATGAGAATTGAGCCAATGCTCGGTGAGGCATAAGATGTCAATATCGAATTCTTTAATAAATAGCTCAATCTCGTGTTCTTTGCCAGATAAGCCCTGTATATTTTGGTGTACAAGATTAATCTTATATTGCTCATCTGTTGTCTTATTGGTTAGTTTAAAACAATATTAGAATTATTCCTATTGGAGTCTAATGTCGAAAAACTTGGATTAGTACTACTACTAATTATGTCTATATTGTTAGTACAACATGTACTTTTGTCAACTAAAATTGAAACACTAGATTTTATTGTCAAAATACTTGAATTAGTAATATTACTAACTACGTCAATATTATTTGTACAACATGTACCATCGCCATTCAAGCTAAAAATAGCTGAATCTTGTATATTGTAAGCTACTAATGTAGCTATTTGTTTCCTATATCTAAAGGGTAGATGCATAGTATCCCTTGTCAATTGAAATTTTCTAATAAACTTATTGGTATTAAAGAAATGAAAATATTCTCTATGACCATAAGTTAGGTTATGTAAAAGCAAGTTAAGCTTATAGATATGGTTATTCTGTGCTGGGGTCAATGTGACAGAGTAGGGAAAAGCACAAAGTATAAACTTGCAACCTGACTTTTTTTGTACATGTAATAAATATTCAAAGCTTCTTAATACATACATCTTTTTTAAGTATTTTCAGGCTGTCACCAATTAACAAAACAACTGTACTGTACTTATCTAAGCAATTTGCCTTAATATTTTTAATTATATGTTCATAGGGGGCCCCGGGGTTACATATGTTGAGGACCTGTTGTTGCAAGTTATTACCGAGTAAATGGCCAAAGTCTTTTCCCATCTCATCAGAAACTACAAATGTTCTATGCCGCAAAGAATTTACTGATATACTATTATTATGTTCACTATTTTGTAGTTTCCTGCACTGACCATCTATAGGTACTGTGTTCTGCTCCACATGAGAAGCCAATTTTTCAGGGAGTATTGTACTATTATTGCAGTCATTGCTAGCCATAGGTATGTGATTACATTGACACTTGTTTGTCAATGACTCAAAGCGGGCCATATTATAATTACCTAGGGCTAACAACTCATCAGCTGCCAGTATTTGCTCATGGATCTGACTTTGTGACTGCTCATACTCAATGGTCATGGCTCATACTCATTCACCAGCTTACTTCCCAAATCAAGCATGCGTAAAGAAGTTTTACTTCAAACGAGCGAAAACTACTATTACCTTTTATCGCTCTTATTTTCTATCAAAAACTAGGTATATCTCTAAAATATCCGTAATTGAATTGACTAATTTAATTGTCAAGCTTACACTCACTTTAAATAAAATTACAGCAACTATTACTCACGTAAGCATAGTAGTAAGTTTTTCATTTGTATGTAATTATGAGAAACTACATACTTACAGGAGTATTTACATTATTAAAGTCTTAAGATACCGTTTAGAATTATAATTTTTCATCTTACGTAAGTTGTTAGAAATCACGAGTAAATTTACCTGAGAAAAAGTTACATGTGTAAATACGGGGTTTGTTAACATTTCATAACGCTTCTTCACTCACAGCGTGACAAGAGCATTTACATTTATTTTGTGAGATCAGTGATAATGTAA
Organism: Oeneis ivallda; assembly: GCA_029955525.1. NCBI lineage: Eukaryota > Metazoa > Arthropoda > Insecta > Lepidoptera > Nymphalidae > Oeneis > Oeneis ivallda. The sequence goes on along the minus strand of JARPMR010000003.1, from coordinate 27,786,800 downwards.
ACGGGTTGTAAAAGTGTATGTGAAGAGAACAAACCCGGCGAGGCGGCCTTCGCCTTCTTGAGCAGCTTGATGTGTTCGAGCACGGTGAGGCCGCACAGCTGCGTCTTGTCGTCGATGTTCTTGAGGATCGTGAAGAAGGCGATCAGCGCCGCGTGGTCGGAGCCGCGCACAGCGGGCCAGAGCGTGTCTCGGATACTGCGAACAGAACGTGCGAAGAGCTTGTGTATAAAATAGAAAATTATTTATTGCACACCAAAAAAAAAAAAAACTATAAAGTAAAACCGCGTGTTACCGGTTAACGGCCTCCACGCTGTTGGCGGCGTGCGGCAGCGTGGCGGCGTCGACGCGCGCCGGCGCCGCGCTCGCGTACTGCAGCCACACGTCCACGGCGTCCAGCCCGTACTTGCCGGCCAGCGCGCACGCCAGCGTCGCGTGCTCGGCCCCGCCCAGTCTGCCGAACGTGACAATGACTACACTCTGTGCAGTGTAGCTTGGTGCGGGAGACAGGTATAAGCCGCTCGCGGAAAGTTTCCCGATGACTACCCCTCCCGCCTCCGCCGGCCGCGACTCGCGCTCGCCTAGTTACCGTACTATAGTTTGAGCGGAAGGGCTGGTCACCGCCTGAGGTATGTGGGCGGTGAGATGGGGGAGGGCGCGATTGACAAGACGTTGACTAGACGCACATGAGATATTTCAGGGCAGATAAATCTCAGGATAACATGTCGGAAAATGTCTTAATAAATGTAATGGGTAATTATAACAAAAAAAAAATTATTTCCTGGTTAAACAAGAATAAACGCATATCTAAAATGAGTACATTTTATTATTTGCGATACAAAACAGTTGCAAATTACCATTTCTCACTAAGCAAATAAAAAAAATTTTCACTGCCACCGTTACAGTACAAAATTAATCCATATCTTCTTCTTCTTCATTATTGTCGTCAATTTCCATATCCTCCTCAGAATCTGACTCGTTTCCTAGATTTATGATCAGCTCATCTATCACATTGTCAAACCTCATATCGTGGTTCCAATATTGTTTCTCAATTTTTTGTACATGGTCGTCACACTTCTGCCATTTTTCAGGAGTGAATTCAGAAAACAATCTTGTGACGGTTGGAATTTTTTCGTTCAATGAAGAATTTATGTAATTTGAAGCTAAGTTGTTCTTTATATCGGCCCACACAAGCTCAATGGGGTTGAGATCAAGATGATACGGCGGAAGGCGAAGAACGATGTGGCCTGCAGCCTTTAATATTTCATCAATGGTGTAAATTTTTTCGGACCCAACACTTTTTATCAGAGAAAGGAGTTCGGGTTTAGTATTGTCTGGTGTAAAGTCAACATTATGTTTTCGTAACCAATCTTGCATGACTTGCATTTTTAAACTGGACATTGTTGGTATTTTCTCAACCTGTACACAATGGTAGGAGGCATTGTCCATAACGACCACTGAGTTAGGAGCTAGTTTATTTTTCAATTTGTGACTAACCCAGTTATGAAAATTTGTGGCATTCATATCGCCATGGTAATCCCCGCATTTCGAATCTGATTGGAAAATTGATAAGGCACCGTCAACTAATCCATCTCGGCTACCAGCATGAACAATCACTAAACGACGCCCTTTGCCAATATCAGCATAAATCCCGGGCTCCGATTCAGATTGCCAACACAATATATTGGAGTTGTGGCAACTGTTAATGTAGGTTTCGTCCAGAAAATATATTTTTCGGTTTTCATTTCTATAGTTCCGTATAGCTCTTAAATACCTTACTCGCCATTCAGCAATACTGGGTCTCTCAATTAAAATGTATCTCCTAGACTTACATTTCTTAAAAAAATATCCCATCTTGTGTAAAAGCTCCCGTAAATAGGTATAACCGCAGTTCACGATGCCATCTTCTTTTAAAACTGCAAGCAATTTACGAATACTTGGGATTTTTTTATGAAGTGTATAAAACTGATGAATTTTTCTTCTTATTACTCCCATATCGAAATCATCAATGTGGATTCTCTTTTTTATTTCTTTAGGTTTCCGTGGAGATGAAAATTTTGGGTTTTCCAATGTTTGCCGATTCGAATTCCCTTCAGCTACAATTCTCATTACGCTTCGAGCTGACACTCTTGTAGCCTCTGCCACTAATTTATTAATGTTCATATCATATTTGTGTTCTATACTTTCCTTGTCACCCTTTCGTTTGAGAAAAAAACTGTGCACAGTGTAAATAACATTTTTCACATTACGTGGAATTGGCGGACCCATCTCAGGATATTTTATCTCGTGTGTGTTTGGGACAAAGGGGCGCAAACAACTAAGACGTGTAACCGCAGACTTGTTACATCGCCAAGCTATAGGTGGAACGCTGACCTAACACGCATCCGCGAGCCACGAGGAGCGTAGTCAGCAATTGCGACACCGCGACCCAAATTTGAGTTTTCTTTATAATTGCTTGTAATTTTATTGTCATTATTGATCCAACATTAAATCTAGTAACTGCATCGCGCAGTTTTAGATAAAACTAGTTTGTAATTAGTATTAAGTTTAATTTTAAATAAATAAGTCAAAAGTTTTAGTTTTTTTTTGGGACCTCGGGCTGTGTCTTCCTTTACTGGCGCAGTCTTAAAGGGGTAGGCATTTCTGGAAGAAGCTGCAGTCATCGCGACCATCTTCTCAAGAAGACCTACTGAAGAACCTAGAAGCCACTGCCTGAGGTGAAATCCAAACATCGATCCCGAAGAAGACTAAAATGCATATGGCTTGTGTTCTTTCGACCGTCATCCCACTGATCCTCCTGACAGTTCGACCGACAGCGACTCAGAATGTACAACTTGAGAGTTTGGAGAACGGACCTGGACTATTACCATTTAAACTAGGACCGACAAGACTAGTAACTCACTATCATTCATTCCTACAATATATCCGACTCGACGACATTGAGGACAGGATTTCAACCATACAGACTCAACTATTTGATTTTAAGGAATCCCTAGAAAATGACACCTTCGCTTTATACGAACTACAGATTGACTATCTTCACAGTAAACTGGATAAGGTGATAACTCAACTGAGAACCTTAAAGCCTGATCGTTCCAAGCGAGGTCTCATAGACGGATTAGGGTCCTTAATAAAGAGCATTTCGGGTAATTTAGACTATAAGGACGGAATCAAGTATAATAATGCTATAAAGCTTTTAGAGAACACTCAAACCAACATTATTTCCGAATTTAATAGTCACATTACTATTAGTAAAGAATGGATGAACTGTCATAGTAAAATTATCTCACAGTTAGTCGAAAATCAAAGTAAGCTTAACGCTACTTTACTGTTACTTTTAGACAAGAAAATTTATAGTGAATCCAGCTTAATAAAATACGCTAGGTTTGCTCAACTTCTTACGATTATAACGGAGAACGTTGACGACGTGCTAGGAGAACTGTCAAATATTGAAAATTCCTTAGCCTTCATTAGAGCTTCCAGCACTCATCATTCGACCCTAAGCATAGATATAGTAGACAAAATGGTGGATAGGCTTAAAAGGATTTACAATAGGGAGCAAATTATAGAGTTAGAGCTTAGACAATACTATGATATTATAAAACCAGGTTACTACTACTATGGAAAGCAAATAGTTATAATTTTTAAGATACCTGTAGCATCTGTAGAGTCTTTTGATTTATATAAATTAGCCGTATTCCCAAATAGGAACATGCAGGCTCTCTTTCCACCCTCTCCCTATATCCTATCCAACAGGCATATGTTCTTGTACATGGAGGCTGAATGCCCGAAGTACAACAACCAATGGTACCTCTGCGAAAAGAACAGTAACCAGCTTCGCACATCATCGGACTGTATCCAGAACCTAATTCAAAACCAAACCATGGACCACACCTGCGGTATGACTACTCTGAAACTCTCTCAAGAAGCTATGGAGGAATTGGATGGACGACATTACATTCTATCATTCCCACGCCCTATGCAAGTCCATACGATATGCCAAAGAGAAGATTTTATCAAGCTAAAAGGGAGCTTTCTAGCCACAATCCCGCTAGACTGCATCCTGCACGCAGGAAGCTTTTCAATTAGCAACACTGAAGACAAAATTACGGGCCAACCCCTCAAAATCGTGGATATCAACTACGAGATGGGACCACAAAGCACGAGCCTCAACTACGTCAGCCTGAAATCTATCGACCTCGGAAACCTACATTCTATACAGAGCAAGGTCATGCTGCAACCAACACTGCACAAGGAAAAGGAACCCTCAACATTGTACCACACGACGATACCACTCTACGTCATTCTATTAAGTACACTTGCACTCATCAGTAGTATCGTAATAGTTCGCCGATGTAAGAGCACACCTAGAGTTAAAACTGAGAAGAAAATTAACGAAGAAAATGACCATCAAGAAGGTGCAAATCCCGGAAGACCCCAGGAGCCTTGGAGAATACTTGGGATTTTTTTATGAAGTGTATAAAACTGATGAATTTTTCTTCTTATTACTCCCATATCGAAATCATCAATGTGGATTCTCTTTTTTATTTCTTTAGGTTTCCGTGGAGATGAAAATTTTGGGTTTTCCAATGTTTGCCGATTCGAATTCCCTTCAGCTACAATTCTCATTACGCTTCGAGCTGACACTCTTGTAGCCTCTGCCACTAATTTATTAATGTTCATATCATATTTGTGTTCTATACTTTCCTTGTCACCCTTTCGTTTGAGAAAAAAACTGTGCACAGTGTAAATAACATTTTTCACATTACGTGGAATTGGCGGACCCATCTCAGGATATTTTATCTCGTGTGTGTTTGGGACAAAGGGGCGCAAACAACTAAGACGTGTAACCGCAGACTTGTTACATCGCCAAGCTATAGGTGGAACGCTGACCTAACACGCATCCGCGAGCCACGAGGAGCGTAGTCAGCAATTGCGACACCGCGACCCAAATTTGAGTTTTCTTTATAATTGCTTGTAATTTTATTGTCATTATTGATCCAACATTAAATCTAGTAACTGCATCGCGCAGTTTTAGATAAAACTAGTTTGTAATTAGTATTAAGTTTAATTTTAAATAAATAAGTCAAAAGTTTTAGTTTTTTTTTGGGACCTCGGGCTGTGTCTTCCTTTACTGGCGCAGTCTTAAAGGGGTAGGCATTTCTGGAAGAAGCTGCAGTCATCGCGACCATCTTCTCAAGAAGACCTACTGAAGAACCTAGAAGCCACTGCCTGAGGTGAAATCCAAACATCGATCCCGAAGAAGACTAAAATGCATATGGCTTGTGTTCTTTCGACCGTCATCCCACTGATCCTCCTGACAGTTCGACCGACAGCGACTCAGAATGTACAACTTGAGAGTTTGGAGAACGGACCTGGACTATTACCATTTAAACTAGGACCGACAAGACTAGTAACTCACTATCATTCATTCCTACAATATATCCGACTCGACGACATTGAGGACAGGATTTCAACCATACAGACTCAACTATTTGATTTTAAGGAATCCCTAGAAAATGACACCTTCGCTTTATACGAACTACAGATTGACTATCTTCACAGTAAACTGGATAAGGTGATAACTCAACTGAGAACCTTAAAGCCTGATCGTTCCAAGCGAGGTCTCATAGACGGATTAGGGTCCTTAATAAAGAGCATTTCGGGTAATTTAGACTATAAGGACGCAATCAAGTATAATAATGCTATAAAGCTTTTAGAGAACACTCAAACCAACATTATTTCCGAATTTAATAGTCACATTACTATTAGTAAAGAATGGATGAACTGTCATAGTAAAATTATCTCACAGTTAGTCGAAAATCAAAGTAAGCTTAACGCTACTTTACTGTTACTTTTAGACAAGAAAATTTATAGTGAATCCAGCTTAATAAAATACGCTAGGTTTGCTCAACTTCTTACGATTATAACGGAGAACGTTGACGACGTGCTAGGAGAACTGTCAAATATTGAAAATTCCTTAGCCTTCATTAGAGCTTCCAGCACTCATCATTCGACCCTAAGCATAGATATAGTAGACAAAATGGTGGATAGGCTTAAAAGGATTTACAATAGGGAGCAAATTATAGAGTTAGAGCTTAGACAATACTATGATATTATAAAACCAGGTTACTACTACTATGGAAAGCAAATAGTTATAATTTTTAAGATACCTGTAGCATCTGTAGAGTCTTTTGATTTATATAAATTAGCCGTATTCCCAAATAGGAACATGCAGGCTCTCTTTCCACCCTCTCCCTATATCCTATCCAACAGGCATATGTTCTTGTACATGGAGGCTGAATGCCCGAAGTACAACAACCAATGGTACCTCTGCGAAAAGAACAGTAACCAGCTTCGCACATCATCGGACTGTATCCAGAACCTAATTCAAAACCAAACCATGGACCACACCTGCGGTATGACTACTCTGAAACTCTCTCAAGAAGCTATGGAGGAATTGGATGGACGACATTACATTCTATCATTCCCACGCCCTATGCAAGTCCATACGATATGCCAAAGAGAAGATTTTATCAAGCTAAAAGGGAGCTTTCTAGCCACAATCCCGCTAGACTGCATCCTGCACGCAGGAAGCTTTTCAATTAGCAACACTGAAGACAAAATTACGGGCCAACCCCTCAAAATCGTGGATATCAACTACGAGATGGGACCACAAAGCACGAGCCTCAACTACGTCAGCCTGAAATCTATCGACCTCGGAAACCTACATTCTATACAGAGCAAGGTCATGCTGCAACCAACACTGCACAAGGAAAAGGAACCCTCAACATTGTACCACACGACGATACCACTCTACGTCATTCTATTAAGTACACTTGCACTCATCAGTAGTATCGTAATAGTTCGCCGATGTAAGAGCACACCTAGAGTTAAAACTGAGAAGAAAATTAACGAAGAAAATGACCATCAAGAAGGTGCAAATCCCGGAAGACCCCAGGAGCAGTTTCCAGCAACATTTTATCACACCGTTCTCAAATAGTTGCTGATCTCAGGGTGGAGGTGTTACATCGCCAAGCTATAGGTGGAACGCTGACTTAACACGCATCCGCGAGCCACGAGGAGCGTAGTCAGCAATTGCGACACCGCGACCCAAATTTGAGTTTTCTTTATAATTGCTTGTAATTTTATTGTCATTATTGATCCAACATTAAATCTAAACTAGCGGCACGCTATGATGGCCGGTTTGACGTTTGTCCGCTCATGAAGTTCCGTATTAATTGATAACGACTTTGAAGGAAATAATTGTATTACTTTATTGACGATAGTGATGTGCAGAGATTCATAAATTTTATCGAATGTAGTTTTAGGTTTAGGACTCAAAATTTATTTATTAAATTGATTTCTAAAATGTATACAAGTGTAGAAAAATCAGTTTGCACCATTTAAGGGGTGAATGTACTTGTGAATATGAACAATTTTCACTATGTGGACAAACCTCTGAAATCGCAAAAAAATATCAGCTGTTTCATACAAAAGGTAAAATTTTTATTTTTATATGATATATACCACAACTCGGCATTTGGTTTTCTAAATTGAAAATTTTTAAAAATGGAATCTAATACGATCGTCACATAGGATCGCTGGCTAGCACAACTACTACCTCCGGCAAACTCGCGTCAATGCTCAATGCAAAACAAAGCAGTTTCGAATTGACGTTGCTTCGAAAAGTATAAACTGTCAGTGCAATGCGATTGTGATATAGTTTTGACCTGGCTTTGGATTTCAAATATTGTTACTGCATTACTGTTGACCCTTGCTCGTTAATTTGGACTCTGTTCAAGCCCTTTGTTGTGGATTTCGTCGATATGACCGAACGTACGCAGAGAACTGTTCTAAATAGTCAGACACGTGAGTTCGTAATACGCCTTCGTAACTATTTCGATCGTGAAGCTCAAAATGGAGGGCCAATTTTACCTATAACGTCAGTGGTTGAACGCGTAGCTGATGCGCTTAATATTGGACAACGAACTGTTAGACGGATAACTAAAAAAAAATATGGCGAGACTGGCACAGAAGAAAATAAACTTCACACACCAAAAAAGAGAAAACGAGCAAAACCAGTCGTAGGCATCGATAGCTTTGATGCCGATGCTATCCGAAGACATGTTTACGGCTACTATTTACAGAAGGAGTATCCAACAAGAAAAAAGTTGGTGCATTCACTGAAGGAAGCTGGATTATTCTTCGGTGGGGAAAGTTCTTTAACGAAGATTTTGAAGATCATTGGATTTCGATACAAAAAATGTAACAAACGCAAAATATTGATGGAAAGATTTGATATAGCGATGGCAAGGTATACTTTTTTACGGCAAGTGAAAGAAATCAAAAATTGGCAAAATGTTGTGTTCTTGGATGAAACATGGCTTAATGCTAACCATACTGTAGGCCGTTCTTGGAACGATGACACAGCAGCATCTACTTCCAAAGTTCCTGTAGGAAAAGGATCGCGACTTATAATTTGTCACGCCGGAACCATCAACGGGTTTGTCGAAGGTTCTCTCATGGCTTTTGCGTCAAAAACCACTGGAGACTATCATGAAGACATGAATGGAGAAAAGTTTACTGAATGGTTTACCTCAATGTTGTGTAGCCTCCCTGAACCATCTATTATAATTATGGACAACGCCCCATACCACTCGATGCAAATTGACAAGCCACCTGCCCAATCCCAAAAGAAAGCTGATATCGTCGCATGGCTTCGTAAAAATGGCGTAGATGCAAACATGAATATGTTAAAAGCGGAATTAGTACGTCTTTTAAAAGAAAACAAACCAACCAAGATCCGATACGTCATTGACGAAATAGCATTAGAACATGGGCACAGAGTTATACGGTTACCGCCTTACCATTGTGAGTATAATGCGATTGAGTTGGTGTGGGCTCAAATTAAGGGATATGCTGCAAGACACAATACAGAACCCCCATTTACCACAAAAAAAATGCTAAAATTATTAGAAGAAGCTTGTGAACATGTGACTAAAGGAGACTGGGAAAAGGTTGTGAATAGAACTGTTAAATTAATAAGGGAAGATTATGAAAGAGATGTGAAAATAGATAATATTATAGAAAACGAACATATAATTATTAATGTAGGTGATGATAGCAGTGACGACAGTGAAAATAGTAGTATGGACGAATCTGATTAATTATGGCCTTTTGTGGCACCTTTTTTGGTATCTTTTGTATTCATATGTTTCTTGTGTGCATATAAAGTATGTATATTCATTTTCATTCAAATATTCAGTTCGTTCAAATAAATTAAATAAACATATACATTTTTGTTTTATTAAACCTATTTAATCAGGTACAAAAACAAAACTTAATTGTTTTTTGTTCGAGAATAAATTGACATTCCACATCACTATTGTAATGTGTCAAACCGGCCATCATAGCGTGCCGCTAGTATAATTACAAACTAGTTTTATCTAAAACTGCGCGATGCAGTTACTACACTAGCGGCACGCTATGATGGCCGGTTTGACACATTACAATAGTGATGTGGAATGTCAATTTATTCTCGAACAAAAAACAATTAAGTTTTGTTTTTGTACCTGATTAAATAGGTTTAATAAAACAAAAATGTATATGTTTATTTAATTTATTTGAACGAACTGAATATTTGAATGAAAATGAATATACATACTTTATATGCACACAAGAAACATATGAATACAAAAGATACCAAAAAAGGTGCCACAAAAGGCATAATTAATCAGATTCGTCCATACTACTATTTTCACTGTCGTCACTGCTATCATCACCTACATTAATAATTATATGTTCGTTTTCTATAATATTATCTATTTTCACATCTCTTTCATAATCTTCCCTTATTAATTTAACAGTTCTATTCACAACCTTTTCCCAGTCTCCTTTAGTCACATGTTCACAAGCTTCTTCTAGTAATTTTAGCATTTTTTTTGTGGTAAATGGGGGTTCTGTATTGTGTCTTGCAGCATATCCCTTAATTTGAGCCCACACCAACTCAATCGCATTATACTCACAATGGTAAGGCGGTAACCGTATAACTCTGTGCCCATGTTCTAATGCTATTTCGTCAATGACGTATCGGATCTTGGTTGGTTTGTTTTCTTTTAAAAGACGTACTAATTCCGCTTTTAACATATTCATGTTTGCATCTACGCCATTTTTACGAAGCCATGCGACGATATCAGCTTTCTTTTGGGATTGGGCAGGTGGCTTGTCAATTTGCATCGAGTGGTATGGGGCGTTGTCCATAATTATAATAGATGGTTCAGGGAGGCTACACAACATTGAGGTAAACCATTCAGTAAACTTTTCTCCATTCATGTCTTCATGATAGTCTCCAGTGGTTTTTGACGCAAAAGCCATGAGAGAACCTTCGACAAACCCGTTGATGGTTCCGGCGTGACAAATTATAAGTCGCGATCCTTTTCCTACAGGAACTTTGGAAGTAGATGCTGCTGTGTCATCGTTCCAAGAACGGCCTACAGTATGGTTAGCATTAAGCCATGTTTCATCCAAGAACACAACATTTTGCCAATTTTTGATTTCTTTCACTTGCCGTAAAAAAGTATACCTTGCCATCGCTATATCAAATCTTTCCATCAATATTTTGCGTTTGTTACATTTTTTGTATCGAAATCCAATGGTCTTCAAAATCTTCGTTAAAGAACTTTCCCCACCGAAGAATAATCCAGCTTCCTTCAGTGAATGCACCAACTTTTTTCTTGTTGGATACTCCTTCTGTAAATAGTAGCCGTAAACATGTCTTCGGATAGCATCGGCATCAAAGCTATCGATGCCTACGACTGGTTTTGCTCGTTTTCTCTTTTTTGGTGTGTGAAGTTTATTTTCTTCTGTGCCAGTCTCGCCATATTTTTTTTTAGTTATCCGTCTAACAGTTTGTTGTCCAATATTAAGCGCATCAGCTACGCGTTCAACCACTGACGTTATAGGTAAAATTGGCCCTCCATTTTGAGCTTCACGATCGAAATAGTTACGAAGGCGTATTACGAACTCACGTGTCTGACTATTTAGAACAGTTCTCTGCGTACGTTCGGTCATATCGACGAAATCCACAACAAAGGGCTTGAACAGAGTCCAAATTAACGAGCAAGGGTCAACAGTAATGCAGTATCAATATTTGAAATCCAAAGCCAGGTCAAAACTATATCACAATCGCATTGCACTGACAGTTTATACTTTTCGAAGCAACGTCAATTCGAAACTGCTTTGTTTTGCATTGAGCATTGACGCGAGTTTGCCGGAGGTAGTAGTTGTGCTAGCCAGCGATCCTATGTGACGATCGTATTAGATTCCATTTTTAAAAATTTTCAATTTAGAAAACCAAATGCCGAGTTGTGGTATATATCATATAAAAATAAAAATTTTACCTTTTGTATGAAACAGCTGATATTTTTTTGCGATTTCAGAGGTTTGTCCACATAGTGAAAATTGTTCATATTCACAAGTACATTCACCCCTTAAATGGTGCAAACTGATTTTTCTACACTTGTATACATTTTAGAAATCAATTTAATAAATAAATTTTGAGTCCTAAACCTAAAACTACATTCGATAAAATTTATGAATCTCTGCACATCACTATCGTCAATAAAGTAATACAATTATTTCCTTCAAAGTCGTTATCAATTAATACGGAACTTCATGAGCGGACAAACGTCAAACCGGCCATCATAGCGTGCCGCTAGTTTAGTATTAAGTTTAATTTTAAATAAATAAGTCAAAAGTTTTAGTTTTTTTTTGGGACCTCGGGCTGTGTCTTCCTTTACTGACTGAGTTAGCTTAGCTACAAGATTGTTTATGTTTACCTCTCCCCTCCTGCCGCTCACATACCTCAGGAGTGACTAGCCCTTCCGCTCAGACTATAAAGTATAAACTACGAGAGCGCGGGTCGCGCCTGGCAGAGGCGGGAGAGGCGGCCATTGGCCAACCTTCTGCGCGCGCTTATGCCTTTCCCCCGCACACAGAGTACGCGCGAGAGCGCACAGAGTATACGTCACATTTATTGAAAGATTAGATATCATGGAGACGGACGAAAAATACTTTCCCCGAGTGATTTAAGAAGTCCCAATTTCTTATCCTTGTGATGTAATAAATCACAAAAATCACATGGTTTTATGTGTTTCTATGTCATTGTAAAAAACCTAGATTCACAAGGACGAACACTTTGCACTTTATTAAGCACTTTTTTTATTTTTTATTTTTATTATTTTTTAGTTTTACGGCAGATATTGTGACATTTTTAATAAGTTGTACATCTAATAATGCGTGTTTGAATAGATTTAAGTAATTTTGTTGATGTAACAATTTTTGGACGTCCTAATAAAATATAAATAAACATAGCACCAACCTGGCTAAGCGGTATATAATCTCCTGCCGGTAGTCGCTGTCGGCGTTGAACAGCAGCCCGTTGACGGCGAGCCCCAGCTTCCGTATCCGCAGCACTTCACCCATGCCGCTCAGCTTGTCGATACACTGCCGGATGATCGCCATCTGTTCCTCCGATGCGTTGTTCTGTTTCAACGTCATGCATGCCATCTATAACAATAGACCATTATACACTGATTATCTCCTGCCTCCCGATTGTCTAAAAATTGCCGATCAAATCGTCAAAGTTAGCGTCAAAGTAAAATAAACCATAATATCATTGAATTAGAGCTCAATTCCGTGTATCCATTCTCATACGTTTAGGTATGTACGATACCCTAAACGGTCGTGAATGGACGACGAAATTGAGCTCTAATACAATGTTGTTATAGTTTATTTTACATTGAGTCCGAACTTTGACGATTTGATCGGCAATTCTTACACAATCGCACTTCTGATCACGTTTTGGAACGAAGTTCCTTATCAGACGGTACGAACTTGGCGGATGGGGCTAGGCGAAAAAAGGTGTAAAAATTTTCCGTCACGAGTAGTGTAGACGGTTATCCATAGCGCGTATGCTATATTAAGAGACGGTTCTAATATGTGGCGAGAGATGGCGTTGAGTAGTAGTTCCATTTGGCGTGATTGAAGGATAAACCAACAAACAAAACTTGCCAGTACCAGGGAATTCGTCCTTTACACATTCATATAGTAAAATTAAATAGTAATAGTGTAGTGTAAGTGCTGCCTGAAAGAACCCACGAACAAAGTGTCTCTAAAAACTATTATCAAGAAAGACTAAGATGTGTCATTGGACAATCTCTTAGTATATAACATAATAATTTATAAGTTTAGGTTAAATTAAAATTACTCATTAGCCAACTAAGTTACGCTAGATTGTAATCAAATTGAGCACCACTTTAGTACTCAGTATCATGGGGAAAAAAGGAGAGTAGTGTAAAAGTCTTGTGTGGTGGTGCATGCGAGTGGTGGTGGCATTGCTTGCTTGGGAACTTGGCTTTCTTGCTTGGCTGGGAACGTGAGCGGTGCTTAGCTTGTAATTATAATCATGCTTTGTCCTCCGAGATTAGCATTAGTTTACATGTAGTAGACACAAGATGTCGCCAGTCTACAGTGTCTATTGAAACTATTTTTTTTTTTGCCGGGGGTATCACTATTCAGTATGTACCTGCAATCTTCATTACACATTCAGTGCTCCGCCAGTCTGCACGTGTTCGATCGTGTTGTGCATTAAAGTATTATTTTATAATATTATTATTTTACAAAAAATAAACGGGAAACGTAATCGTACCCTTTCCGAGGACTATAAATCTATAGCTCATAGCTAATAAATTAGAAAGTTTGAACAAAAATTGATGCACACACGACTTTTCTTTTCGTCGGAGATTTTTTCTGTTGGCAGATTATAGCAAAATAGTTCTAACCTTTTCTTGCTAAAAAAAAAATCACAGTAGTACCCTTAACGGCTCGAACGTGCATCTCACCTTCCTCGGCTCGGCCAAGTAAACGTTGTCTCGCAGCTCCGGCGAGTTGCACTTGACCAGCGTGGCGTACAGCGCGGCGCTCACCGCCGCGTCCGTGTGCTGCGCCTCTATCAGCTTCTTGGCTTGCGCGTAGTCCTGCATGGAGCGCAGCAGGCAGGCTATGCTCAGAGGCGTGTCTTTGTACAAGATCTCTTCCGCGCACTTGTGGACCACTAGAACAACAACATTTATTTGGGGGTTCGAGAGATCTTCAACTTAGTTTGATTAACAGAAGCCTCAATAGCTCAAGTCGAAGTTTAAATTCTTTATGTTTCATTTTATTTTTTTATGATATCAACAATTTAGCAGTGTGGGAGATGCTTGCGTCACCAGTTTAGAGAATCTCCTCACTACTCCGTCTGTAGCGCCGTGTTCTCTATCAAGGTTATAGGGCTTGTTAAAAGAGGTTACTCCGTGACTTTAAATATTTAATCAATTGCACATTAATAATAAAATACAAAATTACTAAACCCTACAGTGGAACAGTGTGACGTGTGCGGCCGGTAAGGGACAACTGACTCGCAGTCAGTTGAAAACGTTTTATAAAACTCAGTCGCCAAAATACCCTGTCAGCGATGCTGCTACATCACACCACCCCAAATTTTTATCTTGGTAAAAATTAACAAACAAAAATCTTAAACTAGGTACACAGTAATAAATTTATTCTAACAATTATACCAACTTTTATTTTTGACAACCCTATTAATGATCCAGATCCGCTTAGCTAACAACTCAAATGTGACTCGACCCTTATAATGTTATTACATTGTTCGTTTCACTTTCAACGCACGGTACATACTCTATTGCATCACACTACTTGGGCTGACGTCACCACTACCTGGGCGGGAGGCGCCGGGGTTGCTACGGCAGGATTACGCTGCTCTGTCGCTAAGCCCGTGCCATCCAACTGTCGTCGCCTTGCTCTACTGTTTACCCATTGTACACAACTGGTTACTGAACGTGGAACGAACAAGATTTTTCTCCCAATAATAAAATTTACTTCTATCTTCTAATGAAAAATAAAGTTTGCGGATCGGGGTCATTTCACAATAATTACTAATAAGCTTAATTGTCATACTTAGCATTCTACCTAAACCTAACTGGCATTTTGCTGACCCGACCACTGCGCGTCGTACGAGTTATAATTGGGGTCGGCAAAATGTCGTCACTGCTAAGTCGGCGCGTTTCCTTAACTACTGGTTCACCTGGCGCTTGTCGTGAATTTTTAACATCCAGGACAAACGCTGGTTTTAACCTATCAATGGACACAAGTGCTTGCCTGTTGGGTAACTGTATTACGTACCCTTTGTCCAACCGCTTTATGACGTCATACGGCCCGTCATAAGGGGGTTGCAGACACTTCCTCATTACATCGTTTCTTACAAACACTTTCTCGCAGTCTTTTAAGGCTGGATGAACGAATATAGTCCGGGAGTCTCGTTGGGTATCGGGTTTTGGTCTTAGGCTACTAATTACCTGTTTCAACTGCCTTAGGTATTCCTCACCGTCCGTTATTCTGCCATCCGATGGTTCGAAGAATTCTCCAGGGAGCCTTAGAGTTCGCCCAAAGGTTAGCTCGGCGGGACTTACCCCTGTGTCGCTACGCGGTGCTGCACGCAGTCCCATCATCACGGTGTGCATTTCATCGACCCATGACCTATTATTCGTTAACCTTGCCATTAAGGCGGCCTTAAAACTACGATGCCAACGTTCTATCGCACCGTTACTTTGCGGATGGTACGGTGTCGTCCTTAACTTATGTACGCCTAGGTATTTCATCAGATGTCTAAAGAGATTACTTTCAAATTGCAAACCGCCATCGGAGCTTAACCTAGAAAATATTCCATATCTGACGATCCATCCCTCGTAGACGTGTTTAGCTACAGTTTTTGCGCAAATATCCTTAATGGGGAATGCTTCCGGCCACCCTGTTTGCCTATCAATCATCGTGAGGCAATATCTATATCCTTCCTCAGAAGTGTTAAAGGGACCGGTAATATCTATATGTACGTGACACATCCTATCTACCTTTTCGAATTGTCCTAATGGTGACATAGTGTGTCTCTGAACCTTTGCTCTTTGGCACTCTATGCACGACCTAGCCCAAATACCTATATCCTTATTCATCCCAGGCCAAAAATAATTATTAGCTACCATCCTTCGCGTTGTTCTAATGCCTGGGTGGCTAAGATTATGAACTGCCTCGTATGCAGTACGCCTAAACTGCTCCGGTAGGTATGGCCTGGCCTTATCGTCTCGCAAGTTACAAACAATCGACTGAGGTCCGTTAGGCAAATCTATTTTTATTAGTTTCGTATTACCGTTTCCTGCTCCAAGCATTCCAGCGAGCTGTTTATCGTTCGCCTGGGCCCGTGCTACTTCAGCGAAATCGAGTACTGACGGGCACGAAATCGTTTCGACCCGCGATAACGTGTCTGCGGGCGCGTTTTCTTCGCCTTTCAAATAACGAATATCCGTCGTAAACTCACTAATAAATAACAACTGACGGGTTCTCCTCGGCGTTTCCTTGCTACTCCCTAGCTTTTTGAAAGCGAACGTTAACGGTTTATGATCCGTATACAATACTAGTAGGGCGCGTGGGTGCGCGGCCCGCAAGCGGACCGCGTATTTTCTACTCGTCAAGTAGACTTTCAGGTCCTGATCATTTCTATCAAAAAAACACTCTTCCATCTTTTATATTCTCTGAGAAAGACACCTTTGAAATTTGTATAGCCGCCATCTTGAATCCGCCATTTTGAAGTTTTTTCATTTCACTGCCAATTGGATGAGGTTTCGAGTATTTTTTGTTTGAGCAGCCCCCACCTATCTTGAATACCCTGGCCATGCTCCTCACCCACCTTCCAAACCCTCGATCATCATATCTCATCATTTGTCAGTTTAAGGATTCTTCTATAAAAACAAATTTCGAAATGAAACCGTATCAATAGTTCCCAACTTCTAGTCTCTTCAATATTCGCCGTATTATATTTTGTATGGAGAAAAAACATTCCGCCATCTTGGATTTTTTTCTATTCATCAAATAGACCTTTGAGTCCTGATCATCTTTTGCCAAGAAACCACTCTTCCATCTTTTATACTCCCCGAGATAGACACCGAAGAAATTTGTATGGCGGCCATCTTTTTTCCGCCATTTTGAATTTTTTTTCAGCTCACTGCAAATTGGATGAGGTTTCGAGTGACATTTGTTGGAGCACCCCCCACCTATCTTCGATACCCTGGCCGTGCTCTTCACCCGTCTCCGAAATCCTTAATCATCAGCTCTCTTCATATTTTTCCTCCGAATGAATTTTTTTCCTCTATACGAAACCATCAGTGAAAAAAAAATTTTTCATACAAAATTTTACAGGAGAGGTGATCAATGAGTCAGTGAATCAGCACGAGCAGCTATATATATATATACAATATGAGATCTCTACCTTCGAACATGTTCCTGAAATACTGCACTGACAAATAAAGCGCAAGAAGCTCCCTATCGTAGGTACTATACTTCTGTTGAGTGTCAGTCAACTTTTTCGAAAAGTAACCTAACGATACCCATTCGTTATTCACTTTCTGTTGTAACGTTCCACCGACGCAACTATTTGATGCGTCTGCCATAATCGCAATCGCCTGACCTGAAATCGGATACGCTAACAATGCGGCGTTCTGTAAACCCAACTTACATTGTTCGAACGCTCGAACAGCATTTTCTGTCCACACTATACAACTTTTGTCACGCTTCTTTGCCCCGTGAAGATACTTATTTAATTCTGCCTGATATTGGGCTGCCTGGCGCAAATGACTTCTATAAAAATTTACCATGCCGAGAAATCTACGAAGTTCCTCGACCGTTTTTGGTCTGGGAAAGTCTACAATAGCTTGGACCTTGCTTGGCAGCGGCCTTAAGCCATTGGCTGAAACCTCATGACCCAAAAACTCGACTTTGTCCTGCGAAAACGCACACTTTGCTAAATTAATCGTTAAACCTACTTCCTGTAACCTTTCAAAAACAGCCTCTAAATGTTTTTCGTGCAGAGTTCTATTTTCACTAGCTATTATTATATCGTCTAAATACGAAAAAACGAATTCCGTTTTATACTTCGTGTATTCGGGGTTATTTTGCTGAAAATTTGCCTCTAAATCCTGTAAAACATAATTATTCATAAAACGTTGAAAAGTCTGCGCTGCGTTTCTAAGACCGAAAGATAAACAAGGCCATTCGTATAAACCGAAATTTGTGATAATCGCGGTTTTTTCTACGTCTTCCCTCGCTATCGGAATGTAGTGATACGCCCTGTTGATATCGATACGGCTAAATACTTTCTTATCCGCTAAAATAAACGTAAAATCTCTTATGTGAGGAATTGGGTATCTATCGGGCTTTGTTATAGCGTTTAGCGCTCTGTAGTCTCCGCACGGCCTTATATTTCCATCTTTTTTAGGTACTACGTGTAGGGGGCTCGCCCACGCGCTCTTCGACGGGCGGCAAATACCCATTTCCTGCATAAGGCGAAATTCTTCTCTTACCTTTTTATATCGGTCTGGTGGTAGTGGCCTTGGGCGCGCATGTACTGGCGGACCTGTAGTCTCGATGTGATGTCTCACGTTGTGACGTGGTGGTTCTTTGAACGTCGCTGGCTTAGTCAATTCAGGGAACCTACTTAGGAGAGAATAACAAGGATGAGACTCGGCTATAGTAAAAATCGAAGTATGGTCCGAGTTAACTATTGTAGAAACGACGTATAAATTAGTTTCTTGATCTAACAATCGTTTGTTCCTTAACTCTACTAACAAATTATACTTAGACAAAAAATCCGCCCCTAAAATAGGTTGCTTTACATCGGCTATCACAAAGGTCCATTTAAAAGCACGACGCAAGTTTAAATTTAACACTAAAGTTTTGGTACCGTATGTCTGTATTTCACTACCGTTCGCGGCGTAAAGTTTATATTTTTCGTTCACTGCACTGTTACGCACGGATCTATGAGCTTTAGGTAACACTGAAATGTTTGCTCCTGTATCGATCAAATATCGCATACCATTGTCCTTGTCTGTGACGCATAAGCGGTGGTTTCCTAATTCGATGCAGGTACCCACCGGTTCTACCTGCATCTTCTCTAGTTTTCCTGACTCTTCTTCCAGCTGCATGGCTGCTCGCATCGGTTGGCCCTTCCTTTGTACCTATAGTGGTGCACACATAGCCAGTCCGGGCTATCCGGTGTCCGTCTCGACCTGCTGCTGTCTCTCTCTCGGGAACGTGTACGTCCGCGGAACCTTCCGCGACCTCGACTGCCTCGCCAACTTGACCTGGAACGGTCCATCTGGTCTATCCTCGCGCTGAGCTTAGCTATTTCTGCCGCCAACACCGACGTAGTGTTCGACGCTGTGTCTTTTGTCACCACCTCGGCGACAGGTTGCGGCCTCATACTCTCCATAATTTTATCAGCTATTACAGCTAGACGGTCTAAGCTTTTGGCCTCGGTTGCAGCTAGAACTCCTCGGGCAGCTGCTGGTAATAATTTTTGCCATAGAACGCTTAACGTATCGTCACTTATCTTGCCTCTCGCGAGATCCTGCATCCTCCTGAGTAAGTGACTGGGCTTCTGGTCTCCTAGCTCCATCTCTCCTATCAGCTTCTAGATCTGCCTATTTTCGGATTCCTCGTAAATTTCCAGGAGTTTGTCCTTGAGTACCTTGTACTTCCGTTCCTCGGGCGGGTTGACCAGGATGTCTGTCACCTGCTGTATGACCTCTTTGCCTAACTTCGCTACCACCATATTGTACCTGGTGTCATCGCCAAGCTTCTGCGGTGCCAGTATCGCCTCCAGTTGAATGAACCAGACCCTGGGCTGGTCTGTCCAGAACTCCGGGATCTTGGATGCTAGCGATATGGATGCTAGTCCCGAATCTTCAATTTTCACCACGGTCTCTGGTTGCGTCATTTTTTAAAAGTCTTTCGCCGATTTACACTGAATTTGATTAATGTCTTTATTTAACTTAAAACACTGTCCACTTGAGTTGAGTTGCCCTTTTCGTAGAACCGACCGCCTTAAAAACGCAACGACGCAAATTTATTTACACGTGTAACCTTGATAGTCCGACGCGGTGGTCACCAATGTGGGAGATGCTTGCGTCACCAGTTTAGAGAATCTCCTCACTACTCCGTCTGTAGCGCCGTGTTCTCTATCAAGGTTATAGGGCTTGTTAAAAGAGGTTACTCCGTGACTTTAAATATTTAATCAATTGCACATTAATAATAAAATACAAAATTACTAAACCCTACAGTGGAACAGTGTGACGTGTGCGGCCGGTAAGGGACAACTGACTCGCAGTCAGTTGAAAACGTTTTATAAAACTCAGTCGCCAAAATACCCTGTCAGCGATGCTGCTACAAGCAGTACTTTTGCAAGTGAGGTATTGTTAATAATTATTTACGAAAACTTAAGACGCAAAAAAAGGTTTACCAACACAACCTAGTCTGAGAAGAATACAACAAACTCAGAAGAAAACTGAAAAGTAGATAGAAGTTGCACTAGTGTCGTACCTACTCTTAGCACAAGCTTAGTTTGAAGCGAGAGAAGAATATTAGTGATGAACAATCAATAACATCCAATAGAGTTTGAAAATGACCGATAATATTTCTATCCACCATTACTGACGTCCGAGTTACTAAAGCTAAAATATTTAATGAGGAGTTGGCAAAAAGCGGACGGGTCCTTACAACCGTAATTTTTTTATTTTATGTTCTTGAACTCTCAGCTATAACACCAAAACTTTCTTGAATAATACCAAAAATTAATTATCATTATGTTAGTGTTGTTTACCTCTGCTGTAACGGTAATAATGGGACTGTTAGTTGTAATAAAAATGTGTTAAGCATTCCTGTGGTGGTGTCGTGTGATGCGGGTTGTTACGTTCCCTCAAATATGGTTGAGGCATGCGTCATGCTCGTGAACGGGTGCCACCAGCGGGAATGGGGCTACTTTCTGTCTTCCCGTCTTAACATGACGTGTTGAATTATAATTAGGTATGCTTTTGTGGAACTCATTGTGAAAACACTGCATACATAGCATAGTATCTATTGAATTGTAAACCTGTTTTGAAAAGAGCAACCGCCGAGTTTCTTGCTGGTACTTCTTGGCAGGGAGGGCATTCCGAACCAGTGGTAGACTCATCGACGATTCAAAAGCACTTGTAAAAAGTTTATTTGAATAAAAACATTTCTATTCTATTTTATTCTATAATACTTTGAGTGTAGCCGCAGTTCAACCCACCTTCAGTCTCCATTTCGTTGCTATCTCCACTTTCCAAGCAGTTCTGTATGTAGAACCACTTGAGCACGGTCTGTCCGACGCCCGCCTGCCCGTCGATGTCGTCGGGGACGGAGAACCGATCGTAGCAGTAGTAGTTGGTGGACACGTCGTGTTCAGGGTACAGGGAGCGGTAGAACTCCTGGCAGTGAACCGTCCGGTCTGCTGTTTCGAGGGCTTGGGACTTGCCGCTGCTAAAAAATTTGGTTTTCCAAATCAGTTTTGGAAGCCATTGGACGGTAGCAGGAGACTGAAGTCTAAGATGGTAACAGGCTATCTTAGAAGGTGTTATGCCAGTTAAACCCGTACTCCAAATCGGTTTCTTTACGCTATATGGTGTCGGAACGCTAAAACGCTAGGCGTCTAGGCAAGTCTTTGATGGTATGGCTCTCTATGGTAACTAGCCACGGCCAAAGCCACCAGAAAAAATGTCAACAAACACAAAATAAACAAATGTCAAATGGATGTCTCCCAGTGAGGATAGCCTGACAAATTATGGACTCCATAAAAACGAAGAGCGAGATTTATGTTAGAATTAAAAGGAAATAAGCAATCCAAACAATAAAATCATTACGAACCTTAATGTAAACTTGTTCTGGAAGG
Organism: Oeneis ivallda; assembly: GCA_029955525.1. Taxonomy (NCBI): domain Eukaryota; kingdom Metazoa; phylum Arthropoda; class Insecta; order Lepidoptera; family Nymphalidae; genus Oeneis; species Oeneis ivallda. The sequence goes on along the minus strand of JARPMR010000003.1, from coordinate 27,764,947 downwards.
AATTCAATAAGTAGTTCAGCAGAGGTTTCTTTTCTGCCTGAGAGGGTGATATTAAATCCTTCTTTTCTATGACAGGCTGAAACAACATGACCGTTACCGTTATAATTTAAATCCAATACATCGTTTGAAATTTTTTTGGTATTAGATTGTTCAACAAGGGACTAAAATGGCCCCATTTCATGCTTGGAAAAATTTAGAGGAAAAAACTTAAGATTAACAAAATTTTGCAACTTAGTGAAACAGTACGCAAAATTCGTATGTCTAATGTTCGGCCGTTCAGAGAATGCGTTCCTGACACCTATCAGTTAGTCACGACTAGTGATGGGCACAACATAACACTGAGTTCGTTACCGTTCCTCCAAAATGAACCACCGCGTTATTTTTAAGATTATTTTCGTTTTAAATTGGCGGAATCATTTAAAATTTATATTTTAGTTATTTAAGTGGAAACCAAAAAAGGGTAATATTAATATAATAAAATTGTTTTATTTATTCTTTGTTACAAAGTTACAATCTGTATTTCTATGCAATAAAGTACATTGAATTGAATGTGCGTACAGAATATTAATCAGACTCCGATTCGCTTGAGGAGGTGGTGTCTTCATCATCATCTTCGCCTACATGTATAATTATATTATTATCAATAACAGAATCAATCCTGATATCTCGGTCAAAATGTTCCACAATCAGGTTTGTAATCTTCTTCAATTCTTAGAACGCGATGACCGTACTCCAGAGCCAGTTCATCGATTTCGTATCGCACATTTGCCGCTTTATTTTCTTTAACTAATTTAATTAGCTCTGCTTTTAGCATCTGCATATTTGCGTCAATGCCTTTTGCTTGTAACCAAGCCACCATTTCTTCTTTTTTATTAGCTTGGGTAGGTGGTTTCTGTATTTGAACCGAGTGATAGGAGGCATTATCCATGAATATTACAGAAGGCTCTGGTAGGCTGGGCAAAAGCACGTTCTGGAACCACTCTTTAAATGTAGTGGCATTCATTTCCTCGTGGTAGTCATTTGTGGTTTTTGATTGAAATGCCAGTAATGCGTTCTCCACAAAGCCGTATTTTGCAGAACCTGCGTGGCATATTATCAGACGGGCCCCCTTACCCATTGGTACTTTCGACGTCGACGCTTGTGTATCATCCGTCCAAGAACGGGAAACCGTGTGATTGGCGTTTAGCTATGTCACGTTTAGGCATTATTATGCACCAAAAGTAAAAAGAACGCATTACAAAACACAATCGAAGTCCGATTTAGCGCCGATGTCAGTTTGAAAAGCAAAAACAGTCCATTAAACGAAAGCCGGGTAATCAAATAAAAACAGATCGAAAACACTTGAAGAACGTGGTCTATGCGCACGAAACGACAACAGACGACTGTTTTAGCGTCACAAAATGGCGGCCCATAACGCCATTTGGGGTTACCGTTTTTAATCTAAGTATAAAAATGCTAGTAACGCCATTTGGGGTTACTATTTTCAACCTAAATATAAAAATGCTACTTTCTCTCGCGCGTTCGGTTTGGTCGTAGTTTTATTTTTATATTTAATAAAAGTTATCTTATAGTCCATTATTTTCAAATTCTTAAAAAGAAAAACAAAACGTATTATTTTATAAAGTATAACTGTATAAGAACAGATTACGATACTATTATTGCCTGTTATTGTTAGCACAGCACTACAAATATAAAGCGCTGACATAACCTTGTAATAGCGCACCGCCCCATAACGCTGCTTCCGACCATCTCCAAACTCTTTGAAGGACTGTTGCTCGAGAAGTTGGTCCCGCATTTGACCCCCCGTCCAGACCAGTTTGGATTCCGAGCAGGACACAGCACGACACAACAGCTTGCTCGTGTCCTGCACAACATCACGGCATCGTACAACAAGAAGGAGAAGACGGTGGCCGTCTTCTTGGATATGGAGAAGGCGTTTGACCGTGTGTGGCACAGCGGTCTGCTCTACAAGCTCGCCAACACGTCAACGCCTCTCCAACTGCAAGAAATAATCCGCTCATTCCTGAAGGAGCGAAGGTTCAGAGTTAGGGTGGACTCCGAACTCTCCCTCGAGAAGCCAATACTAGCGGGCGTACCACAGGGCAGTTGGCTCTCGCCCGTGCTGTACGCCCTATATACAGATGATATCCCTTGCCCGGCGAATGTTACCCTGGCCCTATATGCAGACGACGCTGCTTACGTGGCGTCCTCGCTAACCCGAATACATGCTGCGGGAAAAATACAAAAGGCATTGGATCTTCTCCCGCCCTGGCTCCACAAATGGAGGATGAGCGCCAACCCAAGAAAGACGCAGGCAATCATTTTTGGCGGCCGTGTCAAGGAACCCCCCCCGGAACTTACTTTGTTGGGCGAAAAGATCAAATGGAGCCCGACAGTCAAGTACCGGGGGTTGACTCTGGACAGCAAGTTGACCATGCGCCCACACATCAAACGGATCGCCGCCCTGGCCAGGGCCTCAACCCATGCTCTCCGTCCAGTACTCCGTTCCCGGCTCCCGCTACGCACCAAGCTCGGCGTGTACAACACCTACATACGCACCCGACTCACGTACGCAGCCCCCGCGTGGTATATATATTAGCGAGCGAGTCCGCCAGGAAGACACTACGCTCCCAACAGAATCTGGCCATAAGGAACACCGTGAACGCCCCTCGATACGTAAGGATCTCTGTCATTCAGAGGGACCTACGTATCGAGACCATCGACGAGTTCATCGCCCGCCAGACGAAGCTGCTCTTCGAGCGGGCCGATAGCTCAACGCACGTCCACCTACAACAGATTGCCCCATGGCACGCTCGCCCTCTTGACCGGAAAGCGTTCCCTCGGGACCTGCTCCCGAGGAGGGACGCCGACTCTGAGGACGATAGCAAGTAAAAGAAGAACCGTTCCCGAAAGGAACGAATCCAAGGACGGCGCCGTATTTACGGCGTGCGGAAGATCCCATCCGCGTGGGGCACACCAGCCCCGAACGGATTTCCCCATTTCCCGGGAGGGAAGTGCGCGAAGAACACGTTAGTAGTTGTAATAGCGCAGTTTAGATTTAGAAAAATATTGTTTACCAAGTTATTTGACACTCAGTTTGGCACAAAATTATAACATTAATTGATTATTGATAATATAATAATGTTGTTTTAATGCTCATCAATTGTTAAAACGGTAAACAACCAGCAATAATATTTTTATCGTAACTGCAACGCCATTACAAAGTTACGTCGTCAGTTCAATCGCGACGTGTCAGGAACGCATTCTCTGAACGGCCGTAGTTTAATAATAATTACATTATTAGTATGAATTCATTCATTTATGAATAAAATGCAGTAATTTTAGTACAAAATACAAGCAATTCGCGATTTTACTGCATTTTTATATTGTCCATTTTATTTTAATACGTAATCAAATACCGTGGTGATAGCATCAGCGAATTCTTCCTCCGTTGATGGCCAGCGCGCTTCCAGGCGACTGTTGTCTCGCAGGGCCGCTCCCATTTGTTGCAAGCTTTCTAGCTCCAGATTTAACCTGTATACAAACACAAATATTTTTATTTTTATTTTTATTTTATTTTACAGGAAAACTTACAGCTAATATAAAAAAAGTAAATAGATAAGAACAGAAGAAAATTATAGCTTATTATAAGTTTTCACAGATAGAACAATTTACATAATTAAGGAAAACAAAAAACTCAACTGGGAAGAAAAAAAGAATGGGGGGGAGAAAAAAGACAATAACAATATGCGGTGAAAAACAAGAAGAGAAAAAAAGTAATCTAAAAAACGTAATCTGGTCAACGAATTATTCAACCAAAGTGTGAGTTGAAGAACTCGTTGGCCAGCGTTCTACGAATAGTGGTGGCGGTGATGCAAAAAAGATCCAAATTTTTATCGACCGAGCGAAGCGAAGGTCTTTGAGTTAACTAGGGCGATTTGCACTTGTCCGTCCGTCCGTCCGTCCGTCTGTCAGAGCCTTATAACTTTTGAATTACTGAACGTAATTACTTCAAATTTAGATATAATATGTAAACCGATGGCCTCCAGCCGAAAATGGCTTAAAAAGTTATAAAAATCTTTATTTCAGGGGGGCTCTCATAGAAGCGAATGCGAAGTAAAAAAAAAAAATCGCGTTACATAAAATTGTTACGTATCATTTTAAAGATAATTTTGAACTGAGTACAAAAATATTTTTTTTTTAATTTTTCCCTTAAAATTGACGAAATGGGGGGCTTTCAAAGTGGCGATTTTATACGCTCGCTTGAAGACGCTCTCTAGAAAAATCCGCTATGGATTTTCAAACTGATTTTATGTTTTTAGGTCACTTATATCCTGTACTTGAACAACAAATACTAAAATTATATGAATATTATAAAGAAACGAGATTATTTAATTTTTAATGGGCGTCAGTAATTCATATAGCATCAACATAGCTTCACAATAATGCTAATAGATGGCGCAGTCAGTAACTATTCCCATGGAACTACGAGTTAAATTCAATGTTTGATAAATAATTCAATGTTTTCACTAACGTTCCCTAACCTTTACGGGCTACCTATAAGTTAGGTGATTGATGTTTTCTGTCAACTTATTTATCACGATCCTGTACGGGACACCTAAAAGGATATTGGGACGGATGTTAGGACTTAGGATTGTATTTAGGAGCTACCTACGTTAAGAGACTCCTACTTAGGGGATGATTTAGGTATGTTTGGTGAAAACGGGCATAATAATAATGTCAGTTTTGGTTATCATGTATCGATTGAATGAATAATCATGGGATACCGTTACCGCGAGGTCTCAGTTCGGGGCGAACCACTAGTTATTTTTACAAATGTTATTAAAAGATAAAGCAGATCTAAGCATAAACGAGTTTTTGCGGAACTTGGTATGCGTGTGTGGTGTTTGAAAGATTGAGAAGATTCGAGGATGAGTATTAATGGGGATTTTAAATGATAACTTCCCAAGAAGCGGCGCACAGTCAACTGTGTTATTTGTGATATTAATGAGATAGGCAATATCACTTATATTTCTTCGAATGGCTAGTGGCAGGAGGTGTAACTGAGCACAAGTAACTTCATAGGTCATATTAGACTTAAGTTTAAATTTGTATTTGAGGAATCGAATGAATTTTTTCTGGATTCTTTCAATACGTTGAATATACACCTCATATTGGGGGTTCCAAATTTGAGATGCATATTCAAGGTTGCTTCTCACTAGGGCACAGTAAAGAACTTTAATTGTTTTAAGTTTGGAGAAGTCCTTGGACGAACGGATTAGGAATCCCAACACTTTTGAAGCCTTGCTTACAATTTTTTTCACATGTTTATCATATAGGATCAAATACAAAATTATGTTAAAGTGGTTGAACAATATAATGATGATAACAAATCGCCTATTTCAGTCAAACATTGCACAACAGGTGGCCTCATCGCTGAATAAATCTCTTCCGGGCCAATGTAAATAAAAACAGAAATATCGAATATATTATGATTTATGACTAATTTACGAAAAATGATATAAATAGGAAAGTGTGTTTGGATTATCACACGGAAAAACTCATCAGCTACATCATCAGCTATGGAAAAACGGACCGATGTGATTTTTGCATGGGTATAGATTTATTTATTTATTAATTTATTAACTTGAATTTACTATTTATTAGATCTGTTTTTTCCGGGATAAAAAGCCTACTTTACTCTCTAGAGGCTTCCCGCGGGATTATTAAAATGTTAATTCGAACTCGAACGAAGTCGCGGGCAACAGCTAGTTTTTAGATATAAAAAAAAATTGGTTGCCTGTAAAGTCGGTTTACGAACGATAGTTTTACGTGATAACGTCATAAAGAAACATTGACGATGACTGGCGGGCGGCACAAACCAACGCTTGGGCTGATCGTGCCTCTTTATCGCTTGTTCCGCGCTCTCGTGCGTGCACTTTTTCGTGCGTGCAGCCGGTGCTCACCGATTTATAAGACGTTAACACGTCAAAAAAAAACGACTTTTTTAAATCTGTTCTAATTGACCTGGCTCTGAGCATGTCCTGCAAGTGGTCGGGCGCCGCGAAGGTGAGCGCGGCCGCCAGCAGGTGGCGGCGGTCGGCCGTGGTGGCGTGCGCGTGCGCGTGTCGGGCGACGCGCGCCAGCAGGTCGGCGGCGGGCGCGTGCCGCAGCGCCGCCAGCCGCCGCGCCGCCGCGCCCGCCGCGCCGCCGCCCGCCGCGCCCGCGCCCAGCGCGTACTGACCTGGCTCTGAGCATGTCCTGCAAGTGGTCGGGCGCCGCGAAGGTGAGCGCGGCCGCCAGCAGGTGGCGGCGGTCGGCCGTGGTGGCGTGCGCGTGCGCGTGTCGGGCGACGCGCGCCAGCAGGTCGGCGGCGGGCGCGTGCCGCAGCGCCGCCAGCCGCCGCGCCGCCGCGCCCGCCGCGCCGCCGCCCGCCGCGCCCGCGCCCAGCGCGTACTCACCCACCACCGCCAGCACTTGACCTTCCCTGCAATAGAATAGAATAGAATAGAAATGTTTTTTATTCAAATAAACTTTTTCACAAGTGCTTTTGAATCGTCGATGAGTCTACCACTGGTTCGGAATGCAGTTCCTGCCGAGAAGAACCAGCAAGAAACTCGGCAGTTGCTCTTTTCAAAATAAGTTTACATTCAATAGAATAGTTATACAGTTCAATTACCACCTGCTGTCTCATGAATCGCTGGAACGAATTATGTCCACGCTTTTTTATCATCTAAATAGTCTTCAATTGCATAATATGCTTTTTTCATGAGATTAGTTTTAACTGATTTCTTAAACTTGTGTAAAGGCAAGTCTAAGATCGACTGTGGAATTTTATTATAAAACGTCACGCCCATTCCCACAAATGTCTTTCGGACCCTCTTGAGGCGACATCGAGGAATCACGAGCCTGTTTGGATTTCTAACTTGCCTATCGTGTAAATCACCCTTTTTTTTGTAATTCACAATGTTTTGTCTGACATTAATATATATATAGCTGTTCGTGCTGATTCACTGATTCACTGACTGATTGATCACCTCTCCTGTAAAATTTTGTATGAAAAAATTTTTTTTCACTGATTGTTTCGTACAGAAGACAAAAATTCATTCGGAGGAAAATTATGGAGAGAGCTGATGATTGAGGATTTCGGAGACGGGTGAAGAGCACGGCCAGGGTATCGAAGATAGGTGGGGGGTGCTCGAACAAATATCACTCGAAACCTCATCCAATTCGCAGCGAGCTGAAAAAAAATTCAAAATGGCGGAAAAAAGATGGCCGCCATACAAATTTCTTCGGTGTCTATCTCGGGGAGTATAAAAGATGGAAGAGGGGTTTCTTGGCAAAAGATGATCAGGGCCTAAAGGTCTATTTGATGAATAGAAAAAAAATCCAAGATGGCGGAATTTTTTTTTCTTCATACAAAATATATGGCGAATATTGAAGAGACTATAAGCCGGGAATCATGCAAGACTTTGATACGGTTCCTTTTCAAGATTTGTTTTTATTGAAGAATTTTCATTATGACAAATGATGATATATGATGATCGAGGGTTAGGAAGGTGGGTGAGGAGCACGGCCATGGTAATGAAGATAGGTGGGGGTGCTCGAAAAAAAGTCACTCGAAACCTCATCCAATTGGCCGTGAGCTGAAAAAAAATCAAAATGGCGGAAAAAAGATGGCGGCCATACAAACTTCGTCGGTGTCTATCTCGAAGAGGATAAAAGATGGAAGAGTCGTTTCTGGGCAAAATATGATCAGGACCTAAAGGTCTACTCGATGAATAGAAAAAAATTCAAGATGGCGGATTTTTTTTTTCCATACAAAATATATGGCGAATATTGAAGAGGCTAGAAGCTGAGAACTATGCAAGACTTTGATACGGTTCCTTTTCAAAATTTGTTTTTATAAAAGAATTCTCAATCTGACAAATGATGAGATATGATGATCGAGGGTTTGGAAGGTGGGTGAGGAGCACGGCCAGGGTATTGAAGATAGGTTGGGGGTGCTAGAACAAAAGTCACTCCAAACGTCATGCAATTGGCAGTGAGCTGAAAAAAAATTCAAAATGGCGGATTCAAGATGGCTGCCATACAAATTTCAAAGGCGTCTATCTCGGAGAGTATAAAAGATGAAAGAGTGGTGTTTGGGTAAAAAATGATCAAGACCTGAAAGTCCACTTGACGATAGAAAAACCGCGGTCCGCTTGCGGGCCGCGCACCCACGCGCCCTACTAGTTAATATATATATAGCTGCTCGTGCTGATTCACTGATTCACTGACTGATTGATCACCTCTCCTGTAAAATTTTGTATGAAAAATTTTTTTTCCACCGATGGTTTCGTATAGAGGACAAAAATTCATTCGGAGGAAAATTATGGAGAGAGCTGATGATTGAGGATTTCGGAGACGGATGAGGAGCACGGCCAGGGTATTGAAGATAGGTGGGGGGTGCTCGAACAAATGTCACTCGAAACCTCATCCAATTCGCAGTGAGCTGAAAAAAAATTCAAAATGGCGGAAAAAAGATGGCGGCCATACAAATTTCGTCGGTGTCTATCTCGGAGAGTATAAAAGATAGAAGAGTGGTTTCCTGGCAAAAGCTGATCAAGACCCTAAGGTCTACTTGACGAACAGAAAAAAAATTCAAGATGGCGGAATTTTTTTTTTCTTCATACAAAAATATATGGCGAATATTGAAGAGACTAGAAGCCGGGAATCATGCACGACTTTGATACAATTCCTTTTCAAGATTTTTTTTTATTGAAGAATTTTCATTATGACAAATGATGACATATGATGATCGAGGGTTTGGAAGGTGGGTGAGGAGCACGGCCATGGTAATGTAGATAGGTGGGGGTGCTCGAACAAAAGTCACTCGAAATCTCATCCAATTGGCAGTGAGCTGAAAAAAATCCAAAATGGCGGATTCAAGATGGCGGCCATACAAACTTCAACGGTGTCTATCTCGGAGAGTATAAAAGATGGAAGAGTGGTTTTGTGATAGAAAATGATCAGGAGCTGAAAGTCTACTAGACGAGTAGAAAAACCGCGGTCCGCTTGCGGGCCGCGCACCCACGCGCCCTACTAGTATATTATATTGTTGTAAATATATTGTGAAGCTACTGTAAGAATGCCTATTTCTTTAAATTTTTCTCGAAGGGAATCCCGCGGTTTTAAATTATATATTGCGCGAATTGCCCTCTTCTGCAATACAAACATTTTTCCAATATCGGCTGCTTTACCCCATAATAAGATTCCGTATGACATAATACTATGGAAATAAGCAAAATAAACAATTTTTGCAGTTTCTAACTGTCGAATCTTCCTAACAGCGTAAGCAGCAGAGCTAAGCTTGCCAGCAAGTGTTGCTATATGGGTGCCCCATTGCAGCTTTGAGTCCAGGGTTAATCCCAAGAACACTGTGGAGTCCTCACTTTTTAAGGGTTCATTACTTATCTTTAAATTTTTACTGACAGTTCTGGTGTTGGGCAATAAAAACTCAACACACTTGGTTTTTTTAGCATTTAAAAGTAGATTATTTGCCGTAAACCATTCAGAAACTTGAGATAATGCAATATTGACATCGTCATAATTGTCTTTCGTCCTATCGACTTTAAAAATCAAAGACGTATCATCAGCAAATAGTACAATATCGCAAGTATTTTGGACAAAATGTGGTAAATCATTTATGTAAATCAAAAACATGAATGGACCTAGAATAGAACCCTGGGGTATAATATTTTCCAGGTTGAAACTTTTAAACAAGTTTAGTAATCTTCCTGTGATAGGCGAGTGATGCAAAATATCTATATTAAAATCTCCACAAATTACTATTTTCTTTGATGACCTACATAGCCGCCCTAAGGCGTCCTCCATGACCTCCTCAAAATGAACAAAATCGCCCGAGGGGGGTCGGTACACGCAGACTATAATATATCGGTCCAGCTCGACACAAGACAGCTCAATAATGCGTTCCATAGAAAGACTAACAATGTCTTTTCGCTCTTTGCAATTAATGTTATTGCGCGTTATTATTAAAGAACCCCCGCGTATAGCAGTCCTTCTGGAGAACGCACTTGACAGTGACAATGAGATCACATTTACTGACCGAGCGAAGCGAGATCTCTGAGTCTACTTGACTGAATATGCATTTGTCCGTCCGTCCGTCTATCTGTCAGAGCCTTATAGCTTCCGAATTAGAGAACGTAATTACTTCAAATTTAAACATAATATGTAAACCCCTGCGACCTTCAGCTGAATATTGCTTAAAAAGTTAAAACAAAAATTATTTCAGGAGGGCTGTCGTAGACGCGAATTAAGTAAAATATTTTTATGGCGTTACATAGGCATAAATGAAAAGTAATTTGGAACAGAGTACAAAAAAATATTTTTTTTTTTAAATTTTGCCCTCAAAAATTGACGAAATGGGGAGCTATCAAAGTGGAGATTGATGTCGAGGCTCTATCTCAAAAACGGCTATACATTAAAAGCTGTAACTTGTGTATTATTTCAGTTATATCCTGTAGTTGAACAATAAATACTAAAATGAGATAAATATTATAAAGAAACGAAGTTATTTCATTTTTGATGAGCATCACTATACAAATATTTAGTTCGGAATTCGAAAATAGATGGCGCGGTTTGAATACAAAAAAAACTGACTGAAGGTAGGTACATCTACATAAATCTATTATAAGGTCGCGAGGTCTTAGTTTTGGCTGGATTTTGCATTGGTGCGAGTACTACATCCGCACACAAAGCACGCGTGTGTGCGTCTGTGTGCGAGCTCGCACTCGCATCCAAGCGAATGGCGTCAACAGTACCTGGTCTGTTCATCATCTCCCGCGATTCGCAACAGCTTGGCCAGTTTCAACAGCTTGTGACTCGCCAGGTACGCGTTGGAGTCCGATCGTAAGCAGTCCTCTATCAAGCTCATCCTGTCTTCACACAGGCGTACTGCAAAGGATGTAATAATACTTTATAAAGTTACTAGCTGATACCCGCGACTTCGTTCGCGTTCATCAAGGTTTTTAATTCCCACGGGAACTCTGTTATTTTCCGGGATAAAAGTAGCCTATATGTTAATTCTGGGTATGAGCTATCTCCATTAGAAATTTCAGTCATATCGTTCCATTCGTTGTGGCGTGAAATAGTAACTAACAAACATCCATCCTCACAAACTTTCACATTTATAATATTAGTATGATATGATTAGCCATCATCATCATCATGAAAATACATCCATTGTTTGACATAGGTCTCTTTTAAGTAGCGCCAACGTTGCTCTAATCCTAGTAATATAAATGCGAAAGTTGGGATGAGGATGGAAGTTTTGTTAATCCTTCACGCCAAAACGAATGAACCGATTTGGCTGCTTGGAATGGGCATGGTTTAATACATAGACTACATTTTATTCCGGAAAATTAAAGAGTTCCCGCGGTAAATAAAAAACCTTAGTCCACGCGGACGAAATCCCGGTTTTTTTTTAAAGCTAAATAAACTAAAAACTTTTGAAATCGTACCTTGTATCGGAAGTATTGACAGATTGAACGCAGCCAATATGGGCAAAGCAGATATAAGATCCAGCTCTTGTTCTATTTCTTTGTTGCCATCGACGATCAGCATGAGGCAGCATCTGAAAAGTGTTATCTGAGATTAAGTGTTCTCTCAATCTTTACAAAATAAAATTGAACATGAAATATTTTCAAAGTTGCTGAAACGAACCAATAAAGTGTGGAACGCCCTTCCGGTGTCCATGTCCCCAGCCACGTATAACTTGAGTACTTACAAGGCAAGAGTAAATAGACGTTTAGTAGGCAAGCGCAATCCAATCTAGACCTCATCAGTAGAATAGAATAGAATTTTTTTTATTCAAATAAACTTTTTACCAGTGCTTTTGAATCGTCGATGAGTCTACCACTGGTTCGGAATGCCCTTCCAGCCGAGATCCAGCAAGAAACTCGGCGGTTGCTCTTTTCAAAACAAGTTTACAATACAATAAATACTATGCTATGTATGCAGTGTTTCCACAATGAGGGAAGTTCCAAAAATGCATACCTACATACAATTCAATACATGTTAAGACGGGCAGACAGAAAGCAGCCCAATTCCCGCCGGTGGAACCCGTTCACGAGCATGACGCATGACCCAGCCGTTGCTTCGCTCAACCATATTTGAGGGAACGCAGCAATCCGCATCACACGACACCACCACAGAAATGTTTAAAGAGAGCGTGGCATACTTATGCTACCCATGTTAAGGCATCGAGTTGATTGACATTGACAGTGATTTCAGTCAAGCGCACGCCTATCTTGTAATTAAAAAAAAATATTGTGAGTGGACTCACTTGGCCAGCTCCAAGGCGGGGTCAGTGAGAGACGACGCGGAGTTGAAGTACTCCTTAGCGGCGTTGGACACCAGCTCCACGCTGCGCCGGTGGTCGATCCTGTAGGGCGCGTTGGGCGCCGCGCGCGCCGCCGGCGACACCGTCAGCACGTCCGACGCGAGCCGGATGCTGGACGCCTCGCCCGACGTCAGTAGCGCTGATACATATATCTGGAGGAAATTATTTATTCATTTCATTTATTCATTTATTCATTGCATTCCAACTTACAATATATATTTACATTGGAACCCCGTTGGGGCGAATTTAAGGCGAATTTAATTTAATTTTTGAAGGCGAAAATTCACGAAGGCGAGTGAGCTTTACTAGTGGTTACTTCGTGTACATGCACATTGCATAAGTATGCGTGCCTGTCAAAGCCTAGGTGGGAGCGGACAGGCGCGAGCATTGCTCTCGCTCACACTTATACAGATACGACACACACACAACCATAAGTCAGTCGCCCTCGTGAATTGCAAGAACTATAGTAGGTTAAGTAGAGAGACAGACACCCATTATTTTTCTTCTAAAAATTCATTTATTTTGTAATAAGCTCTGTCTATCAGAAACATTTTTAACGAATTGATAAACGCTGTATCACTCCTCATTTCTTTTATGTGGTTTGTGGTATTATTATATATTTTTACGCACATCGGGTTGGGGCCGGTACTGTGGATTTTTAGGTTGGAGCTTGGTATAAGCATGTTTATTTACGCGTTGGTCAAAGTTCATAGCGTCGCAGTACGTCTTGTAGTTTTGTGAAGTTTTATGGTTGTTTTCTAACTAATTTGGATGCTCCTAATATGTAAATGCAGGGCAGGGTTAAAATCTTTAGTGATTTAAAGTGGGGTACACAACTTTCCCTAATTTTTAGGTTTTTGATTTCTAATGCATTTTATTAAATTCTTCATCATCATCATCAACCCATCAACGGCTCACTACTGAGCGCAGGTCTCCTCTCAGAGAAGGGTTATAGGCCTTAGTCCACCACGCTGGTCCAATGCGAATTGGCGGACTAAACACACATTCGAAAATATATGTGGAACTCTCAGGTGTGCAGGTTTCCTCACGATGTTTTCGTTTTCGACCGGGGTCAACGTTGCTTAACCAGCGCCACGTGATGGTTTGATATGCGCTATCACAACTAGCCTACGCTACGTCCCTCAATCAGGTTATGTGAATGTTAATTATTACTGGGTAAGATGTTTTGTATAGTTCGAAGAGCTGATGGTCGTTGGGGTCCCAAGGTGCTGGAGTAGCGACCCCGCACCGGTAAGCGCAGTGTTGGCAGACCCCCCACTAGGTGGACCGACGACATCAAACGAGTCGCAGGGAGCCGCTGGATTCAGGCGGCGCAAGACCGAAGCCTGTGGAGGTCCATGCAGGAGACCTATGTCAAGCAGTGGACATCTAAAGGTTGATAATGATGATGTTGATGATGATGATGATGATGATGAAGATGTTTTGATAGGTAACAAACATTAGGACACAAAATCAAACAATACCTAGTAAACAACCAACATTCTAAGTTTCAATAGGCATGATGATCGATTTTAAAACGGTTGGATGATGTTAGGAAGTATCTACCATTTCGAAAAAATATCTTATTTCAGTAAAAAGGTTTGGTAAATAAAATTGACATTTCAATGTTAAGTTTTCAAATTCACGCATAAACGCTCGATGATGTCATGGCGTCGTTTGTAAACGTCACCTCAATGTTTTTTCATAGTAGTTTGAAGATATATTTGACGTATCGCTCAATCCAATGTTCAATCCAATATGGCGGATATCTGTATGTTATGGTTTTATTTTATCAAAATAAATATCAATCTCACTCAAAATAAATAGAAAAATAAATACGTTTTTTATAATCCATGAATTCTATTTAATTAGTTATATTCATAAATTAATTGATTCTTGGTTGCTGTCACCATGCCTGTTAGGTAACGCTGAACGCACTTACCTCATAGCATTGTTCTGTGGTGATGCAGTCGAAGAGAGTGGTCCGCAGTTCTAGTAAGTCTTTGAGTAGATTCTCCCAATCCTGTTGGGTCGGTTTTTCTTCCCTTCAAATTGATTGAAGAAAATTTTCATGTTAAATTAAAAGATTAGTTTATTAATAATAGGTTAGTAAACAAGGAGGTACAAAGAAAAGAGAATGCGGTGATTTACTTTGGTGTACATTAGAAATTATGAGATTATGAAAATGTAAAATTGGTTTTCTCAGTTTGACCGTGAAAGGTTTTCAGTGCATGGAAAAAATTAGGTAAATATTTGCTTTAACAAAAGAAGTGTTTATTTTCACCAAAAACAATATATTTAAACAACAGAGATTCTTTGTTTCGTCCAGAAATAGGTACGCATGAATCTCTAATAAAACACTGGTAATAACAGTTCTGCGAGACTCTTCATATTATTATCTTTTATCTTCTCGTCGCTTTTTGTTTTGTTTACTTTTTATGTAAAGTATGATGCTTTATCTTCTTCTTTGGTGAACAATAAAGAATATTTCATTTTAATTCATTAAACTTCTAAATATATAAAAGGAAAAGGCGACCGGTTGACTGACTGATATATCAACGCACAGCTCAAACCACTGGAAGGATCAGGCTAAAAGGGGTTGTTTCATTTTGGGCCTACTTGTACGGTATACCAAAAAATAGCATTAAATCACGGAAATTGAAATAAAATATGCTTTTTTGTAGTATTACAGTGAATAAGAGGTACAAATATAAAATTGATAATTGGGCAACTCCCGGAGTGCATCCATCTGCTTTTGTTGTCTATGTTTGTAATGATGTCAATTGCTGGTATGTCAAATTATCAATTGTGGTTATTTTTATGTCAAATGTCATCATGACTCGTGTTAGTACGTATCATCGTCAAAAAGAACGCCATGTTGTTGCGCTTTTACTTTGCAAAATAATTTCGCATTGTACCTCGTAAAAAGGACCTTTTAATGAGGAATTAAGAAAAAATAATCACTATTTCATGACACCAAACATTTTGAAAGACTGTGCAAAGACCTGGCCCAGGCTCCATATATGGGTGGAACCACATTTGTGAGGATCGATTCGGATTTTGCCTATACAAAACTGTCACTTTCCATACATTCGTGTACGCATCGAAAAGCCGATTTGATCCGTACACGTTTCTATGGAATTTGACAGTTTTGTATGGGCGAAATCCGAAACGACCCTCACAAATGTGGTTCCACCCTATATTGGAAACAACCCCTTTGGCATACAGATAGCTTGTGATAGGTTGTGTGGGTCACCCGTTGGCGGCGGCGGTGGCGTGCCCGCGCGCGACCCTCGCGAGCAGCTTGTGCGCGTGCGCCGCGTCCTGGTTGAGGTCGCGCAGCGCGCAGGGCGGCACGCGCACGCCGCGCCACGCCAGCCGCTCGCTGCCCGCCACCAGCCGCTGCAGCTCCGCGCAGCGCCGCAGCAGCCACGACGACGAGATGCTGCCGTCGCTGCCGACCGACACGAGCATTACACCATCATCATCATGAGCAACCCATCTACGGCTCACTACTGAGCGCAAGTCAGAAGTGTTATATGCCATAGTTCACCACGCTGGCCCAATGTGAATTGGCGGACTAGAAATTAGAATTACGGTATAAAAAAATGTATTGGCTGCTTGGAAGGAATTCTACACTGTCATTACATAATAAACTTTATGCTATATAAGCAAGTTCTGGTGCCTGTATGGACGTTTAGGGTTAATACCCACTTTGGAGTGATAGATGATTTGGAGAAGATGAGTGATAGATGTGGAGAGAAATAAAGTCCAATCCTGTCTCCAATTATATTTGCGTGTTCACCGTGTGTACAGCGCAGTGTACCGATAAATACTCTAATAAAATCGCATACAATTTTCTATATTAATAAAATACGACAACCGCGGCGGGGCGACTCGCTGAGTCAGCTGCAGGAGTCGCGTTTCGCTATGCATGTGTCCCTACAGACGTATGGTATACAACTCTGGGGGTGTACTAAACCGAACAATATTCAAGTAATACAGAGATTCCAGAACAAAGTACTCAGGGATATATCCAATGCACCCTAGTACGTTAGAAATCACGATCTCCACAGGGACCTTAAGATAGAGTTCGTTAACAAGATCATACGAAATTACGCAGAAGCTCACCAACATCGACTTCGTCATCATATTGTGAATCTGGAAGCTGTTAAGCTTCTCGATAACACGGATATTAAAAGGAGACTTAAAAGAACAAAACCGTTTGAACTAGTGTTTAAAAGTGCATAAGAGCAGTGTCAGTGCAGTGCTTGTGCTATTTGAGGTCACATTAACATAGTGAACTTAAATATTAGAATAAACTAAGGACAGTTACTGGACTGTAAATTAGATATAGAATTTAAGTATAAGTAGAAGTTTAAGTTAAAATAATATTGCTAATTAGCCCATAAAATTCAAAAAAATTCAAAATCATTTATTTCATGTAGGCCAACCTGTGGCGCTTATGACAAGTCATGACTCTACCACCGGTTCGGAAAGCGGATTCTGCTGAGAAGAACCGGCAAGAAACTCAGCAGTTGCTCTTTTCAAAATTACACATTTTACAATATGTATTTACATTTTAATAACTTTTTATAATATCTTGTGGGCAGCTGGATGCCATGCCGATTTACCCCATGCAACTTGTTAGAATAGAATATTTCCAACAATACGATGATATAATATTTATAGAACAACTCCAAAAATACATAAGTACAATATTCAATACATGTCAAGACTGGCAGACCAGCAGCCCCGCTTCCGACGGTGGCACCCGTTCACGAGCATGACGCATGATCCAGCCATTGCTTCGCTCAACCATATTTACCACCATACCATACCAACCATAGGCTAGACCATAGATAATACACTATATACTAGACTGTAGTAAAAAATAAGGCTACCGTTACGTAATGGTGCTTTATGGTAGGGGAAAAAAAACTTACGTCTCCTTCAGTATAGTGTCGAGCAGGTCGCACGCCATATCCAGTTGTTCTGTGCCCGTGTGTGCGAATAGACACCTCTCCACCAAGTCCAGGTGAGTGCGGACGTCCAACTCGAACTCTTTGGGGGACTGAAGCACCTGCAAATTAAATTAATATTAGAATATTCCACTTAACAGACCAAATAATAAAATCCCAAGGAGCTGCTGCATACGAGACCAAGGGAAATTCCCTTCAAGATAAAAAATACCTGTGGATTATGGATCGATAGTCCACATAGTCCACAGGTATTTTCGCAATCTCTTAATTGACGACAATAATAAATTCAGGTTTTTATGGGTTATGAATGAATTCATACAATTTTTTCACCAAAATACAATTACATAGAGCATACATACTAAAATTTTATAAATGCGGAAGTGTGTTTGTTTGTTGGTTTAACCTGCAATCACGCCGCAACAGAGCTACAGTTCGACGTGATTTGATTTTGCATGGGTATAGTTGGGGACCCGGAGAGTGACATAGGCTACTTTTTATCCCAGAAAATCAAAGAGTTCCTGAGGGAGTTAAAAAACGAAATCCACGCGGACGAAGTCGCGGGCATCAGCTAGTAATAAATAAGATGCTCACAAGAAAGAAACAATTTTCTTAATCGAAGCGTAAAAACTAAACTAAATTGGCATTTCTAAATATCCTTTTCCACAGAGAACAATATTCAAAAGGATAGTACTATTTTTATACCTGTTTTAGTTTAGTTAAAAGATGTAGTGCGTAGAAATAATTTTATATAAAAAATTCTTTTTTAACAACCGACTTCAACCTCGGCCGCTTTACTACATTACACACGCATACTATACAAAGTATATAATTTATTGTAGATATTTTAAAAACCGCTGGACCGATTTCGATAAAATTTATATGGGACCACCTGGGGAGTATACCCGTTCAAACAAAAAAAGTATTTCCCGAATCGGTTCAGGCGTCTTCGAGTAATCGCTGGATATATATAAAAAAAAAATTCCGACGAATTGATAACCTCCTCCTTTTTTCAAGTCGGTTGAAAAATGAGTGCCAATGAATGTTATCGTTGTTTCCACTTACTAACAGTATGTAAGAGAGATCATCAACACTTATGCTCTCGAGGAACTCCATGAGGCCCGTGAGGCAGAAGCCCGTTTGCTTCGTCAGGTTCTCGTAACGCTTCAGGTACGGGATCACGAATTGCTTCAGGTCCGATACAAACGTCGCTGGTGTCGACTGAAAGGACATGCACTTCTATCAATTGTACTTAGAAGTTAAGAGAGCTGAATTGATATAATATCCTCCCGACCTATATCCGCAGGGATCAGCACTTTGCGCTAGCGATATTATAGTGCATAAGTGTGTGCGCAAACACAAGTGACTGAAGTGACACAACATCAGACTAGAATCCGCGCCACGAAAGAAGTCCTCTAGAGGCGGTGTTAGTAGTCGTATGTTTATGCAATGTTGTAAAAAATGTAAAATCTATCCGTTCCACTAATTGCCGCTGGACTTCTTTCGTGGCACGGAGTCATCGTCACTCACCATTAGGTAAGATCGCAGACAAGGACAATTTTGTTATCAAATAAAAAAAACTGACAAAAAGTTCTTCTATGAAGAAATAATATAAATGATGAACAATGCACACTCTATTCCTTCACTATCATAATCCGATGAGACAGAAATCTGACACGATCGGGGGGAAATCAGGCGCGGGACCGACATGCTCCCCAGGGCGTGTGGTTAACACACCACCAACTTCCTTATTTCGGAGTAGTACTGAAAATTGCTTGACAGAAAAACATTTTTGACCTGACCTGGGGTCAGGTCGGAATCAAACTCGGAACCTCGTCCAGAACCGGATCAACTGTCGATGATTCTAACCACTAGACTAATGACTGGCAATAATTTGATATTAATCGAAGACGATATCTCGCAGTATCTGTATACTTTTCGACGTTTATCCGATTAAAAATACTGTCAAAATATCATATTTACGCTCGGATAAGACTTATTTTACGTCGGTGAAATTGGCCCTTAATCATTCAACTCACTAACCATCTGCATGAGCATCTTGCAGACTTCCAAATTGGACATTTTTTCCACCTGAGCCAAGGTGACTCCCTCCACATTGATGTCGTATATCAGAGTGTCCAGTGTGAGGAGGTGGAACATGATGTTGTCGAGCTGCTCCACGGCCCCGCCCACTTTGGCGATGGTGATCAGCGTCAGAGCGTGGGAGGCGATGCCGCTGCGCTCCTCTATCTCCCTCGCACGCTTGTCGTACCACTTGGCGAGGTCGCCGTCTATGTCGGCAACCGTTTCGCTCTCTGGGGTTGTGTCTTCTGACCAATTTGAGCTCCATATTGATCTGTAGAGAAATATTTTCTGGGTATTTCTGTTGATTACCGGTTTGCACTTAAATAAAATGAAACCTTCCAAAAAAATATAGATTAAAAAAAATGAAACCTTAAGCTTCGCTGTTAAGATGGCAAAGTAGTAACCAAAAAAATACACAAAAAATTGTATGGGCACTGTCTCCACCCAGCAACAGATGTGGCACTATTTTCAATATTATTGTGATGTTCCATAAAAAGACTAATAACCATTTTCAATCCAAAAATGATTAGGTAATGATGAAGTATGCGCTCGCATGCACAGACGACGAAAGGGCGGGAGGGGGTCAGAGACAGCGCGGGCAGCGTGCGGCGCTTTTTTTCTTGAAGAACTGATGGTCGTTGGGGTCCCAAGATTCTGAAGTAGCCGGGAAGCGTAGTGTTGGCAGACCTCCCCACCCCTACTATAGGTGGACCGACCGACATCAAATGAATCGCAGGGAGCCGCTGGATTCAGGCGGTGCAAGACCGAGTCTTGTGGAAGTCCATGCAAGAGACCTTTGTCCAGCAGTGGATGTCTATCGGTTGATAAAGAAGAAGAAGAAAACAATGAATAATGTTTACCAAATAAAACTTACCGAAATATTTCCTTCTTACACCAATCATTTTCATGTTCCGAAGGCTGAATCTTTATGGGCGATTTCTTCTCGAACCACGTCAACGGTTCTTTAGTGGGCAGCAAGTGTTGGTAGTCCAACGGGTAAAGAGTTTCCGGCAGTTTGTCCAGCACTGCCAATTGCATGGGCAAGCTCTTTATGTACGGCCATAGACAAGTGAGAGCTTCTATACGACCTTCTTTAGCGATTTCCATCGCACTGTGAACTATACTGTTGCTTCTCAGGCGGTGGTATTCGTCCTTTACGTAAGTCGATTTCTCGCATCTGAGGATTGCCTACAATAAAACAGTTTTCTATAAAAATGTAGACACGGAAAAAGAATTTAGTTTTTCATTGAGTATCATGGAATTCCGCAAAGTTGAGCCTGCTTTTATCTAATATACATTGATTGCTAGTGTGACGATCAAATCTCTTATTAGTAGACTCTCTCACTAATATTTAAAGAAAAATTATATTCCTTTGCTATAATCCGCTAAAATTATAGTCATGTTATAATTTTATGTAGTTATAATTTTTCTTTAAATATCATGGAATTCTGCAAAGTAACGCCTGATTCTATCAAATATTTTATTCTCTCACTAATAGTCAAATATACCGGGATATTCAACGGGCGATGAGAGAGCTATGCCCGGAATACGATCGCAGAATCAAATCTTATCATATTTGAGGAGATCCTTAGGAGTACTCGACACAGCTCATTGAGTAGCGAAGCTGAATTAGCAATGAGAAGATAACTCGATAACATTATCAAGTATGAGACACAAAAAGCAAGTAAAAACACTACTGATAACTCTCATAATGCGAAAAGGTCAATTCCGTTGTAAGTGATTGTACCTATATTAAATTTCAAGTGCTACTTACAAGCCGAAATAGCTCAGTTGGGAGAGCGTTAGACTGAAGATCTAAAGGTCCCCGGTTCAATCCCGGGTTTCGGCAAGTACTTTATTTTATTTTTGTGAAATTTTTAGAAAAAAAACTACGTTAGTAGGTTATCTAAAAACCTATACACTGATTTTAAGGATGATTATACGAATCTGCCCGCGAAATTCAAATTTAATTTGGTTTTTCGCAATTTGTAAACTAATACGACAAACTAGGCTAATGGCATTCTAATTGCGCCAGTAGAATTATCATCTTCACAGGTTTACATAAAAATCTTTACTTGAAAGTGACCAGTTTAAGAAATTAATCAAAATACTGAGTTGGACGTGAGTTACACACAAATTAGTCGATATTTTGATTAATTTCTTAAACTGGACACTTTCAAGTAAAGATTTTTATGTAAACCTGTGAACATGATAATTCCACTGGCGCAATTAGAAGGCCATAAGCCTACTTTGTCGTATTAGTTTACAAATTGCGAAAAACCAAATTAAATTTGAATTTCGCGGGCACAACTGTGTATTCCACCTTAAGGCATCGAGTTGATAAATAATTATTTACCAACTTGGATGAAGGGGTTTATCCGGTGAGTATGTAGTTCCAGTAGGTGACACTTACCTCGTAGAGCCTCAGGCGTTCCTTGTAGAACAGCATGACGTGTCTGCAGCGCAGCAGCTCACTCGTGTACGCGTTCAGATCTTCCAGCGTCACGCTGTCGGGGTCCTTCCATTCGTCTTCCGGCAGGTCTTTGTTGATTTCTTTAAAGGAAACCCCTATTTACTTACGGCCGGTATTGATAACCTAAATAATTGAATATCAAAAATTCTTTTTAAAAAAGCAAGTTCAAACGCCCGCGCCACTACAAAGTATATAATTTTATTTATTGTTGATATTTTAGAAACCGCTCGACCGATTTCGATAAAATTTAAATGGGACCACCTGGGAAGTACACCTTTTAAAACAAAAAAGAATTTTCCATATCGTTTCAGGCGTCTTCGAGTAATCGGTGAACATTTATAAAAAAAATTAATTAAAAAGATTCCGACGTATTGTGCACCTCCTTCTTTTTTGAAATCGGTTAATAATCTAAAATCTACAGATTGAAGGGCGAAATTTATTAGGTTACTGCATAATTATCTGTAGTATTTTTAGACCCTCAATCTCGTGTTTAATTGTTTCTTACCATACTAGCTGATGTCCGTCGTGGAGTTAGATTTAAATCACTCGAGAACTCTTTGATTTTCCGGGATAATAATAGCCTATGTCACTCTCCAGGTCCTCAACTATGCAAAGAACCACGTCGATCCGAAGCTCTGTTGCGGCGTGATTGAAGGACAAACCACCAAACAAACACATTTTCGCATTTATAATATTAGTATGATTATTTTAAGTAACACAGATTGCAATTTCAATGCGTGGATATTGAGATGCCTAGCTACATATCCATATATTGGATTAATTATTGACACGCATAATACATCATATCTACATAATATCTACTTTGGGACCTTCAATCTGTATACTTTGTAAATTCTGAATTACGAGATTAGAGATAATAAGTGAATTTCCGTCAAGTCCTATTTCGGTGTTCTGATTTTTGGCTAAGTTGGGGCGGTACTTAAGAATAGCTATAATATGAGTGCTAATGGCAGATATTTTGGCTCGATTAGTCGAGTGGTTTCTATGATGAGCACGCAAGCATATAAACAGAAAACTATTAAAATTTTATAACACGAGCTGTAAAAAGTGGTGAGAGTCCTTACCATCTAATATTTTCTCGTTGGTGAGCTCCAAGCCGAAGTGTAGGAGCTCCTTGGCGGCCTGCAAGCTCTCGGGCAAGCGGTCCACGCACTGGTGCACCGCCCAGATCTTCTTCGACACTTTACTCTATAAATATAATTATTACTATTATTATTTATAACTAGACGATGCCCGCGACTTCGTCCGCGTGGATTAAAGTTTTTTGATTCCCGCGGGAACTCTTTACTTTTCCGGGATAAATAAATTGTAGCCTATGTGTTAATCCTGGGTATCTCCATTCCAAATTTAAGCCAAATCCGTTCATTAGTTTTTGCGTGAAAGAGTAACAAACATACAGACAGACACACAAACTTTCGCCTTTATAATATTAGTGTGATCTGATAGGCTACGCAGCTGTCGCTGATGCGCCTATCCTATATCAATTGCTGTGCTTGGAGTTTCCAATATTATGGCGGTCTAATCTGTTTTTAAATTCATTAACTGACTTTGGCGTCACTATTTCTTTAGGCAACTTATTCCATATATGCACCACTCTGTTTGTTAGATAGTGTTTATAGAGATTGAACCTCTTAGCCCAGTGTTGCTCTTTCTCAAAAACAAATTCTCGAAATCGGGGATGTCTGGGATGTCGGGGATGTCTGGGATGTCGGGGATGATGATGAATCTTCAAAGAGTTCTACAAACTTGTTCAAGACTTTGTATGTTTCAATACGATCCCCTCTTTCTCGCCTGCTTTTTAGCGTTGTGAGTCCAAGTGTAGCAAGTCTTTGCTCATGTGGAAGGTTTCTGAGCTCCCTAGGCAGTTTCGTGGCACGTCTTTGAACTCTTTCTAACAGATCTATATCCTTAGCAAAATATGGACTCCAGACTTGATATGCATACTCCAGTAAGGGTCTGACATAGGTCTAATAATATGTAGATAAATAATAATAATTTATAATACAGTAGAATCTCACTAATCCGGCACTCTTAAAGACCAGAGGGTGCCGGATTACTGGATTGTATAGAAAAATTCAATAGAAAACCGTAGCAAGTTTGAGCTCAGTCGAATGTTATTCCACAAGCCGATAACATGCCGTCGTGCTCAGTGAAAAAGTCCAAATTATGTTAAAACACAACATGGAATATCATACTTTCGGTAAGAAATTATTTTGTTTACTTTTATGTTAAATTATACTCGGCGCGGCGAAACATGATCCCTATGACAGTTCGTGTTAGTGATGGGTCGTGTCTTTGGTCGTGTCGATAATTTTTTTTTTTAGACAAAGGCGTGGCTTGCATTCAGCCACGTTGGTAAACATGTTTTAAAAAATATTATAATGTGCATTTTTAATGTCCATTATGTTGTTGTTGTATTAATTTAAGATTTTTGGCATAGATTAAGTAGGTAAGTAAAACGAAAGTTTCCAACCTTGTTATTTTCTAATAATGTTTAACCCGGTAAACACGTTTTTGCTATATAAGTATATTTATATATATACTTTTACTTCAATCTCACTCTTTTACTTTGCATCATACTCAAAATAAATATTGTTTTAGGTTGTGCAGCCAGGCTTAACACCACTCCGCCATTTACAGCCAATAAAATGCTGACATTATTGGAAAAAGCTTGTAGTGAAGTGACTCCGGATAATTGGAGGAAAGTCGTAGAAAAGACCAAAAAACTTTGCTACGATGATTGGGACCGAGATGTGCGATACGACACTCTTGAAGATCAACCATTATTGATAAATGTAGGTGACAGCAGTTGCAGTTCAGATTCCGAGTCTGAGACGCAAACACTCATGTCATTATCAGATTCAGAATAAAATACAGAGTGTAACAAAAGTAAGTGATAATACTTTAGGGTGTGTAGTGTCCCTTATATAGAGTTCACTGGCAAAGTAGCAGCGTTAAAAGCAAAAAATTTTTTTTGTGATTTGCATGGGGAAGCTCATGTGGCGCTTGCCCATACAAATCACAAAAAAAAATTTTTCGCTTTCAGCGCTGAGTACTTTCACTGTAAACTATATACGGAACACATGCAAACCCTAAAGTATTTTTGTTACACCCTTGACCCTGTGTATGTAAATAAATAATTGTTAAACAGATTTTGTTTCATTTCATTTTGTCCTATAGCTGTTATTTTTTAATTTTCTTGGGTATAATATAATCATGTGTGTATGTATGAATGGTATGATCGTAATATTCTGTTCCATTCCATAATATATGAACTAAAATGTGAGTATTAAAAAAAATTGTGCACTCGTTTCCATTACCGACATTTTTACTTGCCGCCCTAGTCGATAAACGTCACACGACGTAAGTTTTGCAGGACGTAAACATAAATTCAGATTGAGATAACTTCTTGTAAATGTTAAGAATTGTTACAAATATCTACGGAATATCATTACTAATGGTATAAAGCTAGGTAAAATTTATAAATGGCATTTTTAGACGCCCCCAATATAATCCCAATTTAATGGTGACGCCACTACAATGTTATATGGTGACATTAGCTGTCAGTGTCATAGGGATCATGTTTCGCCGCGCCGAGTATAACAATAAAATCACGCGATCTTGCATAATTTAATTAATTTGTCAAAAAATAACAATATTTCTACGGCGCAGCTATCACATTCACACATACCGCGCGAGGAAGGGAACGCGATATAGGCATGTCGAACCACGTCTGAGCAACATTGATGCAAAACGTCGTACGTGTCGCACATTTATTACAAAACTGAACCTTAAAGTTTCATTGATATGGTTGGTTTTTGTGACCCAGTTGGTGTCTCAGTGTAATTTTATCAATACAGCTGCGTTTGTAGTGACTACATGGACAATTTTGGCGTACCAATTTGTACGTGATGCCACATCCAAGGAAATATAAATCGATGAGTGCAGGATTAGTGAGTTTCTACTGTAAATAGATTTGCCCCAATAGGCAGTAAATATTTTGCTCATCAACTCAATCAGACAGGCTAAATATTACTAGGCAATTACAATTTAGCAGTAGCCTGGTAAACCTTGGAATGTCGATAAAATGTGGCATAGATGGTAATAAATCTTCTTCTTTAGCAATCGATAGACGTCCTCTGGTGGATAAAGGTCTCCTGCATGGATTTCCACAGGCTTCGGTCTTGCGCCGCCTGAATCCAGCGGCTCCCTGCGACTCGTTTGATGTCGTCGGTGCACCTAGTGGGGGGTCTGCCAACACTGCGCTTCCCGGTGCGGGGTCGCCACTCCAGCACCTTGGGACCCCAACGACCATCAGCTCTTCGAACTATGTACGCCACCCATTTCCACTTTCGCGACTCGCTGAGCTATGTCGGTGACTTTGGTTCTCCTATGGATCTCCTCATTTCTGATTTGATCTCGCAGGGATACACGAAAATAAATACTTACTAAATAATTTTGAATAGCCTCAGTGGAGACAGGGTTCTTCCTCCATTGCTGCTGGTACACCAGATCGCTGTCCAGGTCAAATGTTTCAGCCAGAGCCAACGCTTCAGTGTAGCTGCCACTCTCGATCTAAATGAAAGAAAGTATTTAGATTTTTATGACTAGCTTTAGGGCCTCGCTTAACTTCACTCGTGTGGAATTAGAAATTACAGCAGTTTCGTTTATTGCATCCCGAGGGAATTTAGAAAAATTATGAATACGGTTTTTAGTGATTTATGATTATAATTACTTATTTATACATGGCCAAAGGAGTCTAACATTTTTAACAACATTTTTAATAATTTTAAGGCGAAAAAATATAAACCCTCTCATTTCGAAAAATCTAGCCTACTACATTATAATGGGAACCTGTGTGCAAAATTTTAGCTTTCTAGGTCTAAGCATTTAGGCTGCATATTGACGAGTCAGTGAGTGAAGCAGGACTTTTCTTTTCATATATTATACTTATAGAGGACTAGATGATGCCCGCTACTTCGTCCGCGTGGATTTAGTTTTTAAAATTCCGCGGGAACTCTTTGATTATCCGGGATGAAATGTAGCCTGTCACTCTCCAGGTCCCAACTATACCCATGAAATGAGTCTCGTTGCGAGTAGTGCGTGTCTGTGTGGGCATGCGGGCGAAGACCTCCACCATGTATTTTGGTCCTAATACAGGTCGCAACCTGTATGAGGATCTCCGGCTCAACCTTCTAGATGGGGTTGTTCGCCGGGAAGAGGGTCCAGTCTTCTACCAGGACCTCGTCTCCTCGGAGGAAAACTTCGGCAAGCTACAGGAGCGTGGCATTGGCACCGTGATCGTGGACCGAAAAGTGGTGTTCGGATCCGGACCGCTAGACACGCGGGGCCCTTGCATGTGTTGTAATCGTCTGCCCCAGAAAGGGGAGAAAAACGCATAGGGACAATTAGCAGAGAAAAAAGAATTTGTAGGGAGTCAAGAAGGCGCACCGGGAAACACGCCAAGAGCAAGTACCGGATGCCCTCCCGCGGTTTCGACCCATATAACCGAGAGTTTGGAGGGGCCATGAGAGGAGAAGGGTTGTCCCTATACCCCTGCAAAAAATCACGTCGATCCGTAGCTCTGTTGCAGCGTGATTGAAGGACAAACCAACAAACACACACACTTTTGCATTTAAAATATTAGTGAGATTAGTAAGATAGAGGATAGATAACGATGAAAGCCCCCTACCTTCCTGGAGAACAGTTCAGTAGGCGTGGTACTCTTGACTCCCAGGAGCCTGTATATCCTGGACACCACGGTTATCTTCCTCGGCTTCGGCTGGAACGTTTCTATGTCGGTGATGGCATACAGCACCGACTTGAATAGTTCTTTTGCCACTTCTAACATGGAATCTTCTACTTCTGCTTCTGCTTTTACTACTTCCATCTATTTGTAAATATTAACTTAAATGTGGTGGCCGAAGGTATTATAATACTTATAGGCGAATGGTTTAACTGAGACGGTTGCTAGATAACTCCGCGTTGCGGTAGAGCAGAAAAACGCCGCTAGTTTTAAAACCATTGTATTTATATGGTTAGAATTTTTAGAATATTTTTTTTTTTTGTTAGCATCCGACCCGAATCCGTGAAAATACAAACATATAAACTCGGACCAAATTCGGATATTGCTTACGCACTAATCCGATCTCTGATCCAAATCAAAGCTATTCAAGGGACATCTTTGGTCCCGAACGCTGTCGAGCTGCGCGGATATGTCCGATTTGAATCCGAGGCACACCTGAGGTATTCTCACGGTTGACGGAGAGA
Source organism: Oeneis ivallda (assembly GCA_029955525.1). Lineage (NCBI taxonomy): Eukaryota > Metazoa > Arthropoda > Insecta > Lepidoptera > Nymphalidae > Oeneis > Oeneis ivallda. The sequence continues at coordinate 27,736,716 of JARPMR010000003.1, read as the reverse complement.
AATCGGATGACGGAAGTCGGATCTAGTGCGTAGGTTACCATAAGAATAGTTCTATGTCTACTTTGGAACGTATTTTCACTGATTCGGATCCGAATTGGTGCGTAACCGCTCTTACAAACTGTATCCGGCCTTAAACCTTTTACAAGGTCTTTAAAATTCTCGTTGGAACAGCTTCAGCAGAATCAGTTTTCCGAACCGGTGGTAGATTCTCGACTTGTCATAAAAGCCACAGTTTGGCCTGAAATAAATAATTTTAAAAACTCTTCGATTTTCTTGGATCAAAATTATCAAGCTGTGCCCAATTTCATCAAGATCGTTTCAGTGACTGAGCCATGAATACACGGCGAGACAGGCTCACTTTTGTATTTAAAATATTACGCAGTACGGATATGGCGTTAACTATACTTACAGATTCATCGCTCCGCGACTTCCGCGCGGGCAGCACGTTGGTCTCGCACTCCAGCGCCATGAACGCACCATCATGCGCGCGCGTCACCTGTGCGTACACTCAAACCTAAATTACACTCGACAAGCTTTAGGTCTCCATGTCATATCGCTCATTGCTGAGGAACGGGATTCCTTCCATTAGAATAGAATAGAAAACTCTTTGCACAACAAGAAATTAAAATTTACAAGAAAAACAAAATAGTTAAAGGCTGCAAAGGCTTATTGCACTATTAGTTTATTATTTACTCTATTATTTCCATAAAAGTAACATTCGACTCTGCTTGTGTCGACAATCTATTGATTAGACATCCTATTGGTTAATTCATCGGACAACCTACTAATTGACTGAGCTAACCTTCGGTGTTCCCTGAAGGAACTCCGGTTTTTTGCCGAGAATATTGACCATATCCTTGATCCCGCACACTGTCACTGCGCCACTGAACCGGGACACGATGATTTCCTGAAAACAATAACTACGATTCAGACGAAGTTGGTAATGCATACTATATTTCAATTTTTATAGCTGATCTAAGTGTCATTTTAGTTTGTTGGAGACATTCTTCTCCTTTTTCTTTATTAACCGATAGACGTCCACTTTTGGCAGAGGTCTCTTGCATGGACTTCCACAAGTCTCGGTCTTGCACCGCCTGAATTCAGCGGCTCCCTGCGACTCATTTGATGTCGTCGATCTACCTAGTGGGGAGTTCTGCCAACACTGCGCTTCCCGGTGCGGGGTCGCCACTCCAGCACCTTCGGACCCCAACGGCCATCAGCTCTTTTTTTTTACATATATAGACTAGCGCTTGACTGCAATCTCACCTGATGGTAAGTGAAGATGCAGCCTAAGATGGAGCGCTCTTGCATAGAAGATGCCTATTCACTCTTGATTTAAAGGTACCCAAGGCATTCCAAATTTTAGTGGTGCGTATTAGGAACGAGGAAGCAAAGCGCTTAGTGCGGGATCGTGGAATTTCGACCACGTAGCGGTGCAGATTCGAGCGATGCCTTGCGGTTCGATGGTAGAAGGGTGATGGAGGAACTAGTTCAAATAGTGCTTAAACACACTCTCCGAAATATATCCTGTAGAATATCGACAGACAGGCAACCTTGCGCCGATGTTCCAGACTTTGAAGTTTGGAGTTAGTTAGCGATTCGTCACCAATGAGTCTTCTGGCGCGTCTATCCAGATCGAACTTGTGCTTGATACAAGGTAACAAGCTGTTCCGGCGTGAAGTAGCGCTTGACCTTATTGAGGATACCAAGTTTCTTGCAGCAGTTTTTGCCTTGGATTCGATGCATCGTCCAAAGTTAAGATTTGACGAGACATTTATGCCAAGAAGATCAATACTGTCAGTGACCGGTACGGATATATTTCGGAAAGTCGGAGTCAGCGGGAATGGACTCCGTTTGGTGGTGAACAAACACGCTTGCGTTTTGGTAGCATTAAATTTGACAAGGTTGGCATCACCCCAATCCGATACCTCTTTCAAAGCCAAATTTATGCGTTCTACCAAAGCCTCTCTATGCTCGAAAGTTTCAGCGCCACTAGCACGGGGACCGGACATGTATCGTAACGGCTCTTCGAACTATATGCCCCACTCATTTCCACCTCAGTTTCACGACACGCAGAGCTATGTTGGTGACTTTGGTTCTCCTACGGATCTCCTCATTTCTAATTTGATCTCGCAGGGATACTTTATCGCTCGCTGAGTGACCCTGAGCCTTCTTATGAGACCCATAGTTAGCGACTATATCTCGGATCCGTAAGTAATCTGGATACATTATAACAATTGTTTGCAATACATCCCAACTATATTTTAGCTGGGATGTATTGCAAACAATTATTAACGCAATTGCCTGGATACCAGCAGCATACTTTTGCCAAGCAATGAACCAAGTTGTGTTGTTTATCGTAACTATCCGTCTAGTCCTTCAATCGAGAGATGGCGTTGAGTCACGCATTTGTTTATTTTTTTATTTCGTAATTTTTTTGGGGCTTTTCTTTAAAAAAAGAATGCCAGCCCCATAAGCTAGTTATGAAGTGGTTACCTCATTGCTCCACCAGTTGACGTCAGCGGGTATGTAGAGGGCGGGGTCCCTGGGCGGCTGGTCGCGCGCCAGGGGGCTGTGCAGGCCGTGCTGCGGCTGCTCCGCGAGCCGGAAGCGGCGCTCAGCCGCCACACGGAGATGTCGCCGTTGCAGTGGACGCACACTGTAGTTACCTCATTGCTCCACCAGTTGACGTCAGCGGGTATGTAGAGGGCGGGGTCCCTGGGCGGCTGGTCGCGCGCCAGGGGGCTGTGCAGGCCGTGCTGCGGCTGCTCCGCGAGCCGGAAGCGGCGCTCCGCCTTCAGCAGCGGCAGCCGCCACACGGAGATGTCGCCGTTGCAGTGGACGCACACCAGCTTACTGTTGTCCGGGGACGTCGCCATGCGGATTATGAAGTTCTACAAGTGAGAATACAAAATTTACTTTTGCCTTCGCTCACATTAGGTTCAAATTGAAACAAAATTCAAAATGGCGACTTTTCACTTGTGAAAAGAAATATTTCAATTAAATTTCAGTTGATATTTTTTTAACGCAGTTGGGTTTTATTTTTATTTAATCTAAGGAAAACGTGAATGGCTGACTGATTGTCAACGCACATCTTAAACTATTGGAGGGATTGGGCTGAAAGTTGGCATACAGATAGCTATTATGACGTAGGCATCCGCTAAGAAAGAATTTTTTACAATTCAACCCCTAAGGGCTAAAATATTGAGGATTGGAAGGCTAAAGGATAAAATAAGGGTTTGAAAAAATCGAACGTAACGTAAGCGAAGCTGCGGCCAAAAGCTAGTATGGCTATAAAACCCACCATATTCTTGGAGAAGACCATCGGCATGTAGAGCTGGAACCGCTCGTTGGCGAGCTGCGCCTCCAGCTCGTCGGAGACCACGGACAGCTTGTAGAAGGGCTCGTCGTTGAGCAGCCGCCACGCCGTGATGCCCGCGCTCACGGGCGACGTCGGATCCTGCGGACGTGGACACAGGTTTTTACTTAACAATGCCCGCTATACATCTTAACATCATCATATCTTTGCAAATTTTATGTGTCCTCCTTGTGTTGGCCAGAATGACCATTACAGTCTTCAAGTTCGAATTTAATAACTTTTTTAAAAATAACAGTGCTGCACTTTTTTATAAATTTAGCTTAAGTCAGAAAAAGGCGCAGCGGTTCTTTTTTTCATGGAGCTCTAGGTTTTACATAACTCGCTCTCTCGCAGTAGGACAGGGCGTCACGACGCCGGAGAACTGCAACGAGTGGTGCAGCTTGCAGCCCTCCGTCTGTGACACAAGGTGCAGAACTCTCAGAGATCTGCACAGTTGCACGTGTAAGGCCTCTGCCTCGAATCTTACGGGCAGCGGGGCGGTGGCGGCGGTGGCGCGGGAGCGGCAGGATCTAATGCGTAAAATCAAATGGACCGGCCCTCGAAAAAAGCGGCGCGGGGGCGGGCAACAAGCTGTGCACTCCATACAAGCGGTGACCGCTGCCGCCGCCACCCCGCTGCGCTGACCGCAAGATTCGAGGCAGAGGCCTGACGGTCACCTTGTGTGGCGCCCTCGGCACGCCCGCGACGTACAGCGTGGCGTGCGGCTCGCAGTAGGACGCGGCCGCCACGCCGCCGGGGAACTGGAACGAGTGGTGCAGCTTGCAGCCCTCCGTCTGCGACACGAGGTAGCCGCGCAGCTTGCCGTCGTAGCTCACCACCAGCACCTCCCAGTTCCTACGCAATGGGCATTTGGCATCAGCAACGATTTTGAAATACTTTTGGATGATGTTCGAAGTATCTACTTTTCGAAAAAAATATTAGTTCAGCAAAAAAAAAGGTTTGGTAGATAAAATTACCATTTACAACCTCTAAGTTCTTCATAGTAGTTTGTCAAAGTTTGAAGATAGACGTATTAGATTATTAGACGTATTAGATAGAAGTATTGCTCTGATTGATGATATATGGCGGATCGCTGTATTTTATTTAATCAAAATAAATATGAATCTAGCTCAAAATAGAAAAAAAAAATCCATGAATCCTATTCCTATGTATAATATTTAATTTATCTAATGAGATAAATTCAAAATTTCTTGATTCTTGGGAACTGTTATTGTGCGTATTACAACTGGAATTAAGAATAACATATTGTAGCATTTTTCATTCATTGATATTCATCCAAAAAAGGGTTAGCTCATAAGAGTTTGACAGTAAGAAAGTTTATTAAATTAAAAAAAAGACATACCATTTTGTATCTTTAACTCTGAGTGGCCTAAATATAATGTCGGATACTGCATGTGTGTTGTCTGTACATTCTAACCCTCCTGGTCTTGAGCAGTCCTGGAAAAATATTCTAAATAAACTGTCCATTTAAAAGGCTTATTAGAAAAGGTTTAAACTTAAGAAATGTGTAAACTAAATTGAATATGATGACTTCATTAATGAATTCCTTAATGTTAAAGTTGCATAGAAGTTGCACGTTGTATTCAGCTGTGTAATAACTTTTTATCAGAATAGCTACCATATTGTAAGAAATTTGTGATTTCAAATAAACAACTTTATGAGCATCTTGCTGGCTCCTTTCAGCAGGTTGCTTTCCATACCAGTGGTAGTTTTGACTTTACATAATAGTCACAAGTTGACTTACATGAAAATAATTTTTCATGAATTCTGCCAATTCACAATGGGCCAGCGTGGTGGACTATGGTCTATAGCCCTTGCCTGAGAGGAGACCTGCGCTCAGTAATTAGCTGTTGATAGGTTGCTGCTGATGATGATGATAAAGCTAAGCTAATTTTTTAACTTACAACTATATTGTCAACACAATTGTCTTATATCTCCTCCCTTGATTATAAGATTCTTTAACTTACAGCTGGTATGTTGAAAAGATTTGATGCAGTGAGGTCAAAGAAGCTCACAACACCATTGCCATATGCCACAACTATGAATAAGCAGTCAGGGCTCCAAACTAGCTTCCTCCATTGTGAATAACCATCTCTGGATACTAAAGGGAAAAATATTATTAATTCAATAAACATTTAACACTCTCACCGCCATGTGGGCTGCCGGCGGCCCACAAAAATTCTATCCTAGCAGGCCACTATCGGTTTTTTGAATTTTAACTGGCAGGCCATCAGTATAATTAGGTCAGTTGGCCGCGCGCCGCCCACGTGGCCTGCTGGGAAAGAATTTTTTCATAAATTTTTCAAAAAATCATCACAGTTTGATCATAGAGGAAGACTTATTAGCCAAAAATGTATACATTGTTATGAAAACAATAAAAATGGTGGACTGTCAGCTAAAACAAGCCAGGGATCGAACAAAAAATTAAACACTGTATGCCTGAAATGCCCAACTCAATCTAGTGTTTGTGGCCAATGTTACGCAGAAATCCATGTTCAAATTAAACCTTATTTTTTCTAATAAATATTAACATTAAGATTTTTGATTTTAATTGGTATTTAAAGAAATAAAAATAAATATTATGCTTTTTGGTACTAGTTTTACTTACTCAGTTTTCACCCCTATAGTTCTTTAAATATAGTCCAATTTTCATCAAACTTTTTTTATGGGTAGCGTTTTGACTAAACTAATCGAAGCAATAATTTTCGAATCTTTATCTAGCAAGCCAAGCTCTAAAAAATTATATGAATTTGTGGGATCACAGCGGACCTCATGGCCTGCCGGTAAAGTTAACGACGTGTCCCGCCGGCCGCCCACATGGCCTGCTGCATTGTAAAAACCTTATAAACGTATGGCGGTAAGAGTGTTAAGTTAATAGGGAAGCAGTCATACTAGAACCAAGAATTGTGTTTAAGTTTTGGTTACATCTACATTTCTTTATACTAGCCTATACCCAGTATTTTACCATTATTATTTGACTACAGTTTCATAAATGGATGTTTATATGGGTATGAACATTTGAGCAAAATATGAAACAAATAAACGAAGCAATAAAATCTTCATTTCATTTTCTGCACATTTGAGTGAGCAAAGCACATTCCACACTTTATCATGATCTCTCTTTTTAACTCCTGACAAAATGAGAGAGGTATAAGTTTGATGTGTATTTTTGTGTCTGTCTGTTCTTTCATAGCTCCCTAATGAATGGACCAATTTCGATGTGGTTTTTTGTTTGAAAGTTTTGCATTAATCAAGGTGGATCTTAGCTATAATTTATGAGATCTGCTCAGGCATTTGAAGAACTTACCTGTAGTTCTGGCAGCGATTGTGGCGTACTCAGACCTTTTGGTTCTAATTTCTAATATGTTATCTGCAAGCACTGCAATCACTTTTCCCTCATCGCCAAGTGCTATGTGCCACTTTTGTTGCCTCTCTTTATGTCTGCAGAGTGTAAAGTTATAGTAATTTTCATACCAGGATAAAAATGTAATTAACAATTGAAATTGTTGTAACATTTACTTACGCAGTTACACTGTCGATTAAGCTCTTTTTAGCCCCGAAAAACTTTAACCATCGCCACAAAGTGGATATATTTTCTGGTAATATACTGTCGGGTTTTTGCTGCAAATGATCCCATTTTAAATTTACATTCTAGTTAGTATTATATAGAAAATCGTATTGAAATTAATAGAAAAAAAAGGGCATACCAAATATTCGGGCTCAGGTTTCCATTCCGAAAACACATATAACTCGTGCAAAATAGATTTATTTTCAACCATTGTTCAGAATAAAAATTATCCTTAAATTTAAATCAATTAAGTTATTTAAGATGCCCTCTCCTGCATTTAATTATCTTTTTTATTCGTTTTTGCCAATGAAAAATTGACCAAATCGAATGTTTTGACGTGGTTTTGTTTTGACTTTTGACATAAATATTCTGTTAGTGATGTGAACCGGTTTAAAAAAAACCTAAAAAATACCGGGTTTCGTAAAAACCGATAAACACTGGTTTTCGTTTACTGAAACCGAATATTTTTCTCTCTCTACTTTGATCTTGCGGGATGCGGAATGCTCGCATTCGAAGACGGATTTTGGACAAGAAGACATCTCGGAGCTTCCCGAACGCTGCCCAGCCGAGTTGGATTCAAAGGTTGATCTCTTTCTAGAAATTGAACCTACCTAGCTTGCAGAGTTGTACAAAATAGTTTAAGAAATGTACTAAAATACAAAATGCAAATACTTTTTTGATCGACCTATTTCAAATGCAAAATACCAAATAGTGTTTTGTATTTCGGCTTGGCTCAGCTCGGCTCGGCTCGGCTAGGCAAGGCTCGGCACGGTTCAGCTCGGCTCGGCTCGGCTCGGCTCAGCTCGGCTCGGCTCGGCTCGGCTCGGATCGGCTCGGCTCGCCTCGGCTCGGCTCGCCTGGCTCGGTTCGGCTAGGCTCGGCACGACTCGTCTCGTCTCGTCTTAACTTGTCTTGTTGTTGTATTGTGTTGCATTGATTACAAGCATGCTTTGGTATAAATACGGGTAGCATGCCTTGCGTTTCATTCTCGCTCGAGACGTCGGACAGTTCGGAGCTCGGCTCGGCACGGCTCGGCTCGGCTCGTCTTAACTTGTCTTGTTGTTATAATATGGTGCATCGATTACAAGCATGCTTTGGTATAAATACGAGTGGCTGATGCATTGCGCGTCATTCTCGCTCGAGACGTTGGACAGTTCGGAGGTCGGCTCAGCACGGCTCGGCTGCCGCTGCTCTGCCGTGCACGTCGGAGCCTAGCGCAGGCCACGGCGCGTCTGCACCTCACCTGCTGGTGCGCTGCCATGCATTTCGCAGCGTCAGCCACGGCACGTCTGCGTCTCATCTGCCGGTGCACTGCCGAGCACGCAGGGGCTTGTCGCAGCGCTGGCCACGGCGTGTCTGCGCCTTACCTGCTGGTGCGCTACTGAACACGCAGAGGCGTGTTGCAGAGCCAGCCACAACGCGTCTGCGCTTCACCTGCCTGTGCGCTGCCGAGCGCGTTGGAGTGCGTCGGAGCGCCGGCCACGGTGCGTCTGCGCCAAACCTGCTGGTGTGCTGCCGAGCGCGTCGGAGCGCTGTACACGGCGCGTCTGCGCCTCGCCAGCCGGTCCGCTGCCGAGCGCGTCGGAACAGCACAGGCCACGCACGGTAATAATAATAATTCCTTTATTTGCAAGATTGCATGTTTACATAATAGGTGTTTCATAATTCGGTGTATCTGCTCCTCACCTGCCGGTGCCCTGCCATGCGCTTTGGAGTGTGTCGATGCGCTGGCCACGGTGCGTCTGCGCCTCACCTGCCGGAGCGCTGCCAAGCGCGTTGGAACACGGCGCATCGTTGGCCACTGCGCGTCTGCACATCAGCTGTCAAGCCCGCAGGGGCTTGTCGCAGTGCCAGCCACTGCGTGCCACTTGTCGGTGCGCTGGCGAGCACGTCACGTCCTGACGCAACCGTGGTGTGACTGCGCACTACCTGTCTGCGCTGGCGAGCACGTCGGGGCGTGTCGCAGCATCGCCCATGGCGCGTCTGCGTCGGGTCTGGCCTCGGCTGGTCTCATCTGGTCTCGTCTGGCTCCTCTGGTCTCGTCTCTCTGGTTTAGTTTCCTCTTGTCTGGTCTGGCCTCGCTAGGTCTCGTCTGGTCTGGTCTCTCTGGTCTAGTTTCATCTCGTCTGGTCTGACCTCGCCAGGTCTGGTCCCATCTGGTCTTGTCTGGTCTTGTGTGGTCTCATCTAGTCTAGTCTGGTCTGGTCTTGTCTGGTCTGGTCTGGTCTTGTCTCGTCTGGTCTGGTCTTGTCTAGTCTCTCGTCTGGTCTTGTCTGGTCACGTCTGGTCCCGCCTGGTCTAGTCTGGTCTAGTCTGGTCTCGTCTGTTCTGGTCTTTTCTGGTCTTGTGTGGTCTCATCTAGTCTGGTCTGGTCTGGTCTTGTCTCGTCTGGTCTTGTCTGGTCTCGTATGGTCTCATCTATTCTCGTCTGGTCTGGTCTTGTCTCGTCTGGTCTTGTTTAGCCACGTCTGGTCTCGTTAATGATTTGTGATAAGATATGTTATTAGTGATAAGCGATAAGATATGTTAATAGTGATAAGCAATAAATTGTTTAGCGATAAGATAATTTATTAGTGATAAGCCTTAATATATGGCCTTACCTGCCGGTGCTTTGTCAAACACGCAGAAAGCTCCAGCCAAAGCACGTCCACGCCTCATCTATCTGTGTACTGCCGGGCACGCAAGGGTGTGTCGCAGCGCTGGCCACGGTATCTGCGCCTTACCTGCCATTGCGCTGTCGAGCTCGCAGGGGATTGTCGCAGTGCCAGCCTCGGCGCCACTGTGTGCCACCTGTCGGTGTGCGTGCGAGCGAGTCACTTCCTGACGCAACGCCAGCCGTGGCGCACGCCACTTGTCTGCGCTGGCGTCATCTGTCTGCACCTCACCTGCTGGTGCGCTGCCGAGCACGTCGTTACATCTGCACCTCACATGCTGGTGCGCTGCAGTGCGCAATGAAGCGTGTCGCAGCGCTGGCCACGGCACGTCTGCGCCCCACCTGCTGGTGCGTTGCCGAGCGTATGGGAGCGCAGCGCCGACAACGGCTCGTGTGAGCCTCACCTGCCGGTGTGCTGCCGAGCGCGTTGGAGCACTTCGCAGCGCCGGCCACGGCACGTCTGTGCCTCACCTGCCAGTGAGCTGCCGTGCGCGTTGGAGCGCGTTGCAGTGCTGGCCACGGTACGTCTGCGCCCCACCTACTGGTGCGTTGCCGAGCGTATAGGAGCGCAGCGCCGACAACGGCTCTTGTGAGCCTCACCTGCCGGTGTGCTGCCGAGAGCGTTGGAGCACTTCGCAGCGCCGGCAACGGCACGTCTGCGCCTCACCTGCCAAGTGAGCTGCCGTGCGCGTTGGAGCGCGTCGCAGCGCTGGCCGTCTGCGCCTCACCTGCTGATGCGCTGCCGAGCGCGTCGTTGCATAGCGCCGGCCACGTTGCATCTGCGCCTTACATGCTGGTGCACTGCAGTGCGCAATTGAGCGTGTCGCAGCGCTGGCCACGGTGCGTCTGCGCCTCACCTGCTGGTGCGTTGCCGAGCGTATGGGAGCGCAGCGCCCACAATGGCTCGTGTGCGCCTCACTTTGCCGGTGCGCTGCTGAGCGCGTCGAAGTGCAGCGCCGCCCACTGTGCGTCTACGCCTCGCCTACCGGTGCGTTACTGAGCACGCAGAGGACCGTCGCAACGCTGGCCACGGCGCGTCTGCGCCTCACCTGCTGGTGTGCTGTCGTACACGTGGGGGCGCGTAGTAGCGCCGGCCACGGTGCGTCTGCGTCTCACCTGCTGGTGCTCTACTGGGCACGGCTCGGCTCGGCTCGGCTTTGTCTTGTCTTGTTGTTGTTTTGTAGTGCATTATCTCGTAGTTGTATTGTTGCATTGATTACAAGCATGCTTTGGTATAAACTATAAATACGGGTGGCTGATGCCTTGCGTCTGCGTGTCATTCTGGCTCTAGATGATGGTGGACCATTCGCAGCTCAGCTCAGCACGGCTCATCTGCCGGTGCGCTGCCGAGCAGGTTGGAGCTTGTCGCAGTGCCAGCCACAGCGCGTCTGCGCCTCACCTGCTGGTGCGCTGTCGAACACGCAGAGGCGTGTCGCAGCGCCAGCCACGGCACGTCTACCGGTCGCGGCTGATGCCTTGCGTCTGCGTGTCATTCTTGCTCTAGATGATGGTGGACCATTCGCAGCTCAGCTCAGCACGGCTCACCTGCTGGTGCGTTGCCGAGCGTATGGGAGCGCAGCGCCGACAACGGCTCGTGTGAGCCTCACCTGCCGGTGTGCTGCCGAGCGCGTTGGAGCACTTCGCAGCGCCGGCCACGGCACGTCTGTGCCTCACCTGCCAGTGAGCTGCCGTGCGCGTTGGAGCGCGTTGCAGTGCTGGCCACGGTACGTCTGCGCCCCACCTACTGGTGCGTTGCCGAGCGTATAGGAGCGCAGCGCCGACAACGGCTCTTGTGAGCCTCACCTGCCGGTGTGCTGCCGAGAGCGTTGGAGCACTTCGCAGCGCCGGCCACGGCACGTCTGCGCCTCACCTGCCAAGTGAGCTGCCGTGCGCGTTGGAGCGCGTCGCAGCGCTGGCCGTCTGCGCCTCACCTGCTGATGCGCTGCCGAGCGCGTCGTTGCATAGCGCCGGCCACGTTGCATCTGCGCCTTACATGCTGGTGCACTGCAGTGCGCAATTGAGCGTGTCGCAGCGCTGGCCACGGTGCGTCTGCGCCTCACCTGCTGGTGCGTTGCCGAGCGTATGGGAGCGCAGCGCCCACAATGGCTCGTGTGCGCCTCACTTTGCCGGTGCGCTGCTGAGCGCGTCGAAGTGCAGCGCCGCCCACTGTGCGTCTACGCCTCGCCTACCGGTGCGTTACTGAGCACGCAGAGGACCGTCGCAACGCTGGCCACGGCGCGTCTGCGCCTCACCTGCTGGTGTGCTGTCGTACACGTGGGGGCGCGTAGTAGCGCCGGCCACGGTGCGTCTGCGTCTCACCTGCTGGTGCTCTACTGGGCACGGCTCGGCTCGGCTCGGCTTTGTCTTGTCTTGTTGTTGTTTTGTAGTGCATTATCTAGTCAAATTTCGGGTGCGTAGTTATTAGTTTTTAAAAAGTAAAAAAGAAATTGAAAACTTTATTTAAAATTAATTATAATAATTATAAAAACTAAATGTCTTAACGCTAACGAGCCAAGTTAGGGACTGCTCTTCTATTGTACTCGTTTCCCATGGCGCGCTGCATCGCCGGTGGTCTTTTTCAGTAGAAAGAGTTTCCCAATCATTTAACAAAGGTTACGCAATGTTGCTTGTCGACATGAGAATCGGTATACTTAACTCCTCCCTCCTTAAGTTCAAAGTCTGCAGAGGGATGATTTTCCGTCTGCTGAATTTGACGGAAAAATTGTAAAGGGATGAATTTATACATTAAAAGAATACAAATGCTTAGTGCTAATATTACATATAAAATTAGTGTTCCGACGCTAACACTTTTCACATTTATAGAGCTTTCACTTTGATCGAACACATTCTCACTATCACTTTCCTTTAAACTGTATGCTAACTGTTGAAGATGCTGAAGGTTAACGCCATCTAGGTTTAAAAGCTTCTTTTCAGGTAGCGGGCTTGAAGTAAGTATCTCGGGGAAGTGAATAGTTGATATTCTGGGGTAGTTTATAGTTCTACCAACAGTTTGATGTCTTCTCAGTGTTAATCCCTTTACTTTAAAGCTGCAGGTGTCATCTATGGTAAGTATGTAGGTTCCTTTTATATGTTCACGAGTTTCTTCTGTGTTACATACTTTCAAGAGGAGTGTTTCAAATTTGCTGTATAAAATCCATTGGTTATATTTGATGGGTTCTATTTTTATTCCAGATGTTTCAACTAGAATTGGGCTACAAGCGCTAGTATTTTGGGATAGTAGCATAAGTGCCTCTAAACAGTCATCTTTCATCAGAGGTTCGACTTCTATTTCGTGGCATAAAAACATGAATTTGTCCATTTCTTTGCAGGGTTGAGCGAGCGATATGGTTTTCGAACCTTTCACCAATAGGTAAGGAGTTTTAGGGATTATAAGGGATGTTTGGTTAAATGAATTTGTGACGGGAAGAGGTATCATTCGGAAGTAGCTATAAAGATCCTTTTTTACAAGGGGAATGTCCAAAATAAAAATTATCTGATTTTTCTTAGAATAAGCTTTAAGTTCGATAGATTGCTCTATTAACAAAAGATTATCCAGATTAACAGGATATACAAGCTTATCAGTTACTTCAATATCGATTAACAAGCTATACAATTCGGTTGTATCAATTACAGACTGGTGTAAAGTTCTTAACTTACTAAAAGCTATAGCTGTTTCAATTTCATCTATTTTAACATAAATCATTTGGAAGTTATTCAAGAATAATTGAAAAGTACTAATTAAACTAGTATCGCTTATTACTTGTTTTGTGTTATTTATCCATGTCGTAATATCGGAAATTTCCTTGTCTAGTTGAATTAAATTATTTTTTGAGAAACCAGTAATATTAACGAAAGATTGCACCATTTCAGAAACTATGGTTATTTTTCTTGATATCCTTTCCTGTCGCGTCTGTAGGTTCGTGATTAACTCATCATACCTTAAAGCGTCGCTATTGTCTAAATTTCCGGTAATAATTTTAATGAATGAACCTAAGGGATTTAATAAGCCGCGTTTAACCCTACTAGTCGGAATAAGCTGCCTACATTTGTCCAATGTAATATTTAGGAAATGATCTGTTTGAGTCTTAATATTAGTTATATCGCTATAGTGCGTACTATTACCAAAGTATTTTAATAAATTTTTATTTAAGTGCTCATACATTCTAACATTATAATCTAAGTCTTCCTTTAATGAAGTTAAATCTAAAACCTTAATATAAGACCAATTATCGTCTACTATAAATGCTTGGCCTTCTTTTACAGGTAAGATACCTGGGTTATGTTCCATTTTCTGTACTAGGGCCTGGATCATGATGGCTGGAATGAGCAGAAGGACGAACCTGTGGAGGACGTTTAATATCTTTAAGTGGAACTTTAGTATCGCGATTTTGGGTTCTTACAGGTACAGTATTCCTGAAGATATCTCCAGTCACCTTTGCCTTCTGATAACGGGGTTTATCCTTGCTACGTCGAGTATTAACACCCTTTATAAATATTTCATCGCCATCATTCACGTCGAATGATGTTTCACCACCACGTTTTTCTCTAATTCTTTCCTTTTGTCCTATCATTTTGTCTGAAAGATGTTTATAAAGGAAGGCTGTTCGCTTAGCATGGTCTCTTACCAATTTCTGCGTGTACTGTTGATTGAAATCTACGTTGAATGGATTTGAGGAATCGGTATGGCCAAAAACTACTTCTAGGGGTGTAAGACCTGTAGTCGAGTGTATCGTTTGATTATATGACATTATCGCGTAAGTCATAATAGAAGAAGCATCTGTTAATTTGTGCTCGTATTTAGCTAAACGATATATTTCTAGTATGGTTGAGTGGAATCGTTCTATTAAGCCCATTGAGTTAGGGTTATGTGGTGTGCCTATGTGAAGCTCGATTTTATAGAAATTTAAAGTTTCTTTTAATAATATATTATTGAATTCGGTTGCGGGGTCACAATTAATTTTATTAGGTATACCATAAAATGAAAAGTACTTAATTAGGGCACGGACAACTTCAGGGGTAGATCTGTTACTAATTTCTATTGCTTGCCCTATTTTACTAAAAGCATCGATAAGGGTTAAGAAATATTTTCCTTCTATTGAGAAAATATCCATAAAAACTTCTTCGAAGGGCTTAGTTTGAGTTTAGGTAAGCTGGAGTTTAGGCTTTAGAGGTTTACGATCGTATTTCATTTTCTTACACACTTCACAGGCATTTATTACTGATGAAACAGTTTGGTCCATATTATTCCAGTAATAAGTGCGTTTTATTTTCATGAGGGTTTCTTTTATTCCCCTATGACAAGATGGACCCTGGTGATATTTTATGACAATATACCTCTGTTCATTTTCGTCTGAAACGTAAACTACTCTTTTGGTGCATTCGTATATTTTGACTGAGTCCTTTTTAAACAAATCCATAACGCATTTTTGGAAATCCTTACGATGAGTATCGCTTTCAAAATAGATAAAGTGCCTAATTTTTGGGTTTATGTATTGTTTCAGGAAATCCTTAATTAACTCCGGATTTCCTTCAGGCATGTGTGCTTCAAAAACCTTTTGTTTATCCCGAGAGAAATCTTGAACTACGGTATGATTTCTATTCCAAGTGAATATGAGAAATTGGTATGGTTTTGTGTCAATAGCTTCGTTAAGTACGGGGATGACTTCACCGTCCATGTCTAGGGCAGAGAGGGCAGTATCGGTTCTAGAGCTACAAGTTATCGTACTTTCAGATGGGGTACGAATGGGAAAAGACATATTCGAACCGTCAGAGTCTGGAATGCGTATAATACTGTCGTTATCTTCTCTCTCGTCATCACTACTGAGGGATATGGTGTCAACGTTTACTTGTAGGGAACTATCGTCTTCTAATGCGTTCAGTTTTATCCTTGAAAGTGCGTCTGCGTTAGTATTTTGTGATCCCTTTTTGTATACTATATCGTAATCGAACTCTGATAATCGCAGTTTCCATCGTGTAAGCTTGCTATTAGGCTCTTTTATAGAGTTTAGCCAGGCTAAAGGTCTATGATCTGTGTAAATACGGAACTTTCGACCATAAAGGTACGGGCGAAAAACTTTTACGGCCCATACAATAGCAAGTAACTCGCGTTCAATTGTACTATACCTACTTTCGGCATCATTGAGGGTGCGACTTGCATAGGCAATAGGCAAATCGCTACCAATATTTCCTTGAGAAAGGACAGCACCAAGGGCAAAGTTGGATGAGTCTGTCGTTAAAATAAATGGTTTGTTGAAATCAGGGAATTGTAATAACGGGGCATTAACTAGGAGTTCTTTACACTTGTTAAAAGCTGCAATGTATTCTTCAGTGAGGACTACCTTTCTTCCCTTCTTAAGACAAGATGTAAGAGGATAAGTTACTTTTGAAAAATCTTTGATGAATTTACGGTAATATCCAATGAGACCTAAAAAGCTTTTAATTTCCGTTGGTGTTTTAGGAATTGGTATATCTAACACTGCTTTTATTTTATCGTCATTTGGCTTAAGGCCATCTTTTGTGATTGTATGGCCTAGATAAAGAACTTCCTTCTTTAAAAACTCGCATTTATCTAAGGTAGCTTTTAAGTTAGTCTCTCTTAACCGATCGAATACCTTTCTTAGTTTTACAATATGCTCTTGTAGGCTAGACGAATAGATTATAATATCGTCCAGGTAAACTAGGCAATGGATACCCTGTAAGCCGCGCAAAACATTGTCCATAGCCCTCTGGAAGGTGGCTGGTGCCGTTTTCAATCCAAAAGGCATACGGGTAAACTCATAATGACCTGATTGGGTAGTAAATGCCGTTTTATGCCTATCTTCCTCTTTTACTTCGATTTGATGAAAGCCACTAGCGAGGTCAAGTGTACTAAAGTAAATAGATTTACCTAATTTGTCAAAGAGATCTGTGATATTCGGTAGTGGGTATTTGTCATCGGTGGTAATTTCGTTTAAACGTCTGTAATCTATTACCATTCTGTACTTAGGTTGGCCTGATGCATCCGTTTTCTTTGGAACTAAGTGAACCGGGGCACTCCAAGGTGAATACGATTCACGAATTACATTATCGCGTAACAATTTATCTATCTGATGTTGTATTTCCATATTTTGAGCAGGGGGGTGGCGATAGGGTTTAATGTAGATCGGATCTTCATGTGTCGTACGGATTGAATGTTTCACTTGATTCGTGAAAGATAAGGGTATGTCTTCACAATAAAAGACGTCGCGGTATTCGTAACAAAGATCAGAGATTAATTGACGCTCTTCTGAGTTCATGTGATCTAAGCGAAGCTTCGATAAGTTTTGTTTCAGTAAAGCATCGATTTCATAATTTTCGCGGATTGAATTCACTCTACATGCATTATTTTCAAACTTCGTAACACTAAAAGGTTTGTTAATGGTTAAAGTAATAGTATTTTCAGAAGAATTTTGAATTACCGTTGTAGCGAATGAGTTTACGCAGTTCACTAAGGCACTGGGCATGCGTGCGCCCTGTCCGAAATCTATGAAGTTTAGTATAGCTTCACCGTTCTCCAAAGTAGTTGGTAGCTTTACACGAGTTTCGGTTCGAGGTTGTAAGGTCAACTCGTATGGAGCTTTGTATACAATAGGTATGTCAGTGTCACGCGTGTGTAAAATTTGATTTTTCATGTCCACTGTAGCATCGAGTTGTTTTAATAAATCTGATCCTATGAGACCGTCGTAGCGGTTGTCTACGTCGTAGACGTAAAATTTATGAATAGAGTTGCTTTTAAAAGTTTTCAAAAGAGGTATGAGTATCACCTCACTATGTCTACTGCGGGCGTGAGTACTTATGACTTCAAAAGGCTCTGCATGTTTAAATCTTGAGAAATATTGGTCTGCCTTTTTAGGGCTTATAAAAGATCGAGAACTCCCGGTATCGATCATGAACTTAGCCTGAATTTCAGGGAGTTCTATATGCGGCAATTTTAATATGCTATCACAATTAAGACGTATTATCTCGGGTCTGGGTTTTTCGAGGCTGTTGCGCAAAAATTTTCGTCAACATTTGATTCTGGGTTTTCGCAAAAAGTCTCGGTTTCTAAACTTGGATTTTCTGTGAAATAAGGTTCCGGGATTCCTTCGTCGTAATTAGAATTTGGGTAGGTCTCACAACAACTATCGTAATAATAATTTTCGCTTATGTCTAGGTCATTGTTATAAAATACATTTTCCGGAATTTCCATCATATTTTGCCTTATTTGTGGAGCGGTACGCATGGATACGTCGGTCGGCATGGTGTTGTTCTGTGGCCTTGGTATGCGGAACTTAAATTGATTTGAATTTCCAGGGTGGACTGGGTTATTCACTTGTCTATTGAAATTCTGGTAATTATTATTGTGTTGTAAATTTCTGATTTGACCATGACCTTGTTGAGGTATGCCAAATTTAAAATTCTGTTGTTGGTTCGGAATTCCAAATTTAAAATTATTAGATTGCGTCGGGGATCCAAATTTAAAATTATTATTATTGGACCTCAGTTGGCTTTGAAAATTAGTTTGGGGTCTGAACCCTTGATTAAATTGGCTAGGCATAGTGAACCGATTTTGAAATGGATTCACTGCCGTTCTAAAGGCTGTTTGTGGGGTGCTCAGCTTATTATTGAGAGGGCTCAACTGATTTTGATGAGATTTTTTGTTATTTTTGGAGTCATACTGGAATTGAAAATTAACTTCCTCGGTGACGTATTCCAAAGCTGTTTCTAGTGTTTTGGGATTTTTTAATCTAACAATGCGTATTAAATGCTCTGGTAAGTTGTATAAGAATACGTTCAGCGACAAGTTATTATAGATGATCATTTTGGACTCCTTGAGCGAAACATCGTCCAGCCTATTTACTTTCGAAATTAAAATGCTTCTGATGTGCTGGATACGTTTACAGAAATCGGAATAAGGTTCACCGGATTTTATTTTTAATGACTCCATTTCGATGGCAACACATTCTTCTGAACGAGGGTCACCGAAATGCTGTATTAAAACGTCTTTCAGTTCTTGCCAACAATGAATATCCTCCCTTTCGCTAATTAGGAAAGCCGCCTTTCCTGTTAGCCTACTCGTTATTACATGGAATAAATAGAGCTCCTGGGCTGGACTATCTGACTGTCTGAAGTTGTGAATGATGTATTCACATTTTCTTAGGTATATGTTCAATAAATTTGCCTCTCCATCGAATTTCGGAATCAGTTCCGCAATTTCGCGGGGGACAATAGTTACTTTTTCCATTTTGATTAGATAATAACACAAAATAGTAAGATGTTATAATATTAGCAATTAAAATATAAAATATTAATGCAAACTTTTCTTTTAAGATTTTCTTTTTAAATTAATTTAATTATAATATAATCATTAAAATATTAATAAAACTTTTCTTTTCAACTTTTCTTTTTAATTAATTCAATTTTACAATTTCACGGTTATCCTAATACTAATTCCTAAATAATGCCTATGTAGTGCATTACAGGACTAATAAAAATCAGATAATCGGTGATTTTGGACCGAACTATCGAGTACGTTTCAATTTCCCTTTTTATTACGGACAAAAATAGCTACACCAACAGGTATAGGATGGGAACACAGGAAAGCGAAAAGTTCTACTCACCCTCTGTGCATCTGCATCCTCCCGTTCAAGGTAAGTTATTTCTTCCAGGAACACCGCCACTTATGACTTATTTATTTGATTTATGGTTCGTAATTTCGCTAGCCGTAAGCGAAGTCGATTTTGGGACCTCTGGATATACAGCTTCACGAAATATCTACATCGGCTGCGCCAGTCAAATTTCGGGTGCGTAGTTATTAGTTTTTAAAAAGTAAAAAAGAAATTGAAAACTTTATTTAAAATTAATTATAATAATTATAAAAACTAAATGTCTTAACGCTAACGAGCCAAGTTAGGGACTGCTCTTCTATTGTTCTCGTTTCCCATGGCGCGCTGCATCGCCGGTGGTCTTTTTCAGTAGAAAGAGTTTCCCAATCATTTAACAAAGGTTACGCAATGTTGCTTGTCGACATGAGAATCGGTATACTTAACTATCTCGTAGTTGTATTGTTGCATTGATTACAAGCATGCTTTGGTATAAACTATAAATACGGGTGGCTGATGCCTTGCGTCTGCGTGTCATTCTGGCTCTAGATGATGGTGGACCATTCGCAGCTCAGCTCAGCACGGCTCATCTGCCGGTGCGCTGCCGAGCAGGTTGGAGCTTGTCGCAGTGCCAGCCACAGCGCGTCTGCGCCTCACCTGCTGGTGCGCTGTCGAACACGCAGAGGCGTGTCGCAGCGCCAGCCACGGCACGTCTACCGGTCGCGGCTGATGCCTTGCGTCTGCGTGTCATTCTTGCTCTAGATGATGGTGGACCATTCGCAGCTCAGCTCAGCACGGCTCACCTGCTGGTGCGCTGCTGAGCGCGTCGTTGCACAGCGCTGGCCACGATGCATCTGCGCCTCACATGCCGGTGCGCTGCAGTGCGCAATGGAGCGTATCGCAGCGCTGGCCACGGCACGTCTGCGCCCCACCTGCTGGTGCGTTGCCAAGCGTATGGGAGCGCAGCGCCGACAACGGCTCGTGTGAGCCTCACCTGCCGGTGTGTTGCCGAGCGCGTTGGAGCACTTCGCAGAGCCGGCCACGGCACGTCTGCGCCTCACCTGTCAGTGAGCTGCCGTGCGCGTTGGAGCGCGTCGCAGCGCTGGCCACGGCGCGTCTGCGTCTCACCAGCCGATGCGCTGCCGAACACGCAGGAGCGTGTCGCAGCGTCAGCCAGGGTGCGTCTGCGCCTCACCTGCTGGTGCGCTGCTGAGCACGTTGTTGCATAGCGCCGACCACGGCGCGTCTGCGCCTCACCTGCTGGTGCGCTGCTGAGCGCGTCGTTGCACAGCGCTGGCCACGATGCATCTGCGCCTCACATGCCGGTGCGCTGCAGTGCGCAATGGAGCGTATCGCAGCGCTGGCCACGGCACGTCTGCGCCTCACCTGAGCGCGTTGGAGCACTTCGCAGCGCCGGCCACGGCACGTCTGCGCCTCGCCTGGCAGTGAGCTGCCTGCGCGTTGGAGCGCGTCGCAGCGCTGGCCACGGCGCATCTGTGCCTCACCTGCTGATGCGCTGCAGAGCGCGTCGTTGCACAGCGTCGGCCACGGCGCGTCTGCGCCTCACCTGCTGGTGCGCTGCTGAGCGCGTCGTTGCACAGCGCCGGCCACGATGCATCTGCGCCTCACATGCCGGTGCGCTGCAGTGCGCAATGGAGCGTGTCGCAGCGCTGGCTACGGAATGTCTGCGCCCCACCTGCTGGTGCGTTGCCGAGCGTATGTGAGCGCAGCGCCAACAACGGCTCGTGTGAGCCTCATCTGCCAGTGTGCTGCCGAGCGCGTTGGAGCACTTCGCAGCGCCGGCCACGGCACGTCTGCGCCTCACCTGCCAGTGAGCTGCCGTGCGCGTTGGAGCGCGTCGCAGCGCTGGCCACGGCGCGTCTGCGTCTCACCAGCCGATGCGCTGCCGAGCACGCAGGAGCATGTCGCAGCGTCAGCCAGGGTGCGTCTGCGCCTCAACTGCTGGTGCGCTGCTGAGCACGTCGTTGCACAGCGCCGACCACGATGCATCTGCGCCTCACATGCTGGTGCACTGCAGTGCGCAATTGAGCGTGTCGCAGCGCTGGCCACGGCGCGTCTGCGCCTCACCTGCTGGTGCGTTGCCGAGCGTATGGGAGCGCAGCGCCGACAACGGCTCGTGTGCGCCTCACTTGCCGGTGCGCTGCTGAGCGCGTCGAAGTGCAGCGCTGCCCATTGTGCGTCTATGCCTCACCTACCGGTGCGTTACTGAGCACGCAGAGGACCGTCGCAACGCTGGCCACGGCACGTCTGCGCCTCACCTGCTGGTGCGATGTCGAACACGTGGGGGCGCGTAGTAGCGCCGGCCACGGTGCGTCTGCGCCTCACCTGCTGGTGCTCTACTGGGCACGGCTCGGCTCGGCTTTGTTGTATTGTAGTGCATTATCTTGTAGTTGTATTGTTGCATTGATTACAAGCATGCTTTGGTATAAATACGGGTGGCTGATGCCTTGCGTCTGTGTGTCATTCTTGCTCTAGATGGTGGACCGATCGCAGCACGGCTCAGCACGGCTCATCTGCCGGTGCGCTGCCGAGCAGGTCGGAGCTTGTCGCAGTGCCAGCCACGGCGCGTCTGCGCCTCACCTGCTGGTGCACTGTCGAACACGCAGAGGCGTGTCGCAGTGCCGGCCACGGCACGTCTACGTCTCACCTGGCAGTGAGCTGCCTGCGCGTTGGAGCGCGTCGCAGCGCTGGCCGCGGCGCGTCTGCGCCTCACCTGCTGATGCGCTGCCGAGTGCGTCGTTGCACAGCGTCGGTCACGGCGCGTCTGCGCCTCACCTGCTGGTGCGCTGCTGAGCGCGTCGTTGCACAGCGCCGGCCACGATGCATCTGCGCCTCACATGCCGGTGGTCGTCTGGTCTCGTCTGGTTCCTCTGGTTTCGTCTGGTCTAGTTTCGTCTCTCTGGTCTAGTTTCGTCTCTCTGGTCTAGTTTCGTCTTTCTGGTCTAGTTTCGTCGGTCTGGTCTGGTCTCGTCTGGTCTCGTCTGGTCTTGTCTGGTCTTGTCTGGTCTTCTCTGGTCTTGTCTGGTCTTGTCTGGTCTTGTCTGGTCTTCTCTGGTCTTGTCTGGTCTTGTCTGGTCTTGCCTGGTCTTGCCTGGTCTTGCCTGGTCTTGTCTGGTCTTGTCTGGTCTTGTCTGGTCTTGTCTGGTCTGGTCTTGTCTGGTCTTGTCTGGTCTTGTCTGGTCTTGTCTGGTCTTGTCTGGTCTTGTCTGGTCTTGTCTGGTCTTGTCTGGTCTTGTCTGGTCTTGTCTGGTCTGGTCTGGTCTGGTCTTGTCTGGTCTGGTCTGGTCTTATCTGATCTCTTCTGATCTCGTATGGTCTCGTATGGACTCGTATGGTCTCGTATGGTCTCATCTGGTCTTGTCTCGTCTGGTCTTGTCTGTTCTCTTCTGGTCTCCTCGGCTGGTCCCGTCTGGTCTCGTTTAGTCCTCTGGTCTCATCTGGTCTCTTATCGTCTGGTCTGGTCTGCTCTCGTCTAGTCTAGTCTGGTCCTATTTTGTCTGGTCCTGTCTGGTCCCTTCTTGTCTGGTCTCGTCTAGTCTCGTCTAGTCTGACCTGGTCTCGTCTGGTCTGGTCACGGCGCGTCTGCGCCTCACCTGCTGGTGCGCTGCTGAGCGCGTCGTTGCACAGCGCCGGCCACGATGCATCTGCGCCTCACATGCCGGTGGTCGTCTGGTCTCGTCTGGTTCCTCTGGTTTCGTCTGGTCTAGTTTCGTCTCTCTGGTCTAGTTTCGTATCTCTGGTCTAGTTTCGTCTTTCTGGTCTAGTTTCGTCGGTCTGGTCTGGTCTCGTCTGGTCTCGTCTGGTCTTGTCTGGTCTTGTCTGGTCTTCTCTGGTCTTGTCTGGTCTTGTCTGGTCTTGTCTGGTCTTCTCTGGTCTTGTCTGGTCTTGTCTGGTCTTGCCTGGTCTTGCCTGGTCTTGCCTGGTCTTGTCTGGTCTTGTCTGGTCTTGTCTGGTCTGGTCTGGTCTGGTCTGGTCTGGTCTTATCTGATCTCTTCTGATCTCGTATGGTCTCGTATGGACTCGTATGGTCTCGTATGGTCTCATCTGGTCTTGTCTCGTCTGGTCTTGTCTGTTCTCTTTTGGTCTCCTCGGCTGGTCCCGTCTGGTCTCGTTTAGTCCTCTGGTCTCATCTGGTCTCTTATCGTCTGGTCTGGTCTGCTCTCGTCTAGTCTAGTCTGGTCCTATTTTGTCTGGTCCTGTCTGGTCCCTTCTTGTCTGGTATCGTCTAGTCTCGTCTAGTCTGACCTGGTCTCGTCTGGTCTGGTCTGGTCTCGTCTGGTCTCGTCTTGTCTCTTCTGGTCTTGTCTGGTCTCGTCTGGTCTCGTCTGGTCTCGTTAGTGATTTGTGATAAGATATGTTTTGAGTAATTAGCGATAAGATAAGTAATTATTGATATGTATGTTATTGCATACATATCAATAATTACTTATCTTATCGGTAAGTAATTATTGATTAGCGATAAAATAAGTAATTAATGGTAAGCGATAAGATATGTAATTATTAGCGATAATATGTAATACTTTGCGATTAGTAAAGAAATTAGTGATAAGTGATAAGTAATTAGTGATAAACGATAAGATAAGAAATTAGTGATAAACGATTAAGATAAGAAATTCGTGATAGTAATTAGTGATAAGAGATAAGATAAGTTATTACTGATTAGCGATAAGATTAGAAATTAGTGATAAACTATAAGTAATTTGTGATAAGATATGTAATTAGTAGTTAGCGATAAGATGTTATTAGTGATAAGCGATAAGTAATTAGTCATAAACGATTAGATAAGTAAAGTGATAAACTATAAGTAATTTGTGATAAGATATGTAGTTAGTCATTAGTAATTAGCGATAAGATAAGTAATTAGTGATAAGCTATAAGATAAGTAACTAGTGATAAGCGATAATTAATTAGTGATAAACGATAATATAAGTAATTAGTGATAAAATATGTTATTAGTAATTAGCGATTAGTAAAATAATTAGTGATAAAAGTAATTAGTGATAAGCGATAAGATAAGTAATTAGTGATTAGCGATAAGATAAGAAATTAGTGATAAACGGTAGGATAAGTAATTAGTGATAAGCGATTGTGGGCAACACACAAGCTTTATTATCTATTTATTTATTACATATCAAAAAATAAAAATATTTATAATATAATATATACGTGTACATATATATAACAGCATACATACATACTTGTAATTACACATTCATCTATTTATATCACATAAACATTAATACACACACATAATAACACATTAACACAAAAACAAATTTAATTCACACGCAGACTCGGGCGAAACCCGTAGTATGCGCAAGCGACGATCGACCGCGAGGTATTTACGCCGTTCGGGCACTTTCGGGTGCCGACGCGAGTTTCGCGAAGCGGCCGCACGCCGGTTTACTAGGCGTGTGGCGCTGCAGCCCCAGGCGCACCTTCACCGAGTGAATTCGATCGGCTATGCAATGACATTCCATTGCCCTCTTTGTAAATTGAGTCGCGTAATGTTTATTTTTCAATTGTTCTAACTAACTATTAACTTTTCTGTATTTTCTGTGTTTCCTATAACTTGTGTGTTGTGCCCAATACATGGAATACTTATCGGTGCCTTTTATTGATCGAGACTTTACTTAGGAGTTCGTATACCAACCACGAACCTCCTCACTGGTGACCCCTGGTCCTTTATTAATATAGTGACCCAAATTACACGCCAACCGATAAGATGAATAGAATAGAATAGAATAGAAATGTTTTTTATTCAAATAAACTTTTACAAGTACTTTTGAATCGTCAATGAGTCTACCACTGGTTCGGAATGCCGTTCCTGCCGAGAAGAACCAGCAAGAAACTCGGCAGTTGCTCTTTTCAAAATACTTTTACAATATACTTAACAGATATTCTATGTATGCAGAGTTTCCACAATGAGGGAAAGGTCCACAAAAGCATACGTAATTATTTCTAATTATAATTCAACACATGTCAAGACGGGCAGACAGAAAGTAGCCCCATTGCCGCTGGTGGCACCCGTTCACGAGCATGACGCATGACCCAGCCATTGCTTCGCTCAACCATATTTTAGGGAACGCAACAACCCGCATCACACGACAACACCGCAGAAATGTTAAAGAGAGTGTGACATACTTATGTAGGCTACCCATCTTAAGGCATCGAATTGAAACTAATATTCAAATCAAATACTCATTTTAAAATATGACTTGTACACAAATAAAGTGGAAACTCTGAATAGAATAGAATTATTTTGATATACAATTATACAGGTTAATCATTACCTACTGTCTCATGAATCGCCGGAACGAATAACATCCACGCTTTTTTGTCATTTATATAGTCTTCAATCGTATAATATGCTTTTTTCATGAGCGTAGTTTTAATCGATTTCTTAAACTTGTGTAAAGGCAAGTCCAAGATCGACTGTGGAATTTTATTATAGAACGTCACGCCCATTCCCACAAATGTCTTTCGGACCCTCTTGAGGCGCAGTCGAGGAATCACGAGCCTATTTGGATCTCTAACCTGCCTATCTCGTAATTCACCCTTTTTTTGTAATTCACAATGTTTTGTCTGACAAATATTATATTGTTATAAATATATTGTGAAGCTACTGTAAGAATGCCTATTTCTTTAAATTTTTCTCGAAGCGAATCCCGCGGCTTTAAATTATAGATTGCGCGAATCGCCCTCTTCTGCAATACAAAAATTTTTCCAATATCGGCCGCTTTACCCCATACTAAGATTCCGTATGACATAATACTATGGAAATATGCAAAATAAACAATTTTTGCAGTTTCTATGTCAGTTATCTGTCGAATCTTCCTAACAGCGTAAGCAGCAGAGCTGAGCTTGCCAGCAAGTACTGCTATATGGGTGCCCCATTGCAGCTTTGAGTCCAGGGTTAATCCCAAGAACACTGTGGAGTCCTCTGTTTTCAAGGATTCATTACTTATCTTTAAATTTATACTGACAGTTCAGACAGATGAGCAGTGGTAGTGACACAGCCGGTACACAGCACGTTAACACGCGCCGACGAGTAAGAAAGGCAGAAAAAGTAAGCAGCATTGATAACCTTACGAGTGTGCCACACCCAAAACAAATCAAGCCACCACCATTTTGGGCTGGAAAGCCGAACATTTGGTTCCGGCAAGTTGAAGGACAATTCAAAACATACGGAATTACGGATGACGAAGTAAAATTTTATCAAGTTCTTGCGGCCCTTGATAGACAATACGCGTCAGAAGTTGAGGATATTATAACGGGCCCCCCAGACTACAATCGCCTTAAAACGGAACTCATCAAAAGGCTATCCGCGTCGCGCGAGAACAAGATTAAACAGCTTTTGACTCATGAGCAGATGGGCAGATGGCAAGCCCTCACAGTTCTTGCGTCACCTGCAACACTTGGCGGGACCTGACATCCCTGAAGATTTTTTAAAGACTATATGGTCCAGTCGTTTACCTACGGAGATGCAACCGATAGTCGCGTCACAGCCAACCCTGACACTTGACGCGCTGGCAGATCTCGCCGACCGCATACACGACATCGCGACACCAGCCAAACAAGTAGCCGTCGCGACATCATCTACGTCGATAGACCTGCTCACGCGACAGGTGGCAGAGTTGACCAAGCAGGTCAGCACCCTCCTCACCCGTGACAACCGGCGGTCGCAATGGTCGCAACCTAACGAACGTGGACGAGCCCGTGCACGTAGCCGCAGCCGCTCTCGCCGATCAGATTCGAATCACCGACGGTTCCCCACGTGTTGGTACCACCATAAGTTTGGATCGGCGGCTAAGACTTGCATCCAGCCCTGCGATTTCAACAAATCGAGGGGAAACGGGCGAAGCAATCAGTGATGGCGGCCAACGATTGCAAGAACCCAGGTCGCCTCTTCATCACGGACCGCGTTACAAAAGTGCAGTTCCTTGTGGATACGGGCAGTGATGTTTGTGTTTACCCTATAAGCGCACTTCATGAGCGTCGTTGTAAAACCTCTTTTACCCTCCGCGCTGCTAATGGTTCGATTATTGATACCTATGGTTACATTCAGCTCACGTTGAATATAGGTTTACGCCGAAATTTCCCATGGCGTTTCGTGATTGCTGACGTCACTAAGGCTATAATCGGTGTAGATTTTCTCTCATACTACCGTCTCATCGTTGACATCAGCAATCACAAGCTCATCGATAGTCTGACCAGTATCAGCGCGGTAGTAAATATTTCTACTTCCGACAGCCTTGTAACGAGTGTGAAGGTGTCGACTGGCGGCAGCAGCAGGTACCACGATATTTTGTCCGAATTTCCGGATATCACTCGCCCCGCCGGTACACCAGGTACAGTGAAACACACAACACTACACCACATCCGCACCACACCAGGCCCCCCAGTGTCGTGTTCACCCCGAAGGCTGGCTCCAGATAAATTGAAGATTGCCAGACAGGAGTTTGACACCATGCTGGCTAACGGTACCGCTCGTCCATCCGACAGTCCATGGTCATCCCCACTCCATCTCGCGACCAAAAAAGACAATGGCTGGCGTCCTTGCGGTGATTACAGATTACTCAACGCAAGGACGATACCAGACAAATACCCGATTCGTCATATACATGACTTTTCCCACAGCTTATCTGGATGTAAGTACTTTTCAGTTATAGATTTAGTCAAGGCTTACAACCAGATCCCTGTAGCTGAGGAGGACATTCCGAAGACAGCCATATCAACCCCCTTCGGATTATACGAATTTCCTTTTATGACGTTCGGATTGAGAAACGCTGGGCAGACTTTTCAGAGGTTCGTGGATGAACTCACGCGTGGACTTGACTTTTGCTATCCATACCTCGATGATTTCTTGGTATTTTCCAGGACCCAGGAAGAGCACGAAGAACATTTGCGCCAACTCTTCACACGTATGCAAGAATACGGCGTGCTTGTAAACACGGCCAAATGCGTCTTCGGTGCACCTGAAGTAACATTCCTGGGCTACCAAATTTCAGAGGAAGGTACGAAACCTTTAGAAAGCAAAGTCAAGGCCATCGCTGACATTCCCGTCCCCAAGACCGTCAGAGAGCTAAGACGATTCTTGGGCATGATTAATTTTTACAGGCGATTTTTGCCCAACGCCGCCCAAATCCAGGCTCCTCTGAACGCCCTGCTAACCGGATCAGTCAAAGCTTCCCATCCAGTCGTCATAACAGGAGAATCATTGCAAGCTTTCGAAGACTGCAAAAAGAGTTTGTGCAATGCAGCCCTACTAGCGCATCCTAATTCTAATGCTAAGTTGGGACTTGTCACAGACGCGTCAGACAAAGTCATCGCAGCAGCTCTTCAACAATATGTGGACGGAGCTTGGCAGCCCTTAGCATTTTTCTCACGCAAGTTGAGCCCATCTCAGGTCAAATATTCACCATATGACCGAGAACTCCTTGCAATATATGAGGGAATTAAATACTTTCGCCACATGTTAGAGGCCAATCACTTCACTGTCTATACTGACCACAAGCCACTATGTTACGCATTTCATGAGCGAAAAAGTAACTGTTCGCCACGGCAGTTTAGACACTTGGATTTCATCTCGCAGTTCACGACAGACATCCGACATATCGCGGGTAAAGATAATGTCGTCGCTGATACTCTCTCCCGCATATATGAACTACAGATGCCTGTCGATTTAGAAGTTCTCTCTAAGGCCCAAAATACAGATCCCGAGCTTGCGAATTACCTCAACGGCGAAACTTCCCTTCGCCTCACCAAAATGACAATTCCTGGCAGTCGTACTGAATTGTACTGCGACGTCAGTACCCCGACTCCCAGACCCTTTGTCCCGGAGAGCTGTCGTAGGCAAGTCTTCAACTGCCTCCACTCTCTTAGCCATCCTGGTCCCAACGCTACGGCTAAGCTCGTTGCACAACGTTTTGTCTGGCCACTTATGCGCAAAAATTGCCGAGAATGGGCTAAGGCATGTTTGTCCTGCCAGCGAACGAAGGTAAGCCGACACGTGTCGTCACCTTTGGGTACGCTTGCATTACCTTCAGCGCGATTCAAACATGTCCATTTAGACCTGATCGGCCCATTACCGCCTTCAAACGGTTATCGGTATTGCATGACAGCCGTCGATCGCTTCACGCGATGGCCGGAAGCTGTCCCTATTGCCGACATAACTGCTGAGACGGTGGCCAAAACGTTTATTTCCTGCTATGTGTCACGCTTTGGAATTCCGATAGATGTCGTGACCGATCGCGGGATGCAATTTCAATGTGCGCTTTTCCAGCAGTTGGCGAAATCTATCGGATTCACACACCGCAGCACAACTGCTTACCATCCGCAGTGCAACGGCTTAGTCGAGCGTTTTCATCGTCAACTAAAGGCAGCTATAACGTGCCACGCTGACGAGAATTGGACCGAGTCTCTACCCCTTGTACTTCTTGGCATAAGGAGTGCCATAAAAGACGACCTGAAAGCTTCATCAGCTGATCTGGAGTACGGTGAACCTCTGCGGCTACCCGGTGAGTTCTTCGGTCACAGTGTCGCAAATTACACCACCGATATTACCGACTTTTCAGCTCGCTTGAAGTCCTTTGCCGAGAAGCTACGACCTGTGCCAACGCAGCACCATTCCAAACCCAAAACCTTCATATTTAAGGATTTAAACACATGTAGCCACGTCTTCATTCGGGAAGAAACGCTACGTGGTTCCCTACAGCCAGCGTATAACGGGCCATATGAGGTTTTGAAGAGAGGCGCAAAAACCTTTAAGATAAATGTTAAGGGCAAAAACGTCACAATATCCATTGACCGACTAAAGCCAGCCTACATATTGTCTGAAGACACTCTCCACCAACCTAACCGGCCAAAACCACCTGATCCTCCCCAACCCAAACCTCCAGATCCTCCCCAGCAACAAGCTGGAGATAATACCAGATTTCGGACCACACGTTCGGGAAGACGAGTACGGTTCCCAGATTATTATCGTCCGTAGACACGGCCTCTGGAGGGGAGTGATGTGGGCAACACACAAGCTTTATTATCTATTTATTTATTACATATCACAAAATAAAAATATTTATAATATAATATATACGTGTACATATATATAACAGCATACATACATACTTGTAATTACACATTCATCTATTTATATCACATAAACATTAATACACACACATAATAACACATTAACACAAAAACAAATTTAATTCACACGCAGACTCGGGCGAAACCCGTAGTATGCGCAAGCGACGATCGACCGCGAGGTATTTACGCCGTTCGGGCACTTTCGGGTGCCGACGCGAGTTTCGCGAAGCGGCCGCACGCCGGTTTACTAGGCGTGTGGCGCTGCAGCCCCAGGCGCACCTTCACCGAGTGAATTCGATCGGCTATGCAATGACATTCCATTGCCCTCTTTGTAAATCGAGTCGCATAATGTTTATTTTTCAATTGTTCTAACTAACTATTAACTTTTCTGTATTTTCTGTGTTTCCTATAACTTGTGTGTTGTGCCCAATACATGGAATACTTATCGGTGCCTTTTATTGATCGAGACTTTACGTAGGAGTTCGTATACCAACCACGAACCTCCTCAGCGATAAGATAAGTAATTAGTGATAAGCGATAAGATAAGTAATTAGTGATAAGCGATAAGATAAAAAATTTGTGATAAGATATGTTTAGTAAATACCGATTAGTTAAGTAATTAGTAATAAGCGATAAGATAAGTAATTATTTATAAGCGATAAGATAAGTAATTAGTGATAAGCGATAAGATAAGAAATTAGTGATAAGCGATAAGATAAGAAATTAGTTATAAGCGATAAGATAAGTAATTAGTGATAAGATAATATGTTAATTAGCGATAACATAAGTAATTAGTGATAAGCGATAAGATAAGTAATTAGTTATAAGCTATAAGATAAGTAACTAGTGATAAGCGATAAGATAAGAAATTAGTTATAAGCGATAAGATAAGTAATTAGTGATAAGCTATAAGATAAGTAACTAGTGGTAAGCGATAAGATAAGTAATTAGTGATAAGCGATAAGAAGTGAAATTAGTGATAAACGATAAGATAAGAAATTAGTGACAGTAATTAACTAATTAGTGATAAGCGATAAGATAAGAAACTAGTGATAAACTATAAGTAATTTGTGATAAGATAAGTAATTAGTGATAAGATAATATGTTAATTAGCGATAACATAAGTAATTAGTGATAAGCGATAAGATAAGTAATTAGTTATAAGCTATAAGATAAGTAACTAGTGATAAGTGATAAGCGATAAGATAAGAAATTAGTTATAAGCGATAAGATAAGTAATTAGTGATAAGCTATAAGATAAGTAACTAGTGGTAAGCGATAAGATAAGTAATTAGTGATAAGCGATAAGAAGTGAAATTAGTGATAAACGATAAGATAAGAAATTAGTGACAGTAATTAACTAATTAGTGATAAGCGATAAGATAAGAAACTAGTGATAAACTATAAGTAATTTGTGATAAGATATGTAATTAGTAATTAGCGATAAGATGTTTAGTTATAAGCGATAAGTAATTAGTCATAAACGATTAGATAAGTAAAGTGCTAAACTATAAGTAATTTGTGATAAGATATGAAATTAGTAACTAGTAGTTAGCGATAAGATAAGTTATTAGTGATAAGCGATAAGTAATTAGTCATAAACCATTAGATAAGTAGGTAATTAGTGATAAACGATAAGATTAGTAATAAGTGATAAGATATGTTATTAGTAATTAGCGATTAGTAAAATAATTAGTGACTGATAAGCGATAAGATAGTAATTAGTATAAGTAAGTAATTAGTAGTAAGCGATAAGTAATTAGTGATAAGCGATAAGAAATTATTGATTAGCGATAAGATAAGAAATTAGTGATAAACGATAGGATAAGTAATTAGTAATAAGCGATAAGATAAGTAATTATTAGTGATAAGCGATAAGATAAAAAATTAGTGATAAGATTTGTCATTAGTAAATAGCGATTAGTTAAGTAATTAGTAATAACAATAAATTAGTTAAGTAATTAGTTATAACAATAAGCGATAAGATAAGTAATTAGTGATAAGATATGTTATTAGTAATTAGCGATAACATAAGTAATTAGTGATAAGCGGTAAGATAAGAAATAAGTGATAAACGATAAGATAAATAATAAGTGATAAGATATGTAGTTAGTCATTAGTAATTAGCGATAAGCTATAAGATAAGTAACTAGTGATAAGCGATAAGATAAGGAATTGGTTATAAGCGATAAGATAAGTAATTAGTGATAAGCTATAAAATAAATAACTAGTGATAAGCGATGAGATAAGTAATTAGTTATAAGCGATAAGATGTGATTAGCGATAAGCGATAAGATAAGTAATTATTGACTTGCGATAGGTAAATAGTGAGTAGCGATAATTGACTATCGCTACAAATATTTTGACACGCCTAAGTCATAATAATTGTCAATTAATTTGTGCATTTTGATGACTACCCTCACGTTCAGATGGTGGTTTGTCTGTCGTGATGTGGTTAAAATGATTAGATGTGAGGTCAGGGGCCGTTATAGGGGTGGTTGGAGACGGCTTTAGGTAGGGTTTCAGCTTTAAAGCCTGATTAGTTTTTCAGTAATAATTCCCGTTTCTGGACCATGGCTATTGTGGCTATTTATTGATCAAATCAGTTCTCAGTTCTATGTAATAAATTGCTGTTCCAAATTATCCTGAAGTTTCGTTCAAGTAGCCCAAAGGTCAGTCGAGAACTGATGCTGAACCTAAGAATTATCCCTCGCCCTTCACAAATCCCACATTGAATCTCGGTCACTCCGAAATACAGGATCCAAAAAAAAATTAGCGATAAGATAAGTAATTAGTGATAAGTTTCTAAATAAAAATAAAAATAAATTAAACGTGTCCACCTGGTTTCATTTCCATGGGAGGAAGCTGCAGCATTCCTCGGCAAAGGTAAGTCCAATTTGAACTTTTTCCTCAACCTACTATTTTGATTATAATAAAGATACTTATAAGTTAGTCCGCTACCATCTTAGATTGCATCGTTACTTACCATCAGATGAGATCGCAATC
Source organism: Oeneis ivallda (assembly GCA_029955525.1). Classification (NCBI taxonomy): domain Eukaryota; kingdom Metazoa; phylum Arthropoda; class Insecta; order Lepidoptera; family Nymphalidae; genus Oeneis; species Oeneis ivallda. Next base: position 27,703,402 of record JARPMR010000003.1, on the reverse strand, counting down.
AAGGACTATCCATGGACATAGGAAACAAACAGGACCGAGTACTCGCAGCTGAAAAGCGAGCCGAGCGAGATAGCTAGTACAGAGGCCGTGTGTCCCTTTCTAACAGGGTGACAATAAGATTTTCGATATATGTGAGACAAATTCAATCTTGCAATCTTCCTACTAATTATAAGTTTATTATAAACACAATTATTGAAGTTTTTCATTAGCAATGGAAAATTTCTTAGGGATTAGGGATTGATTACGAAATAAATAATACAAATAGTACAAGGTTTCGATTTGTCCAGTCATAGTGAGTACATTGCTAGATATTTTAATGACTGGTAATGTGTAGATAATGTGATAAATTATTCATTTTCTCTAGATATTAATCATAATAGCTGGTCAAAGGCACCCAAAGTAATAAATACAGCCCCACTTCCCCTCCCGCGCCTTATTCCGTTGCCGCACGATCGGTATATTTACCAAAATCTTAGGTTAGGTCAGGGTTGTACAGAAATTCTGTTCTATTGGTTTGAAATGAAACATTAAAATAATGAAAATTGTAATAATAATAATAATAACCTGGCAATCCTAAATGTCAGCATACGATATATTTTTTCTCCGTTACATTTTCGCCGAAATAATTATTATACAACCGATCTCAACAGAATTTTAGATTTAATTTAATAAATTTACCATACTAAAAACTAATTAGAAGAACCAAAACCTAATTAGAAGAATCAGAAACCATGAAGAAAATTAAAATAGCCCGAAATATAACTGACACAAGCTGTCAATAGATGCCATATGATGAATGTGTATAATAATAACCTGGCAACCCTAAATGTCAGCATACGATATATTTTTTCTCCGTTACATTTTCGCCGAAATAATTATTATACAACCGATCTCAACAGAATTTTAGATTTAATTTAATAAATTTACCATACTAAAAACTAATTAGAAGAACCAAAACCTAATTAGAAGAATCAGAAACCATGAAGAAAATTAAAATAGCCCGAAATATAACTGACACAAGCTGTCAATAGATGCCATATGATGAATACAAAAGAAATTAATAATGTAGAATGCTGACACGATCCAGGGCACGGAACGCACAAACACCATCCCCGGACTCGTCACTCAACCCCGCCTCGCAGCCACCCGGGACCACGCCCAATGCTGCAGTTGCGTCGAGTTCGAGCGACGAGTTTTTCTCCCCGCCGACGTCGCCACCACCAGTACATCGTCGTGGGAGAGGCCGGCCGCCGACTTGCTTGGGATCCCGAGGCCCACCGGCTTCTGATAGGGTCCCCGCTTCCGGCGGTAGTGTGTCGCGCATGAGATGGACAACATCCATCAATGAAAATGTCATGCGCGCATACTTAGGGGCTACTGAGGGTGGAACCAACATGACCGCGTACCGTGCTAGGATGCATGCTTTGTTTCAGGTCCTTGAACCAGCTCTCAATGTGTCGGCTCAGCGACTGTCGGACCAGGTGCGGGTTATTCAGCGTAATCACATGCTGGACAACGCCGTGCTTGATCGGCTTCGCTCTGAACTGCAATGTAACCGCGCTACCCCCTCCTCACCGCAAGCTCCAGCACAATCGCAAACTGCTCATGCGATTTCGCTGCAGCCCACTCAGGCTGGTGAGGGACAGGATAGCGGGGCTGCACATGTAAGTACCCAGTGTAGTGAACAATTGAGGAGTGCTTTGGAGAGTTCTATTCGGGAATATAGATCTTCACCACCCGAGTTTAGACCGCGGTTACCTCGGTTGCCCATGAAAAATAAGAACAAAGCGCTAATGGGTGCCCTGGATTCGCTGCTGCCGAGTTATTTTGACAGCAGCGAAGACCTTTCCGACACACATTCGATTCTGTACTGCGCGGCTGTCGCGGCATGTCGTGTTGGTAAAGTAAAGTTTAATAATGATACAGCAACACGACCGAAGCCTGCCGCACCAGCCTGGCAGTGCAGGATCGAACGTCGTATTGATGGGGCTAGGGCACTCATTGGAAAACTACTCTGCTTCAGGGAGGGCAACACTCGCCCTAGAGTCATGCGCTATGTGAGGCGCGCTTTCTTGGGGACTGATATCAGCCCTCAAGATTATATGGCGCGCGTCACTGAGCGCATTGACTTCCTGAAACAGAAGGTCTCGGCATGGGCTAGCCGTATTCGTAGATACAAGAGCCGGGTCGAGAGTCGCACTTTCCAAAGCGATCAGAGGCGGGTATATCGAGGTTGGGAACACCCTGACCAAGGTGTCACCGATGCGCGCCTACCGGATGATGAAGCCATGACCTCATTCTGGCGCAACATCTGGTCGGCGCCTGTCGCTCACACTGAGGGTGGTTGGACGTGGGATGTAGAAAGAGCTTGCGATCAAATTCCAGAAATGGACCTAGTTACTATCACCCCTGAAGACGTGACCACTGCAGCCCGTCCCCTACCCAATTGGAAATCCCCTGGGCCGGACGGGCTGCACAACTTTTGGATAAAGTGGCTACGCAGCTCGCACGCTCGTCTGGCATCCCAATTCCAATCATCTCTAGAGTCAGAGTCGCTACCCCAGTTTCTGACAACAGGTATTACCCTCCTGCTCCATAAGTCAGGTAGTACCACGGAGCCCAAAAATTATAGGCCGATTACGTGCCTACCAACATTGTATAAACTTCTTACATCCATTCTGAGAACAAAAATTAACGATCATATCGATACAAAATCCATCATGTCTATTTCTCAGAACGGATGTAGGAATGGCTCCCGTGGTACTAAGGAGCTTCTCCTCATTGATATGGCCATTTGTCAACAGGTTCGGCGCTCCCGAAGGGATCTGTCGACATGTTGGATAGACTATAAGAAGGCCTACGACTCTGTGCCCCATACATGGCTCATGAAGGTGCTGGAACTGTACAAAGTAAACTCAGTACTACGTGCCTTCCTGCAGACGTGTATGGGGCAGTGGAGGACAGTCCTTCACTATCCAGGGTGTTGCCGGACTCTGGGGAGCGCGGAACCTATAAGGATTGAGCGAGGCATATTCCAGGGCGATAGTTTGAGTCCTTTGTGGTTTTGCCTGGCTCTGAATCCTCTGAGTACTCTCTTGGAGAATTCAGGGCTAGGTTACCGGTTGAGGAGAGGTGGTCAGGTTATATCACACCTCCTTTACATGGATGACCTAAAACTCATTGCCCCCAACAAATCACATCTACTAGAGTTACTAAAGGTAACTAAAGCCTTTGGTGATTCCATTAGGATGGAATTTGGTGTGGACAAATGTGCGGTCATGCATGTAAAGCGAGGGAGGATTGTGGAATCTGAGGGGGTTGAGCTCTCGGATTCCATATACCTCAGATCGCTCTCCCCAACTGAAGCCTACAAATACTTGGGCATAGCGGAGGCGTTAGGTTTCAGAGAGGCCGACATGAGGCAGTCGGTGAGGGAGCGTTTCCTTGGCCGTCTAAAGAAAGTGCTGAAAAGCCTTTTGTCGGGCGGCAATAAGGTGCGCGCCTTCAACGGTTGGGTCATGCCGGTCTTGATGTATTCCTTCGGCATAATCAGGTGGACTCAGACTGAGCTTGACGCCCTGGACAGACAAGTTCGTGCGCTGCTGACCGCATATCGGATGCATCACCCGCGCTCCTCGGTGATGAGGCTGTACATTCCGCGGAAGTGTGGGGGAAGAGGCCTTTTGAATGCCAAAACCCTCCACAACCGCGAGGTGTGCAGTCTCAGGGAGTACTTTCTCCACGCCAAGACGGAGATGCACCGCGATGTGGTCGCAGTGGACAGGGGTCTGACGCCGCTCTCCTTGGCTAACGAGAACTGGCGCATACCTGTGGTGCTCAGTACCAATGACCGCAGGGTTGTATGGCAAGGTAAGGAGCTTCACGGACGCTTTTATCGGGCCCTCCACGGGCCTGATGTTGACTTTGAAGCGTCCGAGGCCTGGCTGCGCTTTGGTGACCTCTATGGGGAAACCGAAGGGTTTGTATGTGCAATTATGGACGAGGTCATGATGACAAACAATTACAGAAAATACATTGTGAAGGATGGAACGGTAGACGTATGTCGGGCATGTCGCCGTCCTGGAGAAACTATCCGTCACATTGTCTCTGGTTATTCTCATCTGGCTAACGGCGAATACTTACACAGACATAACCAAGTGGCCAGGATTATCCACCAGCAACTTGCCTTGAAATACAATCTTGTGGAATCGGAGGTACCGTACTACAAGTATATGCCCGACCCAGTTCTTGAAAATGGTCATATCACACTGTACTGGGATCGATCTATCATTACAGACAGGACTATTGTAGCCAATAAGCCTGACATAGTGGTGATAGATCGATCAGAGCGCCGTGCAATGATTGTTGATGTTGCTGTCCCGCATGACGAGAACCTCGTGAAAGCCGAGAAAGAGAAACTCACCAAGTATCTCGACGTGGCGCACGAGGTTGTCGCCATGTGGAATGTAGACTCAGCAATCATTGTACCGATAGTCGTCACCGCTAATGGTCTTATAGCCAAGAGCCTCGACCGACATCTTTCGAGGCTCTCGTTGGGTAGCTGGGTCAAGGGCCAGATCCAGAAGGCTGTTCTCCTGGACACGGCTCGCATAGTCAGGAGGTTCCTCTCTCTGGGGCCCTGACCGCCGGTTGCTTGGACCCTGTTCCCGAGGCCGGTGGACCGCTATTTTTTATATTTTTAAATGTTTTTTTTTATAATCAAATATTTAAAAATGTAAATTATATGATATAAATGAAATAAATGTAAATAATAATAATACAAAAGTAAGGAGTAAGGGACCATCGTAATCGGCATCTGCATCGTACGTATTCGACCCATCACACAATACAAGAATTTAAAAATTCATGGTCAACATAGTTGTAGATTTAGCGTTCATGTTTTAACGGGTTGCCGCTCGAAAAAAATAGACTATAAAAATTTATATTTTCTTTTTTGTTAAGAAATATATCTATCGAAATTAATGCAATTAAATACGGTGACTTAAAAATGTTACAATAAAATTAAAACAGAAGTGTCTCAACTGATTTTTTAGCCTAAATCTTTGATCAAAATCATTTTTTTAGGCTGGCATGAATGAAAGAACGAGACACACGGCCTCCGTTGTTACTATCTCTCTCGGCTCGGATTAGCCTCTGTGTAATGCGCAACAGGAAATATACTTTATCTACTTGTTATAAGGTTCATTTTCGTAAATACAAATTTTCCGAGTGATCAGTTCTGTTTGTATATTAAGTTCATGGGACTATCTTGTCATAGATAAAAAAAAATTACTTAAAATTTTTCGATATTTTGTTCTTTCTTTAAGGGCCGATTTCACCAACGTAAAATAAGTCTTATGCGAGCATAAATTTGATATTTTGACAGTATTTTCAATACAAAAACTGTCAGAACGCCCAATTTATCCATAGGATAAACGTCACTCGACTTTGGTGAAATCGGCACTACACCAGCGGCACGCTATGATGGCCGGTTTGACACATTACAATAGTGATGTGGAATGTCAATTTATTCTCGAACAAAAAACAATTAAGTTTTGTTTTTGTACCTGATTAAATAGGTTTAATAAAACAAAAATGTATATGTTTATTTAATTTATTTGAACGAACTGAATATTTGAATGAAAATGAATATACATACTTTATATGCACACAAGAAACATATGAATACAAAAGATACCAAAAAAGGTGCCACAAAAGGCCATAATTAATCAGATTCGTCCATACTACTATTTTCACTGTCGTCACTGCTATCATCACCTACATTAATAATTATATGTTCGTTTTCTATAATATTATCTATTTTCACATCTCTTTCATAATCTTCCCTTATTAATTTAACAGTTCTATTCACAACCTTTTCCCAGTCTCCTTTAGTCACATGTTCACAAGCTTCTTCTAATAATTTTAGCATTTTTTTTGTGGTAAATGGGGGTTCTGTATTGTGTCTTGCAGCATATCCCTTAATTTGAGCCCACACCAACTCAATCGCATTATACTCACAATGGTAAGGCGGTAACCGTATAACTCTGTGCCCATGTTCTAATGCTATTTCGTCAATGACGTATCGGATCTTGGTTGGTTTGTTTTCTTTTAAAAGACGTACTAATTCCGCTTTTAACATATTCATGTTTGCATCTACGCCATTTTTACGAAGCCATGCGACGATATCAGCTTTCTTTTGGGATTGGGCAGGTGGCTTGTCAATTTGCATCGAGTGGTATGGGGCGTTGTCCATAATTATAATAGATGGTTCAGGGAGGCTACACAACATTGAGGTAAACCATTCAGTAAACTTTTCTCCATTCATGTCTTCATGATAGTCTCCAGTGGTTTTTGACGCAAAAGCCATGAGAGAACCTTCGACAAACCCGTTGATGGTTCCGGCGTGACAAATTATAAGTCGCGATCCTTTTCCTACAGGAACTTTGGAAGTAGATGCTGCTGTGTCATCGTTCCAAGAACGGCCTACAGTATGGTTAGCATTAAGCCATGTTTCATCCAAGAACACAACATTTTGCCAATTTTTGATTTCTTTCACTTGCCGTAAAAAAGTATACCTTGCCATCGCTATATCAAATCTTTCCATCAATATTTTGCGTTTGTTACATTTTTTGTATCGAAATCCAATGGTCTTCAAAATCTTCGTTAAAGAACTTTCCCCACCGAAGAATAATCCAGCTTCCTTCAGTGAATGCACCAACTTTTTTCTTGTTGGATACTCCTTCTGTAAATAGTAGCCGTAAACATGTCTTCGGATAGCATCGGCATCAAAGCTATCGATGCCTACGACTGGTTTTGCTCGTTTTCTCTTTTTTGGTGTGTGAAGTTTATTTTCTTCTGTGCCAGTCTCGCCATATTTTTTTTTAGTTATCCGTCTAACAGTTCGTTGTCCAATATTAAGCGCATCAGCTACGCGTTCAACCACTGACGTTATAGGTAAAATTGGCCCTCCATTTTGAGCTTCACGATCGAAATAGTTACGAAGGCGTATTACGAACTCACGTGTCTGACTATTTAGAACAGTTCTCTGCGTACGTTCGGTCATATCGACGAAATCCACAACAAAGGGCTTGAACAGAGTCCAAATTAACGAGCAAGGGTCAACAGTAATGCAGTATCAATATTTGAAATCCAAAGCCAGGTCAAAACTATATCACAATCGCATTGCACTGACAGTTTATACTTTTCGAAGCAACGTCAATTCGAAACTGCTTTGTTTTGCATTGAGCATTGACGCGAGTTTGCCGGAGGTAGTAGTTGTGCTAGCCAGCGATCCTATGTGACGATCGTATTAGATTCCATTTTTAAAAATTTTCAATTTAGAAAACCAAATGCCGAGTTGTGGTATATATCATATAAAAATAAAAATTTTACCTTTTGTATGAAACAGCTGATATTTTTTTGCGATTTCAGAGGTTTGTCCACATAGTGAAAATTGTTCATATTCACAAGTACATTCACCCCTTAAATGGTGCAAACTGATTTTTCTACACTTGTATACATTTTAGAAATCAATTTAATAAATAAATTTTGAGTCCTAAACCTAAAACTACATTCGATAAAATTTATGAATCTCTGCACATCACTATCGTCAATAAAGTAATACAATTATTTCCTTCAAAGTCGTTATCAATTAATACGGAACTTCATGAGCGGACAAACGTCAAACCGGCCATCATAGCGTGCCGCTAGTTTAAGAAAAATAAGAATAAACCTAAGAATACCTATAAAAACCGGTTTTTTTACAAAGTAATCAGTAAAAACTGGTTATCAAATTTGTAATCGGTTCACATCACTATATTCTGTGCTTTTGACATTAAATTGCGGATTGCCAATTTTATTTAAAAAAAAAATTATACGTTCAAGAATTTGAAGTATTGATTTTCTCTTCACAGATATTATAATTTGAGGAAGGAAGTATGGAAAAGGGGAACTATGAGACCGATGTGGGACTCATAGACCGTGGGACTTTTTCGATGAAATTATTTCATTTTTATTCTTGTATAATATATAACTTTTTAGATGCTTCACAGCTTTCTAAGGGTGGAACCACATCTGTGAGGATCGATTCGCATTTATGCCGATGCTATAAGACACACTTGTAAGGATCGCGTCCTTACGGATCCGAAAGGATGCGTACGCGTCCTTACGGATCCGTAAGGATGCGTACGCGTCCTTACGGATCCGTAAGGATGCGTACGCATCCTTTCGGATCCGTAAGGAGGCGAAAGCCTATAAACATTGTTGTCTGCGTAGGGATGGTCGATGATGGCATCGATATTTTAATTGCTAGCTCAACCACGATATTAATCTTCTTCTACACAGAGGAAATGGATGCCAAAAATTGAAAAAGTCGCCGCCATATTGAAATTCTTTGTTTTTCGACCGATTTCGATCAAAATCGATATTTAGGCTTCCCTTGGGTCAAGAAAGAGAAAATAGATGCCAAAATTTTAAAAAGTCACCGCCATATTGAAATTCTTTGTTTTTCGACCGATTTCGTTCAAAATCGATATTTAGGCTTCCCTTGGGTCAAGAAAGAGGAAATAGATGCCAAAATTTTAAAAAGTGACCGCCATATTGAAATTCTTTGTTATTGGACCGATTTCGTTCAAAATCGATATTTAGGCTTCCCTTGGGTCAAGAAAGAGGAAATAGATGCCAAAATTTTAAAAAGTGACCGCCATATTGAAATTTTTTGTTATTGGACCGATTTCGTTCAAAATCGATATTTAGGCTTTCCTTGGGTCAAGAAAGAGGAAATAGATGCCAAAATTTTAAAAAGTGACCGCCATATTGAAATTCTTTGTTATTGGACCGATTTCGTTCAAAATCGATATTTGGGCTTCCCTGGGGTCAAATAAGAGGAAATGATTGGCAAAATTATAAAAAGTGACTGCCATATTGAAATTCTTTGTTATTGGACCGATTTCGTTCAAAATCGATATTTAGGCTTCCCTTGGGTCAAGAAAGAGGAAATAGATGCCAAAATTTTAAAAAGTGACCGCCATATTGAAATTCTTTGTTATTGGACCGATTTCGTTCAAAATCGATATTTAGGCTTCCCTTGGGTCAAGAAAGAGGAAATAGATGCCAAAATTTTAAAAAGTGACCGCCATATTGAAATTCTTTGTTATTGGACCGATTTCGTTCAAAATCGATATTTGGGCTTCCCTTGGGTCAAGAAAGAGGAAATAGATGCCAAAATTATAAAAAGTCGCCGCCATATTGAAATTCTTTGTTATTGGACCGATTTCGTTCAAAATCGATATTTAGGCTTCCCTTGGGTCAAGAAAGAGGAAATAGATGCCAAAATTTTAAAAAGTGACCGCCATATTGAAATTCTTTGTTATTGGACCGATTTCGTTCAAAATCGATATTTAGGCTTCCCTTGGGTCAAGAAAGAGGAAATAGATGCCAAAATTTTAAAAAGTGACCGCCATATTGAAATTCTTTGTTATTGGACCGATTTCGTTCAAAATCGATATTTAGGCTTCCCTTGGGTCAAGAAAGAGGAAATAGATGCCAAAATTTTAAAAAGTGACCGCCATATTGAAATTCTTTGTTATTGGACCGATTTCGTTCAAAATCGATATTTGGGCTTCCCTGGGGCCAAATAAGAGGAAATGATTGGCAAAATTATTAAAAGTGACCGCCACATTGAAATTCTTTTTTATTGGACCGATTTCGTTCAAAATCGATATTTGGGCTTCCCTGGGGTCAAATAAGAGAAAATGATTGGCAAAATTATAAAAAGTCGCCGCCATATTGAAATTCTTTGTTATTGGACCGATTTCGTTCAAAATCGATATTTGGGCTTCCCTGGGGTCAAATAAGAGGAAATGATTGGCAAAATTATAAAAAGTGACTGCCATATTGAAATTCTTTGTTATTGGACCGATTTCGTTCAAAATCGATATTTGGGCTTCCCTTGGGTCAAGAAAGAGGAAATAGACGCCAAAATAGGCTATTTGACTACTTTTAGAAAATCATCTTAAATTGTTAATAATGCTATGCTGAAGCTAACGAAACATATATTTCGGCATAATTTTCATTATTTTTCATAAAAATCGAGAAATAAATTCAAAAAAATAAATTGCCGCCGAAACGTTCCATTTGCTCTCATGACGTAACAGTTCACATTTCAAACAATGACAATTTTATAATATGTGTTTAGGCCGCGTGTCGCATACTATTTGGTATTTAATAAAATAGTAACGATGAAAAACAGACGAAATTAGCCTATTACGCCGCACAAACACGTCGAAATGTATTGACAAAATGAGAATTCCATAGGTGGTTTGGACTGTGACGTCATTCGAGATCACGGAACGTTTTCGATCACGTGACCATGGCCAGAATTATAGCAATTTTAACTAATGTTTTCTAATTAAATAAAGCTTTATTTTTTAGTTTTGTCGTATGGAATAATGTTTTTAGATAATAATCTTTTAGGATGACACCAGTTGAAACGATATTTTTATTATAGTCAAATACCCTATTATAAAAAGTCGCCGCCATATTGAAATTATTTGTTATTGGACCGATTTCGTTCAAAATCGATATTTGGGCTTCCCTGGGGTCAAATAAGAGGAAGTGATTGGCAAAATTATAAAAAGTGACCGCCATATTGAAATTCTTTGTTATTGGACCGATTTCGTTCAAAATCGATATTTGGGCTTCCCTGGGCTCAAATAAGAGAAAATGATTGGCAAAATTATAAAAAGTCGCCGCCATATTGAAATTCTTTGTTATTGGACCGATTTCGTTCAAAATCGATATTTAGGCTTCCCTTGGGTCAAGAAAGAGGAAATAGATGGCAAAATTTTAAAAAGTGGCCGCCATATTGAAATTCTTTGTTATTCGACCGATTTCGTTCAAAATCGATATTTAGGCTTCCCTTGGGTCAAGAAAGAGGAAATAGATGCCAAAATTTTAAAAAGTGACCGCCATATTGAAATTCTTTGTTATTGGACCGATTTCGTTCAAAATCGATATTTAGGCTTCCCTTGGGTCAAGAAAGAGGAAATAGATGCCAAAATTTTAAAAAGTGACCGCCATATTGAAATTCTTTGTTATTGGACCGATTTCGTTCAAAATCGATATTTGGGCTTCCCTGGGGCCAAATAAGAGGAAATGATTGGCAAAATTATTAAAAGTGACCGCCACATTGAAATTCTTTTTTATTGGACCGATTTCGTTCAAAATCGATATTTGGGCTTCCCTTGGGTCAAGAAAGAGGAAATAGATGCCAAAATTATAAAAAGTCGCCGCCATATTGAAATTCTTTGTTATTGGACCGATTTCGTTCAAAATCGATATTTAGGCTTCCCTTGGGTCAAGAAAGAGGAAATAGATGCCAAAATTTTAAAAAGTGACCGCCATATTGAAATTCTTTGTTATTGGACCGATTTCGTTCAAAATCGATATTTAGGCTTTCCTTGGGTCAAGAAAGAGGAAATAGATGCCAAAATTTTAAAAAGTGACCGCCATATTGAAATTCTTTGTTATTGGACCGATTTCGTTCAAAATCGATATTTGGGCTTCCCTGGGCTCAAATAAGAGAAAATGATTGGCAAAATTATAAAAAGTCGCCGCCATATTGAAATTCTTTGTTATTGGACCGATTTCGTTCAAAATCGATATTTAGGCTTCCCTTGGGTCAAGAAAGAGGAAATAGATGGCAAAATTTTAAAAAGTGGCCGCCATATTGAAATTCTTTGTTATTCGACCGATTTCGTTCAAAATCGATATTTAGGCTTCCCTTGGGTCAAGAAAGAGGAAATAGATGCCAAAATTTTAAAAAGTGACCGCCATATTGAAATTCTTTGTTATTGGACCGATTTCGTTCAAAATCGATATTTAGGCTTCCCTTGGGTCAAGAAAGAGGAAATAGATGCCAAAATTTTAAAAAGTGACCGCCATATTGAAATTCTTTGTTATTGGACCGATTTCGTTCAAAATCGATATTTGGGCTTCCCTGGGGCCAAATAAGAGGAAATGATTGGCAAAATTATTAAAAGTGACCGCCACATTGAAATTCTTTTTTATTGGACCGATTTCGTTCAAAATCGATATTTGGGCTTCCCTTGGGTCAAGAAAGAGGAAATAGATGCCAAAATTATAAAAAGTCGCCGCCATATTGAAATTCTTTGTTATTGGACCGATTTCGTTCAAAATCGATATTTAGGCTTCCCTTGGGTCAAGAAAGAGGAAATAGATGCCAAAATTTTAAAAAGTGACCGCCATATTGAAATTCTTTGTTATTGGACCGATTTCGTTCAAAATCGATATTTAGGCTTTCCTTGGGTCAAGAAAGAGGAAATAGATGCCAAAATTTTAAAAAGTGACCGCCATATTGAAATTCTTTGTTATTGGACCGATTTCGTTCAAAATCGATATTTGGGCTTCCCTGGGCTCAAATAAGAGAAAATGATTGGCAAAATTATAAAAAGTCGCCGCCATATTGAAATTCTTTGTTATTGGACCGATTTCGTTCAAAATCGATATTTAGGCTTCCCTTGGGTCAAGAAAGAGGAAATAGATGGCAAAATTTTAAAAAGTGGCCGCCATATTGAAATTCTTTGTTATTCGACCGATTTCGTTCAAAATCGATATTTAGGCTTCCCTTGGGTCAAGAAAGAGGAAATAGATGCCAAAATTTTAAAAAGTGACCGCCATATTGAAATTCTTTGTTATTGGACCGATTTCGTTCAAAATCGATATTTAGGCTTCCCTTGGGTCAAGAAAGAGGAAATAGATGCCAAAATTTTAAAAAGTGACCGCCATATTGAAATTCTTTGTTATTGGACCGATTTCGTTCAAAATCGATATTTGGGCTTCCCTGGGGCCAAATAAGAGGAAATGATTGGCAAAATTATTAAAAGTGACCGCCACATTGAAATTCTTTTTTATTGGACCGATTTCGTTCAAAATCGATATTTGGGCTTCCCTTGGGTCAAGAAAGAGGAAATAGATGCCAAAATTATAAAAAGTCGCCGCCATATTGAAATTCTTTGTTATTGGACCGATTTCGTTCAAAATCGATATTTAGGCTTCCCTTGGGTCAAGAAAGAGGAAATAGATGCCAAAATTTTAAAAAGTGACCGCCATATTGAAATTCTTTGTTATTGGACCGATTTCGTTCAAAATCGATATTTAGGCTTCCCTTGGGTCAAGAAAGAGGAAATAGATGGCAAAATTTTAAAAAGTGGCCGCCATATTGAAATTCTTTGTTATTCGACCGATTTCGTTCAAAATCGATATTTAGGCTTCCCTTGGGTCAAGAAAGAGGAAATAGATTCCAAAATTTTAAAAAGTGACCGCCATATTGAAATTCTTTTTTATTGGAAAGATTTCGTTCAAAATCGATGTTTGGGCTTCCTTGGGGTCAAATAAGAGGAAATGATTGGCAAAATTATAAAAAGTGACCGCCATATTGAAATTCTTTGTTATTGGACCGATTTCGTTCAAAATCGATATTTAGGCTTCCCTTGAGACAAGAAAGAGAAAATAGATGCCAAAATTTTAAAAAGTCACCGCCATATTGAAATTCAAAATCGATATTCAAAATCGATATTTCGGCTTCCTGTGGTCATGAAAGAGGAAATATTTGCCATAAGTTTTAAAAGTATGACGGCACCCCCCTCATCGCCGAGCGTCTAATAAAAGGAATCACACACAATATCAGAACAGAACATCATTCTCAGCAATCGCCTTCCATCAATAAAAATAACTACCTACACAAAGGAGGGTACATTGTAATCGTTACGTAACAAGGATTGTAAAGAAAACTCCTTCATCAACATCTATCTGTATTTTATTATGTTGTTCAGTATAGATCTATATATTATAAAAATGACTCTAATGCCCGTTTCGCAAAGTGCTATAGTCGTGTAGAAGAAAGGGCAAAGAAACTCTACGACAGCACATCTTTTAAAATATAAAAGTAAATATCGAAAACACTTATGGAGCCACAGTCGGCTCCCACGCTGAACGAGAACTAACTTTAAACTAATTCACATTTCCCTTTTATATTTTTAGACTAACAAAATGGATGGAATGGATGATTACAATTTCCCCTTACATTCAACCAATCAGCCCACATTTCCGCTTTAATACATTTTCAAGTCAAATTAAATTCTATCCCCAACTACTTTTTTATTTTCCGTTTCATCCTACTTCCTACTTCCTACTAATATTATAAAGGCGAAAGTTTGTGTGTATGTTTGTTCCTCTTTAACGCAAAAACTACTGGATGGATTTGGCTGAAATTTGGAATGGAACTGACCGACCGACCGACCGACTGACTGACCGACCGACTGACAGACTGACCGACACAAGTAGGCTAGCATTAGAATATAATATGTAGTTATAAGTTTATTAATTGTATGAGCGCAGACTCGCCAACAAACTGCATGTGCAGTTTGGCGGGGTAGAATAAGTTTACTAATACTTGTTATTATATTTCTGAATAAAAAATTTAAAAAAAAAAAAAAAAGATAGATTATACCCTGGATTAACATATAGGCTACAAATTATCCCGGAAAAATCCAAGGTTCCCGCGGGATTTTGAAAAACCACTGATAGATGGCGCTGATTGTACTTAAATCACGCTTACATTATCCGCAGTATCGAGAATAAGTAAAAAATTCCAATTCAACAATCAAGTAGGATAAACACAGTTATTGAAGTTTTTCATTAGCAATAGAAAATTTCTTAGGGATTAGGGATTAGGGATGGATTACATCATGTGTAGATCCTATCCTATCCTATTATCCTATTAAAAATTATAAATTATACACACATGACCAGTCATTATAATATCTAGCAATGTACTCACTATGACTGGACAAATCGATACCTTGTACTAATTGTATTATTTATTTCGTAATCCATCCCTAATCCCTAAGAAATTTTCTATTGCTAATGAAAAACTTCAATAACTGTGGTTATCCTACTTGATTGTTGATTTGGAATTTTTTACTTATTCTCGATACTGCGGATAATGTAAGCGTGATTTAAGTACAATCAGCGCCATCTATCAGTGGTTTTTCAAAATCCCGCGGGAACCTTGGATTTTTCCGGAATAATTTGTAGCCTATATGTTTATCCAGGGTATAATCTATCTCCATTCCAAATTTCAGCCAAATCCATCCAGTAGTTTTTGCGTTAAAGAGGAACAAACATACATACAAACTTTCGCCTTTATAATATTAGTAGGAAGTAGGATACGCTCTAAATCGGGAGTCCCAGTAAAAGGTTTAGCACTTTTATCTTGAAGTTTTGATAAAGCATCTATTAATGTTGCTTGAAGTCGCGCTATGCTAGGGAGAAATTTTCGATAAAAATTAATCATATCTTCTAAATCCCTGTACTGTTTTAGGTAGAGGAAAATCCTGTAAACTCTTAATGCGGTCAGCAGGAGAGCCAATCCCGGGAGCGCTTATTTTGTATCCAAGGAAACGAACCTCTGGAACATTAAAATACCATTCTTCTCGTTATTAACTATACCGTATCCTTCAAAAACGTTTGAAAAGAATACGTAAATGTTTTGCATGCTGTTCGCTATCTTTTGAAGAAACTAAAATATCATCGACGTACGCGAACTAAAAATCTAAACCACGAACAACTTTGAACCCAGAGAAGCCTAAATATCGATTTTGAACGAAATCTGTCCAATAACAAAGAATTTCAATATGGCGGTCACTTTTTATAATTTTGCCAATCATTTCCTCTTATTTGACCCCAGGGAAGCCCAAATATCGATTTTGAACGAAATCGGTCCAATAACAAAGAAGTTCAATATGGCGGTCACTTTTTAAAATTTTGGCATCTATTTCCTCTTTCTTGACCCAAGGGAAGCCTAAATATCGATTTTGAACGAAATCGGTCCAATAACAAAGAATTTCAATATGGCGGTCACTTTTTATAATTTTGCCAATCATTTCCTCTTATTTGACCCCAGGGAAGCCCAAATATCGATTTTGAACGAAATCGGTCCAATAACAAAGAATTTCAATATGGCGGTCACTTTTTAAAATTTTGGCATCTATTTCCTCTTTCTTGACCCAAGGGAAGCCTAAATATCGATTTTGAACGAAATCGGTCCAATAACAAAGAATTTCAATATGGCGGCGACTTTTTATAATTTTGGCATCTATTTCCTCTTTCTTGACCCAAGGGAAGCCCAAATATCGATTTTGAACGAAATCGGTCCAATAACAAAGAATTTCAATATGGCGGTCACTTTTTAAAATTTTGGCATCTATTTCCTCTTTCTTGACCCAAGGGAAGCCTAAATATCGATTTTGAACGAAATCGGTCCAATAACAAAGAATTTCAATATGGCAGTCACTTTTTATAATTTTGCCAATCATTTCCTCTTATTTGACCCCAGGGAAGCCCAAATATCGATTTTGAACGAAATCGGTCCAATAACAAAGAATTTCAATATGGCGGTCACTTTTTAAAATTTTGCCATCTATTTCCTCTTTCTTGACCCAAGGGAAGCTTAAATATCGATTTTGAACGAAATCGGTCCAATAACAAAGAATTTCAATATGGCGGTCACTTTTTAAAATTTTGGCATCTATTTCCTCTTTCTTGACCCAAGGGAAGCCTAAATATCGATTTTGAACAAAATCGGTCCAATAACAAAGAATTTCAATATGGCGGTCACTTTTTAAAATTTTGGCATCTATTTCCTCTTTCTTGACCCAAGGGAAGCCTAAATATCGATTTTGAACGAAATCGGTCGAATAACAAAGAATTTCAATATGGCGGCCACTTTTTAAAATTTTGCCATCTATTTCCTCTTTCTTGACCCAAGGGAAGCCTAAATATCGATTTTGAACGAAATCGGTCGAATAACAAAGAATTTCAATATGGCGGCCACTTTTTAAAATTTTGCCATCTATTTCCTCTTTCTTGACCCAAGGGAAGCCTAAATATCGATTTTGAACGAAATCGGTCCAATAACAAAGAATTTCAATATGGCGGCGACTTTTTATAATTTTGCCAATCATTTTCTCTTATTTGAGCCCAGGGAAGCCCAAATATCGATTTTGAACGAAATCGGTCCAATAACAAAGAATTTCAATATGGCGGTCACTTTTATAATTTTGCCAATCACTTCCTCTTATTTGACCCCAGGGAAGCCCAAATATCGATTTTGAACGAAATCGGTCCAATAACAAATAATTTCAATATGGCGGTCACTTTTTAAAATTTTGGCATCTATTTCCTCTTTCTTGACCCAAGGGAAGCCTAAATATCGATTTTGAACGAAATCGGTCCAATAACAAAGAATTTCAATATGGCGGCGACTTTTTATAATTTTGCAAATCATTTCCTCTTATTTGAGCCCAGGGAAGCCCAAATATCGATTTTGAACGAAATCGGTCCAATAACAAAGAATTTCAACATGGCGGAAAAGTGGCACCTGTGTTTGCATACATACTTGAGATAAAAACTAATTCCATCGATATATCGATACTTTTTGGCACTTCATGCATTTCCCTAGTTGCCGATGACGCTTTCGCACGCGTAAGGATCCTTACGGATCCGTAAGGATCCTTTCGGATCCGTTCGCGTCCGTAAGGATCCGTTCGCATCCTTACGGATCCGTAAGGATGCGAAAGGATCCTTTCGCATGCGAAACGTGAGCTACACTTGTAAGGATTTTAGGCACTTTTAGGTACAAAAAATGCGAAAGCCGAATCGATGCGAAAAGCCGAATTGATCCGTTCACGTTTCTATGGAATTTGACAGTTTTGTATGGGCGAAATCCGAAACGATCCTCACAGGTGTGGTTCTACCCTTAATAGACGTTTTTATACAGATAATAAATACAACGCAGAGTATTTTGCACAGAGTGGTAGTTCTCTTGGATAAAATATGGTCTATTGCACAGGTCTATTGGGTGTATGGTGCTGTGGTATGGTGTATGCCTTCACGTAACGAACTATAAAAGATTCTTGTTGTTCCGTCTGTGCACTAGGATAATACCAGGGCTATGACAGCTTAGTTCCAAATGAGCCGTTTTGGCGCTGCAATCGTTAGCTTGGGCCACAGAATACACACCTAGCTTGGACTCGTTAACTTGTCGCTAACATATGTCGCCATTTTTGTTTTGATTTTGTTGATATCGGACTTCGGTCGGTGATATCGGACATCCGACTGCCGAGTTTTCCTCGCATTTGCTGAGTTAATTTCCAAATTCTCCTCCGTTGTTTGATGCGATAATCTTTAATAGCGTGCAGCTTTTAGGATTGTGATGCGATACGCGAATCGATCGTCATGGGATCAATTAAATGATAAAGAAAATGAAAGTCAGCGTTGCGTTGTTTAGTGCTCGAACTGCTGCAATGCTAAAATACACCAATGCACTCAGTAAGTATACAAATGAATTAATAGCTGATGCCCGCGACTTCATCCGCGTGGATTTAGTTTTTAAAATCCTTCTGGAACTCTTTGATTTTACAGGATAAAAAGTAGCCTATGTCACTCTCCAGGTCCAACTATACCCATGCAAAAATCACGTACCATAGCTCTGTTTTGGCGTGATCGAAGGAAAAACCAACAAACAAACACAATTTCGCATTTATAATATTAGTATGACATAACTAGCATAGAATTATTAAGAGTGCCAATGCCCATAAAAATTATTCTTATTAATAAATTAACTGTATCTATATCTATGTAAAGACAATAATTTACAAGAATATTAGTCACAAATCAACCATGTTTTAAAGTTAGTGTTCTAATAATAAAAATTTACATTTACTATCAACCTACATACTTTACTTACCTATGTATATTTTTAATATTTTTCAGATAACTTTCACACTGGAAAGACAAGTACTATGGAGACAACTGCAGAAGTTGTTGAATTTTTCGATAAACTATTTGACATGCTGGTGCAGCCAAAGGAAAACTGCATAAAGCAGTTAAAATTAATTCCCCGCACAAAACATTTTGGACAGAAGCTATAAAAAAATTAAAGATTTAAAATTTGAAGACAGTACTAGCAAACTTGCTATACAATCAGGAAAACCTCGACTTGTGCATTTTTCATCCCTAGAAGGTTGGATAACCTTAGAGATTCATAAGGATATCCAAATTATTATTCAAAAAGTACAGCATAGAGTATTTTTATCCAAGATTTATTAATCAAGACCGATTAGTAAATTTTTTTGGAAGGGCTCTAAATTATTGAATATTAATTCACATATCAACACATTTCTTTATTCATTTAAGTCATTAATTTTATCAAATTTTTTGTGCCCTCATTCAAAATTCGCAAACTGTGAAGTGGATAATGGTGATACATTATTGGATGGAATTTTTTTTTATTTCAAGATGAATTAGATGAAAATTAAAAAAATGTTAATGATTGTAATCAAATCCCATCCACTTCACAGGAAAAAGAACGAGATTGTCCAAGTGAGTCTATATTGAGTGATCAAATTATATTAGAGAAAATTAAAGTGAAATGCTCAGCATATACTGCTGGCTTCATATTTCGTAAAATGACAAAAAAAACCAGTGTAAGGGTTGCTTATAAACTTACAGAAGCAGCTCTACGGATGAAAATATCTATTCATACTTTTTTTTTTTATTATCAAACTAGCTGATGCCCGCGACTTCGTCCGCGTGGATTTAGTTTTTAAAATCCCTAGTGAACACTGATTTTTCGGGATAAAAAGTAGCCTATGTCACTCTACAGGTCCTCAACTATAGTACCCATGCAAAAAATCACGTCGATCCGTGGCTGTTGTGGCGTGATTGAAGGACAAACCAACAAACAAACACACTTTCGCATTTATATTAGTAAGTATGATTAGAATATTAAATTGCATAGGAAAACACTGTAACATTACGTCCATACGATGTATGGATGTATTACATCCATACCTACTATGTAGTATGTAGGTATAATGATCGTTTGGCAAAATCTGACGCCTTTGGAGTAGTTTGGCTTTGACACAATAGTATCCACGATGGCTTTAAACGATAAATTACGCCTGCCAGCTTAAGATGAGCCGTTCATTCAATGTATCCTGTAGATTCCGGGGTTCAAGTTATTTGGACCTCTACTGAAGATTGCGATATCTATAATTTCTGAACTACGAAATTGACGACCTTGAAATAATTACAGGACAATCTCTAAAGAACCTGCTTTCTAACAAAAAAAGAATGGATTAAATCGGAATACGCCTTAATGAATTACAGCGAAATACACATTTTGACTTTCATCCCCTCTCCCAAGGGAACCGTGCTGAATTTCGGGATAAAAAGTATCCTATATTATACCTCGTAGTATTAACTTAAATCGTGCCAAGTTTCATTTAAATCCGTCCAGTAGTTTCGGCGTGATGCGCGGCCAAGATACAGACAGACAGACAGACAGACAAAAAATTAAAAAAAAATTGTTTTGGCTTCAGTATCGATTATAGAGTGCCCTCAAACAAAAATTTTCAAAATATCTTCAATGTACAGAATTGGACCTGTTACAGTTTTATTATATTATAGAAGAAGATAAGAGGAATATACAAAAATGTTCTTAATAGCACACAAAAAACCACTTAGGTTTAAATTGTGAGCTATAAGCCAATTCTGTTAAACACAAATACCTATAATAACATTAACAAACCAACTTATCCAAAAAATATGATTTTAGTTTACGTTTTAAATTATTTTCTGTAAATTGTAATCTTACTTTACTATCCAAATTGTTTATTAGACTCTTAAAGAACAGAGAATATAAATTGTTAAAAATTGATAATTTAGCATATCCTAATGAACATTTTGTAATTCTGTACAGGGATGCGAGTACATATATGTATATTGTATACATATGAGAATGGGCATAAAAAAATATTCGTAGAAATATAAAATAGGTTGCATTAAACATTCTTTGAGGTTTTTCTGGTTGGGGTGTTGTTCCACACATACAGAATTATTAAAAAATATATTTTTAAAACATGTTATAAGATTACAATATGTGCACAATTGGTGCAATATGTTAAATAAAATATTAAAAGGGGACATGGAAGAAAAATACGTATCAGAAATGGCTGATATTCAAGAAATAGCTTGTGTAAAATATAAGTGTTTTAAATTAAGGAAAAAGTTTTAAATTTAACTTTTTTGTTTTTTATTTTTAATTTTAAGTATTTAGGAAATCCCTACATTATTTGGTTGTCGATAGAAGTACATCACTAAAGTATCGATAACGAGTTATCGACTTGGGTAAGCCCTAGCTGCAACGTTACAGCAGCGCCAAAACGGATCAATTGGAAACTGGGTGTAGAAAAAGTCACTGTCGCATCTGTTACGTAGTAACTAATACCTAATCTGTGGATAATACCAGTCACTGCAGCTGCCAGCTTTATGGTCTATGTACTTCACAGAACTCTACTCCATGCTCTACTCCTAATGTACTTACTGGGTTATTTGTCTAAGTTTATGTCACAGACGAATAAATAACGTTAGGTTTCTGACTTCTGTTTACATTTCAGTGCTGTATTTTTAATTTTTTGTGAAATTATTCAATAAGTTGTTTAATATTAAAACAATGAATATTCTGGACAATATCTATAAAAATGTAAGAAGGCTTTTGTTATATAAATACTTGGCTGTGTAGTAGTTAAGACTCTAGCCGCTAGCCGCCTCTTCGAGGTCTGGCGTTTGAATCCCAAGCATGCTTATGATGAATTGTGTGATTTTAAACAATGTGAAGAAATGTGCATACCTGTGTAAAATGTATGCTTCTTAATGTTCTCATAGGTTTTTGAAGTCTGGTAATCCACATTTGGCCAGCCTGGTGGACAATTATGGCCTATTGCACTGGTCACAATGTAAACAAGTGATGAATAAAAAGAACATCTTGCAGAGTTTGTTGTGGGCTCTTCAAAGACCAGGAGCTATATTGTATTCTGTGTAGGGTGCGTCTTGGTACCTATCCTTAGTAGCTGAAAATAAAAATAAATGAATCTGTTATTTTACAATCCAACAAAACCAATTTTCTATCCATAATCTAGTTAACATTTTATTTATCTTTTCTAGAGCTTGCAAGATAGTGAAAAGAATATCAAGTTTTGGGAAGAATATTTACAGAACCTAACCTCACTAGATTTTAAAGTGTATTCTGATAAATTGACTGTGCCAATTTTAGTACCAATTGGTAACAAGATATTGTTTAGAGGTTCTATTAAACATACAAATGAAGTCACTGTAGCTTTGGGAGCTGATTATTTTACTAAATGTTCTATAAATCAAGCTGAAGTTTTACGACAACATAGGATCAAGGGTATGTGTTTTTTTACTGTATTAAGGGGTTTACACCTATATCATGTAAAATTGATTATTTTAAAATAATAAAAAATAAATTCATAATACCTTTGCACAATCCTAATCACCTAATTCTTGCCTGGTATTTATCCAGAGTCTGATATACTAAATAATAAACTGCATACATAGCATAGTATCTATTGTATTGTTAACTTGTTTTGAAAAGAGCAACCGCTGAGTTTCTTGCTGGTTCTTCTCGGCAGGAAGGGCATTCCGAAACAGTGGTAGACTCATCGACAATTCAAAAGCACTTGTAAAGAAGTTTATTTGAATTAAAAACATTTCTATTCTATTCTAATAATAATAAATAAATCAGCTTAAGGCCCTCCCTGTTGCAACCATGAGCAATGTTGCTTCGAAGGTATGGTTTAGTAGGAGACTTGGTTTGGATATAATACATATAACTAACATACCCCATTCAGGTTAGCCTACACCCAGCTTAGACTGCATCATCATTTACCTATCAAGGACAAAGAAAAACTTATTATCAAATTAAATAAATTTGATTGACTACAAGTTTTTACCCAGCAATTTCTATTTTGATATGAATATCATCGTCTTATGTATAAAATTCTCATGTTGCGGTGTTTGTTACCAAACTCCTCCGAAACGGCTGGACCGATTTTTATGAAATTTTGTGTGCTTATAGGGTAGGTCTGAGAATCGGTCAACATTTATTTTTCACACCCCTAAATGATAAGGGTGACCCACCCCTAACTGTTTTTGTTGGCAGTACGAAGTTCTCTGGGTCAGCTAGTAATATATAAAATTACATATTTTATGAAAATAATTGTAATTTTGTTTTACAGATGCAAAATCAAAACTTGAGACATTCAATAAAGAAAAAGAATATCTTGAAAGTCAAATATCTTTTAACAAAGGGATTATTCATGAAAGGCAAGGTCATGATATTATTGAGGTGTGTAGTGAAGAAGAAGACAGAGATTGGAGACAGAAGCATAGAGAGAAAGTTAGAGAATATTATAAAAAGAGAGATGTAGAAAAAAGTGATGTTACTGATGAGGAACTGTGGACAAGATTGGAGGAACTTGAACTTCAGGAGGAATTAGAAAATGAACTGGCTCCTGATGATAATCAAAATGATCTTGATGATAGTACCAAAAATGAATATGATTCATTTATCATCAAGGAAGATGATGTCAGTAATATTCAAGCAGAACAAACAAGTAGTAAAGATTATGCACCACAAATAACTCACAATTTCCCAAAGCAAACTTCTAACATAAACTTGTTATTACAAGTTATAGATAGACAGAAAATGCTTGAGGAAAAACTATCTGACTTGAAAAATAGAGAAAGAGTTGAAACTAAAACAGAGAGTGATTTATTATCTAGGCTAGAAGAGATGGAACAGCTTGATGAGTTGGAGGATGAGATGGATAGGTATAGATAATATTTATACATATTAGAATTATTGCTAATTTTATTGTATATCAGTCTTTGACTGAACTGGATTGATTAGTCAAAGTAATATGATCTCAATCTTAAGTAATAAAATCTGCAGAAACAATGATTTGGTATTAATTTTAGACAAATTATTCAGTAGTAAATTAATTTAAGTGACTTAAACTATACTAAATATGCATATAACATTTCACTTATTTTAAAGCATCAATTTGAAATTAATGTTCATCATCATCTTTATCAACCCATCATCGGCTCACTACTGAGCGAGGTCTCCTCTCAGAGAAGGGTTATAGGCCATAGTCCACCATGCTGGCCCAATGTGAATTGGCGGACTTCACACACCTTCGAGAAAATTATGGAGAACTCTCAGGTGTGCAGGTTTCCTCACGATATTTTCCTTCACCGTTAAAGCATGTGATATTTAATTTCTTAAACGCACTTAACTTCGAAAAGTCAGAGGTCCGGAATCGAACCTGCGACCCCCCGAATAGGAGACCACAGTCGTAACCACTAGGCTAGCACTGCTTATTTGTTAATAAGTTAGTAGTATCTAATTATTGTTATAATTCCAATTGTTTTAAGCTTAATTTTATATTTTGTTTTATATAAATCACGAATTAATTTCAGGTTAGATGAAATAATACAAGAAGATGAAAACATTAAGGAAGATTCTGTCAAAAGTGACAATTCACCCAAAATTATAAGAAGTGTTTCATTTGCTGATCAAGATGACAGTGAAACTATAGAAATAACTTTCAAACATTCTAATACAGAACCATCTAATGAATCTTATGATCCAGAAAAAGGTATTATAAAACCAAACGATATATATGAAGCCTATTCGACATTATTTGGAAAGGAAACCCCCTCTATACTTAAAAAATCTAAATATGAAGACATTTCAATAGCTAATTCATGTGAAGCTATAAATCCAATTGAAAAATTGCCTCAATACACAAGTGATGTAGAAGACAGTATAAAAACAATACTTATCAAAGATGTGGTTGAAAAATCAGATAACAATGGAAATAAAGTGCAGTATGATACAAGACCAACTAGCCTGTTCAAAAAGAAAAGACAGCAACAAAAGTCTTAATGCATTATAAGTTTTTCCCTGATAATAGTTAAAGCTTTTTATTTTACAGCTGAACATTAACTTTTGCATTATCAAAGTATTTAAATGTCACCGTAAGATTGTAAAAATTATTAGTTCATAAACGAACTAGTCAGATTTTAAACTGGCGCAAGATTGTGAACTCGGCGAACAGTATCGGTTAGTTTATAATTTTACGTACGTAAGCCTCAGCTGTCAGTCTGTCAGCGGGCTGTATCTCGTAAACCGTAATAGGTAGACAGTTGAAATTTTCACAGAGTGTGTATTTCTATTGCCGCTATAATAAAAATTAAATTAAATTAAAAAATAAAGGGGGAATACATACATGGAAAAGGAGTCGAAATAAAATTTTATTTTTTTATTATTTTTTAGCTTCAAAAATGAAGAAATGGGGGGCCATCAAAGTTTTCAGTTTTAGACCACTTTTGGGTCTATCTCAAAAAGTAAGCTACTTTGAAATTAAATACTATATAGAGTGTTTAAACAACAAATAATGAAAACACCGATTTATGATGCGGTTTATAAGTAATTGTGGCCAAAACAAACGAGCATTTTTCCCCATATGCTAATTTAGTACTATCTAAGAACTATTTAAATATCTAGTTAGGCTAGAAAAGTGATTTGGTCCGTACGGAACCCTTAAAGAGCTAGGCTCGATTCGCACTTGGCCGATTTTTTTTAGTTTGTGAGTGTTATCACAATCCATAGACAAGATATTCTGTTTTGTTTCTCTGTGGTAAAACAAATAGTTTTTGATCTGTGATTAACAATAGTACCTACTCAGTGGACACTTGTAATGTACTCTGTGGTCTAAAATTTAATTTAGTATTGGCCGGAGGGCGGAGCCTGGATATGTATTGTATTATACCCTTAGGCTGGAATCCAGCCGGCGCGGCCCCGGCCGGCGGCGCTGGATTCTACAGATCACAGAACATAATACTCTAACAAGCAGTATAGAGTGATCTGTGGAATTGAAGATTCCTTCTTCTTCTTCTTCTGCTCAGTGGCTCCTCGTCCTCGGCCCTCGCGTCGAGCGTTTGAGCCATAGTCCAAAGTGTTTATTAATTTTACAATTATTATGATTAGTGCATTGTATTGATGAGTTTTCGGTTTTTCACAAAATGATCCTCTTCAAAAACATTGTAAAAAATTTCCAAAACTCTGGCGGCGGCCATTTTCCATAGTCAAATTCATTGAGTAGTATGGTTTTCACAAAATGATCCTCTTCACTGTTTTTCCAAACAAAATTATGTAGCGTTTGAGCCATTCAAGTTTTTTTTTAAAATTTCAATTAAAAAGAATATTTCAATAAATAATTATTTCTAACAGTAACAAAACATTGTAAAAAATTTCCAAAAGTCTGGCGGCGGCCATTTTCTAAAAATTCTGAAGATTCCTTGGTTATGGTTTACTGGTTCTTACCAAAGAGAATGTAATCATTAGGTTACTTAGACAAAGAACTCTGTCTACGCTACGTTGAGTCTGGACTCCCCAACAAAGAAATGAACGTGCGCTAGCGAAGAGCACCAACATAAAAAAAATCTATTTTTCTGTCTTCTCTCAAGGACTTAGGCGAACTCGGTAGGTGCGACAGAGACAAACACTTTAGAGTGAGATAAACAGGAGCCGCCATATTAAAATTAGCGCATGTTTCAAAAATGCTCCTCGAAGTAGTGTTGGGTAGGACATGACATGAAAAAGAGTTTGTAAGAGTAGCCTCTTTTTTGCACTGAGCCAGTACAATGTACCACTTCAAATGAGGTGAGGCCGATGAGGCTTGGAACTTGGGCGAGGCGTACTGAAACTCGGCGATACGTTTGAAGTGACGAGTACAAACATGACATTTGATGTTATTTTAGTACAATTACAGTCTGAACTCTGATTGAAGACATATTGATAACTTTTAAAAGTTGCCGATTAAGATCTTTTCATTCCATGGCATTAGCGTCAAAGTAAAATATTCCTTGACTGTATTGATTTAAAGTCACAATTTCAGTACAACCGATTTTAACATGGAGCGTTATGGAGCTTATCGTACATACCGTATATATTATTTATATATGTAAATAATACCGTATATATATATCGTATATATTTATTTATATATAGTTATATTTGTATGCGTATAAGAATGCATGTACGAAATTGAGCTCTAATTCAATGGAGTTATGGTTTATTTTACTTTGACTTTGATCATCAACTTAAGACAATCAGGGGGCAGTGTCATAATTATTTGCCCGCGAAATTCAAATTTAATTTGGTTTTTCGCAATTTGTAAACTAGTACGACAAAGTAGATTTATGGCACTCAAATTGCCACAATGGCAGTTCTTCACAGGTTCTAAATATATTCATAAACTTCAAATAATAACAGTCGCTTCAATTCGCGCCCAATAACATTTCGCGCCTTATACGGCGTTCCCACGAGGCGAATTTGTTGAATGTTATTTATTGTGACCATCGTAGTCGCAATTCCTAGTTCCATGGTTACCATAGTCCTGCTTTATGACATTCAACAAAATTCGCCTTGTGGGAACGCCGTATCATTCAATCGTAGTTCCTAGTTCCATGGTCAATAGGATAGGTATATATATTTCCCTCTCGATCGAGAGTCGAGACTCTAAGTCGAAACTAGAAACGCTAGTCATTGAAGAGTGACGTAATATTGCATAGCCGTCTCTATCTCCTACTATTGTAATTTGAAGCGTAGGTCTCGCTTCCTCTCTGTCCTAGACGAAGAGTGTCCAGTGAGTAGGTAACTCGACTTCGCGACTATCGTGACATAAAATTTGAAGCAGTACAATGAAAAATTTTGAGCCGCTCTTACATTTTGACGTCATGTCCGGGACAAATGTAGCGCCTCTTGTATGTCCTACTCAACACTACCTCGAAGTTGCGCCAGCCGCCAGCCTGGTTCATCAAATTGTTACCCATTGTTACCATTGTTACTTGTTACTGGTAAATTATTTAGTTTATGCTTATTGCTGAATTTAACAGAAATTAACAATAGGGAATAAACAAACACAAATAATGTTGTCTCGTAATATAAGGTTCTTAAGCCGACGATATTCCCAAGGGCTTACGTTCAGAACATCTGAATCTTCACCAGTAAGTAGTTTATAGTCGTTAAATAATAAGTTTTAGTAAATTTAAGCGATTGCATGGTAGAATATGTTTATTACGACTGGAATAATCAATTGCTAAAGTATATAATATCTACTTATATTTTTAAAAATAATAGACGAACAAACTTTTATGTTCTTTAGACCCAGCAAAATGACAATCAAATAGGCCTATTCTACACTATGAACAAGGATTTATGCAAGCAGCTGTTCGCGCACGGCGGTCTGCCGAAGAGTTTCATGAAGCAGAGCAAGACGTTCACAGAGACTGCATTGATGGTCCGGCTCCCAGCTCTTGATATAATCAACTGCATTAAAGCCACAGACTTGGACAAACCAGCTGTGAGATATGTGCTGTGTATCCTTTTACAGTTATTTATTACTGTTAATTTTTCATCCTGGCATTCTTACCAAGCAGTGATAGCATAGTGGTTAGAACTGTGGTCTCCTATTCCACGGTCAAGTTTCCGGTTCAATCCTGGGCATGCACAAATGACTTTTTGAAGCTATGTGTATTTAAGTCATCAAGTATCACATGCTATAACAGTGAAGATAAACATCGTGAGGAAACCTGCACACCTGAGAGTTCTCCATAATGATCTTGAAGGTGTGTGAAGTCCACCAATTTGCATTGGGCCTGGGTGGTGGACTATGGCCTATAACCCTTCTCTGAGAGGAGACCTGCGCTCAGTAGTGAGCCGTGGATGGGATGATGATAATATGATTCTTACCAATATTATATGAGTGAGTCTATACTCGCATTTAAAATGAATTCTATATTAACTTCCTTAAGGATATCTGTCAGATGGTGAAAAAGGAACTGGAAAGTCACTAACTCTGGCTCATTTGTTACATTTTGCACATGAGAATGGTTTTCTGATTGTCCATATACCTTGGGGTAAGTGTACCATGTTACTTATTTGAAAACTATAATACAAACCCTACAATTCCTCACCCTCTATTACCCTCAATTTTACTTTCCTCTATTACCCTAATATTATAATACCCTCAATTTTTTGTTGAGATAAAAAATGACAAAATATATATAATAAAAATTTTAATTTTTCATTTTATTTATAAAATTAATTAAGTATGTTGACCTGTCTACTTGGAATCATATCAAATTGTCAATATGCTTGGTTTCTATCAAATTTAAAGGTGTCAAGCTGTTTGTGAGATATTTGTTTGTTTTTTGCTGTGAAAATCTAAATATCTTTCTAATCTTACAGTGTCAGAGTGGTTGAGAAGAGTACCTCGTCATAAGGAAATGTCTAACTCCCAGACTAAGGAAGGCTTTGTTGACATACCACTGGATGCCGCTGCATGGCTGCTACACTTCAAGATGCAGAATCAAGTTCTCTTGAAAACAGGAGATGTAAGTAATAATAATATTGTGTATAAATTATAATTTACATTCATCTATTTTGAACTTTCCAATATTTCTAACAACACAAGTCTTCAAAATCTATAAAATATATAAGTATGTATGTATTTAATTTTATTATTGCTGCTTTATATAGCATCATTATCATTGAGCTGGAAGAAGCAGTGAGCAAGTTGCGCTGGAATATTATAGGATTGTCTGAAGTCCGTAGAGAGGGGGAGGACTCGATAATCCTCAATTCCGGCAACTTGTTTTACTACCGGGAGGGCGATCAACAGTCCCAGGGTGGTGTCGGGTTCATCGTCCACAAGTCCCTCGTCAACAACATTGTACAAGTCAAGAGTGTGTCGAGTAGGGTAGCGTACCTTATACTCAGAATCACCAAACGTATTCGCTGAAGGTTATACAGGTCTACGCACCGACATCGACACATTCTGACGAGGAGGTAGAGGCGCTGTATGAGGATATATCAAAAGCCATACACGCCTCTACCACTCATTACAGTGTTGTGATGGGGGATATCAATGCAAGGCTGGGCGAACGAAGCGGAGCAGAGACGAGAGTGGGGCATTTTGGGTATGGGCGAAGGAACCAAAGGGGCCAAATGTTGGCCGACTTCATGGAGAAGGAGGGCCTCTTTATGATGAACTCCTTCTTCAGGAATCGGCCACACAGAAAATGGACATGGTTGAGTCCCGATGGTTCCACGAGAAATGAGATCGACTTCATTATGTCGACCAAGCGGCATATATTCAATGATGTCTCTGTGATCAATAGGGTGAAAACCGGTAGTGATCATCGGATGGTTAGAGGCACGTTGAATATTAATGTAAAGCTGGAAAGGGCCAGACTGGTGAAGTCCACTCTCCGACCTTCTCGTGCTCATATCCAAAATCCCGAAAACTTCCAACTTGAACTGCAGAACCGATTCGAGTGCCTAGCAGACTGCGTTTCTGTGGACGATCTAAACAACAGGTTCGTGGAAACTGTCCATACTGTGGGGTCTAAATTCTTTAAGACCCATCGCAGGAAAAGAACCGAAAAGTTCTCTGACCATACTCTCAAGCTAATGAAGGAGAGACAAGAGATGAGGCTGCAGTCATCGGCAGACGCGGCTGCCTACCGGCGGATTAATAGGCAGATCTCTAAGGCACAAACTCGCGACCTCCGTGTCTTTAATACCAAGTGTATTAAAGATACCATTGAGCGGAACAAAGGCTCAAAAGTGTTCGCGAGAGATCTGTCTATCGGACAGAGCCAGCTGACGCGGTTGAAAACTGATGACGGCCGTCTCGTCTCTTCTCGACCTGAGGTCTTGGGAGAGGTTGAGAAGTTCTATGGACAGTTATATACCACGACACAAAAACCTGTTGAAGATTTGGCGAAAGATCCCAGAGCCAAACTGACCCGACACTATACTGAAGATATCCCGGACGTCAGCCTATACGAGATTAGAATGGCTCTCAAACAGCTCAAGGACAACAAGGCGCCAGGTGATGACGGAATCATTGCGGAACTCCTGAAAGCGGGTGGAAAACCGGTACTTAAGATCTTTCAGCGATTGTTCAATTCCGTCATCCACGAGGGCACAACGCCGGAAGCATGGCACAGGAGCGTGGTGGTTCTGTTCTTCAAAAAGGGTGATAATACCTTGTTGAAGAATTATAGACCCATCTCGTTGTTGAGTCATGTTTATAAGTTGTTCTCGAGAGTCATTACGAATCGTCTCGCTCGTAGGTTCGACGACTTCCAGCCTCCCGAACAAGCCGGATTCCGAAAAGGCTTTGGTACCATAGATCACATTCATACGCTGCGGCAGGTTGTACAAAAGACGGAAGAGTATAACCAGCCACTTTGCTTAGCGTTTGTGGACTATGAGAAAGCCTTCGATTCGGTGGAAACTTGGGCTGTGTTGAGGTCGCTGCAGAGATGCTGGATTGACTACCGGTATATCCAAGTGTTGAAGTGCTTGTATGAAAACGCCACAATGTCAGTACGTATACAGGACCAGACTACGAGGCCAATCCACTTGCAGCGTGGAGTGCGACAGGGAGACGTTATCTCCCCGAAGCTCTTTACCGCTGCGTTGGAGGACGTCTTTAAGCTTCTGGATTGGAACGGGCTTGGCATCAACATAAACGGCGAGTACATCACTCACCTGCGATTTGCCGATGACATAGTAGTCATGGCAGAGACTCTGAGAGACCTCAATACAATGCTCAACGATCTCAGCAGGGTTTCTCAACAGGTGGGCCTGAAAATGAACATGAGCAAGACGAAAATCATGTCCAATGCTCATGCACCGCTCCACCCAGTAATTGTTGAGAACTCTGCACTCGAAATTGTCGACGAGTATATTTACCTGGGAAACACAGTCCAGCTAGGTAGGTCCAATTTCGAGAAAGAGATCAGCCGCCGAATCCAACTCGGCTGGGCAACGTTCGGGAAGCTCCGAGATGTCTTCTCTTCCAAAATTCCTCAGTGCCTGAAGACTCAAGTCTTCGAACAGTGCGTGTTGCCAGTGATGACTTACGGATCCGAGACATGGTCGCTAACTAAGGGCCTCATAAGTAGGCTCAGGACCGCTCAGCGGGCGATGGAGAGAGCTATGCTCGGAGTGTCCCTGCGGGATCGAATCAGAAATGAGGAGATCCGTAGGAGAACCAGAGTCACCGACATAGCTAAGCGAGTCGCGATACTGAAGTGGAAATGGGCACATAGTTCGAAGAGCTGATGGTCGTTGGGGTCCCAAGGTGCTGGAGTGGCGACCCCGCACCGGGAAGCGCAGTGTTGGCAGACCCCCCACCAGGTGGACCGACGACATCAAACGAGTCGCAGGGAGCCGCTGGATCAGGCGGCGCAAGACCGAGGCCTGTGGAAGTCCATGCAAGAGACCTTTGTCCAGCAGTGGACGTCTATCGGTTGATAAAGAAGAAGAAGAAGAAGAAGAAGATATAGCAGAAAGCCCAAAAGATTTTTGAAGAACTTTAAAGTACAGTGGACCCCCGGTAATCCGACAAAAATTTTGCAGGGCAGTGTCGGACTATCGAATTTGT
This sequence comes from Oeneis ivallda, assembly GCA_029955525.1. Lineage (NCBI taxonomy): Eukaryota > Metazoa > Arthropoda > Insecta > Lepidoptera > Nymphalidae > Oeneis > Oeneis ivallda. Next base: position 27,670,922 of record JARPMR010000003.1, on the reverse strand, counting down.
CGGATTATAGAGTACTGCCTAAGACCCCCTATAGTCCGGAATTTTTTACAAAAGAGTACCTTGTAATCCGACAAATTACAGATCCAATGATAAGATTCTATATGTTATATATATTATTATGTACTCTGAAGTACAAATCATGCGTCATTATGTCAAAGGGTCTAGCCGGATAGGTATGGCGAGTCGGCCCCCAAATGGGAACCTATATCGAAACTTATGTTATATCATCGACTTGATGTACCAACACAATATATGTAGGTTTCGCGCCCGGCTTCCGCTTTGACCTTGAGATATGGGGCAAAATAGGCCACACGCATAACTATCATTTAAAAAAAATATATCTCAAAAACTAATTCAGCTAGAGAAGTAAAACAAACTCGAGGCTTTAGGTTACTTTACAGAGTATATTATATAATTTTTTGGATTTTTTAGAATAATTATAAATATATATAAATAAATAAATAATATTTTTTTTTTCAGTCTTCTCAGTGATTCACAATTACGGAAATAATATAATATTATGCTCCTTTACGTGCACTATTACTCATAAAAATTTCGTGAGAAAAAAGTTGGGGATACACTTCGAAAAAAAAAATATATGATGTGGTCCTCATAGTGTTTAGGTATAAACAGGACTTTACCTATATCTTCTTCTTCTTTATCAACCTATAGACGTCCACTGCTGGACAATGGTCTCCTGCATGGACTCCCACAGGTCTCGGTCTTGCGCCGTTTGCATCCAGCGGCTCCCTGCGACTCGTTTGATGTCGTTGGTCCACCTAGTTGTGGGGTCTGCCAACACTGCGTTTTCCGGTCCGGGGTCGCCACTCCAGCACCTTGGGACCCCAACGACCATCAGCTCTTCGAACTATGTGCCCCGCCCATTTCCACTTCAGTTTCGGGACTAGCTGAGCTATGTCGGTGACTTTGGTTTTCCTACGGATCTAGTATATTCCAAGCATAGCTCTCTCCATCGCTCACTGAGTGACCCTGAGCCTTCTTATCAGGCCCATAGTTAGCGACCATGTCTCGGATCCGTAAGCCAGACTGTTTCTCATCCAAAATCCCTCAGTGCCTGAAGACTAAAGTCTTCGAACAGTGCGTGTTGCCAGTGATGACTTACGGATTCTAGACATGGTCGCTAACAATGGGCTCACTTAGCGTCACTCAGCGGGCGATGGAGAGAGCTATGCTCGGAGTATCCCTGCGAGATCAAATCAGAAATGAGGAGATCCGTAGGAGAACCAAAGTCACCGACATAGCTCAGCAAGTCAGAGTCAGAGTTGCGAAACTGAAGTGGAAATGGGCGGGACACATAGTTTGAAGAGCTGATGGTCGTTGGGGTTCCAAGGTGCTGGAGTGGCGACCCCGCACCGGGAAACGCAGTGTTGGCAGACCCCCCCACTAGGTGGACCGACGACATCAAACGAGTCGCAGGGAGCCGCTGGATCTAAGCGGTGCAAGACCGAGACGTGTGGAAGTCCATGCAGGAGACCATTGTCCAGCTGTGGACGTCTATAGGTTGATAAAGAAGAGGAAGATATCTGTTAAAATAGGGCATGACGCTGTGGATAGAATATTTGAAGCACGGAATCTAGGTGTTATCTTTGACTCTAACCTACATTTCGAATCACACATTAGAAACATAGTTAAAGGTTGTTTTTATAGGCTAAAAGTGATTTACAAAATGCGCCCCTACCTTAGTACTGATGTTAGAATACATTTATGTGAAGCTTTGATTCTTTCAAAATTAAATTATGCGGATATAGTATATGGACCATGTATACTTACCAGATCGGCCAAACTAGTGCAGAGGGTTCAGAATGCCTGTGCCCGATTTTGCTTCTCCATAGCGCCTCGGACCCATGTTAGCCCACACATTAATAATGCAAATATGCTAAATATGGAATCTAGGCGTAAGTTGCATTTAGCAACGATGCTGTTTGGCGTCATCGCCACAGGTAAACCAGCATATTTGCATGCTAAAATAGTTTGGAGACAGGAGTATAGTAAACGGATTCCTGCACCCAGAATCGCTATGGCAAGACATACAACAGCTGCATTTCGAGGTGCATTTAAGCATGCGGCCTGTAAGATCTGGAATGACCTCCCACCACCAGCTCGTAAGCTTAAATCAATAATATCTTTTAAGAAGGCGGTAAAGAAATATTATTTAGTCAAACAAAAATCAATATGATTAGAGATCATTCCGAGTCTTACAGGCACGAGTTTCACTAGGGGCTGCTGTACGTGTGGCTTTTCAGACACAATAGCATGTTATGTATTACTCATCGACTGTGTATGTGTATGTATAAATTTTACATGCTTTATTGATTTATTGGTTATATTGTATATTTTATATGATTTATTTATTTGTAGTGTAATACTTACTTTGTAATACTTATTTGTAGTGTATTACGTATCATGTTTAACTGTCGCATGGTCGGGCCGCGACGTAGTTAAAGGCTATGCCTGAAAATCAGCGCCGCAGCATTCTAATGCTGTAGCATTATGCTGAGGCAGTAGCCTTTTCAGCGACAACACAATATATATATAATCCTTAGCTACTACTTATTTTTCTGTAATTTATTCATTCAAAAATAATATAGGTTAGTGGTTAAGTTTTGTGTTTTTGAATTCTTCTGTATTTGTTGTATTATATGTTGTTAAAAAGCTGAATAAATGTATATTTATTTATTTTTTTATTTATTTATATAGGTAAGGTCCTGTTTATACCTAAACACTACGAGGACCACATCATATATTATTTTTTTTTCGAAGTGTATCCCCAACTTTTTTCTCACAAAATTTTTATGAGTAATAGTGCACGAAGAGGAGCATAATATTATATTATTTCCGTAATTGTGAATCACTGAGAAGACTGAAAAAAAAATTATTATTTATTTATTTATTTATTTATATATATTTATAATTATTCTAAAAAATCCAAAAAATTATATAATATACTCTGTAAAGTAACCTAAAGCCTCGCGTTGGTTTTACTTCTCTAGCTGAATTAGTTTTTGAGATATATTTTTTTGAATGATAGTTATGCGTGTGGCCTATTTTGCCCCATATCTCAAGGTCAAAGCGGAAGCCGGGCTCGAAACCTACATATATCGTGTTGGTACATCAAGTCGATGATATAACATAAGTTTCGATATAGGTTCCCATTTGGGGGCCGACTCGCCATACCTATCCGGCTAGACCCTTTAGTAAATTAAACAACACAAAGCTTACGTTATATTATAAAATTAACGAATTTGATTAAAAATAATCAAATAATAAATTAAATATTTATAAAATATTAAATAATAAATAATAGACCATGTCGGATTACAGGGGGTGCCGGATTAGACAAAGGCCGGATTACACTGTATTATATATTTTTTTTTCTACTACTAACAGTATATCTGCAAGGCATGCTATTTTTGCAAATTTTTTGAAATCTAATTTGTTTTGCAGTTGAAAATATCAAAGGAATATGTGTGGAGTAAACGTGAGACGACACCTGTAGGGGCATCACTAGCTGAACTGGTAGAGCATGGCATTGCGAGAGTGAAATACGCTTGTGACGTCATTGATGTACTCATCAAGGAGATAAAAATACTGTCCAACAACAAAAAGTAGGTATTGATAACATAAAGTAAAAAAATTTGAAGTTTTGTTTCACTGATGATTAGTGTGGGTAGTGGGGAACCTCAAAATTCTACAGAAAATATTTTGGCAAACCCAGATTATGACTGTGTACAAGCTAAAAGCCAGTCCTTAATGACATCTTGCTCTATATCTATTTGTATAAAAATAATAATGACTTTCTCAGATGCAAGACTTTTGTGGCAATAGATGGTTTCAACAGTTTCTTCTACCCTTTAACAAGGCTCAGAACACCAACAAAGAAAAAGGTCACTCCAGAAGAAGTCAGTCTTACTGCACCATTCATGGAAATTACTAAAAATGACTGGGTAAGTTATATATATATATATATATATATATATATATATATATATATATATATATATATATATATATATAAAGAATAATAATAAATTACAGAAAATATAACTGTCTTGTTTAGCACAAGAGGGACTGTTGTATAATGTTAAAGAATTATCTATTTAATAATTAATTGTATTTTTATTATCCACAGAGAAATGGTGTTGTTGTACTTACAACAGATCAACTAGCAGTTCCTGAAGACCACCAAGAAAATTACTTTCCTAAATATTTACTTTATCAAAAGGTAATTCAGAATTAATCTTTAAACGTAACTACTAAAGATCTTGTGATCTGTCTTCTTTTTTTTTTTATAATCTTTATTTATTATATAGGGCTTTTATACAATGTAAAGTTTATGAGAGCCCCATCATACCCTTATCATCTGTATTTGACGGTCCATAAATCCCTTGAAACTTGTCACCAGGAACAGCAGCACATTTTGACTGGAATATTCCTTATTAATTCGAATATATGATTTCGTCTTAAGTTCCAATAAAAGCCATCATGATTTTTAATATTACCTTGGATACCTGGGGTGTATCTAACCTAATAAGCAAACAATTTCAACTTCAAGACAGGAACTGTAAAGATTTTGATAAATAAATAGTAAAATTTGTGCTTTTACATTTTTTCATAATCAAAAATACATATACTTACCTAATTCTCAGCAGAATCAGCTTTCGGAACCAGTGGTAGATTCACAATTTGTCATAAGTGCCAAAATTAATAAATGATTTTGAATTTACCAAAACATTATTTTGTGTTCAGGGTTTTGAACATTTGGACCCGTTTGTGCCAGTGGAAATAGGAAGATACACTGAGAGGGAGATCATGTCCTGTGCCAGCTACTACAGAGACAGACTCTGGTTGAGAGGCCCACCAGAATTAGAAAGCGAACTGAAACTTGCTAGTGCCTGCAATCCTTATAATTTCATGGAATTGTGTGCTCCATTATAAATGTAATTTATTAATTTAGTATAAAATTTAGCTGATAAAAGTTTAGTGTTTCATTTAGTCAAATAGCTATATTAGAAAACTTCTTGAAGTACTTGAGCATAAGAAACATCTTAGTGCATAGATAATACACTATAAAGTCTTAGCGTGAGATCTATAGATGGCACTCACAATCAGCTCAGACTCAAGACTAAGTTAAAATGAGAGATGTCAGGACATATTATTTGTTTGTCATTTTAACTCTTTCTTGAGTCTTGTGCAGAGTCAGAGTGATCTATAGATCTCAGCCTTAGCATTCAGTTGCTATTATTTTTATCTTAGCTGTAAGTAGTATGAGATTAAACCTATTTAGTAATCAAATAAGATTTTTAATTAGAGAATATTTAATTCATATTATTTTTAAAATGAAAACAATCTCAATAATTAACAATAGAAGTAAGCTTATAACTTCTAATTGGATAATAGATTTCTCCTCTGCAGTTAGTAAAACTAATTCCCTAATGGAAGTCCAATGTAAAAAAAAACCAGAGTTAATAATTAAAAATAAAACACTTGTGATTTAATAATTTAATTTGCCATATACATTTATTAACTACAGTGGCTCGGCTTTTGAAACGTGCCGCCCTGATAGAGCCAAGATGAGTTTATAGAGGCGTCCTAGAGGGTCTTTCGATGCCCCCGAAACAATTTTTTTTTGCCGGACGCGTGTTTTTTTTTTTACAAAAAATACGAATAAACTTGTATTTTTAGGTTCTTCTTCTTCTTCTTGCAGTACCATCTTCTACCGAAGGTTGGCAATCATTAAGGCTAATTGTATCTTGTTTACCACTGCCCTAAACAATGACTTTGAGCTCATGTTAAACCACTGGCGAAGGTTCTTAAGCCAGGATGTTCGTCTTCGGCCAGGTCTTCTTTTGCCCTTTATTTTGCCTTGTATAATGAGTTTGAGCAGGTCATATTTGGAATTTCTCAATATGTGGCCCAGATATTCCAGTTTTCTCCTTTTGACACTTTTGAGTAACTCCATATTCTTTCCCATCCTTTGTAAAACGGTAGCGTTGCGAACATGATCCCTCCATGATATTCGAAGCATCCGCCTGTACACCCACATCTCGAACGCTTCCAGCTTGTTACTCATCGCTTGCGTTAGTGTCCAGGCCTCGACTCCGTACAACAGCACGGAGAAAACATAGCAACGCGCTACCCGCATCCGAAGGGATATTTTTAAATTGCGATTACAGAGCACTCTTTTTAACTTTGTAAAAGCGCTTCTTGCCTGTTCGATACGGCACCGTATTTCCAGACTGTGATCACCGGTTTCCTCTTTATTTTTAGGTTAGAAACGTAAATTTTCGATAAAAAATTTGCGTGAATCGAAACGTTGTTTGACACGACCGACGCAGGGTGGCCGTGTGCCGGGATTTGTGGGGAATTTCCCAACCTGTGGGGAGATTTGAAATTGTTTTATTTCTGACAATAATATGTACTTATAGCAAAAAAGCTTTTCCACTCTGAAACGACATGGACTGATATAGGTCGAACAGTGTGACAGAACCGAATTGGCCAACCCCGACTCCACGTAGTCTTGTCTGTCCTACCCCTAGAGTGTTTTTATGAAGCGCGAAGCCAGAAGCTCGCGGAGGAGGTCCTGAATGAAGCGAGCCTACGAGGCCGAGTGGAGCGAAGGGGGGAGGTGGCGAGCGAAGCGAGCCGGCGACCTCCGTAGCGAAACGAAGGTCGAGTAGGTGAAGCTGAATGAAGGGGCGACGGAGCGAGTCTTCTGGCGTAGCCCATTTGATTTGTAGCTTGAACAAAACATACATGGTCTGATATAGGTCGAACAGTGTGACAGAACCGAATTGGCCAACCCCGACTCCACGTAGTCTTGTCTGTCCTACCCCTAGAGTGTTTTTATGAAGCGCGAAGCCAGAAGCTCGCGGAGGAGGTCCTGAATGAAGCGAGCCTACGAGGCCGAGTGGAGCGAAGGGGGGAGGTGGCGAGCGAAGCGAGCCGGCGACCTCCGTAGCGAAACGAAGGTCGAGTAGGTGAAGCTGAATGAAGGGGCGACGGAGCGAGTCTTCTGGCGTAGCCCATTTGATTTGTAGCTTAAACAAAACTTACATGGACTGATATAGGTCGAACAGTGTGACAGAACCGAATTGGCCAACCCCGATTCCACGTAGTCTTATCTGTCCTACCCCTAGAGTGTTTTTATGAAGCGCGAAGCCAGAAGCTCGCGGAGGAGGTCCTGAATGAAGCGAGCCTACGAAGGTCGAGATATGTTTATAAAATAAATTGATTTCGGTTTAGATGATGTTTTATTTTATTTTTCAAAACATTTAGAAAGACTGCACCCGTAAGTTCTCACTGTTGGTTAGGTTAGAGGGTTGTAATAAAAAAAAAAAATAGTAAGTTTCTAGCGGAGGGAGTGAGGGGGGATGACGTACCTCCCCTTCTTCCCCCCCTCTCCCTCCACTTAACCAGGCGACACGTTTTAAAGGTTTTACCAATGTCAGTTTAATCAATATTAAAAAATTCATAAAAAAAAAAGTATGCGCGTCCGGCAAATAAAGTGAGGGGGGATGACTTCCCCTCCCCCCCCCTCTCCCCCCCTCCACCCCCACTTACCCCCTATCGGGGCGGCACGTTTCAAAAGAAAACCCACTACAGTAAACTTAATGGAATCTTAAACTTTGTAGCCTACAATATGGCGTTTACCGATGCATTCTCCCACATAGAACCAGAATATCACCTCCATTCCCACCAGGGTGTTCAGTGTGGCTTGCTTCACAGTCTGGTTTTTCCATGCACCTGTCTTGGCGCTAGTTAGGAGTTTAGCAATACCAGCTTTAATCTGTGGGATATCACTCAGTTTGGGAGGTGTCAGTTCTACCTTGGCATATTGTAAAAATATGTTGAATTTGGGCTTGGCTGCTACAAGAGCCGCTGTAAAATATAATATTAACTTGTTAAATAATGTGCAAGTTTCATGAAGTATTAAAAATGCAATATAACCTGACAAATTACATAACTCAGAATTTTAGAAATACGTAAAATTAACAGTGCAACTTACAGTTGATTAGTGAAGGTAGTTTAGCAGCCGCAGCCATAGTTTTAAATCAAAAAGTTGATTTTAATGAAACAAGTGAAGGTTTTGTGGATTTTATTCCTATTTTAATTTTAGCAGGAAATTCTTCCACCATAGAGTTAGACCACGAAAACCACAGACAAATAACCTAACAAACGAATAAATAAAAAAATTACAAAAACTTGGCGCGGCTGTGCGCCACTGTGCTCAACATTAGTATTGCCATTGTAAACTTGAGACTTTTGGGAAAAAAAACATGCACACAATGAAATCCTATCAAGAAGCTTAAATACTTACAACACTGGAGACTGCAACGCAAACAAAGTTCTGAGGACAAAAATTTCGCCTTAAATTACGTCACGAATGTTTTTATCTCTTTCTTTAGGGTGACCACGTTGATCCTTAGTTCAGGATACATACTTACGGTTTAGGTAATATACCCTGTATTTCGGGTACGAACGTGTAAGCTGAGGTGTTTGAACACCCACATTAATTAATGTGGGTGTTCGAACACCTCAACTTACACGTTGAAATTTTCACAAATTATTGTTTTAGGTCCCATGTAATACGGGCTGAAGCTATTGGCCTTTATCAGACACAGTTCTAGACTAATGAGAATTTCATGTCAGAAATATCCAACAATGTCCTGGGGATTGAACTCATGACCTCAAGATTTCAAAGCGATGAAACTTATTTAATAGTAATGAAAAACAGCAATATTATGGTTAACTATTTTTTATTCGTTAAATATAATAGGAATAAAAAGCAGATTAGAACAATAAGGAAAATATTTACACATGTGAAAACAAAATCGTTTTGTGTAACATTTGTCTTTTTGTCCTAATATCCCTATGATTTTTAAGTAAGACGACATACGTATCTGAATAAATTTACTTACAATGAATTTTAGAAGTTCGGTTTCGTGTAAGTCAGAACAAATAATAGATTCAGTGATCGGATGGTTTGGAAATATATTTTGTAAAATAGGTAGAAACTTTTGTACAGCTGCCATAACTAATTTATTTTGAATGTTTGGGAGTTGAAGTTGACCCCTCAAAACTGCGTGTTTAAAAAGTTGATCTGGAGTAAACAACTAGTTGAAAAACGCCAACTGATGTAAAACATAACTTTCCCCGGTCAACAAAGGATGTGAATGCTGAATAGTGAATACCGATTCACATCTATTTAGTTATTTAAGCTTCTTGGATCCAATAGTGAATTTTCAAGATTTCCCTTTACCAACCGACCAAGAGCATAAAAATTGGATGACCAGGAGTTCCTCAAAACGCCATGAACGCCACCGCCGCCAACTTATACTTGTGGTGAAGCATGTCTTTTGTGTGATACTTGTTTTTTTTTCGCATTTTGCTGTCAACCCTTGTGTGGTGATATTGAAACTTCTTAGTTTTGTAACATTCTAATATTTAAAATGATGAAGCTATATTATAGTACATCATATTAATGTCATTACATACTAAAATTTTAAATACAATAAACCTATTATCATAAGATATGCATTTTATTACACCTTGATTCTTCGTCCGAGCCAGTCGGAGCCAGCCGAGCGCGAGTCAACCATTATTGTGTAGTGTGATAACTGGTATACATAATCATTAATCTGTGGTGTGGTAGTGGTAGTGTCTGCGTCATGGAACTAGGAATTACGACGCGTATTGTAGTTGTAATTCCATGGTAATTCTTAATTCAATGCTTGAGTCTCTGTGTCACCTACCAAAGAGAAGAGATAAAAATTTATTTTGTCTCAGTCTTGCAACTTGCAAGCTTGAAACACGTTTAGGTAATGTACTCTGTGGCTTGAAACTAGGAGTAATGTTCTGTGCTTGAAAGTTGAAAGAAAAGAGAAAAGGAGAAAAGTAAGCCGGCGATCAAATCAAAGATATGAAATAATTAATTTCCAATTCATAGAACACTAACACAAAAGCATTGAATTGTTAAAGAAACAGAGGCTAAGTTATTTCTTTAACTGCTAAAATGATCCGCTATAGTGAGTATTGGTATAATATTATTGGACTAAGTTTAGTAGTATAAGCGAAGCGTGGCTGCCGTGTTAAACAAAATATGAAAAAACATAAATTATTGTTCTATTGGCAGCCACTATTTTAAAACAATGCTTGTTTAACTACCTAATAGCATTCCTCCTTTTATGTTTACATGCTATTATTGTTTTTGCATTTATATTAATTTAAGGCCACGTCATTCTATTGAAAGCGCCGGCGTTATTGATGTTTATCACGAATCTTGAAATACCTACTTGCATATTTTAAAAGCAGTGATGGTTGTTATCTATACTTATAAAAAAGACTTGTCCTGACTGACTGACTAACCTATCAAACACATAGCAGATCCCTTTTACATATATAGTCACTCACTAAGAAAATAATTTTTGAAATTCCACTCCCCAGGGGGTTTTATAGGGGGCAAAAGTTTGTATGAGAGTCTGTCATTTTTCAAGTTATGTCCATAAAACATTAAGACAATCAAAAACAAAGATGTATGACATGTTTCACATTCATCACTTCTGTATTGACTTATTCTACATTTCAGTAATACCAGTGCTAAGTCTGCTAATTTTAAGTGATGCAATCCTGCAAGGAACAGTTGATGTAAAGCGGCTGCAAGGTATCCTGGAGGAAGGTGCGAAGAGCAATGATGCTGGTGTACTCTACTACTCCCTCAAAGGCCTGACCCTGCTAAAGGCTCCCATACCAGATATCTGTAATGTAAGTTGTTAATCCTTGTATTGTATTTGTGGAGGGGACGCCTGCTAACGCCAGGCGGGTGATCAGTCCTGTGTCGGAACTATTCCACCCAATTCCCCGTGTTTGGACACAGGTTACTGGTGCCCAGGCAGCCTACCCCCCTCAAACCTACCTGTAGCTTTCGTAAACCTAACAATATCTCCTATTGAAAGGTTTGTTAGGTCTTCTTCACTTAATCTATCCTTACCTTGCAGTTCCCATCTTACCAATGAGTACATAGGGCACTCAGCTATAAAGTGGAAGCTGGTCTCTTCCTCGCCACACTGTGGACAGGATGGGTCTTCTTGAATTCTCATTATTGTGAGATGTCTATTTAGCAGACAGTGTCCCGTTGCTATCCTATTACCAATGCAATATTGTTCCTACTTTGTGACATAATTTGTCTTGTCTTCTTTTTATCGAATGATTTCAGGAACAATTTGTTAATCCTTGCTAATACTGTAAATGTAAAATTGGTTTGTTAGTTTGTCCTTCAATTATATTCAAAATTCAAAATTATTTATTTCATGTAGGCCAACCTGTGGCTCTTATGACACATCAAGATTCTACCACACTTGGAGTTCATCTTGGAGTAAACAACTATAGTTTTAGATTATAACACTAGTGTAGAATGTATACCCATAATTATGAATGACTTTTTTGCAGGTTATATCAAAAATCAGCATTGATCTCGAGAGCATTGAACAAGTGTTCTATCTCACAAATGCGGCAGAACTAGCCGGCTGTCAGAACTACCTCAAGCCTGATATCCTGGGGCCGCCTGTGGCTGTTCTAGACAAGAAGGATGCTTCACTGGCAGACATCTATCATGCTATTTACTCTATGAAGGCTTTGGGCAAGGGCACTGTGTATGACAGGGAAGACTCCTTGAAAAACCTTATACAGATTTTGAAAAAGGATGACACTCCAGCCAAGTATGTTGAAAATGTTCTTTTACTAACTGACCTTGTGTCATATAGTGTAACTAGCTTTTGCCTACCTGCAACCTGCATGGTCTTTTAAAAATCCTTTGGGAACCCTGGGTTTTTTCTGGGAAAAAGTTGTAGAAGTCCTAAACTATACCCATGCAAAAATCAAGTCCGTTTATTGTTGTGCTGCTGTTTACATGAAACACATCTTGGCCAGCTTATTAATTGAAACGTTTCAAAAATACTGTACAGTTTTTATCTTTGTAGCATATTTATTTTGCAATCTTATGGTTCAATTTCACTCAATTGAGACTATTCTTTTTCAGAAATCTGTTTTCGTAATTTGAACCCCTTATGTATGCATATTTGTAATTAAACTGCCACATATCTTCCAAGTTACCTTGCATTCATATTAGACTCCATGGTCACTACGAAGTTGGACAGTCAAAAGCTATCATGTCTTTGAATAAAACTATTCCAACAGCTATGGCTACGTGTTCGCGCTGTGCGAGCACATGGGCTGCGGCGCGTGGACGGCGCTGCACGCCGAGAGCGCGCTGCTAGCGGCCGACGAGACTGACTCCAAGGTGCTGCACTTCGACGGAGGCCTGCCCGTCACCTCCTTAGTGCTGTCTACCATACTCAGGTACTGTAGTGGTGCAAGTGCTGTCTGCACTATTCCAACAGCTACGGCTACGTGTTCGCGCTGTGCGAGCACATGGGCTGCGGCGCGTGGACGGCGCTGCACGCCGAGAGCGCGCTGCTAGCGGCCGACGAGACTGACTCCAAGGTGCTGCACTTCGACGGAGGCCTGCCCGTCACCTCCTTAGTGCTGTCTACCATACTCAGGTACTGTAGTGGTGCAAGTGCTGTCTGCACTATTCCAACAGCTACGGCTACGTGTTCGCGCTGTGCGAGCACATGGGCTGCGGCGCGTGGACGGCGCTGCACGCCGAGAGCGCACTGCTAGCGGCCGACGAGACTGACTCCAAGGTGCTGCACTTCGACGGAGGCCTGCCCGTCACCTCCTTAGTGCTGTCTACCATACTCAGGTACTGTAGTGGTGCAAGTGCTGTCTGCACTATTCCAACAGCTACGGCTACGTGTTCGCGCTGTGCGAGCACATGGGCTGCGGCGCGTGGACGGCGCTGCACGCCGAGAGCGCGCTGCTAGCGGCCGACGAGACTGACTCCAAGGTGCTGCACTTCGACGGAGGCCTGCCCGTCACCTCCTTAGTGCTGTCTACCATACTCAGGTACTGTAGTGGTGCAAGTGCTGTCTGCACTATTCCAACAGCTACGGCTACGTGTTCGCGCTGTGCGAGCACATGGGCTGCGGCGCGTGGACGGCGCTGCACGCCGAGAGCGCGCTGCTAGCGGCCGACGAGACTGACTCCAAGGTGCTGCACTTCGACGGAGGCCTGCCCGTCACCTCCTTAGTGCTGTCTACCATGCTCAGGTACTGTAGTGGTGCAAGTGCTGTCTGCACTATTCCAACAGCTACGGCTACGTGTTCGCGCTGTGCGAGCACATGGGCTGCGGCGCGTGGACGGCGCTGCACGCCGAGAGCGCGCTGCTAGCGGCCGACGAGACTGACTCCAAGGTGCTGCACTTCGACGGAGGCCTGCCCGTCACCTCCTTAGTGCTGTCTACCATACTCAGGTACTGTAGTGGTGCAAGTGCTGTCTGCACTATTCCAACAGCTACGGCTACGTGTTCGCGCTGTGCGAGCACATGGGCTGCGGCGCGTGGACGGCGCTGCACGCCGAGAGCGCGCTGCTAGCGGCCGACGAGACTGACTCCAAGGTGCTGCACTTCGACGGAGGCCTGCCCGTCACCTCCTTAGTGCTGTCTACCATACTCAGGTACTGTAGTGGTGCAAGTGCTGTCTGCACTATTCCAACAGCTACGGCTACGTGTTCGCGCTGTGCGAGCACATGGGCTGCGGCGCGTGGACGGCGCTGCACGCCGAGAGCGCGCTGCTAGCGGCCGACGAGACTGACTCCAAGGTGCTGCACTTCGACGGAGGCCTGCCCGTCACCTCCTTAGTGCTGTCTACCATACTCAGGTACTGTAGTGGTGCAAGTGCTGTCTGCACTATTCCAACAGCTACGGCTACGTGTTCGCGCTGTGCGAGCACATGGGCTGCGGCGCGTGGACGGCGCTGCACGCCGAGAGCGCGCTGCTAGCGGCCGACGAGACTGACTCCAAGGTGCTGCACTTCGACGGAGGCCTGCCCGTCACCTCCTTAGTGCTGTCTACCATGCTCAGGTACTGTAGTGGTGCAAGTGCTGTCTGCACTATTCCAACAGCTACGGCTACGTGTTCGCGCTGTGCGAGCACATGGGCTGCGGCGCGTGGACGGCGCTGCACGCCGAGAGCGCGCTGCTAGCGGCCGACGAGACTGACTCCAAGGTGCTGCACTTCGACGGAGGCCTGCCCGTCACCTCCTTAGTGCTGTCTACCATACTCAGGTACTGTAGTGGTGCAAGTGCTGTCTGCACTATTCCAACAGCTACGGCTACGTGTTCGCGCTGTGCGAGCACATGGGCTGCGGCGCGTGGACGGCGCTGCACGCCGAGAGCGCGCTGCTAGCGGCCGACGAGACTGACTCCAAGGTGCTGCACTTCGACGGAGGCCTGCCCGTCACCTCCTTAGTGCTGTCTACCATGCTCAGGTACTGTAGTGGTGCAAGTGCTGTCTGCACTATTCCAACAGCTACGGCTACGTGTTCGCGCTGTGCGAGCACATGGGCTGCGGCGCGTGGACGGCGCTGCACGCCGAGAGCGCGCTGCTAGCGGCCGACGAGACTGACTCCAAGGTGCTGCACTTCGACGGAGGCCTGCCCGTCACCTCCTTAGTGCTGTCTACCATACTCAGGTACTGTAGTGGTGCAAGTGCTGTCTGCACTATTCCAACAGCTACGGCTACGTGTTCGCGCTGTGCGAGCACATGGGCTGCGGCGCGTGGACGGCGCTGCACGCCGAGAGCGCGCTGCTAGCGGCCGACGAGACTGACTCCAAGGTGCTGCACTTCGACGGAGGCCTGCCCGTCACCTCCTTAGTGCTGTCTACCATACTCAGGTACTGTAGTGGTGCAAGTGCTGTCTGCACTATTCCAACAGCTACGGCTACGTGTTCGCGCTGTGCGAGCACATGGGCTGCGGCGCGTGGACGGCGCTGCACGCCGAGAGCGCGCTGCTAGCGGCCGACGAGACTGACTCCAAGGTGCTGCACTTCGACGGAGGCCTGCCCGTCACCTCCTTAGTGCTGTCTACCATACTCAGGTACTGTAGTGGTGCAAGTGCTGTCTGCACTATTCCAACAGCTACGGCTACGTGTTCGCGCTGTGCGAGCACATGGGCTGCGGCGCGTGGACGGCGCTGCACGCCGAGAGCGCGCTGCTAGCGGCCGACGAGACTGACTCCAAGGTGCTGCACTTCGACGGAGGCCTGCCCGTCACCTCCTTAGTGCTGTCTACCATGCTCAGGTACTGTAGTGGTGCAAGTGCTGTCTGCACTATTCCAACAGCTACGGCTACGTGTTCGCGCTGTGCGAGCACATGGGCTGCGGCGCGTGGACGGCGCTGCACGCCGAGAGCGCGCTGCTAGCGGCCGACGAGACTGACTCCAAGGTGCTGCACTTCGACGGAGGCCTGCCCGTCACCTCCTTAGTGCTGTCTACCATACTCAGGTACTGTAGTGGTGCAAGTGCTGTCTGCACTATTCCAACAGCTACGGCTACGTGTTCGCGCTGTGCGAGCACATGGGCTGCGGCGCGTGGACGGCGCTGCACGCCGAGAGCGCGCTGCTAGCGGCCGACGAGACTGACTCCAAGGTGCTGCACTTCGACGGAGGCCTGCCCGTCACCTCCTTAGTGCTGTCTACCATGCTCAGGTACTGTAGTGGTGCAAGTGCTGTCTGCACTATTCCAACAGCTACGGCTACGTGTTCGCGCTGTGCGAGCACATGGGCTGCGGCGCGTGGACGGCGCTGCACGCCGAGAGCGCGCTGCTAGCGGCCGACGAGACTGACTCCAAGGTGCTGCACTTCGACGGAGGCCTGCCCGTCACCTCCTTAGTGCTGTCTACCATACTCAGGTACTGTAGTGGTGCAAGTGCTGTCTGCACTATTCCAACAGCTATGGCTACGTGTTCGCGCTGTGCGAGCACATGGGCTGCGGCGCGTGGACGGCGCTGCACGCCGAGAGCGCGCTGCTAGCGGCCGACGAGACTGACTCCAAGGTGCTGCACTTCGACGGAGGCCTGCCCGTCACCTCCTTAGTGCTGTCTACCATACTCAGGTACTGTAGTGGTGCAAGTGCTGTCTGCACTATTCCAACAGCTTTGGCTACGTGTTCGCGCTGTGCGAGCACATGGGCTGCGGCGCGTGGACGGCGCTGCACGCCGAGAGCGCGCTGCTAGCGGCCGACGAGACTGACTCCAAGGTGCTGCACTTCGACGGAGGCCTGCCCGTCACCTCCTTAGTGCTGTCTACCATACTCAGGTACTGTAGGTCTAATAAGGTCAGGTAGGGTGCTAATTAGGGTGTTTTACTCCTAGTGAGAAATAACCTAAAAATATAAAAATAAGATAGTTTAGGCAATAAGGAATCGGGAAGTGGAAGTATCAGTACACAAAATTATAAAATAAATTTTATATTTAATTTCAAAGTTTTCACTTTTTTTGTCTATGCTACAATTAATATGCGAAACGCATCGAAACGTCAAACAGTATCCGCCATTACACTACGTCAAATGTACTTTATTTTTTTATTTTATTTTATTAATTCTTTATTGTCATGAACAATTACATGTAACGTTAACTAGCGTACACTAACTTAATTATTTGACAAACTTACAGGCTAAATTGCGCCTATTAAAATTTTTATGCAGAAGACTGATACATTTAAATCACGAAAAATATTAATTACAATAATATTGTACTAGATGTGTATATGCGAGGTACTTGAGCTGTACCTCTCTTTTTGTAGGGTACCTAACAAAAACTAGCTACTGCTAGTCACTTCGGGCGGCTTCCATACCAAACCGGTAACAGCGGCCGCGCGAAGTGCCACCCCGCTCCCCGCACAAAAGTGAAAGGCAGGCGAGAACGGGGATTTAGCACGGTGCACGCGTGTCGTAGGTATTCTTGGTTATGCTTGCAGTCTCGTCATCGGCCCGCGGAAACAATACGAAGTGATGGGGCAGTTTGTACGTACCGTATCTATCGATATATGGCAAATCAATGATTTTAGTTTTACAAATATTTGATATCAGGGGATTTTTATGATACTTGTTCAACGTATAGAATTTACGTGTGAGTTTATATATAAAGTCACATAAAAGAGGAAATTTTATTTCATAATGTAAGCGATTTAAGTTGCATTTAAACGGAGTATTGTACGCAATTTTTAATGCTTTGTTTTGTATGGTTTGTAAAGGTTTATAATTTGTAAGACAAGTACTACTCCAAATAGGGCACGCGTACGATAAAGTAGGTCTAACGAGTACACTGTAAATGTTAAGTTTAGTCTTGGAACTAATTTTGCTCTTACGATTTAAGATTGGGCTTAGAGCACCAAGAACTTGAGCGCCCTTGACACGAAGATTAGCAATGTGCTTAGACCAATTTAATTTAGTATCCATAGTAACACCAAGATAGCGAACGGAGTGCCTCCATTCCACGCTGTGACCTGCGATCTCAAGAGTTCTTTGTGGAGGTTGGCGATGCCGTGTGAATAAGATGGCTTCAGTCTTATCCTCATTCAGCTTCAGCTTCCATTTAGTGAAGAAATTGTGCAGTAATTCAACGGACAGTTGTAAGCGACAAATTATCAAATCAATGTCATCAGATGATGTGAAAGACGCGGTATCATCTGCAAAGCAGGCTAAATTTGTTCTAGGTTGTACTGGTATGTCATTTAGGTACAATAAAAATAAATATGGGCCCAAAATAGATCCTTGAGGTACGCCAGCTGGCACTGTCTGGCATGAGGATTTAGCTTCACCAATGTGAACTGTGAACTTACGGTTCTCAAGGTAAGACTTTATGAGTTTTATTATTGGCAAGGGGATACCCATATATAATAAGGGGACACCATACATACACCATACATACATACATAAAGGGGATACCATAATTACCAGTTTGTGAAGTAAGCCCTGATGCCAGATGCTGTCAAATGCCTTTTCTACATCAAGTAGGAACATTCCAGTAGATTTGTGAAGATTAAGATTATGGGTGACATGTTCACAGACTCTAGCCAATTGATGAGCTGTAGAATGTGATTGACGAAATCCAAATTGCTCATTGATAAGTAAATGCTCAGAAGCTGCTCGTAAACGAGAATAAATAATCTTTTCAAACAGCTTCCCCAATGATGGGAGTAGACTAATGGGTCTGTAGTTGGACGGTATAGTATCATCCTTACCAGGTTTCTTTAATGCGATTACTTTGGCAGTTTTCCAGGCAGAAGGAAAGTATCCCAAGTACAAACAACTGTTAAAGATTTTTGTCACTAAGACAACAGCCTTTTGAGAAAAGTTTTTGAGTAATGCATTAACAACATCATCATCACCAGGTGCTTTACGATTTTTTAAGGTTGTTAACACCTTACGAATTTTTGCTGGCCGAACAGCTTGTGTTAAATTGGAAATTCTATAGTTATGGATAATATCCATAGAGTTTTGAACTGCTAGATCTAGGTCTGCGCTCGGCCAGTTATAAGTGAGTGTCATGTTAGCAAGAAAAGCAGTAGCAAGAGCATCGCACTGTTCAACAGCAGTAGTTGACATAGTTCCATCGGGAAGTTTGAGAGGAGGTATCGATATGCGTTTAGGTTTTAAGGATCTAGCTACTCGCCAAACATCAGCCCTAGGATTTTCGATTTTTACGAGTGTTTTCTTCCATTTGTCTGCGGATATTTGTGCAGCGAAACTAATCAAGCTGCAAAGGCGATTTATGAGACTGCGAACAACTCTCTTAAATGTTCCTTTAGATAACCTATTGTCACAGCGACGCAAGTAGTTTTTATATCTGATCATTTGTTGTACATATCGAGGCAATTTGGTAACTCAATCATTTTTTAAAGTGCCCTTAGGGACAGCTGAGTCTCTAGCACTAAGAATGGTTTTGTGCAGATGTTCAACAGCGTAATCAATATCTTCAACTGAAGAAAATTATTGAGAGGAGATATTAATATATTCGTCCAAATGTGCGCGATAATTACTCCAATTAGCATCTTGGTAACGGTAATATTGAGTTTTTGGCCTGTAATGCACATAACCTCCGATGCTAAAATATATTGGATAATGGTTGGATGATAAAGCCACTAATGCCTGGACTTCACTGATCTTTAGAATATTACGTGTCAAAACTAAATCAGGTTTAGTGGCTTTATATTCAGAGGAATAATTTACTTGTGTTGGAATATCTGGAGCAAGAATGGTATAGTCGTGGTTCAACATGTGACTAAATAGAACCCTGCCACGTGTATTAGTGCAAGAACTTTGCCAATAATTGTGATTAGCATTTAAATCACCGGCGATAAGCACGTGTGCACCAAGACTTAATAAAATATCAAGATCATATTCCATAAGAGGTAAGTTGGGAGATTGGTAAGCGGATACTAGAATATGTTCATTTCCCGATATTCTAACGCTAATACCAATTGCCTCAATATTTTTAGTTTTAGGTATCGTAATGACGGAGTGATTTATGTTATTTTTAATTAAAATGGCTACACCTTGTCCTCGACCAGTGTGGTGCTTATCTTGTCGATAGCAAGTATAGCCAGGTGTCTCAAGGGAAATATTTGAGGTGAGGCGAGTTTCGCAAATAAAAATTATATCGACAAATACGGAATGCACTGCAAAATCAAGTAATTCGTGTATCTTACTACGTACGCCATCGGCGTTCCATGAGAGTAGGCACATTTTATTTTTATTAAACATACTGACCGAGGTGTCTGAACACAAGCATAACCTTCTCTAATGGAGATGTGCAAGATGTAAATTGAGTTTTAAGTTTACGTAAGATTAACAATATCTCAAACATTTCCTTTGTTGCTGCTTACACTACGTCAAATGTACTGACATTTGACGTAGTGTAATGGCAGGTCTATATAGTTCATCCGCTCAAATATTTTGTAGTGCAAATACACGGTATTTTAGATACTGTGGGAAAATAATTACACTATTTAATCATTTAGTACCATCAGACACTTTTCAAAAAAGAGTAAAATACCCTATTTAGTTGTTCATACTTAACTAAATTTTGAGTTCTCAACTTGACCCTACTTTTCTACATTGAACATTGTGAAGAGAAAAGCAGTATTTTAAGACCTGTCATTTTACTTTAGAGATTCTTTACAACTGCATTAGCACCATTACAGTTAACTTCAGATTTTTAATTCAGTGGTATCTAAAACAAAAATGAATGTGTATATTGATTGACTGTCTCAAATGTGCTGAGGAAGTGAGTTCCATAGGAGAGTAGCTTCTGAAGAAAAAGAATATTTGTAGAAAAATAAATTGTTCATTTAGAACATACAAGAACCTCAAGAAGCCATCCCCGCTGACGGAGGAGCAGCGCTACAAGTTCGCCGCCTACCTGCTGTCGCGCCGCTCCGTGACGTCACCGCGCGGGGCCTCGCTGCTGCTCGAGGCCGCTCTGCACCTCGCTGATGAACAGGTACACTCCGCGTCTATTTCCTTGAGTGCTCTGAACATAGCCACGACTCATTGAGCAGTAGCAGAAGTAGTTCCCCCGCGCGTAAATTTTCAATTCTATAAATATCTATTTCTTCTAGTACAAAACAATAGTACTTACAAAAAATATTTTTTCAAGCAAAATTTTTGTCTTTTAAACTTATATCCTATGTCTAAATAGGGAGAGCCAAAGAATTTTGTAAATCATATTCCTATAAATATGCTGTACGATCCAACATCTCACCACATCATTATCACAAGAAATCTTCAAATATAATTGGAATTGTCGGGGTCCTCATTACTGTAATGTAGAGACATTAATCTATGTACATTTTTCTTTTGCAGCCAACACCAATCAGCATTGTGTTCAAAGACAAAAAATACATCACATCCGATGCAGACACCATTGAGTTCTCAGTCACTGACCTCATTGGGAGACCCATCCCCAACCTCAAGCCTGAAGAAGTTGTGGCTCAGTCCGGCACGCGCTTAGCCGACGACGTGGTCGTGTTGTCCAAACAACCTTTAAGCCAGAAACCGAACGAGCAGACAACCTTCGTCCTTAATCTGAGTAAGATTAAGGCTCAACATGGCTTGTACAAGATATCTTTGAGTGCTGGCAGTAAGTCTGCCAACTTCAATGTGGCGGTGCTGGGCGAGATCGTGGTGTCGAGCGTGGAGATCGGCGTGGGCGACGTGGACGGCACCACCAGCCCCAAGCTCACCACCGTCACATACCCCAACAAGCTGGCTGAGAAACTGCAGGCTGACCATTTGCAGAAGTGAGTCCGTTGTTAAAACATTGGTAACACAATTGATTGCCAAACGACCGAGCCTGCATTGAACTGCAATTTTTGTTATGTCAACTTCATCCAAACTACAATTTTCGTTATGTAGACTTCATCTAAACTGCAATTTTTTTTAAATGTAAACTATTCAAACTGCAATTTTCGTTACGTCAACTTTATCCAAACTGCAATTATCGTTATGTCGACTTGATTCAATTTTTTAAAATTTTTTTTAAAACAATTCACAATGTTATAGTTCTTGCAATTCACGTGGGCGACTGACTTATGGTTGTGTGTGTGTCGTATCTGTATAAGTGTGAGCGAGTGCAATGCTCGCGCCTGCCCGCTCCCACCTAGGCTTTGACAGGCACGCACACTTATGCAATGTGCATGTACACGAAGTAACCACAAGTAAAGCTCACTCGCCTTCGTGAATTGCAAAAACTGTATCAATAAAAATTCATCCCGCCACACTGCACCGTCGACGACATCAAACGAGTCTAAGGGAGCCGCTCGATTCCAGCGGCGCAAGACTGAGGCCCGTGAAAATCCTCGCAAGAGAACTTTGTCTCAGATGATAAAGAAAAAGAAGAAATTGGAGTATTCGAACTGTAATTTTCGTAACGTCAACTTTAGCCAAACTGCAATTCTGTGGTAACACTCGTAACGTTTTGGCAGGGTGAGCCTCAAGTTCAGCGTGCGCGACAAGTTCAACAAGCCGGTGCTGGTGCAGCAGGCGTTCGTGCGCGTGGCGCCGCTCACCGGCGCGGAGGAGGCCATCTACGTCGCCGAGCCCGACAACTCCAACACCTACAAAGTCGACTTGGTAATGATGTAGCATTTAAAGTGAACCTCATCCAAAAAGTTATTTTTATTGCGATTGTGATCATTGGAAAGCATTGATGCGGTCTAGGTTGAAGCGCGCTTGTCTAGAAAGTGCCTATCACGCAAGTTATACGTGGCAGGAGGGGTGCCAGAATTTCCACACTTTAGCATCATTTCGTTTCAGAAACTTTTAACTAAAACCAACCAACATTAAAAAAAAAAATACTGAATTAGAAAAGTTTCATTTACTTTCAATGTCTTGACAGTATCGTTCAGAGATAGTGTAAATAAGAATATGTAATTAAAAATAAAATTATAATAGACATCTCATAATTTATCATAACTTGTATTAGGATCATCGCCTTAATTTAATGTTTCAATAAAAGTCATCATTTTGGTTTCATCTAAAGTGTATAACTAAAATAAATGATGGTTGGTAACTTTTGATGAGAGCCCTATACTGAATACCGACAATCCGAAGGTTCATCCAGAGTGAAAGTCACATATTAATGTTTGTCGTAGAACGTGGGCGCGATCTCGAAGCACCTGAGCCACGCGAACGGCGTGTACTCCGTGACGCTGCTGCTGGGCGACAGCGCCGTGGCCGCGCCCGTCGCCTGGCCGCTCGCCGACCTCGCGCTGCACTTCGGCAGGGACGCCAACGCGCTCGGTGAGCAGTGACCACTTACACTACGATCTCGAAGCACCTGAGCCACGCGAACGGCGTGTACTCCGTGATGCTGCTGCTGGGCGACAGCGCCGTGGCCGCGCCCGTCGCCTGGCCGCTCGCCGACCTCGCGCTGCACTTCGGCAGGGACGCCAACGCGCTCGGTGAGCAGTGACCACTTACACTACGATCTCGAAGCACCTGAGCCACGCGAACGGCGTGTACTCCGTGATGCTGCTGCTGGGCGACAGCGCCGTGGCCGCGCCCGTCGCCTGGCCGCTCGCCGACCTCGCGCTGCACTTCGGCAGGGACGCCAACGCGCTCGGTGAGCAGTGACCACTTAAACTACGATCTCGAAGCACCTGAGCCACGCGAACGGCGTGTACTCCGTGACGCTGCTGCTGGGCGACAGCGCCGTGGCCGCGCCCGTCGCCTGGCCGCTCGCCGACCTCGCGCTGCACTTCGGCAGGGACGCCAACGCGCTCGGTGAGCAGTGACCACTTACACTACGAGTAGGGTTTGTCTGGTGGGAGGCTAGTTGCCACCCTCATCGAAGAGCTGATGGTCGTTGGGGTCCTAAGGTACTGGAGTGACGACCGCGCACCGGGTCTAGGTGGACCGACTACATCGAACGAGTCGCAGGGAGCTGGAACTTTACATCAGAGGCCTGTGGTGCAAGAGACCCTTTTTTCAGCAGCAGAAGACCTGTTCTGGTGTGTACCATAAAATGTTCTGTATGCCAACAGGCGAGCCGGTGCGCGTCGCGGCGGCGGGCGGCGCGTACCGCGGGCCGCTGCCGGAGGTGCGGCACACGTTCCGCGCGGCGGAGGCGCGGCCGGCGCGCGCGCTGTCGGACGTGTTCGCGTGCGCGTGCGCGGCGCCGCTGCCGCTGCTGCTGCTGCTGTGGGCGCGGCTCGGCCTCAACCTCTCGCTGTTCCCGCTCGCGCCCAGCGCGCTGCTGTTCCACGCTTCGCTCGGAGGTAGCTCGTTAAAAAATAACAAATTGCTGGTACTTATACGGTGTTTTATAGGATATATTTCGGTGAGTGTGCTCAGGAGCTCTTCGACCTTGTCCCCCCCTTCACCTTTTTACCACCGCACTGCAAGACATCGGGAAGAGCTTCGATCCCTAAATCGTTGATATACCATCCACGCGCACAAAGCAGTTCAAGCAGTTCATTTCTGATTCGCACGGCTAGCCTAGGGTCTGGAACGCTCTTCCGAGATCTGTGTTTCCTAACACGTACAATTTGGATATCTTTAAAGCAAGAGTGAATAGGCATTTTCTAGGCAAACGTGTTCCATCTTAGGCCACATCATCACTTTCCATCAGGTGTGATAGTGGTCAAGCTATAATGCATAAAAAAAATACTTGTACGGTCTATGTCGAAACAGTACAATTCGCCCAGATGATTCTCGCATTTATTATAAATTAGCTGATGCCCGCGACTTCGTTCGCGTGGATTTAGTTTTAAAATCCCTCGGGAACTCTTTGATTTTCCGGGATAAAAAGTAGCCTTTGTCACTATCCAGGTCCTCAACTATACCCATACAAAAAATCACGTCGATCCGTAACTCTGTTGCAGCGTGATTGAAGGACAAACCAACAAACACAATTTCGCATTTATAATATTAGTATGATACACCTATTTATAATTCATTCATCAGTGCAAATACCATCGCATCACGCTCACACTACTGTTATCAGGTTATTAGCCTAAACAGGGGGCAATAAAATTGAAACTCTATCAACCATTTTTTATTACTGTGCGGTCCTGGACCGTACAATACTAGCAAAAGTTTTCTCTAATTTTAAAATTAGTGCCACTACCCAAGCGTAATATGTACAGACAAGCGGATTTTAATTATTCCGGGCAGTATGCGTGTTGTGGACGGTCCAATGGACAAAGCTTCATAATTTTTGGGAATCAGTATGTGGCTAATTTTAACCCTTTTAGTGCCAGACTTTCGAGGTTGATAATCGCCGCACAGGTCCGCGCATTAGCACTTTAGGCTGAAATCACATCTGTGCGCATCGATTCGCATTTTATCCATTTAAAACTGTCATTATGTATGGAGTCGTGTACGCATCGCAAAGCCGAATGGATGCTTGCACGACTATACAAAATGACACTTTTATATGGACAAAATGCGAATCGATGCGCACAGATGTAATAGGGTATTTGACTATATTAAAATTATCTTTTCATCTGGTGTCATCCTAAAAGATTATTATCTAAAAACATTATTCCATACGACAAAACTAAAAAATAAAGCTTTATTTAATTAGAAAACATTAATTAAAATTGCTATAATTCTGGCCATGCTCACGAGATCGAAAACATTCTTGAATCTCGAATGATGTCACAGTTCACGCCACCTTTGGGCTTTGGAATTTTCATTGAACTGTGTGTGAACTGTGACGTCATGTAAACAAATGGAACGCTTCCGCGGCAATTTATTTTTTCGAATTTATTTCTCGATTTTTATGAAAAATACTGAAAATTATGCCGAAATATACGTTTTGTTAGCTTCAGCATAGCATTATTAACAATTATGATTTTTTAAAAGTAGTCAAATACATAGGGTATTTGACTCATGGTAGGGATCCAGCCGTAACAATAATGTTTGTGCATCAGGCTCGCTGGCGCTGTACGGCGTGCTGTGGCTGCAGCTGTCGATGTTCGACACGCTGCGCTACCTGCTGCCGCTCGCCGCGCTCACCTTCCTGTCGGGCCACCGCCTGCTGCGCCGCCTCGCGCAGGCGAAGGCGACGCGCTGATGCTGTTGATGCATTTATATGTAATTAATTAAATTGTAATATAAATAAATAATTGTATTGAATTATTTATGTTTATTTTTCATTTAAACATGACCAATACCCTACTTCAAAGAGCATCACTTGCCTTCCTCAGGTTTTGTCTATGGGCGTGTACTCATCTGGCGAATGCACAACAGGCATGATAGTTAATAAGTACCTTTTTGAAATACTCAGTGGCGCTCAGGCGCTAACTACCCAGCCATGAGCCTGTGCGCATGCTATTATTCGCTGGCAATCTCATGTTGACTGGCACGTCACCCGTCAGGCGACATTGGCGGACTAAATTGTGCCCATCTGGTGCTACTGCACGCCACAAACGAAAATTGAATTGAAGATGAGTCCATGAAAGTAGGAATTACGACTTAGATAAGTAGGCATGAGTAGACACAGGCGCTATTGCATGTATTCACCATGTATTGCTTCGGCAACTTCTAAGACGCATTACCTCTGCGCCTAGTTAGACCATGGAAGTAGGAAGTTAGACGTACTTTTCATCACATGATTAACTTTGAATTTTCACTCGAAGGATTTTCAAAACTTTCCATATTAATTTTGAGTTGTATATCATTAACCTGTGGTTAGTTACGAAAAAGGAAACAAAATAACAATATTGGTGCAATTAGAATATAATTTATTGAATATAATATTATAAAAATTATATTTTTAGTATCACAATCACATTGAATTCGAAAAATATAATATGTAACTTATAGTTATTGCAGAACTATTAACTAAGTATATTTAAAAATTTATGTACCTACTTAATTAATATTATTTTATGTTACCTATCCAACATTAGTATGTGAATTTTCTTAAAGAATATTTAAGTAATGCAGTCATAACATGACCTGTTTCTAACTAAATCATACACATACAAACATACATATTATAATCAACTTTTCTCATACAATGTCAAATGTTTCAGCAAAAACTTTGTCAAAAATAGTATCTATAGCTTGAGAAAAGTTTAAAACAAATAATGTGAACATAATTATTTAAAAAAAATATTCTAAAGTCATTTCCATGAAAGGAGAAGACACATTATTACAAATACAGTCAGCTTTTGTCATATCTTAAGGTTGGTTATACAGGTCTGCCTGCGAAATTCAAATTAAAGGTTTTTCGCAATTTGTAAACTAATACGACAAAGTAGGCTTATGGCATTCTAATTGCGACATGGCAGTATCATCTTCACAGGTTTATTTAAAATCTTTACTTGAAAGTGTCCAGTGTAAGAAATTAGTCAGAATATCGACTAATTTGTGTGTAACTCACGTCAAACTCGATACCTACTCAGACTAATTTCTTAAACTGGACACTTTCAAGTAAAAATTTTACTGTCGCAATTAGAATGTCATAAGCCTACTTTGTCGTATTAGTTTACAAATTGCGAAAAACCGAATTAAATTTGAATTTCGCGAGCAGACCCGTATAATCCACCTTAATATGGTTTTTGGTTCTACTGGTACAATTTTTACCTTCGAGTCATGCAAGAATCACTGTTAAAATTAATAGAAATGATGTAATACTGTCAGTCTTAGCTTAGGACAAAGATTTAAATACAAATAGGATGCCCTAAAGTTAAAACTCTGCGTCCAGTGTGAACACATTGTCCATAGGATTCGACATCACCCCCCACTTCTGGTACTCTCCGACCTTCTTCTCAAAGAAGTTTGTCTTTCCTTCCAGCGAGATGAGATTCATGAAGTCAAATGGGTTCTTGGTGTTGTAATGCTGTTGAGAAAAAAGAAATTTATTGATTCTGAAAAAATTTCTCAATACAAGTGATATAAAACTTATATCATAAAAGCAAAAGTGTGTTTGTTGATTTGTCTTTCAGTCACACTGGAACAGAGCTAAGGATTGATGTGATTTTTTTGCATTGTACAGTTGAGGACCTGGAAAGTAACATAGACTACTTTTTATACCAGAAAATCAAAGAATTCCCACAGGATTTTATAAACTAAATCCATGTGACGAAGTCGCTGACATCAGCTAGTTTGGTATATTTTGGGGAAACTCCATTTAAAGTGGCAAGGCTGGCACTGCAATAGTTAGAACTGTGTTGCAGGTTGCAACCCTACCTAAAAGACTAAATTACCAGTCATCAGAGAAAGGCAGCCAATACCAAACCAAGATAGATGGAACCCTGCAAGTTCATATAATGCTGGGACTGTTAGTTTAAGTTCTGCCCTTGCTCTAGGTTCAGAGCTTTTGCAAGAGTGCTGGCGACATTGACCATACTCTACTGCCTGCAGGAGAAACTATCACAAAACATTGAAACTGTAATTTCTTACAATTATTAATAGTAGTAATAGTACTTTCTCTTAGATTTTATCCTATGCAACATTGAATCAAGAATATTATTTCAACTAGTACACCTACTATATCTGAAAATAGTAGCCAGAAAATACAAACCTTTTCCCCAATGAGGTCCACAAGTAGCCTGTCAGCAACAAACTCAATATATTCCGACATGAGTTCACAGTTCATACCCAACAGCCTGACGGGCAAGGCATCTGTGAGGAACTCTTGTTCTATGAGGACAGCATCCTTGATGATCTGCAGCACACAGTCCTTGCTGGGCTTCTGTACGAGGTGCTTGAACATGAGGCACGCGAAGTCTGTGTGTAGGCCCTGGAACAAAATCAAAAGATTACACCGACAATGCCTTTGCAATTAAAAATATAAAGTGCCAAGTTTCTTTAAAATCAGTTCAGAACAATTTTTATTCAGATGTGTAGCTGTGGTGAAGAGATAAAAACGATTGGGATTCATAAATATTAAACTAGCGGCACGCTATGATGGCCGGTTTGACACATTACAATAGTGATGTGGAATGTCAATTTATTCTCGAACAAAAAACAATTAAGTTTTGTTTTTGTACCTGATTAAATAGGTTTAATAAAACAAAAATGTATATGTTTATTTAATTTATTTGAACGAACTGAATATTTGAATGAAAATGAATATACATACTTTATATGCACACAAGAAACATATGAATACAAAAGATACCAAAAAAGGTGCCACAAAAGGCCATAATTAATCAGATTCGTCCATACTACTATTTTCACTGTCGTCACTGCTATCATCACCTACATTAATAATTATATGTTCGTTTTCTATAATATTATCTATTTTCACATCTCTTTCATAATCTTCCCTTATTAATTTAACAGTTCTATTCACAACCTTTTCCCAGTCTCCTTTAGTCACATGTTCACAAGCTTCTTCTAATAATTTTAGCATTTTTTTTGTGGTAAATGGGGGTTCTGTATTGTGTCTTGCAGCATATCCCTTAATTTGAGCCCACACCAACTCAATCGCATTATACTCACAATGGTAAGGCGGTAACCGTATAACTCTGTGCCCATGTTCTAATGCTATTTCGTCAATGACGTATCGGATCTTGGTTGGTTTGTTTTCTTTTAAAAGACGTACTAATTCCGCTTTTAACATATTCATGTTTGCATCTACGCCATTTTTACGAAGCCATGCGACGATATCAGCTTTCTTTTGGGATTGGGCAGGTGGCTTGTCAATTTGCATCGAGTGGTATGGGGCGTTGTCCATAATTATAATAGATGGTTCAGGGAGGCTACACAACATTGAGGTAAACCATTCAGTAAACTTTTCTCCATTCATGTCTTCATGATAGTCTCCAGTGGTTTTTGACGCAAAAGCCATGAGAGAACCTTCGACAAACCCGTTGATGGTTCCGGCGTGACAAATTATAAGTCGCGATCCTTTTCCTACAGGAACTTTGGAAGTAGATGCTGCTGTGTCATCGTTCCAAGAACGGCCTACAGTATGGTTAGCATTAAGCCATGTTTCATCCAAGAACACAACATTTTGCCAATTTTTGATTTCTTTCACTTGCCGTAAAAAAGTATACCTTGCCATCGCTATATCAAATCTTTCCATCAATATTTTGCGTTTGTTACATTTTTTGTATCGAAATCCAATGGTCTTCAAAATCTTCGTTGAAGAACTTTCCCCACCGAAGAATAATCCAGCTTCCTTCAGTGAATGCACCAACTTTTTTCTTGTTGGATACTCCTTCTGTAAATAGTAGCCGTAAACATGTCTTCGGATAGCATCGGCATCAAAGCTATCGATGCCTACGACTGGTTTTGCTCGTTTTCTCTTTTTTGGTGTGTGAAGTTTATTTTCTTCTGTGCCAGTCTCGCCATATTTTTTTTTAGTTATCCGTCTAACAGTTCGTTGTCCAATATTAAGCGCATCAGCTACGCGTTCAACCACTGACGTTATAGGTAAAATTGGCCCTCCATTTTGAGCTTCACGATCGAAATAGTTACGAAGGCGTATTACGAACTCACGTGTCTGACTATTTAGAACAGTTCTCTGCGTACGTTCGGTCATATCGACGAAATCCACAACAAAGGGCTTGAACAGAGTCCAAATTAACGAGCAAGGGTCAACAGTAATGCAGTATCAATATTTGAAATCCAAAGCCAGGTCAAAACTATATCACAATCGCATTGCACTGACAGTTTATACTTTTCGAAGCAACGTCAATTCGAAACTGCTTTGTTTTGCATTGAGCATTGACGCGAGTTTGCCGGAGGTAGTAGTTGTGCTAGCCAGCGATCCTATGTGACGATCGTATTAGATTCCATTTTTAAAAATTTTCAATTTAGAAAACCAAATGCCGAGTTGTGGTATATATCATATAAAAATAAAAATTTTACCTTTTGTATGAAACAGCTGATATTTTTTTGCGATTTCAGAGGTTTGTCCACATAGTGAAAATTGTTCATATTCACAAGTACATTCACCCCTTAAATGGTGCAAACTGATTTTTCTACACTTGTATACATTTTAGAAATCAATTTAATAAATAAATTTTGAGTCCTAAACCTAAAACTACATTCGATAAAATTTATGAATCTCTGCACATCACTATCGTCAATAAAGTAATACAATTATTTCCTTCAAAGTCGTTATCAATTAATACGGAACTTCATGAGCGGACAAACGTCAAACCGGCCATCATAACGTGCCGCTAGTTTAGTGTGGAATTGGATTCTAACAAGTGGCTTCAAACTTAACTTGCTTGACTAATTAGCAAGTAAGGTAATTAGTGGGAATGAGAATGGCAACTCAGCATTGGGAAATAGCTTTGGAAGACTCTAAAGCGATTGGCGCACGGCACCGCGTATCGCTGCGGATGGCGGTGGAGTGGATCTTACGTCGTATGAGCTTGTATGTAATCCGTCGATGCCTAGCCTAACACACTTACATCGCCTGACAAGACCAGCGCGGCGTACGTGTGTTAGGCATCAACGGATTGTATGCAAGCCCAAACGACGTACGATACGCTTAACAAGGTGATAATCCCAACTCCCAAGGGAGTTGCTGGCAGCTGCTGAACAGAAGTTCAGGCAAAATAAGGTTTGGTGGCAATCTTTGCACCCATGTCAAGCCGTTGATGTCTATCTGTTGATACAACAAATCCAATTGGAATTCATATTTTTGTATTCATACTTATGTATCAAAATTAGCAAGTATTTCATTGGAATATTAGAAACATAAAACAGTATTATAAACAAGGAAAATAGTGTACTTTAGGTATGATTTAAAATGAGGTCACACATTGAACTTTTTGGAACTATACTTTACTAGATTAGATTACTTTTTATCACAGCTTACAAAAGTATAGTACACAACATAATGTGTGCATACATACATACTGCATCGTCATACATGCTGGCACAGTAATAGCTTTCCCAAGCTATAAATATAAGTATGGTATAAGGAAATTATAGGAATGATTTTTTATAGTTTTATGTATCTAAGCAGTGATAGCCTAGTGGTTAGGAATGTGGTCTCCTATTCGGGGGGTCACAGGTTCGATCCCAGGTATGCACCTCTGACTTCGGAATCAAGTGCGTTTAAGCAATTAAATATCACTTGCTTCAACGGTGAAGGAAAACATCATGAGGAAACCTGCACATCTGAGAGTTCTGCGTAATGTTCTCGAAGGTGTGTGAAGTCTGCCAATTCACATTGGGCCAGTGTTGTGGACGATGGCCTATAACCCTTCTCTGAGAGGAGACCTGCGCTCAGTAGTGAGCCGTTCATGGGTTGCTAATGATGATGTATCTATAGTAAAAAGCACCACACTTTTACTGTAGTGTTTACCAATCCTCTTCTTATTCATCTACGGACAGGCGTCCACTTTATGTTACACAGTTGCAAATTGCAATTCCAGCATTTTTTTAGTATACCAACCTCATCCCTAGATATAAGCTCATTGCTGAAGGTGAGTCCTGGCATGAGTCCTCTCTTCTTGAGCCAGAAGATGGAAGCAAAGCTGCCAGAGAAGAAGATACCCTCCACTGCAGCAAAGGCCACAATGCGTTCCCCGAAAGTGGCAGTCTTGCTGGCTATCCACTGCAGGGCCCAATCTGCCTTCTTCTTCACACAGGGGAGGGTTTCTACTGCATTGAAGAGGAAGTCCCTGTAAATTACTGATAATTAGCTGATGAATCCTCCACTAACCACTCCTAGAAGCCACTTCAATGGTTTCAGATATCTAAAACTAAGTAGACACACCAAACCCAAAATGAAGGCACAGGCCCCCACTTTGTAGGTTGTTGAAATTTTTCTGTGCAACTATTGCTGTACAAATTGTCCATGTTAGAATTCTTTAAAGAATTATGTATTATCATTTTATTATAGACACTCAGATGTCTATGTAATGTAAATTATGATACCACTGACATATCAAATATCAAAACATGGTAATGAAAACATTTCAACAATATGTGTGGTAGTGGTAATTATTATATAGTGGTAATTATTATACATATCATGTTGCTGTAATCCACTGGACTAGACCCAAGTTGTGAAAGATTCAATTATTTAACTCTTTGCATACAACCTATGTCCAGCTGTTATCTTCTATCAACTGAGACATAAATGACTTTATATTATAGCAATTACATAATTGAGTAAATGCAATTCAATTACCTCTCCTTAGGGTCCCTTATGTATGTGTCAATGAGCAAAGAGTACATCTCCGAGTGAACATTCTCCATGGCTATCTGGAAGCCATAGAAGCAGCGAGCCTCTGTGACCTGCACCTCTTGAGAGAAGCGCTCCACCAAGTTCTCATTCACGATGCCGTCCGATGCAGCGAAAAAGGCTAGCACATGTTTAATGAAGTGCTTCTCACAATCCTTTAAGGTCTCCCAGTCACTTAAGTCCTGATGAAAAAAGTTGCATTTTAGAAGGCTGCCATTGCTGATCATGATGATAATGTTTCATTACTGTTAAATTTTGAGCAACAAGATCTTAAAAATTTTGTATTTTTATAAAAACCTATTTCTGATCAACTGGTAAAAGGAGTGGTTAGGTGCCTCCTGCTAAATTTGCACACAACTTTATTGTTACCTTGGTAGGCGCCTAGTTGACTAGTTGATGATACCTACCCAACCAACATTTATCTTCTTCATCTATTTGTTTGGATATTCGATATTAACCAAGATTTAAATAAGCTCTTTGACCACATCACCACCCTTAAGTGGTTATGTTGCACTATATTTCGCGAAATTATTAAGGCGTCATAGGTTAAATCCAGTAAGAAATAATACTTTTATAGTGAAGTAATACATATTGACTTCAAAGTAAAGCTATTGTACCTTTGACAGGTCAACTTCTTCAACAGTCCAGAAGGAAGCCTCCGCCTTCTTGTACATCTGCCATATATCCGGATACTGGATGGGGAATATGACAAATCGTCGCGGATTCTCTTTCAGTAGAGGCTCCAATTGTGGGTCGAACTTCTGTTTATCGGCGTCTTTCTCTATTTCCATTTTTTCAACCTGAACTTTCTCGTTGCCATTTCGTAAAGCGAGTACGTTTTTAACTGGAGACTGCACAAAGATACTTTATTCAGTTTATGTAAATCTAGATAAATAAAATTGAAAGAAATTAAAACTAGAAACTAACCTTAATGTTAACGTTATTCATTCCAATGTGGAGGTTTTCCTTGCCATTGATGTGGGCCATTTTTTTAACAAAAGGTTTATATAAAATTAAAACAGTACAATATACAAAACTGTACACTTAAGCTTTCAGTCAGTCAGGTCGAACGAAAATGCGGCACCATTTAGATTATTTCCGCTTTAGGTAAACAACTGACGGAAATGGTTAATGGATAAAAAAATGCGCAGACAAAGCGCGCTTAAATATTTGGCGGGAAACATATTTCGTTCTAAAATTTAAGTAAAATTTTGGTGATATCCATGTTAATTGTACTATTCTATTCAGAAAAAAATAAAATCATGTCTAACTAAATAAAATCTTTTATTTTCAATATTTTTTAATCATTATTATTTTTAGAAAACGCTTAAAATGATGTTAATCAAAGTTAAAAATATGGCATGAGGATAAAAAACGATTTTTGAACGAAACTTGTCGGTCAAAGTCGACCAATCGCCGGTGGTCAAAAACAGCGGGAAATATTAATTAATTTATTATGGACTTAGTTTTATTAATAAATTAACGTACAAATGAAATTCTTCAAAAGGAATTGTATTATATCAATTCAGTTGAAAAGCAAAGTTCATTATTCATTATATGGATTAATATACTTTTCCCGCGCACAATAACCTTTATAGGGAATTTTTCTATTGGGTGATACTTTGACGAATCAAAGAGTTGACTGTTGACCTTCTCGTCCACAGAAAGACAAACGTGCGGTTGTGCTTACCATAGAGTGTAGAGTAAGTAGGTAACATCATGAATGGAATAGAAAGAATAGAAATGTTTTTTATTGAAATAAACTTTTTACAAGTGCTTTTGAATCGTCGATGAGTCTACCACTGGTTCGGAATGCCGTTCCTGCTGAGAAAAACCAGCAAGAAACTCGGCAGTTGCTCTTTTCAAAACAAGTTTACAATTTATTTTATGTATATTATGCGTAGGCAGTGTTTTCACAATGAGGGGAAGTCCGAAGTTCCACAAAATTCCACAACAAAATGGAACTAGGAATTACGACTACGTCTAGTTTGGTTTCACGGGTAACATCATCATGGGTATATCACAGAGTAAGGAAGGTATCTCTTCATATCTTGTGGTAATACCTCTAGTTTGTTATTCCTGGTCTGTGCCTCTAACCTTGTCACTATTTGTCAATGGTAACTGTCAATTTGAGAATGACAACAAAGCTCAAAGAAAGCTGTTGGCGCTGTTCACGTGGTCTATGGCGCTGTTTGGCGCTGTTGGCTCCTAAAAATCTGTTCAAATAATACGCAAAAATAATAAATACAGTTGAAAGTGGTATATTTTCTTCTAGTTGCTGATTGCCGAAGATGTCTGACAACGACGACGATTATATGTGCGAAGAAGAGGAGGACTACGGACTGGTATTATCCTATTTTATACATTTTGCGTGATTGCAGGTTTAAAGTATCAGCATTAAAGTATATCGAATGGTGGTAAACCAGAAAGTTGAACTGTTGCTATGCATTACGTTTAAAAAAAAATATAATATTGTGTGGATTGAGTTCATTTACTTTAATTTTTAAGTAACAATTTGTAGGTTAGAAGGTATTCCTAGCCTAGGAAATGGCAGAACATTTACGAAGTTCTGGACACAGGCTCATATTTACCAAAAAGCCAAATACCGTGAATGTGACACCAAAGTTAAACTAAAACATCTTAAAATAATACTAACTTTTTCACAGTACACTAAAATGCCATTGCTTTTATCCTAAGTCTATTTGATTTAGTTAAAAAATAATGTACAACTGTAATATCACCACTGTATGTGATTTTCACTGTTGTTTTACTTTATAATAATAATGTCTTGATCAAATCTGGTTAAGATGGCAAATCTTCACAGCCATCTACACGAGGTAGTGTACACTCACACAACACAAGTGCACTGTCAATTGCCTCACTCTCATGTAGTCCGATGGGACAAAATCCAACACAACCTGAGAAAGATTCAGATGCAGGACAGCTTCTATCCGAGGCACAAGGATGACTAGGGCTGAGAATTTCTTGGCAGATAAGTAATATTTTTATTTGCCTAATCTGGGAAAGATGGAGAGAGCTATGCTCGGAGTGTCCCTGTGGGATCTAATCAGAAATGAGGAGATCCGTAAGAGAACCAAAGTCACCGACATAGCTCAGCGAGTTGCGAAACTGAAGTGGAAATGGGCGGGGCACATAGTTTGAAGAGCTGATGGTCGTTGGGGTCCCAAGGTGCTGGAGTGGCGACCCCGCACCTGGAAGCGCAGTGTTGGCAGACCCCCCACCAGGTGGACCGACCACATTAAACGAGTCGCAGGGAGCTGCTGGATCCAGGCGGTGCAAGACCGAGGCCTGTGGAAGTTCATGCAAGAGACCTTTGTCCAGCAGTGGACGTCTATCGGTTGAGAAAGAAGAAGAAGAACCATTAAGGCAGTTATATTTTCACATATTCTTATAATTGGTTGTGCAGGTGTGTTCATAAGAAAGTCTTGACTATAAGATAACTTCCTTTATTTTGTATAATATGTATAAAATACAATGTATGTGGACTGAAATAATTATTAAGTTATGGTTGACGCGATGCATAGATCGCACAGTCGCCGAGAGGAGAATATAGGTGTGGCCCACGCGCGCGCTAACCTGCGCCCGCAGCCCGCACCCCCGCGCCCGTAAACCGGTTAGAGGCGCAGAGGCGAAGTATCCAACAATAATAAATGTAATGTTCAGGAGTACTCAGAAGACAGCAACTCAGAGCCGGACGTAGACCTAGAGAACCAATACTACAACAGCAAGGCTCTGAAGGAGGATGAGCCCCAGGCGGCGCTGCTCAGCTTCCAGAAGGTTCTGGAGCTGGAGGGAGGGGACAAGGGCGAGTGGGGCTTCAAGGCACTCAAACAGATGATCAAGATTAACTTTAAATTGGTACTTATTGATTAGTTTTTTAACTTTCTCACTGCCATGCCTAAAGAAAATAACAAAATTTATTCTCACATGTTACATTTCGATTATAATTATTGAATAATATCAACATTTTGACAACAGTCAAATACACAATTGAATTAAATTGGAGAGTATCATCATATACACTGCACAAACAGCTACTTTATAATTTCAATCTCTTGCACAGAGCAACTTCACAGAAATGATGGCCAGGTATAAGCAGCTACTCACATACATCAAAAGTGCAGTCACGAGGAACCACTCTGAGAAATCTATCAACTCTATACTAGACTATATCTCGACATCTAGAAATGTAAGTTATATTATATATATTTTTTTAAATGCTTGTTTTGCATCTGTACATTGTGGATGAACTTCAAAAAATATTTCCATCAATGATTTTGATTTTAAAAAATACAAAAATGTGTTTGATTTAAATGATATTTACATGTTTAATAAACTAAAATTTGAAACAATATTCCTTGGATAAATTTTGAACCTTCATGCAACTTAAAATCCTCGAAGACAATTCAAAATGAAACCCTGACGTTCAACAAAAATATTTATTTTTTTCAATCTCTATAAAATAAAGTTGCATGGGCCCAAAATTGTATGGAATCACATTCTGCTCCTTTCTAAATTGCTAAAGAAAAGAAATACAATATAATGCATGCCTGAGGCGTGTCTGTCACCCCTTTCCTTCACGTTTTTGATGGGAACTGTAACTATTTGAGGTCAAAAATTAAACTTGCTGCAATATTTACAGATGGAACTACTGCAAGACTTCTACGAAACAACACTAGAAGCATTAAAAGATGCAAAAAACGACAGACTATGGTTCAAAACCAACACTAAACTAGGAAAACTATACTATGACCGTGGAGACTTTAACAAACTTGCCAAAATATTGAAACAGCTTCATCAGAGTTGCCAGGTAACATATGTGTTAACTAACTGAATTTGTACATAAAACATTGCTGGTATTTTCCTAGCACACTGTAGCCTATTTATCTTTCGAGATAATTAGAGTTGAAAGCTATCACAGTTAAAATTTGTATTGAAAGCAGTTCTAGTAGCTAATGTGTAGTGAAGTAAAACTTCACTTAACTAAAATAAATCTTTATTCTTACTAATAATATTATGAATGTGAAAGCCTGTTTGTATTGTATCCAATGGCTCCCAGCAATTTTTACTCAAACTTATTAGGTACACTATATACTCTTAAATCCTTCTTCACCTATCTCAACCAATCGCTGGCCAACTACTGAGCACTGGTCTTCTCTCTAATGAGAATGGCTTAGAGTTTAGACCAAACTCCAGTACTCCAGTCAAGTGTGCATTGGCAGACTTTACATACCTTTGAGAACTTTATGGACAACTCTTAGGCAATTTTTTTTAAGTGCTATCTCACATTTAAAGGAATGTCAGATTTTTTTTTACAATACATATCAAAAATTCCGAGGCAGGTGGGGTTCGAACCCACATTTCTTTGAAAACGCGCCTTGAGTGTTTTCACCATATTACACGTCAGCAACGAAATTAGTGATATGTACTCTATCTACTTTTTCAATCACTTTTTAGCAACTGTAAGCGACATTAAAAAAAATATTCGAACTCTTAGCCATGCAGGTTTCCTCACGATGTTATCCTTCACAGTTAAATCAAGATATATTTAATTGTTTGAAACAAAGTCTTAACTACTAGAGTATTACTGCTTATTAAATACATAACCCTGCTTAGGATTTATAACTTAAGTAAATAATGTATTATGCTATGAACTGATTCAGACTGATGAAGGTGAAGACGACCTCAAGAAGGGCACGCAGCTGCTAGAGATATATGCGCTCGAGATCCAGATGTACACCGCGCAGAAGAACAACAAGAAACTGAAGGCGCTCTATGAGCAGTCGCTGCACATCAAGTCCGCCATCCCGCACCCGCTCATCATGGGCGTCATCAGAGGTAACAGCGTCTCATTCACTCCAACAGGAAAACGTTTGGGTGCGAGGTGTATAGCAATAGACGTGAAGTCACCACTGACCGCCATTTAAATGGGAGCTTGCGAGGGAGATAGCGAGATGTTCCGAACCCACTTTTCCAATGTCATCATCCTATTATCGTACTTCCTATTAATATTATAAATGTGAAAGATTGGATTGGAGATAGCTCTTACCCAGAATTAACACATAGACTACTTTTTATCCCGGAAAATTACAGAGTTCCCGCGGGAATAAAAAAAACCTTAATCGCACGAACGAAGTCGCAAATAAAGAGGAAAACTTTTTTTGTTTGTTTCTTTGTTTGTACCGAATTGGCTCTGAAACTACTGGACCGATTTAAAACATTTTTTCACCAATAGAAAGCTAAATTATCAGGAACTAACATAGGCTATAATTTATTTTCAAAAAAATTAGAGATCCTTAAGAAAATTGCAATAATGTAACCCAAAGTAGCAAAATTTTGCCTATAAAATTCATTATTTGGCGTGTGCTGAGAAAACTATTGATGATGCGTAAAAATTATGTAATACATGATTAAAGTACTCATACTCAAAAAACTAACAGAATAATATATCTAGCGATCATAGTTAAGTCACCATAGTAGCTTTTGTGTTCAAAAATTTAGTTAGATCGCCGGTAGAAATAAAGGTTGGTTACATCGTATCGTAGTATCAATTATTATTCTTCCTTACTAATATTCAAAATGCGAAAGTGTGTTTGTTCGTTTGTTGGTTTGTCCTTCAATCACGCTGCAACAAAGCTACGGATCGAAGTGACTTTTTGCATGGGTATAGTTGGGAACCTGGAGGGTGACATGGGCTACTTTTATCATTCATTTATTTTATTTTATATTAAATCCACACGGACGAAGTCGCGGGCATCAGCTAGTTTTGAAATAAAATCAATATGGGGGACGAGTAAATAGGCCAAAATATTAAAACACTCCCATGACAAGTCAAAACTCTACCTATGATTCGAAAAGCAGATTCTGTTGAGAAGAGCCTGAAGAAACTCAGCAGTTGCTATTCTCAAAACCAACAGACCAATCGAAACAGATAACTCCAGTAGAACATTTGAAATTCGTTAAAATGAGTCGACAGTGATGTTTCAGAGTGCGGCGGCAAGATGCACTTGCGCGAGGGCGAGTTCGAGAAGGCGCACACGGACTTCTTCGAGGCGTTCAAGAACTACGACGAGTCGGGCAGCCCGCGCCGCACCACCTGCCTCAAGTACCTGGTGCTGGCCAACATGTGAGTTGGCACACCTACTGCCTCTGCAATATGTACACTGTGCAGTTCTAACCGGTTTTTTGGAATGAAGTTCCTTATCGCACGGTACAGACTTGACTTAGGCGAAAAGAAGTGTAAGAATTTTCCGTCACGACCCCCTTGTTAATATATCATAGGTACGCGCTTATTTTTTACGAGATGGTTCTAACATGTGGCGAGAGATGGCGTTGATTCTAAAGGGTAATGTTTTCATTATTTGAAAATAATTGTCTAAATAGGTACCATAATTGCAATTTATTAAAAGGAACTTCGTTCCAATCGAGTGTTCCATGACATGATAGTTCTTGACAGTGACCTCACCTGTTGGTAAGTGACGATGCAGTCTAAGATGGTAGCGGGCTAACTTGGAAGGAGTATGGCAGTGAACATTCATCCTATACCCCTAATCGGTTTATAGATGCCATAATGCGCCACGTCTTTGACGGTAGGATGGTAACTAGCCACAGCCAAAGCCTCCCACCAGACCAGACCAGAGACAATTGAGAAATTATAATTTCCCAAATTGACCCCGCCGCGAATCGAACTATGCAGCTATGTCTGCTGAGATATGCTGATTGAAACGAAACCAAATATTTCTCTGAATAAAGTAAAATACATTTTTTACAACAAAATTAGAATCTGTTCACAGATTTTATATATCTTTATATCGGTTGGTGTCTATTGCAACTTTTAAACATTTGTTTAATTAAAAAAATTATTCCAGGTTAATGAAATCAGGAATCAATCCCTTCGACTCCCAGGAAGCGAAACCTTACAAGAACGACCCGGAAATCCTAGCAATGACGAACCTAGTGCAGGCCTACCAGAACAACGACATCAACGACTTTGAGTCCATCCTGAAGCACAACAGCTACAACATCATGGATGACCCCTTCATCCGTGAACACATCGAGGACCTGCTGCGGAACATCAGGACGCAGGTGCTGATCAAGCTGATCGGGCCCTACACCAGGATACACATACCCTTCATATCCAAGGAGCTGAACATCGATGAGAAGGAGGTGGAGAATCTATTGGTTACGTGTATATTGGATAAGTAAGTGCAATTTTGGATTGCTATAGTCTATTTTTTTTAACAAACGAGTGAGTATGTCTCTCGCATATCTCCGATATTGACAGAGTGAGATGGGTCATTGTTAGAGGTGGGGTACTGAGTATGTCTCTCGCACTTTTCCGATATTGACAGAGTAAGATGGGTCATTTTAGGGGTGGGGCCTCGGACTCTATGTTGATTACGTGGACCAATAGCAACGCTGTCAAAATTTTCGGTACTCGTTTGTTTAAAAAAACAGACTATAGTAGAGCCATTATAGTGCTGATAGAACCCATGACTTATGTATGTATACAATCTCTACACTAAATTGTCAATTTGTTAAAAATTCAAACTTTCGGAGAGAACATTGTGAAAAGCAGAGAGCAATACGTCTAAAAAAGAGTAAATAGCCTTTAGCTGTCAAATGTATGGATCGATGCGCGAATTTCTGCTAAATTTTAAGGCGCCCCCGCCGATAAATATATCTATATAAATAAAAACGAATGTTGGTAAGCGCATAACTCAAAAATGGATGGACCAATTCGCTTAATTTATTTTTTTGTATGTTCCTTAAGTTCCACGGAAGGTTTTAATACAAAAAAAAACAAAAAACTAACTTCACGCGGACGAAGTCGCAGGCATCAGCTAGTTTTTAATAATTTAGAACTGAGTTTAGTTTAGAGATGGTATACCAGAGAATTAGTACCATTATCTGCTTGATAGATATCTCGTTAAAATTAGAATTAGAGAAGACATATTCAGTCCAATGTGGTGGGCCAAGAGTAACTAATTTAAATATAAAAATATCCTGCTGCGTTTGCATACTGTCATGATGGGGTTTGAATACCCCCATACCATATAGTATGGAGCCTGGAGCCTTACCTTCTGTCTGTCATATTTTCCCTCTAGATATAAGCTGTCAAAGTCGTGCACCAGTCACCATCTATGAATAAACTTAAAACTAAAAATAGCATGTACAAATTGGCTGTATGGTCTAAGATCCGGTATAATACCCTCATCTGTTATTTATTAGTGATTTAATAAATGATAGATAATAATACTCATCGACATATCGCGAATAGGTTGCTTAGTTCAATTGCGTGCGGATAATATATTTTACAACTAAAATCTAGGCAACCATGGATTAGATCAACTTTTTAATACTTAGGCAACCTAATACAGTCAGATTCAGAATACAATAAGCTTTAATTTGATATAAAATACGATTAAATAACTGATGAGAGTATGTATGTCAATTTTACTCACCTGGCAACTCCACAGAGGGGGAAAAAGGCAACCTTTACTTTTACAATTCTGTTGAGTATGTTCTCTTATCTAGTGTACGATTTTTTTAACTAATGAGCAAAGTAAATTTAATTAAAAATGTATTTGTTTAATATTATCCGCACGTAATTCAACTAGGCAACCTAATCGAGATATGTTAATGAGTATAATATGATCTATCAATTATTTTTATCTCTAATAAATAACAAATGAGGGTATAAATTTCTTATACCGGATCTCCTACTAGTCTTCTTCTTCTTTTCGAGCCTCATGTAATCCATTGTTGGACATAGGCCTCCTCATGTGCACGCCATTCTTCTCGATGTTGTGCCAATCTCAACCAAGTTTTGCCTACAAGCTTGACGATGTCGTCGGACCAGCGCGTTGGTTGCCTCCCCACATTTCTCTTGCCGGTACGTGGTCTCCACTCAAGCACCAAGCGGGTCTGTCGGTCGTCTGTTGTCCTCGCCACATGTCCCGCCCATCTCCACTTTGACCTAGTCAGTTTCAAAACAATATCCGTCAGTCCAGTTCTTTCACGAATTGTGGTATTAGGTACCCGGTCAATGAGCGATATACCCAGCATGGCTCGCTCCATTGCCCGTACTAGTAGAACGAGATTTTTTATAAGAATTCGGCCAGGTTTCCTCTGTGAACGGTTGCTATTCAGTCGTAAAGCGACGGTGCCTGTTTCCAGCACGATCAGCGGCCGCATCGACCAGGTGAACTCGGTGCTGGAGCTGGCGTCAGGCGCGCGCGGCGCGGCGCGCTACCAGGCGCTCGACAAGTGGACCGCGCAGCTCGCCGCGCTGCACCTCGCGCTCGCCAACAAGATGGCGTAGGCGCCTCACCGGACCCCCCCCCGTGGGACTGTCCAGAATTGTTCGAAGTACGTGGGCTGTTCCAACAATTGTTAGTGAAATGAAAAATAGTTGGAATGTGAAAAAAGTTTATTTATAGCTTTTCAAAATATTCCCCTCCAACCCCATTGCGCTTATGCATTCGGGTGAACGAGCTTTCGAAACATTTAAAAAATGTGTCTTGCGGCAAGACGAAAAATAAGCTTCCCGCGAGACGTCCATTGTTGCAAATAAAAGAGTGACAGATTTACTTTTTAAAAAATACAAAAATCTGCACCGTGGCCAATGATTTTCAGCAAAGAGATTTGTATTGGAATTTGCCGTCAATTCAAAATAGTTTCCGGAAAAAAAGAGATTGTATTTATTCTGTAGCTATTATTCTAAAAAATTCAAAAAATTTCATATATACAATACTATATTAAACCTAAATTTAATTCTAAAATTAAAACTAAAATAAAAACTAATTAAAATCTAAAACCCCATCCAAGCCACCGCAGTGTGGCATAGTACCCAAGATGCTGGCAGCATTACCTCTTTGGATGGCCAAGCTAATCCTTTGGCCAAGGTAGCTGCCAGCTCTTGGATCCCTGGTAGACTCGATCACTCTTTTTGATATCTCTAAAAAAAGTGCGCGAGCCTCCGGGCCCCACGGCCCCAGGGTCTCTACACCAAAAGGCGCAAATATGCAACCACTGTCAAGTTTTTCATATTTGCGCCTCTTAGCCTGTTCGGCGTTAGTAGCCGCTGCACCCGCCACAGAGGAGGTCGCATGGATGTGGGAAGCAGCTAGAGTATCTACACAGGTGGCATCCCACACAAGCGACCTCCCTGTCCTCCAAGGAACAAGCGTCATACCATCAGGTCTCTTGCCATCACTACGTGCCAAACCAATAGGTTCTAATACAGCTGGCACGTGAGCAGTAGCAAGAGACCTG
Organism: Oeneis ivallda; assembly: GCA_029955525.1. NCBI lineage: Eukaryota > Metazoa > Arthropoda > Insecta > Lepidoptera > Nymphalidae > Oeneis > Oeneis ivallda. The sequence continues at coordinate 27,627,034 of JARPMR010000003.1, read as the reverse complement.
CGGATGATGTCGTTGAGGGCATTGTGGCGGGAGAAACGACCAGCGCTCTTCGAACAGGAGAGCCCGTGATGACCGTAAGTGTCGACGCGGTCACCGCAGTGGCAACGGTGAGGCTGGGTTATTTTGGCGCCAAGCCTAAGACTACCACTGCAAGAGTGGCGTGGTCTAAAAGAGTGCCCAGATTAGCAGAAGGGATAGCATGGAGCCAGTGTCCGGATTCTTTCGCAGAGACAGCGAGAAGACGAGCACGGTCTTTAGAATTTGCTTGCATTAACATTGCGTCGAAAGTTTTTTAACAAATAATGTCATCCCACTGACTCTGGGAAGGAAGAGAAACCGGCAATTGATTTGGGCTAATCGCTGACCATCCATTTCTTGCCTCTGCCAAGTACGACACCTCAATTGATCCCAAAGACTGGGATATAATTTTTTCAAAGAGAGTGTGTGTACTATAAGCAGAGGAAAGAAAAGCTGGCAGAGAGACACTAGAAATTTTTCGGATTCCCAGACCTCCATACCTGATCGGAAAAGAAGCCTGGGCCCATACTTGATCATCTATCGGACAATTTAAGATGTCAGATAGAATATTTTGTATAAAATTATCCAAATTTTCCAATAAATTATTAAATTTCCAAAGAGGTGAACATCTAACGAAATAAGTAAATTTTGGAACAAATAAGCAGAATCGAATGATGGTCATTGCCATATGAGGATTAATATCTAACAGATGATGGGAAGTGTTTTTGAATTTAGAAATTAAGTCAGTAAAAAATTGAGGAACTGAGGCCTCTAGAACAGGTGCTCCTAAGAGGCGAAGTGACTCATCGTTTAAAATTTTAATACCCAGAGCTAAAATATTGAATTTATTTAATATGTGCAGTTTGGATTCGGCCGAAAAAGAATTTGGAATATAAATTTCACATTTATCAAAGTTAAGTTCCAAGCCAATAGTTTTAAATTTTGATATAATTATTTCCAAATCCTCCAAAACCGAACTCACTTCGCCGCCCAAGGTTCCATCATCCAAATACCAAACATTGAATTTGGAATTTAGAACGGAAATTATAGGGTGTATGGCCAAACTAAAAATAACTGGTCCAAGCGGATCCCCCTGCTGACAGCCGACAGCGGAGCTCAGAACATTCTTTTTGTGTACGAGCTTTGAAGGTTCCCGGTAGCACTGCGCCAAGTATGGGAAAAACTGTGGAAATTTATTTTTTACTTCTGAGAGGAGGACCCCCCAATCCACTGAATTGAAGGCATTCTTCACATCAATTTTAAGGAGTACCTCCTCCCGGGAGTTAAGGAGGAATGTGCGAGCAGCGTGAACAGCTGCTTCGCATCCCCCCTTTACCCCAAAGCCTAACTGAATTGGGACAAAATTAGAAGATATTAAAGGAAGAATTTTTTTACAGCAAATTTTGGAAATTCTGTAGCTAACAATTTTCGGAACAACCTAGGTAAAGTTACAATCGGTTTAACTTTTAACATCGATTTGTAACATGATAATACCTACAAATGTAGCGTTTCATTTATCTAAAATCTTTGATACGAGTAATTTAAGTTATCGTTCACTGACTGCTGAAAAATGACACGTCGAGCTGTGGAATTGTCTTTAAACTAGTGCTACAGTGTGACAATCACAATTCTGGTGTTATGCCATAAACAAGTGTAAATTTAAAATTTTATTTTTAAAAAATAAGCTTTTAGTACCTAGATACATCGTCAGACCTGGATATCATCTAGGACCAGAGTACTTCGTTTCTTTACTGAGCTCCTATGACCACCTTCCAGCTTCTAAAAACAAAGTACTCGTCAAGACGAATCAAACGAGCCCAAACTCGATGAGGTTGTGTCGTTTCATTGCGAAGTTCCTATGGCCACCTTCCAGCTCCATCATCAGATCAGCACCATGTCATCATAATATTGTATTGTCACGCGATTAAGACATGTATCCAAAATTTCAGCTCAATCGGTAACTGGGAAGTGGATCAAATTTAATTTGCAAGATTTGATGACAAACATCGGGACAGGTGAAACTAAGTAAAAGCTTGTAATTCAGTCAATCAGAAGTGATTGGATCGTAGCATTGTAAAAAAAGAGATTGTATTTATTCTGTAGCTATTATTCTAAAAAAAACAAAAAATTTCATATATACAATACTATATTAAACCTAAATTTAATTCTAAAATTAAAACTAAAATACCACCACCATAATATGACCACCTTCCAGCTTCTAAAAACAAAGTACTCGTCAAGACGAATCAAACGGGCCGAAACTCGATGGGAATGCGTCGTTTCATTACAGAGTTTCTATGACCACCTTCCAGCTCCATCATCAGACCCTGATTACCATTGAAAGACAAACTACTCGTCAAGACAATTCAAACGAGCCCAAACTCGATGAGGTTGTGTCGTTTCATTGCGAAGTTCCTATGGCCACCTTCCAGCTCCATCATCAGATCAGCACCATGTCATCATAATATTGTATTGTCACGCGATTAAGACATGTATCCAAAATTTCAGCTCAATCGGTAACTGGGAAGTGGATCAAATTTAATTTGCAAGATTTGATGACAAACATCGGGACAGGTGAAACTAAGTAAAAGCTTGTAATTCAGTCAATCAGAAGTGATTGGATCGTAGCATTGTAGCAATCCTTTTTAGACAATCCCACAAGGCAAGCACGATACTAGTAGTCACCGGGGCGGTAGCGGCACCCCATGACTGGATTTATCGTACCTGCTATAGGTATTTAAGGGAGAGGACAGATTGGCTACTTTTCGATTAGCGTTTTTGCGGCTGCATCGCGTTTTCGCGACTCAAAAGCGTTCGATACGATGTTTAAAGTAGCTAAGGTCAGAGTTGAAAAATTGCGAAACACCGATGCTGAGGAACTCAACTCGATCGCTGCGACTGACGTTTGTTGTGTGCCCACGTTAGCGTTCGGACGCGGAATCGAGCTTCCGAATATAGCGACTAAAAGACAAAAACGCCGATCGCTGCCGTTAAAAGTGGCCAATCTGCCCTCCCTAATAATCACTTGGGTGATTACTTAATATTTATTTACTAGTAGTACAGTAGACAGAGGTAGTTTCAGATGGAAAAAGGTCAGAAGTTAATGAAACTTTCTCATGTTTTTTAGGGATGGCTAATTAACATTTTCTCAAGTTTTGGACCTCGAGGAACCTGTGCTAAAAGAGGAGCCGCCCCCCCCCCCCCCCACGCCTACGGCAAAAGCATTTCTATAATTTTTTGTAGAGCGTTAAAGTTCCTACAATTTTAATTATACAAACATCTTTGTATGTTAATTCGTTACCGAGATATGGCTCTTTGAAAAAATAGCGAAATTTGGCAAAAAAAATTTTTTCGAAGCGCCATATCTCGGAAACGAAGTGACATACCAAAATTTGTGTACTATCAAACTTGTAGGAAATTTAACGTTCTTCAAAAAAGTATAGAAATGCTTTTGTCATAGGACGTAAGGGAAAAAAGTTATTGCGGAAAAACCGGAGGAATGTCGAAAATTTTGCAGCTTTCCCCCACCCTCCTCTTTTAGTACAGGGTCCTCGAGGTCCAAAACTTGAGAAAATGTTAATTAACGATCCCTGAACAATATTCCAAAGTTTCATTGACTTCCGAACTTTTTCCACCTATGCCCACTTTATCCTACCTGTCGACTGGGCTTATAGCTTTTGCCCGCGACTTCATTCGCTCGGATTTCGCTGGAACCCTTTGTTTATGTTTGTATAATAAAAAGTAGTTCATTCAAAAAATCAAGTCGAACCGTAGCTTTGCTCGGCATGATTATAGGACAAACAAACACACTTCGCATTTATATTATTAGTAAGGATAACATTGATGTAATATTCTTAGAAGGTGCTAAGCAGATGCTATCTCAAGGTATATACTATGCAGCTGCTGGAATTTCCACCAGCTCTAACCGCCACATTACTAATAAATCCTGCTGAGATGTCTAGTTTAAGTTGCTGCATCCTTATCAGATACTATGGTGAAAATGTACATCTTAAAATACACATTGTATTTATAGGAAGCTCAACTCTAATAAAAATATAGAAAAATTTGACAGTATTTTTTTAATAAGTCTGTACCTTTTCCTTTCTTTACTGAAACTGTAAAATATATACTACATAGAACTAAAAATGTCTTTGATTTATCTAAAGTAAGATCACAGATCGATAAATAAAATCAGTGAAACCAAAAGCGTTTAAAATGTTTATTTTTTGTATATTTATAATATTCAATTCTTAAAATACTATTAATAACATCTTTATCTAACATTACACTAGCGGCACGCTATGATGGCCGGTTTGACGTTTGTCCGCTCATGAAGTTCCGTATTAATTGATAACGACTTTGAAGGAAATAATTGTATTACTTTATTGACGATAGTGATGTGCAGAGATTCATAAATTTTATCGAATGTAGTTTTAGGTTTAGGACTCAAAATTTATTTATTAAATTGATTTCTAAAATGTATACAAGTGTAGAAAAATCAGTTTGCACCATTTAAGGGGTGAATGTACTTGTGAATATGAACAATTTTCACTATGTGGACAAACCTCTGAAATCGCAAAAAAATATCAGCTGTTTCATACAAAAGGTAAAATTTTTATTTTTATATGATATATACCACAACTCGTATATACATATACATTTTTGTTTATTAAACCTATTTAATCAGGTACAAAAACAAAACTTAATTGTTTTTTGTTCGAGAATAAATTGACATTCCACATCACTATTGTAATGTGTCAAACCGGCCATCATAGCGTGCCGCTAGTGTACATAGTAATAATACACATAAAATGGACGGACCGGTATATCACAGGTTAGTTAGAATAGATCTTTTTTATATATCATTACATCTGTATTTTTTTTTATTTTACTTAAATAGAGTATGACATAGTTAATGATTTATTAAAAGCTTATTTTAAATGAGATTTCACATAATAATAAATGGCACTAACTAGCAGTAAGAAGTCTGAGCAAGTAATAATAATTTCATTAATGAAATAGTGACTGCAAGGGAGTGTTTCAAATATGGTTGAGTGAAGCAACGGCTGGATCATGCGTCATGCTCGTGAACGGATGCCACCGGCGGGGATGGGGCTGCTTTCTGTCTGCCCGTCTTAACATGTATTGATTATTGTAGTAAGCATTTTTGGGAAGTTCCAAAAATGCGTACTACAATAATCAATTGTGGAAATATTATATTCTAACAAGTTGCATGGGATAAATCGGCATCCAGCTGCCCACAAGATAGTATAAAAACTCATTACAATGTAAATAGCTACATAATAATATTGTAAAATGATTATTTTGAAAAGAGCAACTGCTGAGTTTCTTGCCGGGTCTTCTCAGCAGAATCCGCTTTCCAAACCGGTGGTAGTCATGACGTGTCTGGTATAGTACTTTTATTTCACTTTGATCCACTAGGTGGAGTTACGGGTCCAATATCACAACGATCGAATCAGATTCAATATGGTAAAAAAATATAACGTTACACGCGTAAAAAATATAACGCGCTTTACTTGTGGTATCCAAGTGTACAAACACGCTGTGAATGTGTGCGTAAGCGCGGTAGTATTGAGAGCACCGTCTACTCGTCTTCACGCACACATTCGTACTGTGTTGTATACTTCGTTACACAAGTAAAGCGCGCGTCGCTTCGTGAAATAAAAGTAATTTATATAGATTAAATTGAAATGACTGCTAATTGAGAAAAGCTTAAATACATATTATAATACAGGCTTTTGAATATATGCCTAATGTTTATAAAAATAAAATAGAGGCACGAAAACATGCTGACTATAAAAGGTTATATCTATTTTAAGCAAAATGCATTGTTACTCGCCATTCAACGTGAAGAATTCCGTCGATGCTAGGTTTTTTACGATTTTAAAATGTTACTTAAAATAATCAATTGGCAGTGTGAAACTTTTAACGCCTTGAGCATATCCATAGCAGCTATTCGAACAGGGACTTGGCATTGCATCTGTCCCTTTCGTGCCACTGCTAAGGTTTCACGGCAATGTGCTAATTACTTTAATAATGGGGCCATTCCTCAAGAATGTGTAGCGATCCATCAATAAGATCTCTTTCTAACAGAGCTGTTGAGTTCAACACACTGTTGAACTGTGATGATGATGTGATGAACTCGAAGATTCCCAAACAATTCCCATACCCGAGTACGAGTTTTGCGCATTTCGACAATTGTGATAGATTTCGAGTTTCGAAAACTTTATTTTTTTTTATACGTTATAGGCACACGCTTGACCACTGTCACACCTGATGGAAAGTGATGATGTGGCCTAAGGTGGAACGCGTTTGCCTAGAAGATGCCTATTCACTCTTGCTTTAAAGATACCCAAATTGTACGTGTTAGGAAACACAGATCTCGGAAGAGCGTTCCAGACCCTAGCCGTGCGAATCAGAAATGAAGACTTGAACCGCTTCGTGCGCGTGGATGGTATATCAACGATATAGGGATGGAAGCCCCTCCGATGTCTTGCAGTGCGGTGGTAAAAAGGTGAAGGGGGGACCAGGTCGAAGAGCTCCTGAGCACACTCTCCGAAATATATCCTATAAAACACCGATAAGCCGGCAACTTTTCGGCGGTGATCGAGGCTCTGAAGTTTGGCTAAGAGTGGTGAGTCCTTGCCAATGAGTTTCCTAGCTCGACAATCTACAGCATCTAGTGCCGCAAGTTGGTACTTAGCGGAGCCATCGAAGAGGTGACTGCAGTACTCCATGCACGACCTGACCTGTGCTTGATATAGCGTAATCAATTGTTGTGGCGTGAAGTACCGCTTCACCTTATTAAGGATGCCAAGTTTTTTGGCGGCTATCTTGGCCTTAGCTTCAATGGCTCTTCCAAAGTTTATGGTAGCGGAGATGTCGAGACCTAGGAGATCAATGTGGTCGGTGATTGATATGGACATATTCCGGAAAGTGGGAGCCAAGGAGAAAGGGCTCCGTTTAGCAGAGAGCAGACACGCCTGGGTTTTTGAAGCGTTAAACACCACCAAATTGTCGACACCCCAGTCGGAGACTTTTTTGAGGGTGGAGTTTAGGCGTTCTACCATCGCCTCTCTGAGTACATTAGTCTCAGTACTATTTGTGCGCGGACTGGACATATATCTCTCCGTTACAGTGTTGTCATCTGCATACCCCAGGATGCCAGGTATCAGCAGATCAATGATGTGTAGCAAAAAGAGTGTAGCGGAGAGAACAGACCCCTGAGGAACTCCGGCATTAATATCCATAAGATCCGAAGAGCAGCCATCGATGACTACTCGGAAGGACCGCTCACTCAGGAAGTCAGATATCCAGTCGCATAAGCTACCTGGGAGACCGTAAGCTGGCAGCTTACTAAGAAGGCTGTCATGCCAGACCCGATCGAAAGCCTTAGATATGTCAAGAGAGACAGCGAGGGCCTCTCCATGTTTCTCCACAGCTTCACCCCAAATGTGGGTGGCATACACGAGTAGATCTCCAGCAGACCGTTTTTGACGGAAACCATATTGACGGTCAGAGAGAAGATCATTGGACTCCAGGTATGCCAGGAGCTTTGTTTAATATGCGCTCCATAGTCTTACATAGTAAGGAGGTGATAGCGATGGGTCTATAGTTCGCCGGGTCAGCACAGATACCTTTCTTAGGAACAGGCTGTACATTTGCCGGCTTCCAGGATTTAGGAACCAGCTTTACTGAGAGAGAGACGATACAGGCGGGTCAGAACAGGGGATAATTCAGGAGCACAATTCCGCAAGACAATTGCTGGAATTCCATCGGGACCGCTGGCTTTATTCACATCAAGACACCGGAGTGTTTTGAGAACCTCCTTTTGATCCTTACTATTATAAATGGGAAAGTGAGTTTGTTTGTATGTTTGTTCCGCTTTCACGCCGTAACTACTGAACCGATTTTGCTGAAATTTGGCACAGACATAGATTATAGTCAGGAATAGCACATAGGCTACTTTTTATCCCGGAAAAGCAAACAGTTCCTGCGGGATAGCATCGCTATTTTTTACGCATTTGTCCTTCAAAATACGCCCAATGGAGTTTTAGATTGACGTGATTTTTTTGCACAGGTAAAGTTAAGGGCCTGAAAAATGACAAAAGCTACTTTTTATCCTGGGAAAACAAACGGTTCCTGCGGGATATTAGTATACTACTTTTCACATATTTATCCTTCAATTATACACCAACGGAGTTACAGATTGACGTGGGTTTTTGGATATGCATAGTTGATGACTTGAAAAGTGACAAAGGCTACTTTTTATCCCGGGAAAACAAACAGTTCCCGCGGGATATTTGTGTGCTACTTTTCACTTATTTATCCTTCAATTATGCGCCAACGGAGTTATAGATTGAAGGGGGTTTTTTGGACAGGCATAGTTGAGGACCGGAAAAGTAATAAAGGCTACTTTTTATCCCGGGAAAACAAACAGTTCCCGCGGGATATTAGTGTGCTACTTTTCACATATTTATCCTTTAATTATGCGCCAACGGAGTTACAGATTGACGTGGTTTATTGGATAGGCATATTTGAGGACTTTAAAAGTGACAAAGGCTACTTTTAATCCCGGGAAACAAACAATTCCCGCGGGATATTTGTATGCTACTTTTCATATATTTATCATTCAATTATGTGCCAAGGGAGTTACAGATTGACGTGATTTTTTGGATAGGCATAGTTGAGGGCCGGAAAAGTAACAACAGCTACTTTTTATCCCGGGAAAACAAACAGTTCCCGCGGGATATTCGAAATGCTACTTTTCACGTATTTATTCTTAAATTATGCGCCAATATGCATGCATACATGTATGTATGTATGTATGTATGTATGTATGTATGTATGTATGTATGTATGTATGTATGTATGTATGTATGTATGTATGTATGTATGTATGTATGTATGTATGTATGTATGTATGTATGTATGTATGTATGTATGTATGTATGTATGTATGTATGTATGTATGTATGTATGTATGTATGTATGTATGTATGTATGTATGTATGTATGTATGTATGTATGTATGTATGTATGTATGTATGTATGTATGTATGTATGTATGTATGTATGTATGTATGTATGTATGTATGTATGTATGTATGTATGTATGTATGTATGTATGTATGTATGTATGTATGTATGTATGTATGTATGTATGTATGTATGTATGTATGTATGTATGTATGTATGTATGTATGTATGTATGTATGTATGTATGTATGTATGTATGTATGTATGTATGTATGTATGTATGTATGTATGTATGTATGTATGTATGTATGTATGTATGTATGTATGTATGTATGTATGTATGTATGTATGTATGTATGTATGTATGTATGTATGTATGTATGTATGTATGTATGTATGTATGTATGTATGTATGTATGTATGTATGTATGTATGTATGTATGTATGTATGTATGTATGTATGTATGTATGTATGTATGTATGTATGTATGTATGTATGTATGTATGTATGTATGTATGTATGTATGTATGTATGTATGTATGTATGTATGTATGTATGTATGTATGTATGTATGTATGTATGTATGTATGTATGTATGTATGTATGTATGTATGTATGTATGTATGTATGTATGTATGTATGTATGTATGTATGTATGTATGTATGTATGTATGTATGTATGTATGTACGTACGTACGTATGCATGTTTGTATGTATGTATGCATGCATGTATGTATGTATGTGTGTATGTATGTTTGTATCCTCCTGTTACTAACTTTAACTACATTAACTATATCCTATGCTACTTATCCCACTAATATTATTAATGTGAAAGTTTGTGAGGATGGATTGGATTGGATGGATAGATGTACTTAGCATACGGATGGATGGACGGGATGTATGGATGCATGGGATGGGATAGGGATTTAAAAAACTAAATCCACGCGGACGAAGTCGCGGGTATCAGCTAGTGGATTCTATAAACTATAACATCAGAGTAATCCTTACAAATATAAATGCGAAAGTGTTTGTTTGTTGGGTTGTCCTTCAATCACGCCGCAACAGACCAACGGTTTTATCCTGGAAAATCAGAGTTCCCACGGGATTTTTTAAAAATAAATCCACGCGGACGAAGTCGCGGGCATCATCTAGTACGGATATACACTGTAGCCATATTGTCGCAACGAATATTTTTTATTTCGATAAAAATACTTGAGGCTCAAGCTGTAGTGGTTTGAATGAATTCGACCACTAAAACAGAGCCATTAAGATCCATTTTACTTTGACATATTGACGCTCGCATCCTTCGTTATGAACGTTCGCACATTCCTGGTCGCTGGTGGCAGAGCAACCTGCGCGGTGTGAAGCGCGGTGACGTCACTCTTTCTGTTTGTCGTGCAGCCAGGGCCGGAAGATGGGCAGCGTGGTGGGGTAGTGCGTTGGGGGGTGCGCGTCCGCGTCGCCGTCGCGGAACGGATACGTGCCCAGCAAGATCGGCAGCTGCAGCTTAACCTCCTTCTCTAAGCTCTTGGGTTCGATGATGAACTGGAAACAAATCCATTTGTGAGCGGTCAAGCGAATAGGGTTTTTCGCTTTTTCGGATTATTTCCAGCGATGGTCTAAAAATGATGGCTACTACTAAGGATGGTCACACTGTAGAAATATTTCTTAGTCTCACAAGAGTACACTAGGGTTTAGGCTGTATGCATGCGAGGTGTAGTCAGTACTCACGAACACGTCGTACTGCACGGAGATGAGGTGGCAGCCGCGCAGGTTGGTGGGCGGCAGCCGCGCAGGTTGGTGGGCGGCAGCGGCGGCACGTACAGCAGCTCGGCGCGCCAGCGCTGCGCCTCGCCCGCGCGCAGCTTGCCGCGAGCCAAGCGCGCCAGCTCGCGAGACTCCTTCGCCGCCACCTTCCCGTGCGCGCTGTATTGTCTGTATGCATGCGAGGTGTAGTCAGTACTCACGAACACGTCGTACTGCACGGAGATGAGGTGGCAGCCGCGCAGGTTGGTGGGCGGCAGCGGCGGCACGTACAGCAGCTCGGCGCGCCAGCGCTGCGCCTCGCCCGCGCGCAGCTTGCCGCGAGCCAAGCGCGCCAGCTCGCGAGACTCCTTCGCCGCCACCTTCCCGTGCGCGCTGTATTGTCTGTATGCATGCGAGGTGTAGTCAGTACTCACGAACACGTCGTACTGCACGGAGATGAGGTGGCAGCCGCGCAGGTTGGTGGGCGGCAGCGGCGGCACGTACAGCAGCTCGGCGCGCCAGCGCTGCGCCTCGCCCGCGCGCAGCTTGCCGCGAGCCAAGCGCGCCAGCTCGCGAGACTCCTTCGCCGCCACCTTCCCGTGCGCGCTGTATTGGATTGTCTGCGGAAACACATCAATTTTGATTAAATTCTGCAAGAATTCTCATTCTTGATTCCTTACTAATATTATAAATGTAGAAACAGCAAAAGATACGTTATTGTTTGCTGATTATTACAGTTGAGGACCTGAAGAGTGACATAGGCCACTTTTATTCCAGAGAAACAAAGGTGTCCCTGGTTTTTTTTTTAAAAACCTAATTGGTTGCAGGCAAAAGCTATAGTACAATATTAGCCCACGCAGCCCACGCCCAGCTTGTGCTCCACGCTCAGCTCGAACTGTCGACCTACCTCCGTGAGAGCGGCGCGGGTGGCGCGGATGTGCGTGCGGGAGCGGTTGTCCACGAGCGCGGACAGGGCGATGCTCTGGCCGGGCACGTACGCGCCGCGGTCCAGCGCCACGCGGCAGCTCACCGTGCCGCCGCCCACGCAGCCCACGCCCAGCTTGTGCTCCACGCTCAGCTCGAACTGTCGACCTACCTCCGTGAGAGCGGCGCGGGTGGCGCGGATGTGCGTGCGGGAGCGGTTGTCCACGAGCGCGGACAGGGCGATGCTCTGGCCGGGCACGTACGCGCCGCGGTCCAGCGCCACGCGGCAGCTCACCGTGCCGCCGCCCACGCAGCCCACGCCCAGCTTGTGCTCCACGCTCAGCTCGAACTGTCGACCTACCTCCGTGAGAGCGGCGCGGGTGGCGCGGATGTGCGTGCGGGAGCGGTTGTCCACGAGCGCGGACAGGGCGATGCTCTGGCCGGGCACGTACGCGCCGCGGTCCAGCGCCACGCGGCAGCTCACCGTGCCGCCGCCCACGCAGCCCACGCCCAGCTTGTGCTCCACGCTCAGCTCGAACTGTCGACCTACCTCCGTGAGAGCGGCGCGGGTGGCGCGGATGTGCGTGCGGGAGCGGTTGTCCACGAGCGCGGACAGGGCGATGCTCTGGCCGGGCACGTACGCGCCGCGGTCCAGCGCCACGCGGCAGCTCACCGTGCCGCCGCCCACGCAGCCCACGCCCAGCTTGTGCTCCACGCTCAGCTCGAACTGTCGACCTACCTCCGTGAGAGCGGCGCGGGTGGCGCGGATGTGCGTGCGGGAGCGGTTGTCCACGAGCGCGGACAGGGCGATGCTCTGGCCGGGCACGTACGCGCCGCGGTCCAGCGCCACGCGGCAGCTCACCGTGCCGCCGCCCACGCAGCCCACGCCCAGCTTGTGCTCCACGCTCAGCTCGAACTGTCGACCTACCTCCGTGAGAGCGGCGCGGGTGGCGCGGATGTGCGTGCGGGAGCGGTTGTCCACGAGCGCGGACAGGGCGATGCTCTGGCCGGGCACGTACGCGCCGCGGTCCAGCGCCACGCGGCAGCTCACCGTGCCGCCGCCCACGCAGCCCACGCCCAGCTTGTGCTCCACGCTCAGCTCGAACTGTCGACCTACCTCCGTGAGAGCGGCGCGGGTGGCGCGGATGTGCGTGCGGGAGCGGTTGTCCACGAGCGCGGACAGGGCGATGCTCTGGCCGGGCACGTACGCGCCGCGGTCCAGCGCCACGCGGCAGCTCACCGTGCCGCCGCCCACGCAGCCCACGCCCAGCTTGTGCTCCACGCTCAGCTCGAACTGTCGACCTACCTCCGTGAGAGCGGCGCGGGTGGCGCGGATGTGCGTGCGGGAGCGGTTGTCCACGAGCGCGGACAGGGCGATGCTCTGGCCGGGCACGTACGCGCCGCGGTCCAGCGCCACGCGGCAGCTCACCGTGCCGCCGCCCACGCAGCCCACGCCCAGCTTGTGCTCCACGCTCAGCTCGAACTGTCGACCTACCTCCGTGAGAGCGGCGCGGGTGGCGCGGATGTGCGTGCGGGAGCGGTTGTCCACGAGCGCGGACAGGGCGATGCTCTGGCCGGGCACGTACGCGCCGCGGTCCAGCGCCACGCGGCAGCTCACCGTGCCGCCGCCCACGCAGCCCACGCCCAGCTTGTGCTCCACGCTCAGCTCGAACTGTCGACCTACCTCCGTGAGAGCGGCGCGGGTGGCGCGGATGTGCGTGCGGGAGCGGTTGTCCACGAGCGCGGACAGGGCGATGCTCTGGCCGGGCACGTACGCGCCGCGGTCCAGCGCCACGCGGCAGCTCACCGTGCCGCCGCCCACGCAGCCCACGCCCAGCTTGTGCTCCACGCTCAGCTCGAACTGTCGACCTACCTCCGTGAGAGCGGCGCGGGTGGCGCGGATGTGCGTGCGGGAGCGGTTGTCCACGAGCGCGGACAGGGCGATGCTCTGGCCGGGCACGTACGCGCCGCGGTCCAGCGCCACGCGGCAGCTCACCGTGCCGCCGCCCACGCAGCCCACGCCCAGCTTGTGCTCCACGCTCAGCTCGAACTGTCGACCTACCTCCGTGAGAGCGGCGCGGGTGGCGCGGATGTGCGTGCGGGAGCGGTTGTCCACGAGCGCGGACAGGGCGATGCTCTGGCCGGGCACGTACGCGCCGCGGTCCAGCGCCACGCGGCAGCTCACCGTGCCGCCGCCCACGCAGCCCACGCCCAGCTTGTGCTCCACGCTCAGCTCGAACTGTCGACCTACCTCCGTGAGAGCGGCGCGGGTGGCGCGGATGTGCGTGCGGGAGCGGTTGTCCACGAGCGCGGACAGGGCGATGCTCTGGCCGGGCACGTACGCGCCGCGGTCCAGCGCCACGCGGCAGCTCACCGTGCCGCCGCCCACGCAGCCCACGCCCAGCTTGTGCTCCACGCTCAGCTCGAACTGTCGACCTACCTCCGTGAGAGCGGCGCGGGTGGCGCGGATGTGCGTGCGGGAGCGGTTGTCCACGAGCGCGGACAGGGCGATGCTCTGGCCGGGCACGTACGCGCCGCGGTCCAGCGCCACGCGGCAGCTCACCGTGCCGCCGCCCACGCAGCCCACGCCCAGCTTGTGCTCCACGCTCAGCTCGAACTGTCGACCTACCTCCGTGAGAGCGGCGCGGGTGGCGCGGATGTGCGTGCGGGAGCGGTTGTCCACGAGCGCGGACAGGGCGATGCTCTGGCCGGGCACGTACGCGCCGCGGTCCAGCGCCACGCGGCAGCTCACCGTGCCGCCGCCCACGCAGCCCACGCCCAGCTTGTGCTCCACGCTCAGCTCGAACTGTCGACCTACCTCCGTGAGAGCGGCGCGGGTGGCGCGGATGTGCGTGCGGGAGCGGTTGTCCACGAGCGCGGACAGGGCGATGCTCTGGCCGGGCACGTACGCGCCGCGGTCCAGCGCCACGCGGCAGCTCACCGTGCCGCCGCCCACGCAGCCCACGCCCAGCTTGTGCTCCACGCTCAGCTCGAACTGTCGACCTACCTCCGTGAGAGCGGCGCGGGTGGCGCGGATGTGCGTGCGGGAGCGGTTGTCCACGAGCGCGGACAGGGCGATGCTCTGGCCGGGCACGTACGCGCCGCGGTCCAGCGCCACGCGGCAGCTCACCGTGCCGCCGCCCACGCAGCCCACGCCCAGCTTGTGCTCCACGCTCAGCTCGAACTGTCGACCTACCTCCGTGAGAGCGGCGCGGGTGGCGCGGATGTGCGTGCGGGAGCGGTTGTCCACGAGCGCGGACAGGGCGATGCTCTGGCCGGGCACGTACGCGCCGCGGTCCAGCGCCACGCGGCAGCTCACCGTGCCGCCGCCCACGCAGCCCACGCCCAGCTTGTGCTCCACGCTCAGCTCGAACTGTCGACCTACCTCCGTGAGAGCGGCGCGGGTGGCGCGGATGTGCGTGCGGGAGCGGTTGTCCACGAGCGCGGACAGGGCGATGCTCTGGCCGGGCACGTACGCGCCGCGGTCCAGCGCCACGCGGCAGCTCACCGTGCCGCCGCCCACGCAGCCCACGCCCAGCTTGTGCTCCACGCTCAGCTCGAACTGTCGACCTACCTCCGTGAGAGCGGCGCGGGTGGCGCGGATGTGCGTGCGGGAGCGGTTGTCCACGAGCGCGGACAGGGCGATGCTCTGGCCGGGCACGTACGCGCCGCGGTCCAGCGCCACGCGGCAGCTCACCGTGCCGCCGCCCACGCAGCCCACGCCCAGCTTGTGCTCCACGCTCAGCTCGAACTGTCGACCTACCTCCGTGAGAGCGGCGCGGGTGGCGCGGATGTGCGTGCGGGAGCGGTTGTCCACGAGCGCGGACAGGGCGATGCTCTGGCCGGGCACGTACGCGCCGCGGTCCAGCGCCACGCGGCAGCTCACCGTGCCGCCGCCCACGCAGCCCACGCCCAGCTTGTGCTCCACGCTCAGCTCGAACTGTCGACCTACCTCCGTGAGAGCGGCGCGGGTGGCGCGGATGTGCGTGCGGGAGCGGTTGTCCACGAGCGCGGACAGGGCGATGCTCTGGCCGGGCACGTACGCGCCGCGGTCCAGCGCCACGCGGCAGCTCACCGTGCCGCCGCCCACGCAGCCCACGCCCAGCTTGTGCTCCACGCTCAGCTCGAACTGTCGACCTACCTCCGTGAGAGCGGCGCGGGTGGCGCGGATGTGCGTGCGGGAGCGGTTGTCCACGAGCGCGGACAGGGCGATGCTCTGGCCGGGCACGTACGCGCCGCGGTCCAGCGCCACGCGGCAGCTCACCGTGCCGCCGCCCACGCAGCCCACGCCCAGCTTGTGCTCCACGCTCAGCTCGAACTGTCGACCTACCTCCGTGAGAGCGGCGCGGGTGGCGCGGATGTGCGTGCGGGAGCGGTTGTCCACGAGCGCGGACAGGGCGATGCTCTGGCCGGGCACGTACGCGCCGCGGTCCAGCGCCACGCGGCAGCTCACCGTGCCGCCGCCCACGCAGCCCACGCCCAGCTTGTGCTCCACGCTCAGCTCGAACTGTCGACCTACCTCCGTGAGAGCGGCGCGGGTGGCGCGGATGTGCGTGCGGGAGCGGTTGTCCACGAGCGCGGACAGGGCGATGCTCTGGCCGGGCACGTACGCGCCGCGGTCCAGCGCCACGCGGCAGCTCACCGTGCCGCCGCCCACGCAGCCCACGCCCAGCTTGTGCTCCACGCTCAGCTCGAACTGTCGACCTACCTCCGTGAGAGCGGCGCGGGTGGCGCGGATGTGCGTGCGGGAGCGGTTGTCCACGAGCGCGGACAGGGCGATGCTCTGGCCGGGCACGTACGCGCCGCGGTCCAGCGCCACGCGGCAGCTCACCGTGCCGCCGCCCACGCAGCCCACGCCCAGCTTGTGCTCCACGCTCAGCTCGAACTGTCGACCTACCTCCGTGAGAGCGGCGCGGGTGGCGCGGATGTGCGTGCGGGAGCGGTTGTCCACGAGCGCGGACAGGGCGATGCTCTGGCCGGGCACGTACGCGCCGCGGTCCAGCGCCACGCGGCAGCTCACCGTGCCGCCGCCCACGCAGCCCACGCCCAGCTTGTGCTCCACGCTCAGCTCGAACTGTCGACCTACCTCCGTGAGAGCGGCGCGGGTGGCGCGGATGTGCGTGCGGGAGCGGTTGTCCACGAGCGCGGACAGGGCGATGCTCTGGCCGGGCACGTACGCGCCGCGGTCCAGCGCCACGCGGCAGCTCACCGTGCCGCCGCCCACGCAGCCCACGCCCAGCTTGTGCTCCACGCTCAGCTCGAACTGTCGACCTACCTCCGTGAGAGCGGCGCGGGTGGCGCGGATGTGCGTGCGGGAGCGGTTGTCCACGAGCGCGGACAGGGCGATGCTCTGGCCGGGCACGTACGCGCCGCGGTCCAGCGCCACGCGGCAGCTCACCGTGCCGCCGCCCACGCAGCCCACGCCCAGCTTGTGCTCCACGCTCAGCTCGAACTGTCGACCTACCTCCGTGAGAGCGGCGCGGGTGGCGCGGATGTGCGTGCGGGAGCGGTTGTCCACGAGCGCGGACAGGGCGATGCTCTGGCCGGGCACGTACGCGCCGCGGTCCAGCGCCACGCGGCAGCTCACCGTGCCGCCGCCCACGCAGCCCACGCCCAGCTTGTGCTCCACGCTCAGCTCGAACTGTCGACCTACCTCCGTGAGAGCGGCGCGGGTGGCGCGGATGTGCGTGCGGGAGCGGTTGTCCACGAGCGCGGACAGGGCGATGCTCTGGCCGGGCACGTACGCGCCGCGGTCCAGCGCCACGCGGCAGCTCACCGTGCCGCCGCCCACGCAGCCCACGCCCAGCTTGTGCTCCACGCTCAGCTCGAACTGTCGACCTACCTCCGTGAGAGCGGCGCGGGTGGCGCGGATGTGCGTGCGGGAGCGGTTGTCCACGAGCGCGGACAGGGCGATGCTCTGGCCGGGCACGTACGCGCCGCGGTCCAGCGCCACGCGGCAGCTCACCGTGCCGCCGCCCACGCAGCCCACGCCCAGCTTGTGCTCCACGCTCAGCTCGAACTGTCGACCTACCTCCGTGAGAGCGGCGCGGGTGGCGCGGATGTGCGTGCGGGAGCGGTTGTCCACGAGCGCGGACAGGGCGATGCTCTGGCCGGGCACGTACGCGCCGCGGTCCAGCGCCACGCGGCAGCTCACCGTGCCGCCGCCCACGCAGCCCACGCCCAGCTTGTGCTCCACGCTCAGCTCGAACTGTCGACCTACCTCCGTGAGAGCGGCGCGGGTGGCGCGGATGTGCGTGCGGGAGCGGTTGTCCACGAGCGCGGACAGGGCGATGCTCTGGCCGGGCACGTACGCGCCGCGGTCCAGCGCCACGCGGCAGCTCACCGTGCCGCCGCCCACGCAGCCCACGCCCAGCTTGTGCTCCACGCTCAGCTCGAACTGTCGACCTACCTCCGTGAGAGCGGCGCGGGTGGCGCGGATGTGCGTGCGGGAGCGGTTGTCCACGAGCGCGGACAGGGCGATGCTCTGGCCGGGCACGTACGCGCCGCGGTCCAGCGCCACGCGGCAGCTCACCGTGCCGCCGCCCACGCAGCCCACGCCCAGCTTGTGCTCCACGCTCAGCTCGAACTGTCGACCTACCTCCGTGAGAGCGGCGCGGGTGGCGCGGATGTGCGTGCGGGAGCGGTTGTCCACGAGCGCGGACAGGGCGATGCTCTGGCCGGGCACGTACGCGCCGCGGTCCAGCGCCACGCGGCAGCTCACCGTGCCGCCGCCCACGCAGCCCACGCCCAGCTTGTGCTCCACGCTCAGCTCGAACTGTCGACCTACCTCCGTGAGAGCGGCGCGGGTGGCGCGGATGTGCGTGCGGGAGCGGTTGTCCACGAGCGCGGACAGGGCGATGCTCTGGCCGGGCACGTACGCGCCGCGGTCCAGCGCCACGCGGCAGCTCACCGTGCCGCCGCCCACGCAGCCCACGCCCAGCTTGTGCTCCACGCTCAGCTCGAACTGTCGACCTACCTCCGTGAGAGCGGCGCGGGTGGCGCGGATGTGCGTGCGGGAGCGGTTGTCCACGAGCGCGGACAGGGCGATGCTCTGGCCGGGCACGTACGCGCCGCGGTCCAGCGCCACGCGGCAGCTCACCGTGCCGCCGCCCACGCAGCCCACGCCCAGCTTGTGCTCCACGCTCAGCTCGAACTGTCGACCTACCTCCGTGAGAGCGGCGCGGGTGGCGCGGATGTGCGTGCGGGAGCGGTTGTCCACGAGCGCGGACAGGGCGATGCTCTGGCCGGGCACGTACGCGCCGCGGTCCAGCGCCACGCGGCAGCTCACCGTGCCGCCGCCCACGCAGCCCACGCCCAGCTTGTGCTCCACGCTCAGCTCGAACTGTCGACCTACCTCCGTGAGAGCGGCGCGGGTGGCGCGGATGTGCGTGCGGGAGCGGTTGTCCACGAGCGCGGACAGGGCGATGCTCTGGCCGGGCACGTACGCGCCGCGGTCCAGCGCCACGCGGCAGCTCACCGTGCCGCCGCCCACGCAGCCCACGCCCAGCTTGTGCTCCACGCTCAGCTCGAACTGTCGACCTACCTCCGTGAGAGCGGCGCGGGTGGCGCGGATGTGCGTGCGGGAGCGGTTGTCCACGAGCGCGGACAGGGCGATGCTCTGGCCGGGCACGTACGCGCCGCGGTCCAGCGCCACGCGGCAGCTCACCGTGCCGCCGCCCACGCAGCCCACGCCCAGCTTGTGCTCCACGCTCAGCTCGAACTGTCGACCTACCTCCGTGAGAGCGGCGCGGGTGGCGCGGATGTGCGTGCGGGAGCGGTTGTCCACGAGCGCGGACAGGGCGATGCTCTGGCCGGGCACGTACGCGCCGCGGTCCAGCGCCACGCGGCAGCTCACCGTGCCGCCGCCCACGCAGCCCACGCCCAGCTTGTGCTCCACGCTCAGCTCGAACTGTCGACCTACCTCCGTGAGAGCGGCGCGGGTGGCGCGGATGTGCGTGCGGGAGCGGTTGTCCACGAGCGCGGACAGGGCGATGCTCTGGCCGGGCACGTACGCGCCGCGGTCCAGCGCCACGCGGCAGCTCACCGTGCCGCCGCCCACGCAGCCCACGCCCAGCTTGTGCTCCACGCTCAGCTCGAACTGTCGACCTACCTCCGTGAGAGCGGCGCGGGTGGCGCGGATGTGCGTGCGGGAGCGGTTGTCCACGAGCGCGGACAGGGCGATGCTCTGGCCGGGCACGTACGCGCCGCGGTCCAGCGCCACGCGGCAGCTCACCGTGCCGCCGCCCACGCAGCCCACGCCCAGCTTGTGCTCCACGCTCAGCTCGAACTCTTGCTGAACACAACAAGAAACAATAGACTGTACCTCCATCTGCATACTTATTATTAATATTATAAATGCAAAGCATACAAGCATTTTGGCGTAGAATAGGTACTTCTTATTTCAGAAAATCAAAGATGTTTCTCATGCATTCTACAACTTCTCACTGGGTTCATCGTAAAATTTCTTACATATGATGAATTTAAAAAAAAAAAGATTCATAAAAGAATTTTTTGTGATAAAGCCAAAATACAGGCTTTCATATCTGTCTGAAATAATTTATTGGCTCTAAATGCCACAGTATCTTTTGTAGTTGCAAAAATTATGCGCTTTGACTTAATGAATAAATTCCATCACGTCAATTAATAAATTATTCATGACTTGTTAAGTGCAGATGGGCATGAATGTAATATCCACTTTTACTTGACAACACAGCAACATTCTGATGTATGATGTAATTTCTGAACGTGAAATGTAAGTTAATTACGAAATGCCAAGTTTGGATGTTTAATTTAATACATCTATAAGTACAAGATTTTTTTTTAGTTTTTAGGTGATGAAAAGCCTGAAATGCTATTATTATTTGAATATTATAAATTATTTAAAATTCTGCCCTCATTTAGATAACTTTTAACTTATAAAAAAAAAAAATCAAACTGATAGATCTTTTAAATTATTATAAAAAATCAAACTGACTTACAGCTAAAACTGGAGGCTCCAAATTCAAGTCAATGGGGTTCATAACAATGAAGACTTGTTGGTTTTTATGAGTCAATCCATTGGGTTCCCTCAGTGCCGCCTTACAGTAATACTGCACCCAGCCATGTGTGCCAAGGAAGGTGGAAGGCAGTCCCATTGGCAAACCTAACTTAAAGGGAAAGCTGTGAATGCCGGGCGATAGTATAGATGCTGCATGACCTGCAATTATAAATTGTTTGATTAACAGCATCACAATACAAAATTTTGAATTATTGCAGAAAAAAAAAGTATAGAGGTAACAGTGCCAGTGTTTTGGGCACCATGCCCTTTAACAATCACTTGGACTGCATGTTTTTTTTTTGTGATTATAGGTTTTAATTTATTTTTTCCATAATTTCTATTATTGTTATACTTGTTAGGGTATCATTATAACATGACTTTCAAAATTTTTAACCAATTTCTAAGTTTTAAATTGGGCAATTCAAATATGTATTAAGTTTTAAGGTTGAAGACAAGGGTCTGCCCGCGAAATTCAAATTTAATTTGGTTTTTTGCAATTTGTAAACTAATTCGACAAAGACCCTTTTCTTCAACCTTAAGAATGAGTCAGCAAAGGTTCAATACCTGGTTCACCTAGGAGGCGCATTCTGAAATCAATGTAGTTTTCTTTGTCAAACAGCCGCTCATGTCTGCCCGAGCCCACTCTCACCACCCCCTCCCCCACCACGTGGAAGTGGAGACCTAAAACATACACACACATTCACAAATCACAAACATTCAAATATTTATTGCTGTTGCTCTATTTTACACACCATTGAAATAATAGTACATTATTGTCGAGGCTCGGAATAAAGCAATTTATGGACGAGTAACATTGGAAGGCCAAGGCGAAGCCGAGGACTTCCAAGTGATTTTAAAAGGACGAGGCGCTAGCCGAGGCTTTTTTAAGTAAACGAGGCCATGAATTGCTATTTCGGCCGAGGCTTATATAGTACTTTTCTCTAATTTGCGAGGAAACAACAAAAAAATAATTAAAGAAACACTGTTTTATTTCATGTTAAATGTTATAGTACATTAGCTTCTTCCGCCATATCTGGTGGTGTAAAGTCCATTAATTCTTCATCCGATTCCGAATCCATTTTTATTTCAGAACAAGAAATATATATTTATTGTAAAAGAAAACACCAGTCACCAATAATTCTTTAACTCCAATTAAACCACGCTCTTTTTGTTCCATTTAAAAAAAAATCATTCTTATTTTTTTAAATTGTATAACTCAGCGAAAGAAATGCACATTTAAAACACCTAATCACAGAGGAGAAACACCTAATAGAGGAAAGTGTATATTTTAAAAACCTCGTACCTGTCCAGCAATTTACATTATTGTCCTGTTACGTAATTGCTGGCGCCACGCCAGCAATGAGCCAATTGACGTTTCGTTTTTTTTAAATAAAGAAGCGATTTCCAAGCGAGAAAAATATATTCTATTTATCAACCGACCTCAAAAAAGGAGGAGGTTATCAATTTGTCGGAATCTATGTATCTAAATCAAATGTAATCTATGTAATGTATGTCCACCGATTACTCGAAGACACCTGAACCAATTTGGGAAATACTTTTTTTGTTTGAAAGGGTATACTCTCTAGGTGGTCCCATATCAATCATGACTCTACCACCGGTTCGTGGTTATTAGTTTAAATATAAGTCCTTGAGTCCAAAAGATAGTCATAATTCTTCAAATACAGTAGTATTAGTATCTATTGAATAATTGTAAACTTGTTTTGATAAGAGCAACCGCCGAGTTTTTTGCTTGTTCTTCTCAGAAGGAAGGGCATTCCGAACCAGTGGTAGACTCATCGACTATTCAAGCACTTGTAAAAAAGTTAATTTGAATAAAAAAAAATCTATTCTATTCTAATCATCATCATCATCATCTGAGCCTGCGGACGTCCACTGCTGAACATAGGCCTTTCCCAGAGAACGCCACCACACCCGGTCCTCAGCCTTCCTCATCCAGTCACTTCCCGCCACCCGCTTTATATCGTCAGTCCAACGTCCTGGAGGGCGCCCCACACTACGCTTACTTGTTCGCGGTCTCCACTCTAGGACTTTTCAGCCCCGACGGCCATCGCTTCTGCGACAAGCATGGCCTGCCCACTGCCATTTCAGCTTGCTAATGGTTTGAGCTATGTCGGCGACCTTGGTTCTCTTACGGATCTCTTCATTCCGAATCCTGTCCTTAAGAGAAACTCCTAACATAGCCCTCTCCATAGCTCTCTGAGTGACTTTAAATTTGTGGATCAAGCCTTTTGTTAAGTGTCCACGTTTCAGCGCCATAAGTGACTATTTAAATACTACTTATATATCTCAAATTAGTTCAATGCTAAAGGAATGGCTAAATGACCTCTCAACCCACATGTATATTAGTTCAAAGTATTTCAAGAGTTATGTAGGCGTTGAGACAGTTTGCATTCTAAAAGCTTACCAAGCACTGGGGTATCATCCTGCAGCTCCATTAAAACTTTCCCGGACAAAAACTGCCCCGGAAAATACAGGAGCGACGTATTGTCGAACACTATTAAAAATTTTAGCAACTTTCTGGGCATTTTTAAACTTTGCAGGTGACACTCGTAAAGGTTAATAGAGAAATATATTTTTTATACTTCTATATTTTTACTGTATTTCAATAAAGGAAACCCCAGTTTCATTCAAAGTATCAGCTTTATACACCAAAGCAGAGCTACATTAAAGTAATTAAAAAAACCACGACACACAGTAGCCCTTTAAGACGATCCCTTTAATTAGGATGATACTCGTAAATAAATTCTCCGCGCGTTGTAACTTCGTCGCAGCTCTCGCACGCTGAGTTAAAGGAGTTAAGTAATAACTTTGTGAAGGCCACCAAGTTGATAAAAAACTTTACAAAAATGGGAAATAAACGAGCTATTTGCACAGATCACTATATAACAGTTCACACTTCACTGTGAAAAATTGTAACATTTGTAAAAATAAGAATTTTAACTAAGTTTTAAAGTGGATAAAAATAAAACATTATTTCGTATTTGTTGTTCCTGGTCTGTGATTTCGTACAAAAAAAACATATTTTTTCCAATTTTTTCCGTAGACTAGAAACATAGTTTAAAAAAAACTTTTTCTGCGTTGTTGGTTGTGTGTTTAGTCTTTGTATTTTATTTTGACATTTCTTTGTCTGTGTCGTAAGTCTTAAGAGTAATTCACAGTTTCATTGATAACCTCACAGACTACAGACCAAGCTACAGACCACATGATAATTGACATTGACAATACATGTTTTATTTCTTTTTATTCTGTGGTATTGTTTTTGTTGTAATCGGCGCCGCGGCGGTTGTAATCTAATAATTTCAATTCAAGTTTGATAATTAATCACGATTCAGTTTAAATAGGAAACACAAAAATACAAATTAATAATCTTATAATGCCGAGTGAAATGATAACGCTTCAACTTGGCCAGTGCGGCAATCAGAGTGAGTTTGTTTCCAAGTTGGATTGTTTAAATACTTACTATACCTTCATAAAGATTTTTTGCAACATTAATGTGATATTGCAATTTGCAGTTGGTTTCGAGTTTTGGAAGCAGTTGTGTATAGAACACGGCATTTCCCCGGAAGGTATTTTGGAGGAGTTTGTGTCCGCGGGATCGGACCGCAAAGATGTGTTTTTCTATCAAGCAGACGACAATCACTACATACCGCGGGCTGTGCTTTTAGACTTGGAACCCCGTGTGATCCACACTATTTTAAATTCTCCATATGCAAAGGTAAATTTTTAGTATGCAAAGGTCGCAGATTTAAAAACGAAACTAACTACCTAAATATGATTTTACAAATAACCCCTAAAAACTAATCCTATAAGATATTTCATTTACCTATAAGAAATCTGACCAAAAAGTTCTTTCTAGATTAGGGCATTTCTTCACTGCACTGCACTGCCTCAACACCAACTTTAGTGGACACATAATTCTATGCAATTGTATGACACACTTTCTCACTGGCCTGGCAATGTGACAATAACATGTCAGCAGTAGCAAGGCTCCCTTCATGAGGCTGACTCTGGTGTCATTACGACATCATTATTCATTATGCATGTGTTGTGTACGCATGCTAAACTTATATGTGTGCGTGTGAGTGGTGTGAGCAGTGACCCATCCTGCACCCCCATGGGTCACAGCTGCCTTGTTGACTCAGAGTGTGTCGGTGTTGATCAAATGTAGCTGTCAGTATCGTGTTGTTGAGTGCTGTAGGTGCTGGGCCAGAGCCATGCCATGCAGTGAAGAAACACCCTTACTAGATGGGTTATGGTAGCTATAGGTTTTTATGATCAGTCAGTGACTGAAACCATTTTTTATCTTTTATTTTGTATTATTACGTTTTGGATCATTAATACTGGCTGTTAGTGCTCACCATTTTACTTTTTTTTTATTCGATGACAAGCTAGTCCTTGACTGCGATCTCACATGATGGTAAGTGACGATGCAGTCTAAGATGGTAGCGGGCTAACTTGGAAGGGGTATGGCAGTGAACTTTCAACCCATACCCCTAATTGGTTTCTACACGCCATTGTGCTGGAATGCTAAATCGTTTGGCGGCACGTCTTTGACAGTAGGGTGGTAACTAGCCACGGCCAAAGCCTCCCACCAGACCAGACCAGAGACAATTCAGAAATTATAAATTCCCAAATTGACCCCGCCGGGAATCGAACCCGAGACCTCCCAGTTATAAGACAATAGTGCTCACCACTGAGCCAGGGGTGTCATCAAAAAGCAAGCTTTGTAGCAATAAAAGTAATCTTACATTGGATTGGATGGTGATGGTGACTTAATGTGCTGCATTAATTTCAGCTGTACAACCAAGAGAATGTGTACTTGTCAAAGCATGGCGGTGGCGCGGGCAACAACTGGGCATCTGGGTTTGCTCAGGGGGAGAAGTTGAATGAGGAAGTGTTTGACATAATCAATAGAGAGGCAGACGGCAGCGATAACTTGGAAGTAAGGAATTTCCTGTTCTTTAAAATGTATTTCTCCCTTTTTCCCTTCGACATGGCAGTCATGGGTTTTTTGTCATATTTTCTTTTTACTCTACTTTGGCTGACAATTACTACACATGTTCCACTTCATTGTAACTAGTTCCTATGTTATACATACATACTAGCAATCTATGGTTTTTAAAAGTAATTTCTTGTTGAAAACAAATTAATGTTTTAAAACACTAAGAGGATTTTATTACTTATCACTGCAGCCGTAAGTCCCATTGAGGATTACATGGATCCAATAATCCTTATTTATAAATAGCTGTAAAATGTGTATATGAATTAAAAAAACTTTCATTAAGGTGGAAGACATGGGTCTGCTCGCGAAATTCAAGTTTAATTTGGTTTTTCGCAATTTGTAAACTAATACGACAAAGTAGGCTTATGGCCTTCTAAACGCGCCAGTGGAATTATCATCTTCACAGGTTGACATAAAAATCTTTACTTGAAAGTGACGAGTTTAAGAAATTAATCAAAATATTGACTAATTTGTGAGTAACTCACGTCCAACTCAGTCATTTGATTAATTTCTTAAACTGGTCACTTTCAAGTAAAGATTTTATGTAAACCTGTGAAGATGATGATTCCACTGGCGCATTTAGAAGGCCATAAGCCTACTTTGTCGTATTAGTTTACAAATTGTGAAAAACCAAATTAAATTTGAATTTCGCAGGCAGACCCCTGTCTTCCACCTTAATGACCAAAAGATTCATCGCACAGGTTTATGACTGTCATAGTAAAAAGCAGTAGTAGCTATTATCTATTTTTTCCAATTAGAAGAAGATTTAAAGTCAACTTGAATATAATATTAAGATAAAAATACAAGTAGAGACATGATGTTGGTGGCAATCAAGTCAAGTGTCATCAGTTCACTTAAAAATATGCATTGAAAACAGAATAGATGATGGTTCTATGCACACCAGTTCACTATTGTCTTATTCCTTACACAAGCTTACTGCTTAGTTGGAGAGGAAAAGAATATAAGTTCAGCTTGGCTATTAAAGCTGTTAAAATCTTCACTTAACTAGGAAATAATATACATCTATACTCACGCTCACACTTGCAAAATCATACATACTCAGATACACACGCACACTCACACTACACATACACATACTTAATATCATCAAAATAAGATTAGTTTAACTTTATAAGAAAAAATATTAGTAAGACCGTCTTTTAAAACTGCATAATTGCATAGCTCAATTGATATGGGATCTGCAGTAACCTTTAAACAGTAACATTGTTTACAGGGTTTTGTGCTCTGTCACTCAATAGCGGGAGGCACTGGCTCTGGCATGGGCTCCTACATACTGGAGCATCTCTCAGACAGATTCCCTAAGAAACTTGTCCAGACCTACAGTGTGTTCCCGAATTTGGATGAGATAAGGTAGGGCTTGTTTAATGGGGCATACTTGAAACAGAATAACTAACTTTGAATATTAACAGCCCTAAAAATTAAACATAAGTTGATTGTGTGTGTAATTTAAACCAAACAGATTTTCAATACAAGAACTGTCAAAATATCAATTTAGACATCTGATAAATTTGTTCAAATTTTTTGTAGTTAGGCTTAATTTTAATTACAAATGTAATGATTTTGCCAAAATAATAAGGTCAGCTGAAGAAGAAGTAAGTGAACTTAGTAGAACATGCTATATCGCACCTACATTGATATTTATAGTCATATAACTTGTCTGTTTTTTAGTGATGTGGTAGTCCAACCCTACAATTCGCTCCTCACACTGAAGAGATTGACAGAGAGCGCAGACTGTGTGATGGTGCTGGACAACACAGCGCTCAACAGAATTGCCAGCGACCGCCTCCACATACAGAACCCGTCCTTCGCACAAATTAACACTCTAGTATCCACCATCATGAGTGCAAGCACCGCCACGCTACGGTAAGTTGTTTATAAACGTTTTATTAATTCAATGTTTCATTAAAATAATAGTCTCCCAACCAAATCAGGCCAGGGCGACCAATATCCACTATGTGATTAATTATGTGCGCGGAAGATATTGCACATGCTCTCCAAGGCATGGGAGTAACAAGCCATCCACTTCCTAAGGAGTTAAGAAGAGTATTCAGTTCTAATCGATTTTAAGTTTGCTTTTGACAATAGAGTTGTAAGTTTAAGATAATATGATCACAGTTGGGTTAACAGTCCTAATCACCAGCTCATGTTCCCCTGAACAGGTACCCGTCGTACATGAATAACGACCTGATCAGCCTGGTGGCGCCCCTTATACCCACGCCGCGGCTGCACTTCCTCATGACGGGATATACGCCGCTGACGGCCGACCACGAGGTCAACACTGTTAGTATGCAACTGTCCACATCCTAATAACGACCTGATCCTCCTGGTGGCGCCGCTCATCCCCACGCCGCGGCTGCACTTCCTCATGACGGGCTACACACCGCTCACGGCCGACCACGAGGTCAACACTGTTGGTTTGCAACTGTTCACATCTAGGTAAAAACGGAAGAGATATGGCTATGTAAATTAAATCCATACCCCTAATTCGTTTCAATTTTAACCATCAAACGCAGAAAGGTCAGTATTTGGGACATGTTCTCAGACATGATCTGTACAGTCTCTTACAGACCAAAATGATTTGAGGGCAAGAGGAGCTTTGGTAGAAGAAAGTTGCGGCTTAGGAATATCCGCGAATGGACTGGTATAGTCAACGTTGCGTTGGTATACCAAGCTTTCAACAATTTGTGATAATATGTATTTAAAATAAAAATTAAAAAGCAATGATAGCCTAGTGTAATGTACTGTGGTCTCCTATTCGGGGGGTCGCAGGTTCGATGCAGGGCACGCACGGCTTTTCTAAAATAACTGCGTTTTAAGAAATCAAATATCACAAGTTTCAACAGTGAAGGAAAACATCGTGAGGAAACCTGCACACCTGAGAATTCTTCATAATGTTCTCAAAGGTGTGTTAAGTCTGCCAATTCTCATTGGGCCAGTGTGGTAGCCTATGGCCTGTAACCCTTCTCTTAAAGGATACTTTTGCTTAGTAGGGAGCTGTCGATGGGTTGCTGATGATAATGACGACTTTATGCAATGTTTTGTAAGGTTTCCCTCAATGTTTCACGGCAGGTACCAAAGATCAGGAAGACCACAGTGTTGGACGTGATGCAAAGGCTTCTGCAGCCGAAGAACATGATGGTGTCGCTCAGCCCCGACCGAGCCAACCAGCACTGTTACATCTCTATCCTTAACATTATACAGGTACTGTAACATGAGATTTTTTGGAGTAAAACTTCTTTATGCACGCTTGACTTGGGGAGTAAGCTGGTGAATGCGTTACGAAAAGTGTGATCGGGCGAGGCGAACGGAAGTTGAGAGGGAGATTTAAGTTAGTGAAGATAGAAAGAGATAGAGTTACGTTTCGTATATTACTGTAGGGGCAAGAGAGAGGTGATAGCACACATTTTCTTTCTCTCTTTCTCTCATAGCCAGTTGCGTTTCGTAAGTTTTACTTCAGTCGTGTGGTCTAAAGCACACTCGATTTCCTTTGATGAATTTTACCCATGCTGATAACATCTTATCTTTCTTAATATCTTAATCCTACTTAATATTATAAATGTGAAAGTTTGCGCGGTTGGATGGATGTATGGATATTTGTTACCAAATAGAATAGAATAGTTTTTATTAAAACTAGTGGTTCACCCCGAACTGAGACCTCGCGGTAACGGTATCCCATGATTATTCATTCAATCGATACATGATAACCAAAACTGACATTATTATTATGCCCATTTTCACCAAACATACCTAAATCATCCCCTAAGTAGGAGTCTCTTAACGTAGGTAGCTCCTAAATACAATCCTAAGTCCTAACATCCGTCCCAATGTCCTTTTAGGTGTCCCGTACAGGATCGTGATAAATAAGTTGACAGAAAACATCACCTAACTTATCATAGGTAGCCCGTAAAGGTTAGGGAACGTTAGTGAAAACATTGAATTATTATGTAGGTACTAACGAGTGAAACCGGGTTACGGGCATCTGTACAAATCGTCATCTATCGACGCGAATAGAAAATATACAAAATGTAGTAATTAATAGTTTCTTGAAGTTTGATATTTAACTAAAAAATAATTTTAATTGAATAATATGATACAAAAAAAATTACAATACAATTATTGTATTATATTATGTAACTACATAATAATGGTTGACGCAAAACTGTTTTTGGGATAGGTCGTAGTCGTAACTCGTAGTTCCATGGAATAGTTACTGACTGCGCCATCTATTAGCATTATTGTGAAGCTATGTTGATGCTATATGAATTACTGATGCCCATTAAAAATTAAATAATCTCGTTTCTTTATAATATTCATATAATTTTAGTATTTGTTGTTCAAGTACAGGATACAAGTGAACTAAAAAAATAAAATCAGCTTGAAAATACATAGCGGATTTTTCTAGAGAGCGTCTTCAAGCGAGCGTATAAAATCGCCACTTTGAAAGCCCCCCATTTCGTCAATTTTAAGGAAAAAATTAAAAAAAAAATATTTTTGTACTCGGTTCAAAATTATCTTTAAAATGATATGTAACAATTTTATGTAATGCGATAAAATTTTTTTTACTTCGCATTCACTTCTATGAGAGCCCCCCTGAAATAAAGGTTTTTATAATTTTTTATACAATATTCGGCTGAAGGCCATCAGTTTACATATTATATCTAAATTTGAAGTAATTACGTTCAAAAGTTATAAGGCTCTGACAGACGGACGGACGGACAGACGGACAAGTGCTAATTCACTCTAGTAGACTCAGAGACCTCGCTTCGCTCGGTCAATAAACTTTTGCAAAGTACTTTCTAATTATCAAAAGAATCTACCACTGGTTCGGAATGCCGTTCCGACCGAGAAGAACCAGCAAGAAACTCGGCGGTTGGTCTTTTTAAAATATCTTGTTGATACACAGTTCAGTTATTACTGTCTCATGAATCGCTGAAACGAGTTATATCCACGCTTTTTGTCTTTTATATAATCTTCAATTGTATAATATGCTTTTTTCATGAGAGTAGTTTTAATTGATTTCTTAAACTTGTGTAAAGGCAAGTCTAAGATCGACTGTGGAGTTTTTTTATAGAACGTCACGCTCATTCCCACCAACTTGCGCGCCTGCGCCTTAAAGCGCAAATTTGAATGAGTAGTGCGATGAATTTTGACTGATGTAGTGTTGTCGGGCAGGGCGAGGTGGACCCGTCGCAGGTGCACAAGTCGCTGCAGCGCATCCGCGAGCGCAAGCTGGCGTCCTTCATCCCGTGGGGGCCGGCCTCCATCCAGGTGGCGCTGTCGCGGCGCTCGCCCTACGTGCACGCCTCGCACAAGGTGTCCGGCCTGCTGCTCGCCAACCACACCAACATCTCCTCCGTGAGTACTGAGTACTGGAGTATGAAATACAATTCATACGTCATTATAAACGAAACGTATCTTTTTTTCTTTTTTGAGCGAGGTTGATATTTATTTTTAAAAATAATATATAAAATACAGCGATCCGCCATATTGGATTGAAAACCAATCAGAGCGATATGTCACATCTATCTACAAAGTACAAATTACTATGACAAAGACATAGAAGGTAACATCACAAACGACGCCATGACACTCGTTAGCGTTTTGGCGTGAATTTGAATACTTAAAATTAAAATAGCAATTTTATCTACCAAACCATTATTTTTTGCCAAATCAAGATATTTTTTCGACATAGAATATACTTCCGAACATCATCCAGCAGTTTTTCAAAATCTTTCGTAATGCCTATCAATTATTACGCGGTTTTGTTCAGCGTCAGGTATGTTCTCAAAAGAGCATACCAATGCCTTCTTTGCAAATAAATTCTGAAAAAATTTGGCATCACTGCTGACATCGCTAAGTTCAAGTTCCAACAGCATCCTGAACATGTTTGCGAGTAAGATAGACTCGCCAATGCTTGTACATATTATTCAAGTGTTGATGAGACCCCACTGTATTTACTAACATTAAAAGTATAAATTGTGTTTTACTAACATATTGAGCCTCAGATGCTTCAAATAAAGAGGTTATTATTATTAATATTATTACGTACACTTGTACGTGGGTTGTTCGCTCTTTTCGCTCACGCGGCCGTCTGTCCGGCAGCTGTTCGACCGCTGCCTGCAGCAGTTCGACAAGCTGCGCAAGCGCGAGGCGTTCCTGGAGGTGTTCCGCAAGGAGCCCATGTTCAAGGAGTCGCTGGAGGAGTTCGACGAGTCGCGCGCCGTGGTCGACGAGCTGGTGCAGGAGTACCAGGCCGCCGCCACGCCCGACTACGTGCACTGGAACCCAGGTGACTAGCTAGTTCACTAGGTGTGCTCCTGACTTCGCAATGTTCCCAAGCCACCGCTGTCCGTCCGTCTGTCAGCGGGCTGTATCTCGTACACCGTAATAGATAGACAGTTGAAATTTTCTCATATTGTGTATTTCTATTGCCATAACAAATAATAAAAATTAAATTAAATTAAAAAATAAAGGGACTTATCTGGCATGTGGGGTGTCATTGTCTAGAGCTCATGAAGTGGAGTTCAAATACATATTTTTTTATTTTTTAGCTATAAAAATGAAGAAATGGGGGGCCGTCAAATTTGTCGGTTTTAGACCAATTTTGTTAGGGGGTCTATCTCAAAAACTAAACTAGTTAGGAATTTGAAATTTTGGTATATTGTGTACTATATAGTGTATTGAAACAACAAATACTGAAAACGCCGATTTATAATGCGGTTTGTAAGTTGTGACCATAACAAACGAGCATTTTTCCCTCATATGATAATTTAGTACTTTCTAAAAACTAAAATATCTAAATATGTATCTAGTTTTAAAAAAATGATTTGGTCATATGTACGGAACCCTAAAAGAGCTGACCCGACTCGCACTTGGCCGATTTTTATTGCTATCTGACTTGCGCTTGACGCCAATCAATGATAGAAAACACTGATGAGGTTTAAGTTGGAGCGCTCATCTTGCCTTACTGTTGTTATCTTGACTGTTACTCAAATTATTGTGTGCGTCAAGATGACTGATCAAACTGACCGATCAGCTTTAAATTACTCCAGCATTTAGTATCTATTTGGTACCTTTGTTTAAATATTTAATAATAATAATAATAATAATAATAATAACCTGGCAACCCTGAATGTCAGCATACATCATATTTTTTCGCCGTTACATTTTTGCCGAAATAAATATTATAAAACCGATCTCAACAGAATTTTCGATTTAATTCAATAAATTTACCATAGTGAAAACTAATTAGAACAAGAAACCATGAAAGAGCAAACAAAGAAAATCAAAACAGTCCGAAACATAACTGACACAACCTGTCATTAGATGCCTGAAAGACTACAAAAGAAATTGCACGAATTAATAATGTAGAATGCTGACACGATCCAGAGCACGGAACGCACAAACGCCACCCCCGGACTCGTCGCTCAGTTCCGCCTCGCAGCCACCCGGGACCACGCCCAATGCTGCAGTTGCGTCGAGTTCGAGCGACGAGTTTTTCTCCCCGCCGACGTCGCCACCACCAGTACATCGTCGTGGGAGAGGCCGGCCACCGACTTGCTTGGGATCCCGAGGCCCACCGGCTTCTGATAGGGTCCCCGCATCCGGCGGTAGTGTGTCGCGCATGAGGTGGACAACATCCATTAATGAAAATGTCATGCGCGCATACTTAGGGGCTACTGAGGGTGGAACCAACATGACCGCGTACCGTGCTAGGATGCATGCTTTGTTTCAGGTCCTTGAACCAGCTCTTAATGTGTCGGCTCAGCGACTGTCGGACCAGGTGCGGGTTATTCAGCGTAATCACATGCTGGACAGCGCCGTGCTTGATCGGCTTCGCTCTGAACTGCAATGTAACCGCGCTACCCCCCCCTCACCGCAAGCTCCAGCACAATCGCAAACTGCTCATGCGATTTCGCTGCAGCCCACTCAGGCTGGTGAGGGACAGGATAGCGGGGCTGCACATGTAAGTACCCAGTGTAGTGAACAATTGAGGAGTGCTTTGGAGAGTGCTATTCGGGAATATAGATCTTCACCACCCGAGTTTAGACCGCGGTTACCTCGGATGCCCATGAAAAATAAGAACAAAGCGCTAATGGGTGCCCTGGATTCACTGCTGCCGAGTTATTTTGACAGCAGCGAAGACCTTTCCGACACACATTCGATTCTGTACTGCGCGGCTGTTGCGGCATGTCGTGTTGCTAATGTAAAGTTTATTAATAATGATACAGCAACACGACCGAAGCCTACCGCACCAGCATGGCAGTGCAGGATCGAACGTCGTATTGATGGGGCTCGGGCACTCATTGGCAAACTACTCTGCTTCAGGGAGGGCAACACTCGCCCTAGAGTCATGCGCTTTGTGAGGCGCGCTTTCTTGGGGACTGATATCAGCCCTCAAGATTATAAGGCGCGCGTCACTGAGCGCATTGACTTCCTGAAACAGAAGGTCTCAGCATGGGCTAGCCGTATTCGCAGATACAAGTGCCGGGTCGAGAGATATACCCTGAATCGCACTTTCCGAAGCGATCAGAGGCGGGTATACCGAGGTTGGGAACACCCTGACCAAGGTGTCACCGATACGCGCCTACCGGATGATGAAGCCATGACCTCATTCTGGCGCAACATCTGGTCGGCGCCTGTCGCTCACACTGAGGGTGGTTGGACGTGGGATGTAGAAAGAGCGTGCGATCAAATTCCAGAAATGGACCTAGTTACTATCACCCCTGAAGACGTGGCCACTGCAGCCCGTCCCCTGCCCAATTGGAAATCCCCCGGGCCGGACGGGCTGCACAACTTTTGGATAAAGTGGCTACGCAGCTCGCACGCTCGTTTGGCATCCCAATTCCAATCATCTCTAGAGTCAGAGTCGCTACCCCAGTTTCTGACAACAGGTATTACCCTCCTGCTCCATAAGTCAGGTAGTACCACGGAGCCCAAAAATTATAGGCCGATTACGTGCCTACCAACATTGTATAAACTTCTTACATCCATTCTGAGAACAAAAATTAACGATCATATCAATACAAAATCCATCATGTCTATTTCTCAGAACGGATGTAGGAATGGCTCCCGTGGTACTAAGGAGCTTCTCCTCATTGATATGGCCATTTGTCAACAGGTTCGGCGCTCCCGAAAGGATCTGTCGACATGTTGGATAGACTATAAGAAGGCCTACGACTCTGTGCCCCATACATGGCTCATGAAGGTGCTGGAACTGTACAAAGTAAACACAGTACTACGCGCCTTCCTACAGACGTGTATGGGGCAGTGGAGGACAGTCCTTCACTATCCAGGGTGTCGCCGGACCCTGGGGAACGCGGAGCCTATAAGGATTGAGCGAGGCATATTCCAGGGCGATAGCCTCAGTCCTTTGTGGTTTTGCCTGGCTCTGAATCCTCTGAGCACTCTCTTGGAGAATTCAGGGCTAGGTTACCGGTTGAGGAGAGGTGGTCAGGTTATATCACACCTCCTTTACATGGATGACCTAAAACTCATTGCCCCCAACAAATCACATCTACTAGAGTTACTAAAGGTAACTAAAGCCTTTAGTGATTCCATTAGGATGGAATTTGGTGTGGAAAAATGTGCGGTCATGCATGTAAAGCGAGGGAGGATTGTGGAATCTGAGGGTGTTGAGCTCTCGGATTCCATATACCTCAGATCGCTCTCCCCAACTGAAGCCTACAAATACCTGGGCATGGCGGAGGCGTTAGGTATCAGAGAGGCCGACATGAGGCAGTCGGTGAGGGAGCGTTTCCTTGGCCGCCTGAAGAAAGTGCTGAAAAGCCTTTTGTCGGGCGGCAATAAGGTGCGCGCCTTCAACGGTTGGGTCATGCCGGTCTTGATGTATTCCTTCGGCATACTTAGGTGGACTCAGACTGAGCTTGACGCCCTGGACAGACAAGTTCGTGCACTGCTGACCACATATCGGATGCATCACCCGCGCTCCTCGGTGATGAGGCTGTACATCCCGCGGAAGTGTGGGGGAAGAGGCCTTTTGAATGCCAAAACCCTCCACAACCGCGAGGTGTGCAGTCTCAGGGAGTACTTTCTCCACGCCGAGACGGAGATGCACCGCGATGTGGTCGCAGTGGACAGGGGTCTGACGCCGCTCTCCTTGGCTAAAGAGAACTGGCGCATACCTGTGGTGCTCAGTACCGATGACCGCAGGGTTGTATGGCAAGGTAAGGAGCTTCACGGACGCTTTTATCGGGCCCTCCATGGGCCTGATGTTGACTTTGAAGCGTCCGTGGCCTGGCTGCGCTTTGGTGACCTCTTTGGGGAAACCGAAGGGTTTGTGTGTGCAATTATGGACGAGGTCATGATGACGAACAATTACAGAAAATACATAGTGAAGGATGGAACGGTAGACATATGTCGGGCATGTCGCCGTCCTGGAGAAACTATCCGTCACATTGTCTCTGGTTGTTCTCATCTGGCTAACGGCGAATACTTACACAGACATAACCAAGTGGCCAGGATTATCCACCAGCAACTTGCCTTGAAATACAATCTTGTGGAATCGGAGGTACCGTACTACAAGTATGTGCCCGACCCAGTTCTTGAAAATGGTCATATCACACTGTACTGGGATCGATCTATCATTACAGACAGGACTATTGTAGCCAATAAG
Source organism: Oeneis ivallda (assembly GCA_029955525.1). NCBI lineage: Eukaryota > Metazoa > Arthropoda > Insecta > Lepidoptera > Nymphalidae > Oeneis > Oeneis ivallda. The sequence continues at coordinate 27,590,628 of JARPMR010000003.1, read as the reverse complement.
CCTGACATAGTGGTGATAGATCGATCAGAGCGCCGTGCAATGATTGTTGATGTTGCTGTCCCGCATGACGAGAACCTCGTGAAAGCCGAGAAAGAGAAACTCACCAAGTATCTCGACTTGGCGCACGAGGTTGTCGCCATGTGGAATGTAGACTCAGCAATCATTGTACCGATAGTCGTCACCGCTAATGGTCTTATAGCCAAGAGCCTCGACCAACATCTTTCGAGGCTCTCGTTGGGTAGCTGGGTCAAGGGCCAGATCCAGAAGGCTGTTCTCCTGGACACGGCTCGCATAGTCAGGAGGTTCCTCTCTCTGGGGCCCTGACCGCCGGTTGCTTGGACCCTGTTCCCGAGGCCGGTGGACCGCTATTTTTTATATTTTTAAATGTTTTTTTTTTATAATCAAATATTTAAAAATGTAAATTATATGATATAAATGAAATAAATGTAAATAATAATAATAGCCTTTTATTCCTAAACATAGGGTTACAAGAGGTCCCTAAGTTCGGTGTGCCTATTGGCATAGGCCTCCTCCAATTCCTTCCAATGTGTCCTGTCCCTTGCTACTCTCAACCAGAATGGTCCCGCTGTCTGTTTCAAGTCATCTTCCCATCTCCTGACTTGACAACCCCTACCTCTTTTGCCGTCTCTTGGTTGCCAGAGGGTTACTTGCTTACTCCATTTATTAATGGGATGGCGTAGCATATGTCCAGCCCATCTCCATTTTTGGATGTCTATCCGGGTAAGAATGTCTGTGAGTTTTGTTCTTGTTCTTATGTCTACGTTCCTGACTCTGTCTTTGATTTTTAACCCTAGCATGCTTCTTTCCATGGCACGTTGGCATTTTGTTAGCCTTTCCCTGTGTTGAAGTGTTATTGACCAAGTTTCGCAGCCATAGGTAAGAACTGGTAGGATACAGGTCTCGAATGTTTTCTTTTTTATGTGATTGCCTAGATCCTTACTTTTCACTATTTCCTTCAGTGACCAGTATTTTCTCCATCCTTGAGCTATTCTCCTGTTTATTTCCTTTGTCATTTCATCTGAAGGGGATATTATCTGTCCTAAGTAAATGTATTCTTTGACATATTCTATCTTGTTGCCATCTACCATAACATCTATTTCCCTTGAGTTTGTCATCAATTTTGTTTTACTGGCATTGATTTCCAGACCAACTTCTCTACTTATATTTGCTAGGCTCTGCATCATTTGTTCTAATGCTGCTGGATTCTCTTCAAGAAGCACCAGATCATCGGCAAATCTTAGGTGGTTTAAGCGAGCTCCATTAATATTCAGACCTAAGTGGTCCCAGTTTAGCTGTCTAAAGATGTGCTCGAGTACGGCGTTAAACAGCGTAGGGGAGAGAGGATCACCTTGGCGTACGCCCTTTTTGATAGGAAATGATTCTCCTGTTGATTCTAGTTTAATACTGGCTTTGCTAGATTTGTATATACTCTTGAGTATTTCTATATAGTTGCTCTGAACCCCTTGCTGTTCAAGGCTCCGCCATATGTATTGGTGCCTAAGGCTGTCGAATGCCTTTGAATAATCTATAAATGCCAAGTAGATTTGTTTGTTGTATTCGTTATACTTCTGTAACAACTGTTTTATTGTGTGAATGTGATCTATTGTACTGAAGTCTTTTCTGAATCCTGCCTGCTCCACGGGTTGGCTTTCGTTTAGTATTAAAGATATTCTTTCCAGGATCACTTTAGCAAATACTTTATATATGTTTGATATTAGAGAAATTGGCCTATAGTTCCCAATCTCATCTCTAGGGCCTTTTTTATGTAATAGAATTATGTGACACTCTGTCCATTCTTCTGGAATTTGCCTTGTCTGTAAGATTTCATTGAAAAGTTTGGCTAGCACAGGACTGATTTCCTCTAAAGTTCCCTTGAGCATTTCATTAGGTATCTTGTCCGGCCCTGGGGCTTTCTCGAGTTTTTGGGATTTTATTGCCTTGATTACCTCTGAGGCAAGGATTTCTGGCACTTCGTCTACTTTGTTTTCTTTTTCTACGTTTACTTCCGGAATTGTAGCCAACCCTGAATCGAATTTATCAGAATACAATAGGCGGTAATAGTCCGTAACTATTTTCTGTATTGAGAGTCGATTAGTTAAGTAAGATTCGCGTAGCTTAAGTTTCGGTATCCATTCTTTCCCATGTTCGCTTAGTTGTTTCATAGCTTTTTTTGTTCCTCCTGTTCTTTTTATATTTTCTTCCAAAACTCTATTTCTTTTCTCCTTACGGTCTTTCCTCATATTCTCCTTAATTTCCTTGCTAAGATTTGCAATTTTTTGGCGTCTTTCTGTGTCCCCTTTATTTGATATTAGTGTTCTTCTTTCGTCTAGTAGTTCTAGTGTCTCTTTGCTTAAATAGCTTTCTTTGCTTCTGGGTTTGCTGACTAGCATCTCTTTCAATATGTTTTGTAATTTCCTGTATTTAATCCCAGTTTCTGCATCAGAGATAATAATTTCCTTGAATGATTCTGCTGTGCGGGAATAAGTGGAATGACTGTGTTCTGGTATTTGATACAGCTTATTACTATTTACTAAGTTTTTCCTGGATCTTTTGGGTTGGTTTAGGCTCAGGCAGCTTCTTACCATACGGTGGTCTGTGTTAAAGTTGAGGTTTTTAACTATGTTGATATCTGTGAACGCGCTTGCTTTGTTGGTTATAATAAAGTCAATTTCAGTTTTGAATTTTGCACCTGGGGAGGACCACGTCCATTTGCTTTTAGGTTTTTTGTAGAAACGTGAGTTCATTAAGATAAGGTTATTTTCCATCATGAATTCTACTAGTTTCTGTCCACTTTGGCTTCTTTTGCCATGCCCAAACTTCCCGATTGAGGGTTCTTCTCCCATTTGCCTTTCTCCAACCTGTGCGTTAAAGTCGCCCATGATTATTATGTTGTTGTTGTAATGAGGTTTTATTGCTTCTGAGATACTCTCATAGAAATATTCTATGTCTGGTTTCCCCGCTTGTTCTGTTGGGGCGTATATTTGGAAGATGGCCCAGTTTTTCTTGTAACCCGGAAATTTTAAATGAACTACCGCAATTCTGTCCGAAACTCCTTCAAATCCCATAATGTTGTTCTTCAGTTTAGACTTAATAAGGAAACCTACTCCTTTTTGTCCCGTGTGTTCTCCTTTGTGGAACATGATATAGTCGTTCCTCTCTTCTATCCCTTCTCCTGGCCTTCTCATCTCGCTGATGCCTAATATGTCCCATTTTATGTTGGATATGGCTATTTCTAGTTCTTTTAGGCTCACTTCTGTTCTTAGTGTCCGAGTATTCAGCGTGCAGACATGTATATGTTCAGTGATCTTTTTATCTTGTTTTATCTGTATTGTTTTCTTTTTGTGCATATTTTTTCTAAATAGGTTTGCTTTAGGGTGTTTCGAATTATAATTTTTTGATTTATATGGAGGGTGTTTGTCTTCTTCCCCCACGGTGACAAGCCGGCTTGGGGTGCAATTTATGAGTGTTGTGTTTGGTAATGTGCTTGTTGGGGTTATTTGGATCCGGGTGTCGCATATTAGTTTTTTGAGAGATTTGATAATGAAGCTGATCTTCCGCGCTCTACATAGTTCAGTATATTTGGTCTGATTATTTCCTTTATCGCAGTTTTAGAGGGGTCGTTGTTCAAGGTGGTCAATGTACTTTGGGTATTACGTGCATTGACTTTCTTTTGTGATGGTATTTTAGGTGATCCTGAAGTCTCTCTTTTCCTTTTTTCTCTGTTGCTTTCATGTGTTTTCTTTATTATCAGCTTGTCGTATTTTATGAACGCTATATTCCCTTTTTTTTTTTCCTCTTCAACTTGCAGCTGTAGTTGTTTACGTTTTTCTATTATTTCTTTAGGGTAATCCTCTTTGATATTTACACCTTCTTGCAGGTTAGATCTGTTTCGCAGAATCATATGTTTTTTCCACGTAGTTGTGAGTGAGACTACAACAGGGCGATTTTTATCAAGCTCTTTTTTACCGATTCTGTAAATATTATTAATTTCGAAGGCTTCAAAATGTACTCCCATTTCTATTATAATGTCTTTTATGTAGTCTACTAGCTCCGTTTCTGTTGTTGCTTTTCCTTCCTCGATGCCAAAAAAGACAAGGTTATTTTTGCGCTTATCCTTATCAACGAATTTAAGTTTTAACTCAAGCTCACTTATTTTATTTTTGAGTTGGGCGTTTTCTTCGGTGATCGCTTTAAGCTTTTCGTCTAGTGCTGCCATGACATTTTGTGTTACTGAAGTTGTTATAAGTTTGGTTTGTTGGTTTAACTTTTCATCTAATTTTGCCAATAGGATTTCCATACTTTTCTCCATCTTTGGTATTTTTATATTGCTATGGCAACACTATTTTGCTGTGGCAACACTTGTTTTTCTGTGGCAACACGTGTTTTGCTGTGGCAACACTTGTTTTGCTGTGGCAGCACTTGTTTTGCTATGGCAACACTTGTTTTGCTGTTTGTTATGTTGGTAAGTACTGTAGTTTCCGCTCTATAGTTTATGTACAATTTGCATCAGATGACACTTAACCGTAATTTTGTAGGTTAGAATGTTTACAATGTGCGGCCGATTTACTCTCGCAATTTAACACTTTTTCTGTAATTTTTCGCTTGATCACGTATTTTGATCTTTGTTGTAGTCAATAGTTCGTATGATACACTTTGTTGGCACTTATTTACACTGTTTGTTTTTAATTTTCCGCGGAGCTCTGTGACGTGCGTATTGACTGATCGACGACCCGACCGGAAATCTATATTACCTAAATATAAATATTTATTACCTAAATATTAACTGGTCTAAAACTGGTCAGCCATCTTGACGTCAGAATGACTTCTGACCTGACCTGACTGACCACTTTTAAAATTAAATTTCTCTGTTAATATTTAGGTACTAAATATTTAAACAAAGGTACCAAATAGGTACCAAATGCTGGAGTAATTTAAAGCTAATCGGTCACTTTGGTCAGTCATCTTGACGCACACAAATTATTACAGGTGGCATCAAACACGGATGCTGGATGGGTGTTCCACACCTTGGCGGTTCGTTTCAGAAACGTTTAACTAAAGCGTTTCGTGCGACTAGGTTGGATTTCGACCACTTAAGGATGCCAACGCTTGCGACTTAGTTTTTGAGAATTTCGATGAATGAGGCGATTAGCTGGTCCAAGCCAGACTATTTGCATAGAACACAGAACACCTGACACAATGCAAGCTGTGATCAGACTTTCGAATTTTTCTGACAGACTTTTCTTGTGACGTGGGCTGGCATTTGTTTGAGACCGGCCTCTGGGGTTTTCGCATGCGTTTTACCATTTTCTTGCCATTCTATTTTTTTTGCATATTCCAAAAATCCTTTTCTATAAATCAACACGAGAGACTTCAGAAGTTAAAACAATTTTATTTTTTCACAGAGAGCAGCACAATATAACAAACCGAAAAATACACTGCAAGAATTCACCAGGAATGAATGTTTCAGCACAAAATAGGTGTAACAATGACCATCTCAAGACGGATCGTAGGGGAAATTTCGAGTGTGTTGCACTTTAAAAATGACATAATTGAATGGAGACATAGTTATAAAATCTCGACAACTTTTACTAAAAATATTCTTAGTGACTTCAGACCGTTTCAATAACTAATGTCTTACCTATCTTTGTAACGTGATATGAAAAATTTATTATGAGTTATTTTGTTACATATTATTAATTTAAATCTTTACTAGTAGGTACCACAAATAGCTTGTACAAACTTTCTTATAATGCATTCCTTTTGTATTTAAAACCTCTTTCACATTTTAAGAAATTCTTAAACCCTAGTCGACCATGGAGTACACTGCAGAAATAATTGTCTAAAAAATTATTTCTATTTTAGATCTAGAAGTCTATAGACAAAACTGTATTTATTTCTATAGACAAACAAAAATAACGTTGTATTATTATGATTAAGACATTTCAATGTAAAATCTCACGAGGTTTTGATTCTCTTGTAAATTTTACATGCGTGCCATTTTAAAAGTAGGTAATCTCTTGTTAACATAGATTTTGTAAGTTCAATAAAATATAAGTTCTTCTATGCTCTGCTTATTTATATTTGAAATGGACCACAACATTCGAATGAGCGTACAGTCTAGTACAGGGGTGGGCAAACAGTCGATCGCCATGTCGATCACTGTCGACAAGGCGCAAGCGTTTTTAGAGTCGATCGAGCCTTCACATACTTACAAAAACGTAGCTAAGTTTACAAAGCTCTGTCGGGCCCGCCCAATGGTAGCGTAATTCTATTTGAAAGAATTTTTAGGGTTCCGTACCAAAATGGTAAAAATGGAACCCTTATGGTGAGACTTTCTCCGTCCGTCCGTCTGTCACAGTCGATTATTTCAGTAACTATTAAAGCTATCGACATGAAATTTGGCATAGTTGTGTATCATAGTGGCCCAACATCATTGGAATAAAGAAAAATCAAAAATTATTTTTAGTTTTATTAAAAAAGGGGGAAAATCGGGGGTTTGAAATTTCAAAGTAAAATAACTATACCGAGTGGGGTATCATTTATGAAAGGCCTTTACTTGTGCATTCTAAAACAGTTTTTTATTTATTTCTAGATATAATAGTTTTTGAGTAATCGGCCAAAATGTCGAAAAAAATACCGTTCCCCCCCCTTATCTCCGAAGTTTACCAATCGAAAAATCTGAAATAATTATGGTCAATAGAAGTTTATGTATATTTTACAGGAAAAATAAAATCAACGCGAAAATTATTTTAGTTTAATTAAAAAAGGGGGAAAATCAGGGGTTTGAAATTTCAAAGTAACATAATTATACCGAGTGGGATATCATATGAAAGGCCTTTACTTGTGCAATCTAAAACAGTTTTTTATTTATTTCTATATATAATAGTTTTTGAGTAATCGGCCAAAATGTCGAAAAAAATACCGCTCTCCCCCCCCCCCCTATCTCCGAAGATTACCAATCGAAAAATCTGAAACAATTATGGTCAATAGAGGTTTATGTATATTTTACAGGAAAAATAAAATCAACGCGAAAATTATTTTACTTAAATTAAAAAAGGGGAAAAATCAGGGGTTTGAAATTTCAAAGTAAGATAATTATACCGAGTGGGATATCATATGAAAGGCAAAGGAAACTTGTGCAATCTAAAACAGTTTTTTATTTATTTCTATATGTAATAGTTTTTGAGTAATCGGCCAAAATGTCGAAAAAAATACCGCTTCCCCCATCTTATCTCCAAGATTACGAATCGAAAAATCTTAAATAATTATGGTCAATAGAAGTTTATGTATATTTTACAGGAAAAATAAAACCAACGCTCTAACTAGCATAGTTTTTTTTATATTAACAATAAACCTCTACAAACAAAGTTAACGATAAATAAGCAAATTAATATAATATTATCGTTTTACTTTTACTTTTGGAGTACGGAATCCTCGGTGCGCGAGTCCGACTCGCACTTGGCCGGCTTTTAATATTAAATATGAGTTCCCGCGGGAATGAAAAAACCATGCACGCGACGAAGTCGCGTGCATGGTTTTTTCTCATCTTTTTTTTCTTTTCATCATCTCGTTTTTCTATGAACTTGATGTTTAATTTTATACCTCCGGTTCGAGTAAGAAATAATTTAATATAAAAAATCTTTTAAAACAACCGACTTCTAACGCCCGCTTTATTACATTACACCAGTAATTCCCAAAGTGGTCCAGGTGGACCCCCAGGGGTCCACGGGAGACTCGACGGGGGTCTACGTTGGCGTGACAGAAAAATGGGGGTTCACAATTCGTAAGCGGGGGTCGATAGTGAAGCCGCCGCCGACGCGCCGTCTGCAACGCTTGTTCAGACGTGCAAAGGGACCAAATACGACTTGTGGGTGGTGTGTGTGCTTGCAATCTTGCATGAACTTGTTTGATTCTTCACCAATATAAATACGAATGCCAAGAATAAACGTTACTCATTTGTTCCCGGAATTTCGGAGAGAAAAGTACCTAAAGTGAATCGATCTTAGTGATTGCCAGCGACGGAAAAAGTAAGTAGGCTGCCTTTTGCTATACATACTTTTATTTTATTTATTACTTATTTATTTATTTAGAACAGAAATCCGAGAAAGGTAGAACTTTTTGTCCCTAATTTATTAGTAATTGTTTATTTCCCGACTGTGTGGTGTTTCACTAATATAAGTCATCTTTATTATCAACCCAGCGAGGTCTCCTCTAAGAGAAGGGTTACAGGCCATAGTCCACCATGCTGGCCCAATGCGAATTGGTGGACTTCACACACCTTCGAGAACATTATGGAGAACTCTCAGGTGTTACGTGTACGTTATTAATGTTTAATTTTGATTGCAGGTACAATTATATTTTGATTTACTATACTTACTTAATATAATATTGTAAAATATGATAACAATAATAATAATTAATAGTTACTTACATAGTATTTGAATAAATACAACACAAGAAAATATACTATTTTTTTATTTTTACCACTCCGAGTTTTCTAAATAAAATAAGTGAGAATTGATTGGTTTTTGTGCTGTGAGTAGATGTCAAAAATGTAAGCTTGAGATGGAATCACTTCTTTTTGAATGGTCAACTTTACTTTTGACATCCACTCACAGCACAATCAATTAATTAATTTACCAATCAATTCTCTTTTTTTTTCAAAGAATGTTGTTTTCGTGGTTGGAACTCACTCGCAACGCCAATTTTCATAATTTATCTTCACATTTTTTGTCGACTGGAAATATGATAGAAATTTAGCTGCAGGGGGTCCACCGGAACCAGCAAACTTTTGAAAGGGGTCTATGAGCAAAAAAAGTTTGGGAACCTCTGCATTACACACACACTATATAATTTATTGTTGATATTTTAAAAACAGCTCAACCGATTTCTATGAAATTTATATGGGACCATACCTGGGAAGTATACCATTTCAAACAAAAAAAGAATCAAATTGGTTCAGGTGTCTTCGAGTAATTGGTGAACATACATAAAAAAGATACATTGCAATCTTGCAAATAAAGGAATTATTATTATTATTATTCCGACGAATTGATAACCTCCTCCTTTTTTTGAAGTCTGTTAATGAAAGGATATATAATATTTTTCAGCTTTTATTAAGAAGTATTTTGTTTTATTTAAATATTTCTAATTAAATAATGCTAACTTCCAACATTTCCGTTTTGCATCTTACACTAGTATCAAACTAATTTTGTACATAATAATATTATATTGGCAAAATTATAGTGTACAAAATAAATCAGGTTGATGTTGACAAATTCTTAAAAAATTTTTAAAATTACATAATTAATTAAATGTGTTTATTTTTTTATGCCTAACATCACTTTTCATACAAATATAATGTTAAACGGTTCAACCCCACTGCCTCTATCATATTATCTTGAATACAATAACGTTTATATAATAATGAATATCGTAACCTTAACACATACATATCTATTATGAAAACAAAAATGGGGTATTTTACGCAACTTATTCATTTTTGAAAATCATTCAACTTTATGGCAATATCTGAGCTCTCAAACGAGACCAAAGACTAGCCATAGCTTCATAAAGCGTTGTCTCGGTCACTCACACCTTTTGTCACAAAAAATATTTGCCTTTGTTCCCGCTTCTCCGCCAAATATAGCGTAGAACTTTGTGGATGGCACGGCAATAGTGCAAACGAGTGGGGATTGAATCGTCGAACTTTCGGTTTTAATCTGGCCTCTATTTAAGCTACTAGTATTTGAAGCACATTTTGAGGCTCCAATTAATGTCCCTTGTGAAGTTTTATCGCTTATGCGACAAAGACAACGCTCTACGAAGCCGAAACCAGCCGTTGTGTCAGTAAGTACATACTTATACTTACGGGTATATTTTGTGAGTGGGTTGTGCAATAATGAAACTCTGGAGGTATTAGGTACAAATTGTGTGAATGGAAAAGTAATGGCTATATTCATACGAGATTGATTACGTTAAAAAAATACCACCGAAAGTGTTCATTAATTATATAATGCACACGCTCTTTCATATTGTCCCTAATATTACTTTACCTAATGTAATACACATAAATACAACAGTTTTTTTTTTGTTTATAAACGACAAGTTTTTCTAATGTATTACAATAGAATGATCACTATAATAATCACACAAAAATTTGATAATTTAATGTGCTGTTATTCGATGTGGTGATAAAAATAAATAACTAATGGGTGGTATTACGAAACGGATCCATTCGTCGCAACAGCTGTTATTTGAGCTTACTCTTGTAAGAAGAAATGCTCTAGCTAAAATGATTTTAGGCTAATACTTCAGCAATAAAGGTTTGGATTTGAAACATCCTAAATTAGGTTACTGATCGACCGAATTCATTGATACTAATAATCGAGAATCGAGTTGTAGTTGCTGTTGTTGTAAATTGACGTAATTATAACAATTATAATTCATCCTTTTCCATAGTGAATTTTGCGAAAAGGATGAAATGTGATCTCTGATTATCATTAAAAGTTTAATTCATAGAGCAATCCTAATAACTTTAAGATATGTAGGGTATCTACGTCAGAATTATTAAGATATACATGATAGGGTATGTCAAAAAAGCCATCTGATTTTAACTAAGTTGCTTATTCGTCGACCATGTATGATCAAAATGCCAAAGAAAGTCTTCAGTCAAAGTGTCTTCCTTGTATTATGTGTTGTTTACAAGGAAATTAGCAATATCACTGGTGCAGCAGTTTCGTAATCTACCCACAGTTTGCTAGACAAGCGACGGCGTGCGACTTCTAAAGAGTTAGGAATGAAGTAACCGTGTAAGCCATGAAAATAACCAATTGTGACATGAATTATTATATAATATAAAAAATTACAGCAACAAACAAAAAGTTCTGAATTACAAAAATTTTGCGTTCAGAAATCTGACAGATCAGAATGCATACTGGTTACAGATGCTATTTTATATAATGGTCCAAGATCCCAGTGCCGCCAGACCTAAGTTATTTTCTCAGCAATTATTTGTGTACGATAGAGTACTGTTCGAATGTCCTTTCAGTATATGCGTACCAGCTAGATTGTGCCGACGGCCAATTTCCAGATACCAGGTGCTAAAGGTAGGTAAAAACTAGAATAACTTATCTTAAATTCTCAGGGCTGATTTTCATATATGTTTTAAAGAATATTGTAAAAATTAATAGCAGAAGATATTGCAATAGTTCTCTCTCTCTAGATCCTAAGCTATACCCAGGCAAAAAATCACGTCGATCCGTAGCTCTGTTGCAGAGTGATTGAAGGACAAACCAACAAACACACTTTCGCATTTATAATATTATAGTATGATGATATTATCTCTCACACATTTAAACAAGTGAATCATGTTCTAGCGCTCATACATATGGGGACGCATAATGTGTGTCTGGGGGGATGTTTGACCCTTCCAATAGGTCTGGCAGCTTACAGATAATATCGCAATAGTTCCCTGAGTATCATGTATAAAAATCAGAACTGAGAATATAAGTTAACTTAAATTATATATATTTTTGGGAGCTTCAAAGCGTCTGGCTAAAGTAACCGCCGGCGGTAAGCGTCTGGCAGTATTAATTTATTAATTTTTACAATATTCTTTAAAACATATATGAAAATCAGCCCTGAGAATTTAAGATAAGTTATTCTAGTTTTTACCTACCTTTAGCACCTGGTATCTGGAAATTGGCCGTCGGCACAATCTAGCTGGTACGCATATACTGAAAGGACATTCGAACAGTACTCTATCGTACACAAATAATTGCTGAGAAAATAACTTAGGTCTGGCGGCACTGGGATCTTGCTCTATAAAGACTGATCCAGTTGCGAAAGGTAGTCAAGATACAAATTTCCTTTCCGTCTTTGAATGGAAAAGGCTTCTGTCACATACAATGTTCATGTGACACCCTCAACTTCAAAGCGGTTTTTAGAAGCTGTTAAATATTGAGGTCTGTACACTGTTGAGCATACTGTTTTAGTTGTATACTACAGAAATTATCCAAAATACTTATTACTTTTCAAACAGACACCTAAATTTTGAATGGGTAACTTCATTGAAGTAACATTAAAAGATAGCTTAGAACATTATAGATAGAGACAGGTCACTGTAATAATAGGAATGGACATTGTAACAAAGTTATGTGTTGTGACACTTTCTGTAGTATCCAGGAGATATAAGGGAAAAGATATAATTTCTGAAAGAAATTAGATTTACACTAGGATAAACCAGACATACAGGGCTATTCTCTATTTTTGACATTTCCAGTGGTCAATTATTTGAAATGGAAGTTGCCAACTAAGAACTGTCAATTTCTTTATACAAAATGCAAGTTTGTTTGGGTCTAGTTAACTGAATAATATTCACTGAGATAGAGAATAGCACCGTGAACACACCAGTTTGAATCTTTTTCCTTTATGGCAGTTTCAGATTGGCGTTTTTCAGCGCGTATAAGATCTTTGGAAGCGCGTATAGGCGCACCCTTTGCCATACGCACAACTCTTAAATCGTTGACGCGAGACTCCTCCCCGCGCGCCCACTGTTTCGACCGACACGCTGCAATAATCGCGTGTACGCGCGTTCGGTTTTTTGAAGCGCAAAACATGGCGTGCGTGTAAGCGCTTAAGGATGATTATACGAGTCTGCCCGCAAAATTCAAATTTAATTAGGTTTTTCGCAATTTGTAAACTAATACGACAAACTAGGCTAATGGCATTCTAATTGCGCCAGTAGAATTATCATCTTCACAGGCTTACATAAAATTCTTTAATTGAAAGTGACCAGTTTAAGAAATTAATCAAAATAATGACTAATTTGTGAGTAACTCACGTCCAACTCGGTATTTTGATTAATTTCTTAAACTGGTCACTTTCACGTAAAGATTTTTATGTAAACCTGTGAATATGATAATTCTACTGGCGCAATTAGAATGCCATAAGCCTACTTTGTCGTATTAGTTTACAAATTGCGAAAAACCAAATTAAATTTGAATTTCGCGGGCAGAACTGTGTCTTCCACCTTAAGTTGGTACGAGCTTGTACGCGCAAAAAAATATGCTAGTCTGAAACCGCTCTTAGTCGTATGTATGGAGCAGAATGATCACAATGGTGAGGTGGTGCACGGCTAGCCTGCTAGGGTTCACTTGCGCGGCTAGGAGTGTGCGGACGGCTGGTACTTGGGCTGGATGATGGAGGTCTTGCGCAGCGGCACGGTTTCGGGCGTGGGGATGGCGTCGCCGGTGGGCAGCTTGGCGGGCGCTGCCGGCGCCTTGAAGGGCGCCGCCAGGTTGCCGGGCCGCTGCTTGGCCATCTGGTAGTCACCAGAGTCGAAGAACTTCTGCTGTAGAAGAATAGAATAGAATAGAATAGAATAGAAATATTTTTTATTCAAATAAACTTTTACAAGTGCTTTTGAATAGTCGATGAATCTACCACTGGTTCGGAATGCCCTTCCTGCCGAGAAGAACCAGCAAGAAACTCGGCGGTTGCTCTTTTCAAAACAAATTTACAATACAGTAAATACTATACTATATATGCAGTGTTTCCACAATGAGGGAAGTTCCAAAATGCATACCGACTAACTTCTATCTTAAGATGGGCAGACATAAAGTAGCCCCATTCCCGCCGGTGGAACCCGTTCACGAGCATGACGCATGACCCAGCCATTGCTTCGCTCAACCATATTTGAGGGAACGTAACAACCCGCATCACACGACACCACCACAGAAGGAAAGCAATAATTCAATTCAATTCCCAAGTAGTGGATTTAGGCGTGCCAAGTGGGCACAGATTGTTTCGCCAGTGTGTCGCGATGATGGAGAAGGCACGAAGGAGATTGATCGGTGTAAGATGTAATGGCAATATTCATACCCAAAAAGTAGAAACTTTACATCAGAGCAAGTAGTCCAGTCGTCATTCTCAGCCGTAATTTTACGGCTGAGAATGGGAAAAATAATCACTAAAATACCTAGTTTGAGAATTATGAAGGATCGATCGGTGGGTGTATTCTGAGCTTATATTCCAATTTGAGGGAATCTAGGGAGGTCAGCTCAAGGTCATTTCGATGAAAACGCGTTTAATTCGATATCTTGAGAACGGTTAGTGTTAGGCAAAAAATTGTAGAGACCTTTTCTCTTCTAAATTAAATTTACTAACTTTTTTATCCGAAACTTTTTTTTATCATCAATATTTTTCAATTTATTGCTTCCGATAGGCAAAAATTTTACTTTTTTTCCTCCCTTTTTTTTATTTTTCGCCATTTTCTCCCCAAATTTTTATATATTACTTTACCGAGCGAAATCCGTGCCACAAAATCGAAATCAGTCGAGGAACAGATGTCCCTTACCCACACTAATGCACGCGACAGTGTGTCTGTGAATACGCATCGCGACAGTGGCACGGATTTCGCTCGGTAAAGTAATATAAAACTCCGAAGGTATTGGCATTACAGAAAAAAGGTTACATATAAAGTTGTTCATAATTAAAAGAGCAATACTTTCATATTCGGGTAAAATTTAATAAAATTGAACGGTTGGGGAGAAAATGGCGAAAAATAAAAAAATCGGCCAAGTGCGAGTCGGGCCTCGCTCTTTTAGGGTTCCGTTAAAAAAAAATTAAATTAAAATATTTTCATGTACCCATGGAAATATTTTAATTTAATTTTTTTAATTTAATTTAATTTTTATTATTTATTGTTATAGCGGCAATAGAAATACATAATATGTGAAAATTTCAACTGTCTATCTATTACGGTTTACGAGATACAGCCCGCTGACAGACGTACGGACGGACGGACGGACAGCGTAGGCTTAGTAATAGGGTCCCGTTGGTACCCTTTGGGTACGGAACCCTAAAAAGGGAGGAAAAAAGTAAAATTTTTGCCTTTCGGAAGCAATAAATTGAAAAATATTGATGATAAAAAAAAAGTTTCGGATAAAAAAGTTAGTAAATTTAATTTAGAAGAGAAAAGGTCTCTAAATTTTTTGCCTAACACTAACCGTTCTCGAGATATCGAATTAAACGCATTTTCATCGAAATGACCTTGAGCTGACCTCCCTAGATTCCCTCAAATTGGAATATAAGCTCAGAATACACCCCCCGATCGATCCTTCATAATTCCCAAACTAGGTATTTTAGTGATTATTTCTTTCGGTAATTTGACTGGACTAAAGTAAAAGTGACTGTTTCTAAAGGTTTGGATTGTTTTATGGGTATGAAATGTTACTTTTTATTGTTATTAACTTTCTGTTACAAGTTTTCTTGTTTATGATTGGCTAAAACAATGTGTCTCTCGATTCTCTAGTGAATGGCATCATAATGTAAAAGCTATAATTTAGGAAAAATTAAACAGACTTCAATATAACGAAAAGGAAAAAGTGTCCATATCTTGAAAATTACTGAACCGATTTTGATGAAATCTTATTGTTCCCCAAACATACATACACTTGTAAAATTATGTATATTTGTTTGGAAGGCCTAATAGATTTTATCATAAGTGAATATTTTGCAGTTCCAATAGTATTACATACATATGTGTCGAACTGATAATCTCCTTTTTTTGAAGTCTGTTAAAAATACTTGGGCATAACTATAATGACCATGTTGTATAACTGATCTTGTTCAGAGTGTGGTGAGGAGACCATCCACTTCATAGCTGAGTGTCCTTTGTACTCAATTACTTATTGGAGATATGGGAAATTGCAAGGAAATTCAAGGATTTCTAGGGACATCATTAGGTTTACCATAATAGGTAGGTTTGAGGGGCTTAGGATATCTGGACACTAGCGACCTGTGTCTAAACACAAAGGACAATGGGCAGATTTGTATGGAGTTTGTCCCCTTATACCCTTGTAGCAATATATGGCATATGGTGAGGTTTTGTTCTTATTCCCCAGATTACATATATAATTATATGTTTTTTTACTCTAAGTAATGTCTAAGAACAGGAACAAAAGATAGCAAAAACTTGAATAGCCAAAATACACAAAATTAATAGTAGAATCAATGTCCAAAAACAGTCAAGTTGTCAGTATATAAATCAAAGTACTCCAAAAAGACGTTAACACAAGAACAAAGTCAAAAGAATGAAGAAATGAATAATATAAGTTTGTTTGCTCAAATCACTGGCGCGCTTTGCTAAGCTGACACAAAGTGGCCGCCGTGCCGGTTCATGCCGAAAGGCAGTGTCATCAGCATATCAAAGACTCTGCACGTGCTGTTTACGTCTAGTTTACTTTATAAGTACTTTTTACATTATTTTATTAATATTAATTAATATCTATAGTAAAATAGAATATATACCGCTAACATTTTATAATATCTAAGGAACTTTAAAAGCATATAGCTTCTTTCTGACGCAAAATTCAGCTTCATCATCATAGAATAAATTGTTATTCTACATGATATCTATTTAATGATATACAACACAAAGTGCTACAACCCTTGGGACATTTTGCCCATTGTCCTTGGGTGGAATGGACCTGACATAGCATTGATCACTGGCGACGCCTGGTGTCCCCTAAATAAATACATACATAATACATACAACCGCTAGTAACATAAAAGAAATACTCACTACAACCCTTGGGACATTTTGCCCATTGTCCTTGGGTGGAATGGACCTGACATAGCATTGATCACTGGCGACGCCTGTTGTCCCCTAAATAAATACATACATAATACATACAACCGCTAGTAACATAAAAGAAATACTCACTCCTTTGGCAAGCCGTTTTTGCAGAAAAGCAGAGTGACCACTGGGACCTCTGCCAAGTATTGCATTTGGAAATTTCGCTTTTAGTTTTGCCTCTTCTAACTTCTCTAGTTCTTTTGGCTAAAACAAAGAATGAAAAATATATCAGTGATCTGTATTTTTGTATATTAATTTGGAGGTTGGCTTTGCTTTAATAATGTCTGCCTGTCTTAATATGTGTTGAATTGTAGTATGCATTTTTGGAACTTCCCATCATTGTGGAAATATTCTATTCTATTCTAACAAGTGGGCATGGGATAAATCGGCTTGGCATCCAGCTGCCCACAACATAGTATAACAACTTATTACAATGTAAATAGCTACTTAATAATATTGTAAAATGATTATTTTGAAAAGAGCAACTGCTGAGTTTCTTGCCAGCTCTTCTCAGCAGAATCCACTCTCCGAACCGGTGGTAGAGTCATGACCTGTCATAAGAGCCTTGTTAGGTTGGCCTACGTGAAATATTTTTGAATTTCAATATTTGGATACACTCCAATCATTCTTAATTTTCAAGTCCTTTTTACTAGCTGTGCATCAGAACAGGTCCTAATTAGCTTCATTGGAAAATACACAAGAATTGATAATAATTTAAATACAACAGCAGTCAGCAGTAGCAATGTGAAATCACCAATAGGCTGTGGTTGGGATTCTTGGGCTGGGTAATATTATAATAATATCTGGACTTGATTAACTTATAAATTATAATCTAATACATAAAATTCTCATGTTGTGTGTCTCATGTCGTGTTTTTTACCAAACTCCTCTGAAACGGCTGGACCGATTTTTATGAAATTTTGTGTGCATATCCGGTAGGTCTGAGAATCTATTCTTCATACCCCTAAATGATAAGGGCGATCCACCCCTAAATATTATTGTTGCCGGTACGAAGTTCGTTGGGTCAGCTAGTTTAATATAAAAAAATATTTTTAAAAAACCAATTTCAAATGCCCGTGCCACTACAAAAAAAAATTATCTATACTAATATTACAAAGAGGAAAGATTTTTTTGTTTGTTTGTACCGAATAGGCTCTGTAACTACTGGACCGATTTTAACCATTTTTCACCAATAGAATGCTTAGTTATCAGGAAGTAACAGGCTATGATTTATTTTCAAAAAAATTAAAGATCCTTAAGAAAATTGCAATAATGTAACCCAAAGTAGCAAAATTTTGCCTGCAAAATGCATTATTTGGCGTGTGCTGAGAAAACTACTGATATACATAAAAATTATGTACTACATGACTAAAGTACTTATTATTCTTTACAAAAAAGTTCCTGAGGAAATATAGGTATAGCTGAGAACCTGGAGGGTGACATAGGCATCCCGGAAAATCAAAGAGTTCCCGCGGGATTTGAAAAACTAAATCTACGCGGACGAAATCGTGGGCATCAACTAGTTGTTGATATTTTAAAAACAGCTCGACTGATTTCGATAAAATTTAAATGGGACCACCTTAGAAATATACCTTTAAAACAAAAACAGAATTTTCCAAATTGGTTCGAGTAATCAGTGAACATACATAAAAAAAGATTCCAAAGAATTGCGAACCTCCTCCTTTTATGAAGTCAGTTAAAAACATACTGAAATATAAAACTTACATCCTTAGGAGGTTCGTTCTGATCAGCTGATTCACTCATGTTGAATGGCTGAAACATAGTAAATATAATTACAATGTAAGTACATAATAATTCTGATTTCTAATTGATAAGCTACTATAATTTTTATTAGAAAATTGAAAACCTAAAATATGTACTTAAGTACACCATTAATCACTCATTTTCTGAAATATTGTTTTATCACAATTTCTTTTGAAATGTGACTAAAGGTTTTGATGGATCACAAAATAGCGATTTTCACTGTATTCTAGTTAAACCACTACTCTTTTGAGATACTATAACATTGTTGCAACAAATGTGCTATAATATGTGAAATCTTCTAGTAACCAAACATTGCTAATAATATGAAATTGTTGCAACAAATGTGCGATAGTATGTAGAATCTTCTGGTAACATTGATAATAAAATAGTGAAGACTACATAATAATGAGTAAGTAGCATTATGTATTATTTATTTATTTATATAACTTTATTGCATACAAGAACAAAAAAAATATATAAGTAAAGAAACAATTTAATACAAAAGGCGGCCTTATCACTAATTATCTCTTTCAGGCCACCTATTATTTTTAAAATTAATGGGAATTATCATGGTCATGGGAGAAGTGTTAATGCTAGTAAAGTGCCTTTAAAGTGATAAATGTAAATAATTAATTCACTGTTTAGTGTTTGGCCACAACGGTTCACTTTTTGAACGACTACCAGAGAGAAGTGTATTCTCTGGACTCTACTCAACTACCTACCAACATGACATGGGGATCTGACATCTTCCAGATTACTACCATAATCATCAATTCCATCTTATCATCAAATCAATATATAGCAAAAATAATTTCAACTTTAAAAGAAAATCTACAAAAAACTAATATGCACATAATCTAAAACTCAAAGCGACATAATACGTAAATATAATTAACCGGCATTAAAAACTATTGTTTACCCTCAATGTGTGCCTTGCATTAAAATATCAAATTTTGAAAACCACTTGAACTCAAAACAATTTTATTCAAAAGTTAAGTAGGTATTTAAAAACTAAATTATTAAAGAGACTCAAAGCGTACTTGATCATCAAGATCACTATAATAATGCAAATTGCAATAATTGCAACCTAACTTGCTCATGGAAAGTTGCTGTTTACCTTGGAATTAATTGGGTTTTAAGAGTTCTTGATAATTCTGATAATCTTCTGAAGAACTATACAAGTATAATTACTTTATTGAAAAACAATTATTAAAAGTTTAACGGTAAGAACAAGTTATTTGCTTTTCAAAAATTTTCAAACCAAGAAAAATTTTATTAACCTTATTATGGATGGCGTTTATGCAGTCATAGACCCACATAGACCACAGACCTGGTCATAGACTATAGAGCACAGAACAGTCTCACTTCTCCCTATATACACTTTAATCTTTGGTCTCACTCGCATGTGCTCACCATGTGCTCACAGACAGTCTGACTCACAGATTACGGGTGGAACCACATCTGTGAGGATCGATTCGCATTTATGCCGATGCTATAAGACACACTTGTAAGGATCGCGTCCTTACGGATCCGAAAGGATGCGTACGCGTCCTTACGGATCCGTAAGGATGCGTACGCATCCTTTCGGATCCGTAAGGAGGCGAAAGCCTATAAACATTGTTGTCTGCGTAGGGATGGTCGATGATGGCATCGATATTTTAATTGCTAGCTCAACCACGATATTAATCTTCTTCTACACAGAGGAAATGGATGCCAAAAATTGAAAAAGTCGCCGCCATATTGAAATTCTTTGTTTTTCGACCGATTTCGTTCAAAATCGATATTTAGGCTTCCCTTGGGTCAAGAAAGAGAAAATAGATGCCAAAATTTTAAAAAGTCACCGCCATATTGAAATTCTTTGTTTTTCGACCGATTTCGTTCAAAATCGATATTTAGGCTTCCCTTGGGTCAAGAAAGAGGAAATAGATGCCAAAATTTTAAAAAGTGACCGCCATATTGAAATTCTTTGTTATTGGACCGATTTCGTTCAAAATCGATATTTAGGCTTCCCTTGGGTCAAGAAAGAGGAAATAGATGCCAAAATTTTAAAAAGTGACCGCCATATTGAAATTCTTTGTTATTGGACCGATTTCGTTCAAAATCGATATTTAGGCTTTCCTTGGGTCAAGAAAGAGGAAATAGATGCCAAAATTTTAAAAAGTGACCGCCATATTGAAATTCTTTGTTATTGGACCGATTTCGTTCAAAATCGATATTTGGGCTTCCCTGGGGTCAAATAAGAGGAAATGATTGGCAAAATTATAAAAAGTGACTGCCATATTGAAATTCTTTGTTATTGGACCGATTTCGTTCAAAATCGATATTTAGGCTTCCCTTGGGTCAAGAAAGAGGAAATAGATGCCAAAATTTTAAAAAGTGACCGCCATATTGAAATTCTTTGTTATTGGACCGATTTCGTTCAAAATCGATATTTGGGCTTCCCTGGGGCCAAATAAGAGGAAATGATTGGCAAAATTATTAAAAGTGACCGCCACATTGAAATTCTTTTTTATTGGACCGATTTCGTTCAAAATCGATATTTGGGCTTCCCTGGGCTCAAATAAGAGAAAATGATTGGCAAAATTATAAAAAGTCGCCGCCATATTGAAATTCTTTGTTATTGGACCGATTTCGTTCAAATTCGATATTTAGGCTTCCCTTGGGTCAAGAAAGAGGAAATAGATGGCAAAATTTTAAAAAGTGGCCGCCATATTGAAATTCTTTGTTATTCGACCGATTTCGTTCAAAATCGATATTTAGGCTTCCCTTGGGTCAAGAAAGAGGAAATAGATGGCAAAATTTTAAAAAGTGACCGCCATATTGAAATTCTTTGTTATTGGACCGATTTCGTTCAAAATCGATATTTGGGCTTCCCTGGGGTCAAATAAGAGGAAATGATTGGCAACATTATAAAAAGTGACCGCCATATTGAAATTCTTTGTTATTGGACCGATTTCGTTCAAAATCGATATTTGGGCTTCCCTGGGCTCAAATAAGAGGAAATGATTTGCAAAATTATAAAAAGTCGCCGCCATATTGAAATTCTTTGTTATTGGACCGATTTCGTTCAAAATCGATATTTAGGCTTCCCTTGGGTCAAGAAAGAGGAAATAGATGCCAAAATTTTAAAAAGTGACCGCCATATTGAAATTCTTTGTTATTGGACCGATTTCCTTCAAAATCGATATTTGGGCTTCCCTGGGGTCAAATAAGAGGAAATGATTGGCAACATTATAAAAAGTGACCGCCATATTGAAATTCTTTGTTATTGGACCGATTTCGTTTAAAATCGATATTTGGGCTTCCCTGGGGTCAAATAAGAGGAAGTGATTGGCAAAATTATAAAAAGTGACCGCCATATTGAAATTCTTTGTTATTGGACCGATTTCGTTCAAAATCGATATTTGGGCTTCCCTGGGGTCAAATAAGAGGAAATGATTGGCAATATCATAAAAAGTCACCGCCATATTGAAATTCTTTGTTATTGGACCGATTTCGTTCAAAATCGATATTTAGGCTTCCCTTGGGTCAAGAAAGAGGAAATAGATGCCAAAATTTTAAAAAGTGACCGCCATATTGAAATTCTTTGTTATTGGACCGATTTCGTTCAAAATCGATATTTGGGCTTCCCTGGGGTCAAATAAGAGGAAGTGATTGGCAACATTATAAAAAGTGACCGCCATATTGAAATTCTTTGTTATTGGACCGATTTCGTTTAAAATCGATATTTGGGCTTCCCTGGGGTCAAATAAGAGGAAGTGATTGGCAAAATTATAAAAAGTGACCGCCATATTGAAATTCTTTGTTATTGGACCGATTTCGTTCAAAATCGATATTTGGGCTTCCCTGGGGTCAAATAAGAGGAAATGATTGGCAATATCATAAAAAGTCACCGCCATATTGAAATTCTTTGTTATTGGACCGATTTCGTTCAAAATCGATATTTAGGCTTCCCTTGGGTCAAGAAAGAGGAAATAGATGCCAAAATTTTAAAAAGTGACCGCCATATTGAAATTCTTTGTTATTGGACCGATTTCGTTCAAAATCGATATTTGGGCTTCCCTGGGGTCAAATAAGAGGAAATGATTGGCAACATTATAAAAAGTGACCGCCATATTGAAATTCTTTGTTATTGGACCGATTTCGTTCAAAATCGATATTTGGGCTTCCCTGGGCTCAAATAAGAGGAAATGATTTGCAAAATTATAAAAAGTCGCCGCCATATTGAAATTCTTTGTTATTGGACCGATTTCGTTCAAAATCGATATTTAGGCTTCCCTTGGGTCAAATAAGAGGAAATGATTTGCAAAATTATAAAAAGTCGCCGCCATATTGAAATTCTTTGTTATTTGACCGTTTCGTTCAAAATCGATATTTAGGCTTCCCTTGGGTCAAGAAAGAGGAAATAGATTCCAAAATTTTAAAAAGTGACCGCCATATTGAAATTCTTTTTTATTGGAAAGATTTCGTTCAAAATCGATGTTTGGGCTTCCTTGGGGTCAAATAAGAGGAAATGATTGGCAAAATTATAAAAAGTGACCGCCATATTGAAATTCTTTGTTATTGGACCGATTTCGTTCAAAATCGATATTTAGGCTTCCCTTGAGACAAGAAAGAGAAAATAGATGCCAAAATTTTAAAAAGTCACCGCCATATTGAAATTCAAAATCGATATTCAAAATCGATATTTCGGCTTCCTGTGGTCAAGAAAGAGGAAATATTTGCCATAACACATCTACACATGATGTAATCCATCCCTAATCCCTAATCCCTAAGAAATTTTCTATTGCTAATGAAAAACTTCAATAACTGTGGTTATCCTACTTGATTGTTGAATTGGAATTTTTTACTTATTCTCGATACTGCGGATAATGTAAGCGTGATTTAAGTACAATCAGCGCCATCTATCAGTGGTTTTCCAAAATCCCGCGGGAACCTTGGATTTTTCCGGAATAATTTGTAGCCTATATGTTTATCCAGGGTATAATCTATCTCCATTCCAAATTTCAGCCAAATCCATCCAGTAGTTTTTGCGTTAAAGAGGAACAAACATACATACAAACTTTCGCCTTTATAATATTAGTAGGAAGTAGGATACGCTCTAAATCGGGAGTCCCAGTAAAAGGTTTAGCACTTTTATCTTGAAGTTTTGATAAAGCATCTATTAATGTTGCTTGAAGTCGCGCTATGCTAGGGAGAAATTTTCGATAAAAATTAATCATATCTTCTAAATCCCTGTACTGTTTTAGGTAGAGGAAAATCCTGTAAACTCTTAATGCGGTCAGCAGGAGAGCCAATCCCGGGAGCGCTTATTTTGTATCCAAGGAAACGAACCTCTGGAACATTAAAATACCATTCTTCTCGTTATTAACTATACCGTATCCTTCAAAAACGTTTGAAAAGAATACGTAAATGTTTTGCATGCTGTTCGCTATCTTTTGAAGAAACTAAAATATCATCGACGTACGCGAACTAAAAATCTAAACCACGAACAACTTTGAACCCAGAGAAGCCTAAATATTGATTTTGAACGAAATCTGTCCAATAACAAAGAATTTCAATATGGCGGTCACTTTTTAAAATATTAGCATCTATTTCCTCTTTCTTGACCCAAGGGAAGCCTAAATATCGATTTTGAACGAAATCGGTCCAATAACAAAGAATTTCAATATGGCGGTCACTTTTTATAATTTTGCCAATCATTTCCTCTTATTTGACCCCAGGGAAGCCCAAATATCGATTTTGAACGAAATCGGTGCAATAACAAAGAATTTCAATATGGCGGTCACTTTTTATAATTTTGCCAATCATTTCCTCTTATTTGACCCCAGGGAAGCCCAAATATCGATTTTGAACGAAATCGGTCCAATAACAAAGAATTTCAATATGGCGGTCACTTTTTAAAATTTTGGCATCTATTTCCTCTTTCTTGACCCAAGGGAAGCCTAAATATCGATTTTGAACGAAATCGGTCCAATAACAAAGAATTTCAATATGGCGGCGACTTTTTATAATTTTGGCATCTATTTCCTCTTTCTTGACCCAAGGGAAGCCTAAATATCGATTTTGAACGAAATCGGTCCAATAACAAAGAATTTCAATATGGCGGCGACTTTTTATAATTTTGGCATCTATTTCCTCTTTCTTGACCCAAGGGAAGCCTAAATATCGATTTTGAACGAAATCGGTCCAATAACAAAGAATTTCAATATGGCGGCGACTTTTTATAATTTTGCAAATCATTTCCTCTTATTTGAGCCCAGGGAAGCCCAAATATCGATTTTGAACGAAATCGGTCCAATAACAAAGAATTTCAATATGGCGGTCACTTTTTATAATGTTGCCAATCATTTCCTCTTATTTGACCCCAGGGAAGCCCAAATATCGATTTTGAACGAAATCGGTCCAATAACAAAGAATTTCAATATGGCGGCGACTTTTTATAATTTTGCAAATCATTTCCTCTTATTTGACCCCAGGGAAGCCCAAATATCGATTTTGAAGGAAATCGGTCCAATAACAAAGAATTTCAATATGGCGGTCACTTTTTAAAATTTTGGCATCTATTTCCTCTTTCTTGACCCAAGGGAAGCCTAAATATCTATTTTGAACGAAATCGGTCCAATAACAAAGAATTTCAATATGGCGGCGACTTTTTATAATTTTGCAAATCATTTCCTCTTATTTGAGCCCAGGGAAGCCCAAATATCGATTTTGAACGAAATCGGTCCAATAACAAAGAATTTCAATATGGCGGTCACTTTTTATAATGTTGCCAATCATTTCCTCTTATTTGACCCCAGGGAAGCCCAAATATCGATTTTGAACGAAATCGGTCCAATAACAAAGAATTTCAATATGGCGGTCACTTTTTAAAATTTTGCCATCTATTTCCTCTTTCTTGACCCAAGGGAAGCCTAAATATCGATTTTGAACGAAATCGGTCGAATAACAAAGAATTTCAATATGGCGGCCACTTTTTAAAATTTTGCCATCTATTTCCTCTTTCTTGACCCAAGGGAAGCCTAAATATCGAATTTGAACGAAATCGGTCCAATAACAAAGAATTTCAATATGGCGGCGACTTTTTATAATTTTGCCAATCATTTTCTCTTATTTGAGCCCAGGGAAGCCCAAATATCGATTTTGAACGAAATCGGTCCAATAACAAAGAATTTCAATATGGCGGTCACTTTTTAAAATTTTGCAAATCATTTCCTCTTATTTGACCCCAGGGAAGCCCAAATATCGATTTTGAACGAAATCGGTCCAATAACAAAGAATTTCAATATGGCGGTCACTTTTTAAAATTTTGGCATCTATTTCCTCTTTCTTGACCCAAGGGAAGCCTAAATATCGATTTTGAACGAAATCGGTCGAATAACAAAGAATTTCAATATGGCGGCCACTTTTTAAAATTTTGCCATCTATTTCCTCTTTCTTGACCCAAGGGAAGCCTAAATATCGAATTTGAACGAAATCGGTCCAATAACAAAGAATTTCAATTTGGCGGCGACTTTTTATAATTTTGCAAATCATTTCCTCTTATTTGAGCCCAGGGAAGCCCAAATATCTATTTTGAACGAAATCGGTCCAATAACAAAGAATTTCAATATGGCTGTCACTTTTTATAATTTTGCAAATCATTTCCTCTTATTTGACCCCAGGGAAGCCCAAATATCGATTTTGAACGAAATCGGTCCAATAACAAAGAATTTCAATATGGCGGTCACTTTTTAAAATTTTGGCATCTATTTCCTCTTTCTTGACCCAAGGGAAGCCTAAATATCGATTTTGAACGAAAACGGTCCAATAACAAAGAATTTCAATATGGCGGCGACTTTTTATAATTTTGCAAATCATTTCCTCTTATTTGAGCCCAGGGAAGCCCAAATATCGATTTTGAACGAAATCGGTCCAATTTCAAAGAATTTCAATATGGCGGTCACTTTTTATAATGTTGCCAATCATTTCCTCTTATTTGACCCCAGGGAAGCCCAAATATCGATTTTGAACGAAATCGGTCCAATAACAAAGAATTTCAATATGGCGGTCACTTTTTAAAATTTTGCCATCTATTTCCTCTTTCTTGACCCAAGGGAAGCCTAAATATCGATTTTGAACGAAATCGGTCCAATAACAAAGAATTTCAATATGGCGGCCACTTTTTAAAATTTTGCCATCTATTTCCTCTTTCTTGACCCAAGGGAAGCCTAAATATCGAATTTGAACGAAATCGGTCCAATAACAAAGAATTTCAATATGGCGGCGACTTTTTATAATTTTGCCAATCATTTTCTCTTATTTGAGCCCAGGGAAGCCCAAATATCGATTTTGAACGAAATCGGTCCAATAACAAAGAATTTCAATATGGCGGTCACTTTTTAAAATTTTGCAAATCATTTCCTCTTATTTGACCCCAGGGAAGCCCAAATATCGATTTTGAACGAAATCGGTCCAATAACAAAGAATTTCAATATGGCGGTCACTTTTTAAAATTTTGGCATCTATTTCCTCTTTCTTGACCCAAGGGAAGCCTAAATATCGATTTTGAACGAAATCGGTCGAATAACAAAGAATTTCAATATGGCGGCCACTTTTTAAAATTTTGCCATCTATTTCCTCTTTCTTGACCCAAGGGAAGCCTAAATATCGAATTTGAACGAAATCGGTCCAATAACAAAGAATTTCAATATGGCGGCGACTTTTTATAATTTTGCCAATCATTTTCTCTTATTTGAGCCCAGGGAAGCCCAAATATCGATTTTGAACGAAATCGGTCCAATAACAAAGAATTTCAATATGGCGGTCACTTTTTAAAATTTTGGCATCTATTTCCTCTTTCTTGACCCAAGGGAAGCCTAAATATCGATTTTGAACGAAATCGGTCCAATAACAAAGAATTTCAATATGGCGGCGACTTTTTATAATTTTGGCATCTATTTCCTCTTTCTTGACCCAAGGGAAGCCTAAATATCGATTTTGAACGAAATCGGTCCAATAACAAAGAATTTCAATATGGCGGTCACTTTTTAAAATTTTGGCATCTATTTCCTCTTTCTTGACCCAAGGGAAGCCTAAATATCGAATTTGAACGAAATCGGTCCAATAACAAAGAATTTCAATATGGCGGCGACTTTTTATAATTTTGCCAATCATTTTCTCTTATTTGAGCCCAGGGAAGCCCAAATATCGATTTTGAACGAAATCGGTCCAATAACAAAGAATTTCAATATGGCGGTCACTTTTTAAAATTTTGGCATCTATTTCCTCTTTCTTGACCCAAGGGAAGCCTAAATATCGATTTTGAACGAAATCGGTCGAATAACAAAGAATTTCAATATGGCGGCCACTTTTTAAAATTTTGCCATCTATTTCCTCTTTCTTGACCCAAGGGAAGCCTAAATATCGAATTTGAACGAAATCGGTCCAATAACAAAGAATTTCAATTTGGCGGCGACTTTTTATAATTTTGCAAATCATTTCCTCTTATTTGAGCCCAGGGAAGCCCAAATATCTATTTTGAACGAAATCGGTCCAATAACAAAGAATTTCAATATGGCTGTCACTTTTTATAATTTTGCAAATCATTTCCTCTTATTTGACCCCAGGGAAGCCCAAATATCGATTTTGAACGAAATCGGTCCAATAACAAAGAATTTCAATATGGCGGTCACTTTTTAAAATTTTGGCATCTATTTCCTCTTTCTTGACCCAAGGGAAGCCTAAATATCGATTTTGAACGAAAACGGTCCAATAACAAAGAATTTCAATATGGCGGCGACTTTTTATAATTTTGCAAATCATTTCCTCTTATTTGAGCCCAGGGAAGCCCAAATATCGATTTTGAACGAAATCGGTCCAATTTCAAAGAATTTCAATATGGCGGTCACTTTTTATAATGTTGCCAATCATTTCCTCTTATTTGACCCCAGGGAAGCCCAAATATCGATTTTGAACGAAATCGGTCCAATAACAAAGAATTTCAATATGGCGGTCACTTTTTAAAATTTTGCCATCTATTTCCTCTTTCTTGACCCAAGGGAAGCCTAAATATCGATTTTGAACGAAATCGGTCGAATAACAAAGAATTTCAATATGGCGGCCACTTTTTAAAATTTTGCCATCTATTTCCTCTTTCTTGACCCAAGGGAAGCCTAAATATCGAATTTGAACGAAATCGGTCCAATAACAAAGAATTTCAATATGGCGGCGACTTTTTATAATTTTGCCAATCATTTTCTCTTATTTGAGCCCAGGGAAGCCCAAATATCGATTTTGAACGAAATCGGTCCAATAACAAAGAATTTCAATATGGCGGTCACTTTTTAAAATTTTGCAAATCATTTCCTCTTATTTGACCCCAGGGAAGCCCAAATATCGATTTTGAACGAAATCGGTCCAATAACAAAGAATTTCAATATGGCGGTCACTTTTTAAAATTTTGGCATCTATTTCCTCTTTCTTGACCCAAGGGAAGCCTAAATATCGATTTTGAACGAAATCGGTCGAATAACAAAGAATTTCAATATGGCGGCCACTTTTTAAAATTTTGCCATCTATTTCCTCTTTCTTGACCCAAGGGAAGCCTAAATATCGAATTTGAACGAAATCGGTCCAATAACAAAGAATTTCAATATGGCGGCGACTTTTTATAATTTTGCCAATCATTTTCTCTTATTTGAGCCCAGGGAAGCCCAAATATCGATTTTGAACGAAATCGGTCCAATAACAAAGAATTTCAATATGGCGGTCACTTTTTAAAATTTTGGCATCTATTTCCTCTTTCTTGACCCAAGGGAAGCCTAAATATCGATTTTGAACGAAATCGGTCCAATAACAAAGAATTTCAATATGGCGGCGACTTTTTATAATTTTGGCATCTATTTCCTCTTTCTTGACCCAAGGGAAGCCTAAATATCGATTTTGAACGAAATCGGTCCAATAACAAAGAATTTCAATATGGCGGTCACTTTTTAAAATTTTGGCATCTATTTCCTCTTTCTTGACCCAAGGGAAGCCTAAATATCGAATTTGAACGAAATCGGTCCAATAACAAAGAATTTCAATATGGCGGCGACTTTTTATAATTTTGCCAATCATTTTCTCTTATTTGAGCCCAGGGAAGCCCAAATATCGATTTTGAACGAAATCGGTCCAATAACAAAGAATTTCAATATGGCGGTCACTTTTTAAAATTTTGGCATCTATTTCCTCTTTCTTGACCCAAGGGAAGCCTAAATATCGATTTTGAACGAAATCGGTCGAATAACAAATAATTTCAATATGGCGGCCACTTTTTAAAATTTTGCCATCTATTTCCTCTTTCTTGACCCAAGGGAAGCCTAAATATCGAATTTGAACGAAATCGGTCCAATAACAAAGAATTTCAATATGGCGACGACTTTTTATAATTTTGCCAATCATTTTCTCTTATTTGAGCCCAGGGAAGCCCAAATATCGATTTTGAACGAAATCGGTCCAATAACAAAGAATTTCAATATGGCGGTCACTTTTTAAAATTTTGGCATCTATTTCCTCTTTCTTGACCCAAGGGAAGCCTAAATATCGATTTTGAACGAAATCGGTCCAATAACAAAGAATTTCAATATGGCGGCGACTTTTTATAATTTTGGCATCTATTTCCTCTTTCTTGACCCAAGGGAAGCCTAAATATCGATTTTGAACGAAATCGGTCCAATAACAAAGAATTTCAATATGGCGGTCACTTTTTAAAATTTTGGCATCTATTTCCTCTTTCTTGACCCAAGGGAAGCCTAAATATCGATTTTGAACGAAATCGGTCCAATAACAAAGAATTTCAATATGGCGGCGACTTTTTATAATTTTGCAAATCATTTCCTCTTATTTGAGCCCAGGGAAGCCCAAATATCGATTTTGAACGAAATCGGTCCAATAACAAAGAATTTCAACATGGCGGAAAAGTGGCACCTGTGTTTGCATACATACTTGAGATAAAAACTAATTTCATCGATATATCGATACTTTTTGGCACTTCATGCATTTCCCTAGTTGCCGATGACGCTTTCGCACGCGTAAGGATCCTTACGGATCCGCAAGGATCCTTTCGGATCCGTTCGCGTCCGTAAGGATCCGTTCGCATCCTTACGGATCCGTAAGGATGCGAAAGGATCCTTTCGCATGCGAAACGTGAGCTACACTTGTAAGGATTTTAGGCACTTTTAGGTACAAAAAATGCGAAAGCCGAATCGATGCGAAAAGCCGAATTGATCCGTTCACGTTTCTATGGAATTTGACAGTTTTGTATGGGCGAAATCCGAAACGATCCTCACAGGTGTGGTTCCACCCTACATGTATATTATAATGTACTCTGTGGATTACATCCCTTCAGATTACATGTATATTATAATGTACTCTGTGGATTACATCCCTTGCTTTGTTTTTATATCTTGTTGTGCCTGGTCTGTGATCATTACTATCCCGCGGGCTGATTACGTAAAACTTTGCAGTAGCGACAGCAGTAGCAACGCGACAGCAATAGCAAAGCGACCGGTCGCAAAATGTCAAATAGTATGTAAAAATATTTACGTAATACAAAAGTGACGTTTAAATTGACGTTTGACAGCAGCGATCGCGAGATTTACGCCTGTCGCAAGCCTGTCGCGAGATACGTAATCACCCCGCCGCTTCCCTACCATTTCCCTCGATTTCCCTACACTTTGCTAATCAGGAGTAATAGTGTTCTGTGGTGCTAATTCTCTTGGCCTATCAATATTGGGCACGGAACACTTACTCTGTGGCCTGTGCACTTACTCCGTACTTACTACTTAACTACATAGACATAGTGGCTACATTCTCTTTGCTTAACTACTTACTCCAAGGAGTAACCCTAACACAGAACACTATTACTCCTAGAACCCTAACCGCTGAACATTTGATATTTCCAATGGGCGCTGAAGGGAAAACAGAATACATAAATAATAACCTTATCCGACATTTTCCATTATAAAACGAAAATGGAAACGCAAAACGGGCATGATGAAGATGAAGCAATTGATGGCACAATACTGAGCGTTCACGTGCAAAACTTTTTTTGCCATGACAATTTTAGAGTGGAATTCAAGAAGAGAGTAACCTTCATTGTCGGCCGGAATGGAAGCGGCAAGAGTGCCATCCTCACAGCCTTAGTCGTTGGTCTAGGGGGCAAAGCCTTGGACACCAATAGAGGAAAAAATTTTCAATGTAAGAAGATTTTTCATTATGGTACTGTATAGTAAAGTAAGCAGTGATAGCCTAGTGGTTAGGACTGTGGTCTCCTATTCGGGAGGCCGCAGGTTCGATCCCGGCACGCACCTCTGACTTTTCAGAGATGAGCGATTTAATCACTTAAATATCATGTGCTTTGACAGTGAAAGAAAACATAGTTAGAAAACCTGCACACCTGAGAGTTCTCCATAATGTTCTCAAAGGTGTTTGAAGTCTGCTAATTCAGATTGGGCCAGTGTGGTGGACTATGGCCTATAACCCTTCTCTGATAGTGATGATGACTGCATAGTTATAAAGTGGGTACTTAATTTTTATAAAATCAGCCAAATCACTCGCACACCAAGGGATCTGTCCTGTTGCTTTTGTCTACCTGAAACCTCACTAAGTTATAAGATAGTACACTACAGAGTACATTGTAAAATAGCTGGTCATGAAAAATAGTTACCAATGTGGATGGAAGGTAAATTTGTTACTTGCTATTTTGGTTCTGTACAAAGCTTATTCTTGTATAGAATAATTGTACTTTAAAGAAACTGTATATTTTTGGCTTTTAAGCTTGAAAATCCCAGATTTTTCTTTTGTAACTTGCTTTAAAAGCCACCAAAAGTATACTTTTAAATTTATTTAGAAGCGGTACTTAATTTATTTATTTCTTGTGCATGATGTGACTGCCATGCCAGTAACTAAATAAATAGATTTGCATGTTTACTCAGCACTTGTGAGCCTTTATAATTTAATACAATACTAATATGTCTTGTTCATCATCTGATTTGACATGATTTCTGACAATCTAAGAAGGATTATATAATTAACATACCTAACCTTTTAAATTGATTATATTTATTATTGACATTATTGCTACATACATACCTACTAATAGTTATAATATTAATATTACAATAATTATTATTATTACAAATACATAATTTGAATATTATTATTATTATTATTTTAACGTTTGACGGAGCACTCATGAGCACTGAAGACAGTGCCACTCACACTAAACAAAAAAAAAAAAAAGCCCTAACCCAGACAATTTTCAAATGTCACCACTTCACGATCATCGTGAGTTGGCACCTATTCAGAGCAAAATTCGCATTAAAAAAAAGGTCTCTGACACCATGTCAGAGGATAACTGAGTGCGAAACATTAAAAAAAAAAAAAAAAAATATGTCTTGTTGGGGGAAACATAAAAAAAATAAAAAAAATATTATCAGTTTTACTACACACAAACAATAAATAATTAATTCAGTTGCTTTGAGGTCCATTAAGTCAGATAAATTACTTTTATTTCATTCTTTTTTTAGCTTTTGTGAAAAAAGGAGCCAACTCTGCAACTATTGAAATAAAAATAAAGAACAGTGGTCCAGGCGCTTACAGACCTGAAGAGTATGGAGACACAATAACAATTGTTAAAACTATTTCGGCATCTGGTGCCTCCAGTTATAAAATCAAATCAATTTCTGGTAGGTAATCTATACATATAATAAAACTGTAACTGGAAGATTTCTGTACATTTAATATTGATACTGAGCCCAAAACAGATTTTTATTTAATTTTTGTCTGTTTGTCTGTTTGTTTGTCCTTCTTTCACGTAAAAACTACCACACAGATTTCTACAAAATTTTATACCGTGGTAGCTTATTACTCGGGTCAACATCTAGGCTACTTTTTATCCCGGAAAATCAAGGAGTTCCCGAGGGACTTTAAAAACTAAATCCACGCGGACAAAGTCGCGGGCATCAGCTAGTGAAAAAATATTTAGCTTTACCTGTGGTGTTTGCATCACACCACAGTGTGGTCGCTTCATCACTAGAATAAAATAGAATAGAAATATTTTTATTCAAATAAACTCTTTACAAGTGTTTTTGAATCGTCTGACTCTACCACTGATTCGGAATGCCCTTCCTGCTGAGAAGAACCAGCAAGAAACTCCGCGGTTGCTCTTTTCAAAACAAGTTTACAATACAATAAATACTATGCTATGTATGCAGTGTTTCCACAATGAGGGAAGTTCCAAAAATGCATACCTACTAGCAACACAATATAATATCTTAAGATGGGCAACATAAAGTAGCCCCATTCCCGCCGGTGGCAGCTGTTCACGAGCATGACCCAGTTGTTGCTTCGCTCAACCATATTTGAGTGAACGTAACCATATTTGAGCCAGAGAGATTCACCTGAACCTTCATTGTCAAGACAAATTGTTAAAACGCTAGTTTTTAAGTTTAGAAACTGATTGAGACATCAATTGTGCGCAGTTTGTCATTCTGTTTTCTTGGCTCATAGTATTAACATCTCCACGCCTCTCCATACATTAGTATAAACTATTAGTCATCATTTTTCTGACCGTCTTACCGATAACATCTCCATTATTATTAGTCACTCCATACTTAAGTTTTATTAAGTGTTTTCTATCCAATGTAAATTGAAGTGGTTAATAGATAATATATATTGCGTGATACTGAGTTTTATTCTATTACCAGCAAGTTCTTAAGGGTATAGCAAATACCCATATACCACTTAAAAATAGAACAAGTTTAACTGATTATTTATTATTGACGGTATGGTTAAAAATAGTTAATAGTTTCACAAAACTCACATAATTTCTTAAAATTAAAGTTTTGACAGTTTTTGGAAATGATTCAAACAAACATTTTTTTTTAAAACACATTTATTTAAATCTTTATGTAAGTTTTGTTAATCAATCATTCAATCATGTTTAACATGAGTAATTTTGTAGATTCCACAATATAAAAAATTCAGGTCATGCTTTTGGATTAAATCCAATCTTTTTCTTTAGGAAAACTGGGTCCCTCAAATGCTAGAGAAGTGAATGCTATAGTGTCAGCTCTTAATATACAAGTTAACAATCCAATATCAGTACTGAATCAAGATGACGCCAGGGATTTCTCTTTGAAATTGGATCCGAGAAAGCTGTACGCTCTATTTATGAGAGCCACTAAACTGGATGAAACAGAGGAGAACTACGAGAAGGCTCGCGAATGTTGTATACTTGCTTTTAAATTGTGGGAAAGGAAGAATAAAGTAAGAACTGCTTATGTGGACCTGGCTGTATTTGTGTATTCTTTATAACCCTTGAACTACTCAGAGAGAATTTTAAAATTTCTTAATCTTTTTCATGTTCTTACAGTTTTGTATAGATTTAAAAAACGAGTACGAGAAATGGCAGAAGCTGTATGAGCAAATGCGATCGCGCAAAGAAATCGAAAAACAGCTGAAGCTGCTGAGGGCGGAGTTGGGTTGGAGCGAGATCGCGGAGGCCGAGCACGAGGTGGCCAACATCCGCAAACAGTGCCAGCGACAGCGCGCCAAGTGCC
This sequence comes from Oeneis ivallda, assembly GCA_029955525.1. Taxonomy (NCBI): domain Eukaryota; kingdom Metazoa; phylum Arthropoda; class Insecta; order Lepidoptera; family Nymphalidae; genus Oeneis; species Oeneis ivallda. The sequence goes on along the minus strand of JARPMR010000003.1, from coordinate 27,555,612 downwards.
AGGGGATCGAGGACACGCTGCAGGCCATGGAGCAGACCTTGGTTGGCGCCGCCACCGAGTGAGTACTGCCACAGAATCTATCTATACTTATAATAAAACTGTAACTGGACGATTTCGTGTCTGTTTGTTTGTCCTTCTTTCACGTAAAAACTACCGCACAGATTTCTACAAAATTTTATACCGTGGTAGCTTATTACTTGGGTCAACATCTAGGCTACTTTTTATCCCGGAAAATCAAGGAGTTCCCGAGGGACTTTAAAAACTAAATCCACGCGGACAAAGTCGCGGGCATCAGCTAGTATATAATAGTACTAAAGTAGAATCAATAATTCAGTAGACCGAAATGACAGTTGCTAATGTCACTTTGTAAAATAATATTGCCATATTTATTGTAATAGTAATGTTCTAGTTCAGTAGGTAGTGATAGCTTTAGTACTGTGCTATTACATTTCATTTTATAAATCTCATAAGATCGCATAATATGTAATAGAAATAGAAATAAAGGTCACCTTTTTAAAGCTGTAATAAAGAAAGCACGAATAGAAATATTTAAGATCTATTTTTTAGTACTAAAAGTTGTTTTATTTCCTCAGTATAGGCCGATAAAGACGAGATCAGATTTTCGATAAGATCATAATTGCTATTCAAAATATTTTTGTATCAATTATAATAAACACAATTTGAGAATTTTCTTAGTAAATAAAAAAATAATTGTTTTGGTACACGACGTAATGAGTAAGTGATTGATTTGGATCCTTTAGTCACAACACTATTTTATTTTCATCAGAAACTGACAACACTGTAAATGTCAATTCTGTCTACTGAATTATTGATTCTACTCTACGTACAGAAGTTTCACTCCTTTGATGTTGACTACTTGCCGGCGCTTTAATAGCCTACATAATTATTATTAAATAGATAAATCATGCATGCAAGCTAAATTAGACTTTATCGCTCAGCGCGAGGGTCCGTATTGCTTTGGAATTTTGGATCTTTTCGCCTTACTACGTCATGGACGACATTGCGTGGTTGCCTAGGGCTGTCAACAAAGAGTAAAACAAAATACAGTAGGAATAATTTTTAATTATTTATTTGTTTTTTTACAATATAAACAAAGAGGTGATACACATGATCTATTAACTAGACACTGTCATAAACTACTAACTAGTCCTCACCATCACATCATCCTATCATCTGCAATCCTTTGTGGGGTCGAGTATACGCTTTTATAACTTGATTTGGAAAGAATTGACAGATTTGCCATTACATAAATTTAAACAGCATGTAAAAACCCATTTAATAAGTAGAGGCGGTTAGTGAATTTCGTAATGACAAGGTTGCTTGGAAGCAATCTATCTAAATCAAACTGGCGGGAATGGGCTACTTTGTGTCTGCCCATCCTAACATTTATTGAATTGTAAGTACCATTCCGAACCAGTGGTATTATTCATTTATTAACCAACTTCAAAAACAGTCAGGTTCTCAATCTGTCGGAATCGTTTTTTGAAACGATAATAAAAAAATCGGCCAAGTGCGAGTCGGGCCTCGCTCTTTTAGGGTTCCGTTAAAAAAAATTAAATAAAAATATTTCCATGTACCCATGGAAATATTTTAATTTAATTTTTTTAATTTAATTTAATTTTTATTATTTGTTGTTATAGCGGCAATAGAAATACAAAATATGTGAAAATTTCATCTGTCTATCTATTATGGTTTACGAGATACAGCCCGCTGACAGACGGACGGACGGACGGACGGACAGCGTAGGCTTAGTAATAGGGTCCCGTTGGTACCCTTTGGGTACGGAACCCTAATTACTTTTTCGCATTATTTGATTAGATTATCCATATAAATGTCTACACCCATTTTATCCTACAACTATACTAAACACTAACATTAATATTACAAAAACTACACTATTTAGGTACGTAAGCAATATTAAATTCGGTAGTACGTCACTCGCCTAGAACACGCTAGCCCTGACTGCGGATTCTAACCGGGTCAGAGCGCGATTGTAGGTATCTAAATCGCGTAAGTACCAAGAGTGACACAGGCCTGACACTGCACACTGCAACTCGCTAGCGCACACGGTACGGCTTCTACTGAAAACATGTTACAGGGCGCTGCAGAACCAATTAGCGGAGCAGAAGAGGAATAAGGAGGAGTTGGAGCGGCAGCTGCGGCCACTGGAGCGCACCGCGCACGACGCGCGCCAAGCGCACGCCGAGGCGGGCGCTGCGCTCGCGCGCCACTCCGACTTGCTGCACCGCGAGAAGCAGAGGGTCAAGGACTACGAGCGCGAGATCGAGTGAGTCTCGTCAAACTAGAGGGACTGTTGCCCGAGTCGGTTAATATTTAATGCCCTTGGCAGTCGGTGAATGTGAAACAGTAGTACAATGTATGTGGTTTGTCGCGGCCAGGTCAGGCGGCGCGGCCTCCCAGCGCGAGCGCGACGAGCTGGAGCAGCGAGCCGAGCGGAGTCGCCTGGCAGCGGAGGAGGCGCGCGCGCGCGTGGCCACGCTGAGCAACGACGCGAAGCAGGCGCGCAGCAACGCCGCGCTCCTCGCCGACGACGTGGAGCGCGCGCACGCCGAGCGCTCGCGACTCGCGTCCCGACTCGGTGCGTAACGTGTCCCGCGCGACACTGCTGCGACACGAGCGGGGCAGACGGTCATGGTGTATCGTTGTCCGCAGAGCAACGGAAGCAACAGTTGCGCGAGCTGCAGTCGAGCGGCGCGGACTCGCTGGCGGTGTACGGCGCCGCCATGTCGGAGCTGTGCCGCCGCGTCGCCGCCGCCACGGAGCGCGGCCGCTTCAGCGCGCCGCCGCGTGGTCCCGTCGGTAAGCGGCACGAGTAGCCTAGCGGCTGCTAAAAGCCGTTAAGCGCTTAAAGAGATTGCACCAGTAACTTTTTACGTTTTGCTACTAACAAACTACTTTAATAACTTTGGTCGATTCGTTCAGGTCAATACGTTAAAGTAAAAGACCGGCAGTGGGCCGGCGTCCTGGAGCACATCATGGGTGGGCTGATCCAGAGCTTTTGCGTCAACACGCCGCAGGACTCCAGGGAGCTGTTCAAGATAATGAACCAGGTAACTAACACATTGATGATTGCAGAAGGCCGATGAGCGGGATGCTCGAGCGTACGTTTCGCGTTGGCTTATCGGCCAAGTCACACACTCATATCAATGCGCATGTGTCGCAGGTGTGGTCGGGCGGCGGCAAGCCCACCGTGACCTGCAGCGCGTTCCTGGCCCGGCAGCACGACGTGAGCGACAAGTGCGTGCGCGCGCCGCCGCACTGCAGCGCGCTGCAGGCGCTGCACGTGGAGGACCCCGTCGTCGTCAACTTCCTCATCGACAACCTGGCGCTGGAGCGCGTGCTGCTCGTGCCCGACCACGATCAGGCCGTGCGGCTGGCGGACACGGAGGCGCGCGTGCCGCCCAACTGCGCCAAGATCGTGACGCTGGACTGCTCGGAGTACCACCCCGCGCCCAACTACCGCTCCTACGGCGGTCGGGCCCGCCAAGCGAGCCTGCTGCACCTCGACACCGACGAGCGCAAGCGGTACGTACACGCCGTGCTCGACACCCGATGTGTATGACTGACACGCTAGATACACGCTCGTATCATTATTTACAGATAGACATAATTTATTTACATTTTAGACAATTGCGAATGGAGATCCAACAGTTAGAGAAGGATTTGCAAGAACACGATGTGAAATTAAAGCAGTTAAATGCAGAGCAGCAGCGCGTGGCCAAGGCGGGCAGCGCGGTGTCACAGCAGCTGAAGGCGCTCGGCGCGGAACTGCTGAAGTGCGAGGCGGAAGAGGCCTCGGCCACCGCGGCGCTTGACCTACTGCACGTGCCGCAGCAAGCTGTGCTGGTGAGTTGCACACACTGCTGATCTAATTGAGTTGCACACACTGCTGATCTAATTGAGTTGCACACACACTGCTGATCCAATTGAGTTGCACACACTGCTGATCAAATTGAGCTGCACACACTGCTGATCTAATTGAGTTGCACACACTGCTGATCTAACTGAGTTGCACACACTGCTGACCTGTTTGAGTTTCACACACTGCTGACCTATTTGTGCTTCAAACACTGCTGACCTATTTAAGTTTTACACACTTCTGACCCATTTGAGTTTCACACTCTGCTGAGTTTCACACACTGCTGACCTATTTGAATTTCCCACACTGCACACTGCTGATCTAATTGAGTTGCACACACTGCTGATCTAATTGACTTTCACCCACTGCTGACCTATTTGAGTTTCACACACTGCTAACCTATTTGAGTTTTACACACTGCTGATCTATTTGAGTTTACCACACTTAGTCCATTGAAAAGTTACATTTGGGGTTGCGTTTTTTAGAGGACGCAATTTTATTTTTTTGATGTGTAGGGAGGGTCAGTGTAAAGTTAAAACCAAGTTTGTGGGGTCGCCACCCTTGTACCACGGCCGCCATTTTGAAAATAGGGGTTGAAATGGTTTTTACGATATATCTCTTAAACTATTTATCTGATAAAAAAATTAGCTAACATTTTTTGTTGCAAATTAAATTCTCTACAACTTTGGTTCAGTAACTTTTTGCCGTAGAACTATAAATAAAAAAGTTATAAGCGAAAATATTCAGAAATTCGAGAAACAATAACTGATGACACATTATTAGTACACACGTATATATGTATAGTTAAGAGTACTGAAAAATAGTACTCACTTCGGAGCGCTGTAAAACCTTAGCTATTGACTTAGTGAAAAAATGTTGCGCATAAAAGTTGTTCCTCAAAAAAACGATCTACAAAAATGGTCTGACATCATTTTTTCGTAAAATGATTAAAAAAAAAGTTATATCGAAAAATTTAAATTTTTTCTCGAATTTCTGAACATTTTCGCTTATAACTTTTTTATTTATAGTTCTACGACAAAAAGTTACTGGACCAAAGTTGTAGAGAATTTAATTTGCAACAAAAAATATTAACAAATTTTTTTTAACAGATAAATAGTTTGAGATATATCGTAAAACCATATCGTAAAAACCATTTCAACCCCTATTTTCAAGATGGCGGCCGTGGGACAAGGGTGGCGACCCCATAAACTTGGTTTTAGCTTTACACTGACCCCCCCTACACATCAAAAAAATAAAATTGCGTCCTCTAAAAACGCAAGGTAAGGCCTAAAAAATGTAACATTTCAATGGACTAACTGCTGATCTATTTAAGTTTCACACACTGCTAACCTATTTAAGTTTCACACACTGCTAACCTATTTGAGTTTCACACAGTGCTGACCTATTTGAGTTTCACACACTGCTGACCTATTTGAGTTGCATACACTGCTGACCAATTTAAGATGTACCACCACGTAGTGGGTAATCTTCAAACACTGCGCCTCCTGGGGCAGAGTTGGGATTCTCTTGAGACGACACCCATTGGTTCTTGGAGCCATGTGCCCATGTTTCAGATCTGTAAATAATAACAGACAACATGCACTGTTCGAAGACTTTGGTAGAAAATAAGTCGCCTACACTTAAACGAAAAACATAAACATGTACAAGTGTAAATTAATAATTTAAATCGCCCCCAACATGTCAATCTATGGCCAGCCTTATATGATATATTATTCCCAGCATTCCGTTATCCAGTTCTCCCTCCTCCCCTCCTCGATTCTTGATCATCGCCCAGCCTCTCTACTCATTGAGATCATACTAACAAAATTACAAAAATTCCTGGGTTAAACCTAACCCGACGTCTCTGCAAGCGGGCCTTACCGGTGTTTCGATTTTATTAATACACCAGTGTAAAAAGATTTTTTTGTAGATCGAGATCAACAAAATATTTTTTCCTCGTCCCAGTCGTCATCTTCGTCCATTTTTAATCCTAAATCATAATGTACAAATATCGCAGGAGTGGGTTGATGGCTTGTTCGGCGTGCGTAGAGACGGTCGCGAATGCGTTGGCCGTCCAAATAGCAATGCGCGCACTCAAAGGATTCGTTGAAAACCCGTTAATCCGCGGGTACCAACGAGCGCGCTGCGAATGCACGTAGCGTGTCCGCAGTTGGTTTTAGTGTGTTCCCGAGCACATTACAATGTATGGAAAATGTTACATTGCACGTCGGGGGTTAAATTGCGAGTGGATACTCATTTGAAAAGATTTTTCTAGCCTAGCAACTGGATTTTGCACTTGTTTGGTTGAATAGAATAGAATAGAAATGTTTTTTATTCAAATAAACTTTTTTACAAGTGCTTTTGAATAGTCGATGAATCTACCACTGGTTCGGAATGCCTTTCCTGCCGAGAAGAACCAGCAAGAAACTCGGCGGTTGCTCTTTTCAAAACAAGTCTACGATTCAATAGAAACTATGCTATGTATGCAGTGTTTCCACAATGAGTTCCACAAAAGCATAGAATAGAATAGAATAGAAATATTTTTTATTCAAATAAACTTTTATAAGTGCTTTTGAATAGTCGATGAATCTACCACTGGTTCGGAATGCTTCTCCTGCTGAGAAGAACCAGCAAGAAACTCGGCGGTTGCTCTTTTCAAAACAAATTTACAATACAGTAAATACTATGCTATATATGCAGTGTTTCCACAATGAGGGAAGTTCCAAAAATGCATACCGACTAACTTCTATCTTAAGACGGGCAGACAGAAAGCAGCCCCATTCCCGCTTGTGGCACCCGTTCACGAGCATGACGCATGACGATTGCTTCGCTCAACCATATTTGTCGCTCAACCATAGTTGAACGGCTCTAACCTCTTTTCTCCCACAGGATGACGAACTGAACGCTTCAAGGCTGAGAGTTCAACAGCTGACCGCGAAGTTGAGCGAGTTGACGGCCAGGCGGGAGCAGTGCGTACGCGAGCTCGAGCAGTGCGAGGCGCAGATGAGCGAGCTGAGAGCGCAGGTGGCGCAGGCCGCCGCAACCTGCCGCGCGCTCAGTGTACGTTTATTTTTTTACTAGATGATGCCCGCGAAAATTCTAATGAAAAAAACCTTAATCCACGCGGATGTACCGCGTGGATTAAGGTTTTTTTCATTAGAATAGAATAGAATAAGTACAAATGTTTTTTATTCAAATAAACTTATACAAAGTACTTCTGAATCGTCAATGAGTCTATCACTGGTTCGGAATGCCGTTCCTGCCGAGAAGAACCAGCAAGAAACTCGGCAGTTGCTCTTTTTAAAATACTTTTACAATATACTTGTGTTATTATTCTATGTATGCAGAGTTTCCACAATGAGGGGAAGTTCTACAAAAGCATAGGTAATTATTTCTAATTATAATTCAACACAATATGTCAAGACGGGCAGACATAAAGTAGCCCCATTTCCGCTGGTGGCACCCGTTCACGAGCATGACGCATGACCCAGCCATTGCTTCGCTCAACCATATTTGAGGGAACGTAACAACCCGCATCACACGACACCACCGCAGAAATGTTAAAGAGGGCGTGTGTCATTCCCACGGGAACTCTTCAATGAGCTATGTCCATTCCAAATATCAGACAAATCGGTTCATTCGTTGTGGCGTGAAAGAGCAACATCCATCTTTTTATTTTTTTTATTTTAGTCGATGACAAGCTAGTCCTTGACTGCGATTTCACCTGATGGTAAGTGCAGTCGACGACGATGCAGTCTAAGATGGTAGCCAGCTAACTTGGAAAGGGTATGGCAGTGAAAGGTCAACCCATACCCCTAATTGGCTAATCCTCACAAACTTTCGCATTTATAATATTCCTTGATAGTCGAAGTCGTTCCTAGATAGTATTCCTAGTCCTTAGCTGCCTCGCCTGATGGTGAGTCACAATGCAGTCTAACATGGTAGCGGGCTAACTTGGAGGTTATGGCATTGTACATTCAACCCATACCCCTAATCGGTTTCTACACGCCGTCATACCGGAACGCTAAATCGCTTGGCGCTCTATGTCGGTTGGATTGTAACTAGCCACGGCCAAAGCTTCCCACCAGACCAGCCCAGAGACAATTCAGAAATTCCCAAATTGCCCCCGCCGAGAATCGAATCCGAGCCCTCACCACTGCGCCAGGGAGGTCGTCAAAACGTCTCGTTCTCTCACTGGCGTGTAGTTTAGGACACGCCTTTCTATAGTAATATAAAATATGCGAAAGTATGTATTTGGTGGTTTGCACTGATACAGGTAATCTGGAGAGTGACATAGGCTACTTATTATTCTAGAAAAACAAACGGTTCCTGTTAAACCTAACTCCTCGCGGACACAAACTAGTACTATTGTCTGTTCAAAAGAATAGAATAGAATAGAAATGTTTTTTATTCAAATAAACTTTTTTATAAGTGCCTTTGAATCGTCGAGAAGAACCAGCAAGAAACTCGGCAGTTGCTCTTTTCAAAACAAGTTTAAAATATAATAGATATTATGCTATGTATGAATTAATTCCACAATGAGGGGAAGTTCCACAAAAGCATACCTAATTATATCTAATTATAATTAAACACATGTTAAGACGGGCAGACAGAAGGTAGCCCCATTCCCGCCGGTGGAACCCGTTCACGAGCATCAAAGGAGAACCGTCCTGGAATTTGAGGGGCACAGTTGTCCTTAATTAACTCTTTGTTTAGCAGGCAATACAATAGCGCGCCTGCTTTGCGTTAGTTCACTGTTTGGCCACGACGGTTCTCTTTTTGAACATACTCTAGTCTATACAATTATAAAAGATATTTAAAATACATGTATATATATATATATATATATATATATATATATATATATATATATATATATATATATATATATATATATATATATATATATAAATTAAATGCTGTTTGTTAGTCTGGCTAAACCTCAAAAAGACTTGAAAGAAGAAAGACCGATTTGAATATTTTTTGTTTTGTTCATCTCAATACTGAGTTGTATTAGAGTAGGGAAGGGTATTTTTTTCGACATTTTGCCCGATTAATCAAAAACTATAAATAAAAAGCAATATATAAAAATAAACAAAAATCTGTTTCAAAATGTATAGGTAAAACCCTTTCATATGATACCCCACTCAGTATAGTTATCTTACTTTGAAATTTCAAACCCCCGATTTTCCCCCTTTTTTAATTAAACTAAAAACAATTTTAAATTTATTCCAATGATGTTTGGGCCACTATTATATACAACTATTCCAAATTTCATGTCGATAGCTTTAATAGTTACTAAAATAATCGACTGTGACAGACGGACGGAGAAAGTCTCGCCATAAGGGTTCCATTTTTACCATTTTGGTTCGGAACCCTATAAATGAAAACCCAAAAGAGCAGCTAAATATCGAAAAAATTGGTAATTTTGTATAAGGAATTCCCACTTCGGACTATTTTTAATAGATGGCGCGAGGGAAACCGCGGTTACAAGCTTGTATTTAGAATTTTTTAATTGCCCTTTAGGAAGAGATAAGTCAGGAAGAATTAAAAATGGATCGCGGAGTAGCGGAGCGCAGGGGCTTGCAGCAGCAACTGGACGAGGAGCGCACCAAGCTGGAGCGCGTCGAAGACATCCTGCGCGCCAAGGAGGAGGCCGTCGACGCGCGCCGCCATGCCGCCAAGGGGCCTCGCGTGGAGAGCCCCAGGTGAGACCCTGCACATGACTTGACGACTTCCGTCTGGTGCGAGACTTGCAGCAGCGACTGGACGAGGAGCGCACCAAGCTGGCGCGCGTCGACGACATCCTGCGCGCCAAGGAGGAGGCCGTCGCCGCGCGCCTCCAGGCCGCCAAGGGGCCTCGCGTGGAGAGCCCCAGGTGAGACCCTGCACATGTCTTGACGACTTTCGTTTGGTGCGAGACTTGCAGCAGCGACTGGACGAGGAGCGCACCAAGCTGGCGCGCGTCGACGACATCCGTCCCATGGTTGTTTACTTCTTAACTACTATCGAAGACTACTATTCATAGTCCTGTACGCATCAATTCGTCTTTGCGTAGGTACGCGACTCTATGAAAAATTACAGTTTTGTATGGACAAAATGCGAATCGATGCGCACAGATGCGATTCCAGCCTTATAGTTTAAAGACAAAGTTACTCTGTGTCACTCTGTGATCTCTAGTACCTACCTACACTGTGAGTTTACTGTGCTTATGACGTCATAACATGGCTTCTTAGGTGTTTTCGTCAATTTACGCGCGGAAACTACTTATCGTTTGAATAAAATAAAAAAATAATAATCTAGTAGTAAATTATCACCTTAGGATTAAATTGAGACACTTTTCAAAAAATAGTAAAATACCCTATTGCGTAAACTGTTGACGGTGCAGTGTTCGGTGGCACAGTGCCCCGACCACAGTCAAAGACAACGCCAAGCGATTTAGTGTTCCAGCGCGATGGCGAAAGAAACCGATTAGGGTTTAGTTAAAACTGTCATACCCCATCCCAAGTTTGTCCCCATCTTCGTTTTAGACTTCATCATTACTTATCTTGTCACCGAATAAAAAAAAGATGGATACATATTCGCCGATTTTTATTTTATTTTTTTATTGAAAAAAAAAATATTGCAGGGCAACGGCTGTGTTAAAAGACTTGCTGGCGGAGAATAAGAAGAAGATGAGCTCGCTGGTGCAGACGAGCATCAGTCGCGAGGAAGTAGAGCGCGAGCTGGCTGAGGCCGAGGGCAAATATCGCCGCACGCAGGAGCTGCTCGACCAGCTGCGCGCGTCCATCGACAGGGTGAGTTACAGCAGCCACGCTAGCGCAGGACAAGAAGATGAGCTCGCTGGTGCAGACGAGCATCAGTCGCGAGGAAGTAGAGCGCGAGCTGGCTGAGGCCGAGGGCAAATATCGCCGCACGCAGGAGCTGCTCGACCAGCTGCGCGCGTCCATCGACAGGGTGAGTTACAGCAGCCACGCTAGCGCAGGACAAGAAGATGAGCTCGCTGCTGCAGACGAGCATCAGTCGCGAGGAAGTAGAGCGCGAGCTGGCTGAGGCCGAGGGCAAATATCGCCGCACGCAGGAGCTGCTCGACCAGCTGCGCGCGTCCATCGACAGGGTGAGTTACAGCAGCCACGCTAGCGCAGGACAAGAAGATGAGCTCGCTGGTGCAGACGAGCATCAGTCGCGAGGAAGTAGAGCGCGAGCTGGCTGAGGCCGAGGGCAAATATCGCCGCACGCAGGAGCTGCTCGACCAGCTGCGCGCGTCCATCGACAGGGTGAGTTACAGCAGCCACGCTAGCGCAGGACAAGAAGATGAGCTCGCTGGTGCAGACGAGCATCAGTCGCGAGGAAGTAGAGCGCGAGCTGGCTGAGGCCGAGGGCAAATATCGCCGCACGCAGGAGCTGCTCGACCAGCTGCGCGCGTCCATCGACAGGGTGAGTTACAGCAGCCACGCTAGCGCAGGACAAGAAGATGAGCTCGCTGGTGCAGACGAGCATCAGTCGCGAGGAAGTAGAGCGCGAGCTGGCTGAGGCCGAGGGCAAATATAGCCGCACGCAGGAGCTGCTCGACCAGCTGCGCGCGTCCATCGACAGGGTGAGTTACAGCAGCCACGCTAGCGCAGGACAAGAAGATGAGCTCGCTGGTGCAGACGAGCATCAGTCGCGAGGAAGTAGAGCGCGAGCTGGCTGAGGCCGAGGGCAAATATCGCCGCACGCAGGAGCTGCTCGACCAGCTGCGCGCGTCCATCGACAGGGTGAGTTACAGCAGCCACGCTAGCGCAGGACAAGAAGATGAGCTCGCTGGTGCAGACGAGCATCAGTCGCGAGGAAGTAGAGCGCGAGCTGGCTGAGGGAAGTAGAGCGCGAGCTGGCTGAGGCCGAGGGCAAATACCGCCGCACGCAGGAGCTGCTCGACCAGCTGCGCGCGTCCATCGACAGGGTCAGTTACAGCAGCCACGCTAGCGCAGGACAAGAAGATGAGCTCGCTGCTGCAGACGAGCATCAGTCGCGAGGAAGTAGAGCGCGAGCTGGCTGAGGGAAGTAGAGCGCGAGCTGGCTGAGGCCGAGGGCAAATATCGCCGCACGCAAGAGCTGCTCGACCAGCTGCGCGCGTCCATCGACAGGGTGAGTTACAGCAGCCACGCTAGCGCAGGACAAGAAGATGAGCTCGCTGCTGCAAGTCGCGAGGAAGTAGAGCGCGAGAAATCAGCTTATACGTTTCTTATTCGGAAGCAAATTCCGCAAATTCCTTATTTGCGGAATTTGCTTCCGATTTCAAGATCTATCTATTAATGTGCCGTTAGGCAGACGCGTCTGCTGAAGAATGCAGCTTCATTTCTTGTCTTTTATTGAACTTCTTTCATACTTCATACATCAGCAACCCCATAAAAAGTTCGCTACTGAGCGCAGGTTTCCTTTCAGCGAAGGGTTGTAGCCACGATTATGGACATTCACAGGCATACAGGTTTCCTCACGACGCATTCCCTCACTTATATCTCTGTTCCGTGTTTTCCTTTACGTCAATATCACCAAATGAGTTGCAGCTATTTTCATATTTGTGCGTTTGTAATAATTCAAAATTTTCCAGATTGATAATGCGGCTGCCGACCACTTGCAAGCCTGTTTTAAGTTAAAGAATGACATCGGCCGCCATATTGGAATCCATTTCATGGCTACGCTTACGACGCGCGGATACCACGTAAGTTTATCACCTGTGTACGTCACCACTCTACCGGGATATAATGATAACGGGTGGGGATTGCACCGTCGACATTTCAGTTTTCAGTCCGCACCATTAACCGTTAGGCTATTGAAGAAAAAGACGTCACTTTTGCCATTCGTCTGTCGGCTAGTACAGTACGACAAGGATCAATTGGCACTCGGATAACATTGACAGGGGGGCCGCGGGGCGTGAGTGTGCTGACAGCAAATACTACATCCTGTCAAACTGCTGTGCGATTCTCTAAAAATGACATCTCCAGTGACGATTGCAATCGCCTCTGTTTACGGGTAAACAATAATTTTTATCAATAGCGAATGACTATCGGGTACTCAATCGCTATTTTCTAAAAAATCATTGTAGAAATAACCCGATAAATACAACCAATCATCGCCATTGAGACTGTACAATGATTGATGCAGCTTTAAGGTGGAAGACACAGTTCTGCCCGTGAAATTCAAATTTAATTTGGTTTTTCGCAATTTGTAAATTAATACGACAAAGTAGGCTTATGGCATTCTAATTGCGACAATGGCAGTATCATCTTCACAGGTTTATATAAAAATCTTTACTTTAAAGTGTCCAGTTTAAGAAATTAATCAAAATATCGACTTTGTGAGTAACTCGCGTCCAACTCAGTATTTTGATTAATTTCTTAAACTGGTCACTTTCAAGTAAAGATTTTTATGTAAACCTGTGAAGCTGATAATTCTACTGGCGCAATCAGAATGCCATTAGCCTAGTTTGTCGTATTAGTTTACAATTTGCGAAAAACCAAATTAAATTTGAATTTCGCGGGCAGACTCGTATAATCATCCTTAACAGAATCGGTTGAGGTTTCTAAAGATGGCGGCGTTAGTTCCTACTTTGGCCACGTGCCAAGAGTTTAGCCGCAACGTAGGTTTTGTTGCCGACGGTGGCTACACTGTACAGCCATTGTGGGCGACTGTGTGTGTCTCGAACGCGGTCGGTGTGTTATAATAGTATAGATAAAAATGTTTTTTTATTCAAATAAACTTTTTTACAAGTGCTTTTGAATCGTCGATGAGTCTACCACTGGTTCGGAATGCCATTCCTGCCGAGAAGAACCAGCAAGAAACTCGGCAGTTGCTCTTTTCAAAACAAGTTTACAATTCAATAGTATAGTTATACAGTTTAATTACCACCTACTGTCTCATGAATCGCTGGAACGTATTATATCCACGCTTTTTTGTCATTTATATAGTCTTCAAGTGTATAATATGCTTTTTTCATGAGATTAGTTTTAACTGATTTCTTAAACTTGTGTAAAGGCAAGTCTAAGATCGACTGTGGAATTTTATTATAAAACGTCACGCCCATTCCCACAAATTTTTGACACTTTGCAGGGTCAGATCAAGATCGACCACGAGAAGGACATGATGGAACTGGAGGTGACGGGGCGCGAGGGCGCTCGCAGCGCCAGCTCGGCGGCGTCTCTGTCGGGCGGCGAGCGCTCCTACACCACCGTCGCCTTTATCACGTCGCTGTGGGAGTGCGTCGAGCTGCCCTTCTACTTCATGGACGAGTTCGATGTGTTCATGGTGAGCCCGCAATGATCCCGCGGTTGGAGCTACTATGTATAAACAATTTTTCCTAAGCTGTCTTCAAAGGTAAACAAATAGCAGAAACGTAAGCGATGAAAGTACCCGGGCGCTTACGTCTTTCTTGAGTTTGGTTCTAAATTCAAAATTATTTATTTCACGTAGGCCAACCTGTGACACGTCATGACTCTACCACCGGTTCGGAAAGCGGATTCTGTTGAGAAGAGCCGGCAAGTAACTCAGCAGTTGCTCTTTTCCAAATAAACATTTTGCAATATTATTATGTAGCTATTTAAATTGTAATAAGTTTTTTATACTATCCTGTGGGCAGCTGAATGCCAAGCCGATTTATCCCATGCAACTTGATAGAATAGAATAGAATATTTCCACAATGAGGGGAGGTTCCAAAAATGCGCACTACAATTCAACACATGTTAAGACGGGCAGACAGAAAGCATTTGTAGCACGGTTTCGTTGTCAATGCTGTAAGAACAATTTAGAGCTTCGGTTAAGCCTTACTGCGTTATCGAGTCCTATTAGCTGACGGTAAGCCTCTTGTCGTGCCGCAGGACGGCATGAACCAGCAGATCGCCGTGACGCTGCTGCTGGACATGGCGGCGCGGCTGTCGGGCCGCCAGTTCGTGTTCCTCACGCCGCGCGGCGCCAAGCTCTCGCTCAAAGACGCGCCGCTGCCGGCCGACATCATCTCGTATGCCCCTTTGACTATCGAATACCTACCAAATACAGTACCCGGCGATATATATTGCACATCGGCCTTTGGAATAAAACGCTATTCTATTCTATTCACAGTTCGACTGCATTTTTTTTATATATGTTACGTGATGTGCTCGCCGATTGTGAAGAGATTTCAGTAATTACTACGTGAATTTCTGGCTAGCTTTCCTTGCAATAGAATAGAATAGAATAGCGTTTTATTCCAAAGGCCGATGTGCAATATATATCGCCGGGTACTGTACGAATATCATAGCGAAAGATGGACAGTATGGTTTGTTCCGAAAATTGTTAGTGAATAGAAAAATGATGGAATGTGAAAAAAATTTATTTATAGCTTTTCAAAATATTCCCCTCCAATTCTAATTTCACTTATGCATTCGGGTGAACCAGCTTCCGAATAATTTAAACAATGCATCTTGCGGGAGCTCGAAAAATAAGCTTCCCGCGGGACGTCCATTGTTGCAAACAAAAGTGACAGATTTACTTTTTGTAAAATATGTATTTAAAAAAGAACTGCACATAGATGGCCAATGATTTTCAGCAGATTTGTATTGATTTGGCGTCAATTCAAAATAGTTTCTAGAAAAGAGATTGTATTTATTCTGTAGCTAAAAATTTTCGAAACATCCTAGGTACTTTATTAATCTTACTTTTGTGACACGCTATTTTTACGCAACTACTGCAAACCCTAGAAAGGGTTATGGTTTTAGCAGTGTCATGTGTGTATGACTATTACTTACTGAGCCGATTTTGATTGAGGTGTCAATCGATTCTTTAGGACATTCCTTACCAACCTTACCTTACCTTAACCAAATTACATTGGATAGCGCACACTATAGTAAATTAGTAAATTTATACATACTTGTTCGAGTTTCAAAATCGCAAACTAGATGGTGTTGTAGCCTTAGTCAAACCTTCAAGCGTTAACGATCATAGAAAGAGAATAGATACAACGAAGTGTAATTCGGCTAAGGCAGCAGGTGAGGTACATTTTATACAACCAAAATCAATATGACGGATGTTACATCCTTTTCCCTAGTCGCATTACGGCTTACGGTTTTTTAACTTTTATCCTTATATGTTGAAAATTTCGCAAATGTAAAATACCTTGGGGTGCAAGTGTTATTGTAAGTGTCAAGATATTAATGTTTATGCGCAAAACTATTCATATAAATCTCATGTGCATTCAAACTCATTACACAGAAGTTTTTACTAGGTTGCAATGCAGTTGATATTGATGAGAATTGAGAATGATGGAATATTCTACAAAAACATAGATTATGATCTCAAGAAAGCGAAAATGCACATAACTTGACTTTGACCAAAATGTCACTTGGATATCCAAAAAGGTATCCAAATGCAAATCGAAATAATGCAAATGCAACTGTCTGTTTCTTACCTTTACACACCCAAACTGCAGAACTGATTTAGACAAAATTTTGCAAGGCATATATTGAGGAAGGATAGGATAATTTTACCCTGGAATATAATATAAGAGTTCCCACGAAATTTTTTATAAAACCTGATTCCACGCGAAGTCGCAAACATCAATCCAATATAAGTTTTATATTTTTCGAATGTACTCACTTGAGCACTGTTCCCTGCTTCCCGAGAGTTGTATTCAAAATTGCTTTTACATTTATTTTTCTGATCTAAGTATGTAGACATGATGAAAATATTCTCTGAGAAGTGAGAACTGATGTATATTTTGACATTAAACCATGGAATTGATAGGACTATAAATTATTTTTTTCCCCTCGATATTAATTACTTATTTTTCTATTTTTGTTTCAGTCTGGGCAGTCCGAGAAGAGAATAGTGAAGATTGATTAAATTGTCAAAATGGTCTACGGATATTTTCGTTACCTGCTCTGTTACGTCTTGTAATTATCTATTTTTCCAATAAAACTACATGTAATCATCAACACCATTTTATTTAATACTCGCCATGAAATTAACCCCCACGTCACTACTGACTTATTCTGCAAATCGATTGTAAGAATTACCCGATAAATATCTAATTATTGTAATCAAAAACAATAATTAAACAATTGCATACTTATTGTTTGTAGAAGTCATCATCATCTCCCTCTCCTTGTCCCACGCTATGTGGGGTCGGGACATGGGTTGTAAGGCATGTTGTAAGTGGTTCGGCATGACATTTTACGACCGGCCGCCTGCCTGACAACCCTCCTCGGGAATGCTTTTGTTGGTGGATAGGATAGAACCGCCACCTTTCGGTTCATTAGGGTAGATTATTTATTAGATTATTGTTTCTAGAAGTATGTTTAATAATTTGAACTCTACTGAATGAGTTTGTAGACTGACACCTCACATGCCAGGGTAAAGAAATAAAATTTTATTTCGACTCCTTTTCCATGTATGCCCCCTTTTTTTAAAATTTAATTTAATTTTAACTAGCCAGTTAATCGCCAGTGGAATTATCATCTTCACAGGTTTACATAAAAATCTTTACTTGAAAGTGATAAGAAATTAATCAAAATATAGACTAATTTGTGAGTAACTCACGTCCAACTCAGTATTTTGATTAATTTCTTAAACTGGTCACTTTCAAGTAAAGATTTTTATGTAAACCTGTGAAGATGATAATTCCACTGGCGCAATTAGAAGGCCATAAGCCTACTTTGTCGTATTAGGGTGGAACCACATTTGTGAGGATCGATTCGGATTTTGCCTATACAAAACTGTCATTTTCCATACATTCGTGTACGCATCGAAAAGCCGATTTGATCCGTTCACGTTTCTATGGAATTTGACAGTTTTGTATGGGCGAAATCCGAAACGATCCTCACAAATGTGGTTCCACCCTACGTTTACAAATTGCGAAAAACCAAATTAAATTTGAATTTCGTCTTTCTAAGAAGGTGTCTTCCACCTTAAACGTAGTGGTTCTCTTACAGACATTTAGGTAACTTACAGACAAGAACTCTGGCGACGTATGTCCCAGAGTTGATAAATAGATTTTTGATCCTCTCTAGGTACACGAGTGTTTGTTAGCGCTTCAATCACGCAGCAACGGAGGATGAACGAATAACACCAAGGATGTAAAATGAATGCTCTTACACAATTTGTAAAAAGAAAACAATCAAGCGCGATTATATCACGCTTGATTGTTTTCTTGCTTTTTGATTGTTGCCCAGCAATTTCGTGCATCGATCATCACTTTTCAATTGCGAATTGTGGAGCCAACATCTCCTGATGATGTTGCGGTGTCGGAGCAAAACGTACGTCGAGTTATTTTGTTTCGCGGATTATAGCAAAGAATATTAATTTTTCTTTAAATATCATGGAATTCCGCAAAATAACGCCTGATTCTATTCAATAAAAGACAACAATTTTTTAGGTCGTAAATCATATATTTACATCCGAAGTGATGTTCTTTTTACCCGACTGCAGAACGCACAGGGTTATGTGTTCATCAGTCTACGTATGTTTGTTCCTTTGTGACACGTGGGCCCATTTTGATAAGTGGCACGTCGTTAGATTCGCCATGCCAGCGTGAGTGTCAACGAGAACATAAATATTTGAAAAATTCAAAATGGCAGATTTTGGACGCCATGTGGGGTTCAAAAAAAATTTTTTTTTCTAATCTTATCGAGTGGGGTATCAAATTAAAGGGATTGATCATTTTTTTTCTAATTTTGATAATTGATATTTTCATTGATTCTTTTTTTATTTTCTTCTTCTTTATCAACCGATAGACGTCCACTGCTGGACAAAGGTCTCTTGCATGGACTTCCACAGGCCTCGGTCTTGCGCCGCCTGAATCCAGCGGCTCCCTGCATTTTTTATTTTGCTTGTTGCGTATTACACGCACTTACGCGTGTACTGAAATTACTAATGTGTATTCCGTTTTTTTTTAATCTCATGATTGCAAGCTTGTTGGGTACGTCACAATAACGGCCGTTATAACGCCACTCATTTTCCGAATTTTCCAAATTTTTTCTAGAATGCAAAGCAATGTAAATTAGGTACCTATTAAAATTTGAGGACGATCTGCGTAAGAAAAAAAGTGTCAGAAAAATCTGGGTATAATAAGCAAATGACATGTGATCAAATAATGCATATTTATTGCACAAGCGACGACCTTTTTAGCATGGCTCCGAGTTACAGTCTATGAGATCACACACACTTTCCTGAATATAATTGAAAATGGACTATATTATTATTTAGTTTAGCTTCAGTAAATTGATATAAAAATAACTTATATCTAGAACTCGAGCTAACCGCTAAGAATAAATTTTTTAATGTTACTTAAATTATTCTGACGTAAATTAACAAAATCTAAGTCTTATTTATAAGGCCAATCGCCTTAGGAGGTAAGCGTAATCGTTCAACTTAAGTCTAATATAAACGAGGAAACAACACCCGGCGTGCGTCGACCTGCACTTGCGCTACAAATATACATCCTTATTCCAAACCATTCTAAAACATACTCGTATATATTATTGTAATATAAACATCTCTAGGGCTACGAAACATTTGCTTAAATTGGAAAGATAAATCTTAATATCTAATAGATATGCAGTCTTACTACAAAAATTTAGTGTTTTGTTTCTCTCAAGAATAATAGCAATACTGAATTTGACTAATATTTCCATTCTCCTCTAAATATATAAATATATGCATTATGCGTAAAGCTTGTGTTTTATGCGAATCGATGCACACAGATGTGATTTTGAAGCGGAGTGAAGAGACGTGTTCAATAGATCAATCAGGTTATTGTTGGACGTGATAGTTATCACGTCATATCTCAATAATCTGATTGGACAAAAACATACGTCTCCGCTTCTCTCTGATTCAATGGAAACACACCCTAAGACCGCCCCTTTAGCCGTTGGGGGCACATTTTGTACCGTGATACAATTTCATAGATTTCAAATATAATAACCGTCAAAAAGTCAAAGTCAGTTGTTAAAATTGTTTGAATTTTTGACGGTCGTAATTCCTACTTCCATGATTTTTGTAGTAAGACTGTGAATTTTTTTGCTTTTCTATTAATTTGATTATTTACATAATCGTAAGAACTATTACATATATTATTTAGAAACAAAAAAACCTCCAACTTCTCCACTTCCTCCAGTATGAAGATCATGCCTCAATTGAAGATTGAACATGACTACAATTATAGGTTTATGCAGAATATTTTTTTAGATCTTGTTATCGATTTTTTTATCATTAGTAAAAAAAAAAACACTTATTTTCGTGCTTAAAAATAAAAATTCATACATAAACTTTTATTTTGATAAGCTGGAATTGCTACTACTGCATCATACTAAAGTTATTTTTCGTTAACATAAAATTGTTAAAAAAATGTGTGTGTAATTTTATTAACTTATACGTAGGTACAATAAAACACATACTACATATTATAATTACATAATTAAATTAGAAAGTTAATTTTCCTAGGAGTCCATTCACAGAAAGGCCAGCAATTTATGTCTTTGGCTAAACATTAGTAGCGAAATTTTATTAACAGGGCTCCCCAAGAGTCCCGATCAGTCTCTCAAGTATGATTCCTGCTAATATAATAAGTGAAATTAATAAATAATATTATTACATACTTTTAGTTTATTTATTTACACGTTCAAATAGAGCATACCAAAACTGAAAACAATTTAAGTGGTGTATTTCGGTATCACGATTTTATTTTAGTAGGTTTAGTTAGTTATTGGCAGACTTTCTCACTACTCATATTGGCTAGAATGCAGTTACAGAGAGAAAACCAAATATTCAACCAAACATAACAATTAAGATTATCGTATTGCAATCTGCCCCCCGATTGTCTAAAAGTTGCCGATTAAATCGTTAGCGTCAAAGTAAAATAAACCATAAAAGCATTAAATTAGAGCTCAAGTTCGTGTATCCATTCTCATACGTTTAGGTATGTACGATACCCTTAACGGTCGTGAATGGATACACGAAATTGAGCTCTAATTTAATGCTGTTATAGTTAATTTTACTTTGACGCCGAACTTAGACGATTTGATCGGCAATTCTTACACAATCGCACTTCTGACAATCACAATAGTGCACGAAAATAATAGGATACTATTTTACGTATGTTTGTATGACGATGGTTCAAGTTGGTTATAAATACGAAATGAATGATAGTTAAATTAAATTGTTGAAAAGTTATGAAGGACAATTGTCTAATATGTTAACATCCACACTAGCGCAGCCTCTTCGTGACCACGATCGATGCAACTGGGTCGAAATATCCATAAATCATCAAAAATAATTTTTATTGACGAATAAATTGACGTTTTGGCAGATTTTCCAACTTTACTCCGTAAAACATTACTCGGCCGATAGTGAAATGTGCACTCATCAACCAGAGAAAAAAAGGTTCTCAAATCATCTCGTATATAGTTTTTTTTTAAATGAAGGATACGTCAGGTGTTTTGTTACCTGCACTTAAATTTATATCAGTTTTATTACACCCGTATGAAATCATTATACTACTTTAGTGCAGTACATTACCTTAGCAATAAAAGTTTTCTAGAAGGTTTAAATATAATATTAAAGAAACTATTTTAAAGCATATAACTCATTTCTTCTTATTGTTTTAATTGATTTCAATTAAAAGGATAATTTTAGATTTTCTTTAAATTACATAAAAGCTACTTAAATAAATACGAATCGAATTAAACTAAAAGATTATAAATATTGATAAGTAAGTAATTAATATTAATTTTATGTTTTGATAAAGTGGTGATTGAAAATGATTGGATATAATATAATACATATATAACATGTATTACACTATTCTAGCAATCTAAAATTAATAAAATAATGATGCACCAAAGAATATTGTATTCTTATTTTTTTAATTACTATTTTAATAAATTATATACCATTGCCTATGGTTTATAATTTATAACAGACAATAATATGGTCACTCGACTTTATGGGTCGATCGGAGGGCCTAATTTTTGCCTTTAACACTTTTATAACTATCTGTTCTAAAATACCAAAATACAGTCGATTGATAGATGTCAAGAAAGAGCAATTGTGCAGGATATGCATCAAATTCAAAATTTATTTCCTGTGGCTCTTATGACACGTCACGATTCTACCATTGGTTCGGAAATCTAGATATTATATATGAAACTTTTGGAATGTTTCGTTTGTAATATTCAGACAAAGTTTAGCGATATCTCGGGAAAATAAGTTGGTTTTACCCGTCGCACTCCATAAATGTTATCAATATATAATAATAATAAATTAATAACGTAATTAATTCATACTAAATTAATAACGTACTTATCACTCATTCATATTTAGTATAGCTATAGAAAATTATTATTTTTGATATAAGTAAACAAAGAAAAAAACGAAAACAACAAATTGTTTGTAAAAATTAGAAAGTATACATCTGGAAGATACTACAAACCCTTTAAAATTGTAAAAATCAAGAATTCCTGTCCAAGAAAAGATTTCAAATTCAACCTCAATGTGGTTTGTACTTGTTAGTAACTCGCGTTAGTGGCATGCAAAATCAAAATCGCCATTTTAGTAAAGGTAGTTTGTTAATAAGCAACACTCAAAAAAAGTTTTCTCGTCAATTTCATAGGCGATACTTTTTAGCCTGGAATTTGCAAAGATCCACAACTCATTACTAAAAAAACGGAAAACGATACTCTAAAATACTGTATACCAGTACCAAAGTATCGTACCCGGTATAGAATATCGCTAGATTATTACGACAAACTTCATTAAAAAAAACTTGGCTGAGGTTAAATTTGAATAGTATGTATAAAAAAATCCTGCCATTAGCGAGCTCGAGGACTCGCGGTCATTAATTTTCTATTTATTGTTCTTTAGCGAGTCACGTTCACTACTCATCACATTGTGTACTGATGCAGTCACTGACCTCTGTAATAACCTATGATTAACACTGGACAGGCTGTTGTGATCCTTTTTTTGAACCTGCTTGATTGACGCCATTTTGAGGAAAGGAACTAAAATAAAACTCTCACTAGTTTTATTTTAGTTCCTTTCCTACTTAACTAGGCACTAATTAACTAAAGATTTTACACTTATTTCGTGGTTCAATGACATAATTATAATGTACCTATTATACGAGTACGTACCACGATAATTGGTTTTATATAATGTCAATATTTCGTGACCTTCGTGACCACGGTCCATGCAACTGGATCAAAATATTATATAAAAACAATTATCGTGGTACGTACTCGTAGAATACATTATAATTATGGCACTAATTGACAACTGATATGATGCTTTTGGTATTTCCTGCATCCCTTTATTATTTAGTTCTAGAGACACTCGTATGTCAAGTGTGGCGCTTCAAATTGATCCATAATTTAAGCTGTCATTTGAGTAGGGACAGCCAGTTCAGTGCTTACACTAGATAAATTATAGAGGTCAGTAGATGCAGTATAAATCCTATAGGTATTACTTGGAAACAGTTGCACACAGATCAGTTAATAAAGTTTTCCGTCAAAGTTCAATATGACTATCAAAAAAGCCACTTTGGTTCGCTTAACTCGGGTACATTTTTTACCAAAATTTAAGTAGATAATCATGGTGAGAATACTGATTTATGCAACCCATTTTGATTGTGTTTTGGAGGGCAAGTTGAATTTTATCGGAAACATCACTTAACCCGCCTATCTGCAACTAGCCTTTATGCTAAATCTACGTTTGACTCACCGAGCACGATCGGAAAATGTAGCAAATAAAATTCACGTAGCGTAGCCCTTTTAGAGGACTTGAAAGAAGAATAGCACGTTTGGCGGCTCTCAAAGCAGTGAACGGCTCAACGCTATTATTTATACGCGTTTTATGGGAATAGTATCCAACTTGACTGTAGTCAGGTAGATCTTGTAATATAATAATAGTCACTAA
The DNA here is from genome assembly GCA_029955525.1 of Oeneis ivallda. Lineage (NCBI taxonomy): Eukaryota > Metazoa > Arthropoda > Insecta > Lepidoptera > Nymphalidae > Oeneis > Oeneis ivallda. The sequence goes on along the minus strand of JARPMR010000003.1, from coordinate 27,531,794 downwards.
TGCTATTAGAAAATAAATTGTAAGACAACAAAATCAAATCAGTAATATGATACTAAATACAGTTAATGTCCAACTTATGTCTCGTATGTTATTTAGCAATGTTAGTAGTCAAAAATGTGGACAAGCAACAATAAACTTATTTTGGTTTAATACTCCAAACTAGAAAAAAGTTATGGTACAATATTAAGCACGCGCTATGCACCATCCGCCCTACCACCATTAGAAACGTAGGAAAAACAAACAATCACAAACAAGCACGCAAAACCACACAAACTCATTGTGTGTAGTGTATTTTAGTTACTTTGTGTGGTGTTGCGTGTTGATTGTTTTTCCTGCGTATCTAATGGTGGGAGGGCAGATGGTGCATAGCGCGTGCTAAATATTGTACCATACAGATATTTATGGTTAAATAGTAAAATAAGTTCATCATTCCTTGATTATGAGAAAAATGTAAAAAAACATGTACTTTTTAACAATAAAAACCTTGGAATAATATACAAAGCATATAGATTCAATACAGAATCTGGATATACAATAATTCACACAATGGTGGTACGCTTCGTTTCCTTTCACAACTTTAGGCCCTATGGCCAAACTTTGTATCTACAGGTCCTGTAATTGAGGCCTAACCTAACATTACAACATGTCGGTAATATGCTATCATAGTACCTAGCAAAAAATCTGGCCGCGGCAGCCAAACTCCACGGGAGATCTAGTGCACGAGTGTGAGCGCACTCTATTCCCTCACTTTCCAAGTCCGATGGGACGGAAATCCGACTCGCCCGGAGAGAGACCAGGCGCAGGACCGACGGCTTCACGTGCGCTAGGTACGATAATCATAAGGTAGGTGGGGTTAACCTAACACTAGGGTCGGTTCACTCGGCGATCGTGGGCAGCGGCACGTGTTTCGTGGACGGCGTGGTGGTGGGCGCGGTGGGGCTCTTCTGGTCGGACTGCGGCGGCGTGGGCGGGTAGATGTGCTCCGTGCCCTGCGACGTGGACGCCGTGTCCTGCGTGGACTGCTCTAGCAGCTGCTGGTACACTTGGTCCTGGCGAACAAACGATACCATAGTGTTAGACATAGACTCAGAAGCGGAACTTATCACTCAAAAACTAATCACGCCTTAAGAGAATACATCTCTTAAAACGCTAAAACCCTACCTATAGCCGTCTCCACCACCCCTACAACGGCCCCTTTCCACACATCTAATCAATCTAACCACAAACACGACAGACAAACATCATCTGAACGTGAGGGTAGTTATCAAAAACATCAAAGTATTAATTAATCAATTACACTAATCTAAGCGTACAGGCAATATTTATTCGATTAGGGTGCGATTGCTACCGCAATCCCTCAATCAAATACAACGACCTAGACACGAAAGCATCTACTACTTGATGAGTCTCTGGGCAGCGACTGCATTCGTATCGTCAAAACAGCCGTTTTATACTAATATTTCAAGATGGTGAAAAGTCAAATGTCGTCAATATGTGTCATGAAACGTATATTGACAAAGGTATGTTGACATGGTTACACTTATTCTTTCATGAGGTATGTATACTGAAAAACACCAATCATATTCGACCGAGCGAAGCGAAGGTCTTTGAGTTAACTAGGGCGATTTGCACTTGTCCGTCCGTCCGTCCGTCCGTCCGTCCGTCTGTCAGAGCCTTATAACTTTTGAATTACTGAACGTAATTACTTCAAATTTAGATATAATATGTAAACCGATGGCCTCCAGCCGAAAATGGCTTAAAAAGTTATAAAAATCTTTATTTCAGGGGGGCTCTCATAGAAGCGAATGCGAAGTAAAAAAAAAAATATCGCGTTACATAAAATTGTTACGTATCATTTTAAAGATAATTTTGAACTGAGTACAAAAATAATTTTTTTTTAATTTTTCCCTTAAAATTGACGAAATGGGGGGCTTTCAAAGTGGCGATTTTATACGCTCGCTTGAAGACGCTCTCTAGAAAAATCCGCTATGGATTTTCAAACTGATTTTATGTTTTTAGGTCACTTATATCCTGTACTTGAACAACAAATACTAAAATTATATGAATATTATAAAGAAACGAGATTATTTAATTTTTAATGGGCGTCAGTAATTCATATAGCATCAACATAGCTTCACAATAATGCTAATAGATGGCGCAGTCAGTAACTATTCCCATGGAACTACGAGTTAAATTCAATGTTTGATAAATAATTCAATGTTTTCACTAACGTTCCCTAACCTTTACGGGCTACCTATAAGTTAGGTGATTGATGTTTTCTGTCAACTTATTTATCACGATCCTGTACGGGACACCTAAAAGGATATTGGGACGGATGTTAGGACTTAGGATTGTATTTAGGAGCTACCTACGTTAAGAGACTCCTACTTAGGGGATGATTTAGGTATGTTTGGTGAAAACGGGCATAATAATAATGTCAGTTTTGGTTATCATGTATCGATTGAATGAATAATCATGGGATACCGTTACCGCGAGGTCTCAGTTCGGGGCGAACCACTAGTTTTAAATTGCTAACAATAGCTATACTTATAGCTATCGTGGGATGCGGGCTGTTACTTTCCCTCAAATATGGTTGAGCGAAGCAACGGCTGGGGCATGTGTCATGCTCGTGAACGGGTTCCACCGGCGGGAATGGGGCTACTTTATGTCTGCCCATCTTAAGATATATTGCATTGTTAGTAGGTATGCATTTTTGGAACTTCCCTCATCACACTGCATACATAGCATAGTAATAGGTCTTTACCTATGAAATTGCCGTTTTGTATGCAATAAGTGAAAGTACTTATTTTTTCAAACTTTTTTATTTCTGTTATTCGAAGTAATCACCCATGCAATCGACGCATCTTTGCCAACGCATTGGCAGTTTATTGATGCCCTTCTTGTAAAAATCAGCTGGACGGGAGGCAACAAACTCTTCAAAGGCATTTTGTACTGCCTCTCGGGAATTGAATTTTTTACCCACTAAAAAGTTGTCTAAATTTTGGAAAAAGTAATAGTCGGTAGGTGCAAGGTCTGGTGAGTATGGCGGATGAGGGAGAGCTTCCAACCCCAGCTCTTGCAGCTTGGAGACTGTCTGTTGCGCAGTATGGGGTCGCGCGTTGTCGTGAAGGAGCAGTGGGGACGACCGATTAACCAAATCTGGTTGCAGATGTGCAAGCTTCTCCATCATTCTCTCCAGTTCTTCACAGTACACATCTGCATTAATGCTCATGCCGTTTTGTAAAAAGCTGTGGTGAATCACACCCGCACTAGACCACCAAACAGTGACCATCACCTTTTTAGGGGTCATTTTTGGTTTAGGGCATTGCTTTGGTGCTGAACCAGGGTCTAACCAACTTGCTGAGCGCTTTCGATTGTCGAGCAGAATCCATTTTTCGTCGCACGTAACAATTCGTTTCAAAATTCCTTCATTTCTTTGCCTGTTGAGCAGCGCAAGGCAGGTCTCGACGCGTACGTTGCGCTGGCGATCGTTAAGGTCGTGGGGCACCCATCTATCAAGCTTTTTTACCTTACCAATTTGTCGCAAATGGATCAATATTGTTTTAATGCTTACATCAAAAGCTGCTGCTAGCTCAGCTGTAGATTGAGTTTCGTCAGCTTCCACAATCGCCTTTAATTCATTATTGTTAACCAAAGTCTCCGGACGACCACAAGCTTCATTTTTCAAGCCAAAATTTCCAGAACGGAACCGGGAAAACCAATAACGGGTTGTGCGATCGTTTGTACAGTTCTCTCCGTAAACGTTTTTGATGCTACGGGCCGTTTGTGTCGCGTTGTTGCCACGACGGAACTCATATTCCATAATTACACGAATTTTTAAAGTATCCATTATGACGAAAAATGTTCAAATGTAATGAAAATACAACGCTAATCAAAAAACAAAAGACTGAGTTTGTAAATAGAATGTCATGGTTTTAAAATAAAATTAATTTGAATTTAGAATACAGAGCCATTACAAACTTTTTTTTATTTGAAATGACCAGTACTGAAGAAAGGCAATTTCATAGGTAAAGACCTAATATTTATTGTATTGTAAACTTGTTTTGAAAAGAGCAACCGCCGAGTTCTTGCTGGTTCTTCTCGGCAGGAAGGGCATTCCGAACCAGTGGTAGAGTCAGACGATTCAAAAGCACTTGTAAAAAGTTTATTTGAATAAAAATATTTCTTTTCTATTCTATTCTTACCGCACACGGTACAATGTAAGTTGGAGACGAATCAATAAATGATTACCGTTCAGCCATATATCACCGCCGCGTCGATGAGGCAAATAGCACGGAACCTAAGTTCGATCCTCAACCATAAAATATTGGTAGGAATAAATCAGGGCCCTATTTCATAAAACCCGAGAGGTTGATAATTCGTAAAAAATGACTTAATTTGTCGGATTGTCATGACAATTTTCGTTTCATAAAACTTGAGTATTAATTAATAAAATTATTTATTGTAGACAGTAATACAGCAGTAATTGTCACTTATTTTTTGAGCATTTCATATAACCATTTTCTTTACAATTCTAGTTAAAAACATCAGTCCTTGATACGTATTTATTCAGGCGAAACTTTTGATATACGGTTCATACCTACTATTCCTACTTCTAATAGTAGGAATAGAAGTTAGGAATTTACTACTTTAGTGGTACCCAGACTACTTTGGTGGTATGCAGGCTACTTTAGTGTTACGCAGGCTACTTTAGAGGTACGCAGGCTACTTTAGAGGTATGCAGGCTACTTTGGTGGTACGCAGGCTACTTTAGTGGTACGCAGGCTACTTTGGAGGTACGCAGGCTACTTTGGTGGTACGCAGGCTACTTTGGTGATACGCAGGCTACTTTGGAGGTACGCAGGCTACTTTGGAGGTACGCAGGCTACTTTGGAGGTACGCAGGCTACTTTGGAGGTACGCAGGCTACTTTGGAGGTACGCATGCTACTTTGGTGGTACGCAGGCTACTTTGGAGGTACGCAGGCTACTTTGGAGGTACGCAGGCTACTTTGGAGGTACGCAGGCTACTTTGGAGGTACGCAGGCTACTTTGGAGGTACGCATGCTACTTTGGTGGTACGCAGGCTACTTTGGAGGTACGCAGGCTACTTTTGAGGTACGCAGGCTACTTTGGAGGTACGCAGGCTACTTTGGTGGTACGCAGGCTACTTTGGTGGCACGCAGGCTACTTTGGTGGCACGCAGGCTACTTTGGAGGTACGTAGGCTACTTTGGAGGTGCACAGGCTACTTTGGTGGTACGCAATTTACTTTGGTGGAACGCTGGCTACTTTGGAGGTACGCAGGCTACTTTGGAGGTACGCAGGCTACTTTGGTGGTACGCAGGCTACTTTGGAGGTACGCAGGCTACTTTGGAGGTACACAGGCTACTTTGGAGGTACACAGGCTACTTTGGTGGTACGCAGGCTACTTTGGAGGTACACAGGCTACTTTGGTGGTACGCAGGCTACTTTGGTGGTACGCAGGCTACTTTGGTGGTACGCAGGCTACTTTGGTGGTACGCAGGCTACTTTGGTGGTACGCAGGCTACTTTTGAGGTACGCAGGCTACTTTGGAGGTACGCAGGCTACTTTGGAGGTACGCAGGCTATTTTGGTAGTACGCAGGCTACTTTGGTGGTACGCTGGCTACTTTGGAGGTACGCAGGCTACTTTGGAGGTACGCAGGCTACTTTGGTGGTACGCAGGCTACTTTGGAGGTACGCAGGCTACTTTGGAGGTACGCAGGCTACTATGGAGGTACGCAGGCTACTTTGGAGGTACGCAGGCTACTTTAGAAGTACGCAGGCTACCTGCAGTACAGTACAGGTACAGTACAGTACCTACAGTACACGGTACTCGCACGGGATCCGATGTAAGGCGCCGTCGCACACGGTACTCACAAACATGTCCAGCGAGACGTTGTGCGTCTGTATGCGGTGGCTCTCGTCGAGGTTGATGCCGGGGCAGATGAGCCGCAGCCCCGCGCCGCGCTGCACGTGCTCGCCGTCGCCGCCGCGCACCGCGCTCACGCCGCCCGCGGCGCGCACGCACGACGCGAACGGCGCCAGCCACGCGTAGCACGCCTGCAGCACCTCCCAGCTGTAGCCTGCGGCAGAGATCCGACTCGTGAGGGCCTGCCCATTGTGTATCTAGCCCGTCGGAGGCGGGTGGGTCTGGCTTATAGCACAGATGCAAATCTTGTCTTTGATGAATGAATGAACTACTTTAAATTACTACACCAAATTAATATTAGAGAAGATAAAATTAAAAAAAAAAGAAAGATACAATTAATTAAAAATATATAACGGGAACCGGTTGACGTCCACGTGCAGCACGGCCAGGTCCACGAGCTGGCCGCACACCGCGAACTTACCGGCGACCCTCAGCGCGAGCTCCTTGTTGAAGGAGTGCGCGATGGCGGCGGCAGCCACGGCGCTGTACGCGAACCGGTTGACGTCCACGTGCAGCACGGCCAGGTCCACGAGCTGGCCGCACACCGCGAACTTACCGGAGACCCTCAGCGCGAGCTCCTTGTTGAAGGAGTGCGCGATGGCGGCGGCGGCCACGGCGCTGTACGCGAACCGGTTGACGTCCACGTGCAGCACGGCCAGGTCCACGAGCTGGCCGCACACCGCGAACTTACCGGAGACCCTCAGCGCGAGCTCCTTGTTGAAGGAGTGCGCGATGGCGGCGGCGGCCACGGCGCTGTACGCGAACTGGTTGACGTCCACGTGCAGCACGGCCAGGTCCACGAGCTGGCCGCACACCGCGAACTTACCGGAGACCCTCAGCGCGAGCTCCTTGTTGAAGGAGTGCGCGATGGCGGCAGCGGCCACGGCGCTGTACGCGAACCGGTTGACGTCCACGTGCAGCACGGCCAGGTCCACGAGCTGGCCGCACACCGCGAACTTACCGGAGACCCTCAGCGCGAGCTCCTTGTTGAAGGAGTGCGCGATGGCGGCGACGGCCACGGCGCTGTACGCGAACCGGTTGACGTCCACGTGCAGCACGGCCAGGTCCACGAGCTGGCCGCACACCGCGAACTTACCGGAGACCCTCAGCGCGAGCTCCTTGTTGAAGGAGTGCGCGATGGCGGCAGCGGCCACGGCGCTGTACGCGAACCGGTTGACGTCCACGTGCAGCACGGCCAGGTCCACGAGCTGGCCGCACACCGCGAACTTACCGGAGACCCTCAGCGCGAGCTCCTTGTTGAAGGAGTGCGCGATGGCAGCGGCGGCCACGGCGCTGTACGCGAACCGGTTGACGTCCACGTGCAGCACGGCCAGGTCCTCGAGCTGGCCGCACACCGCGAACTTACCGGAGACCCTCAGCGCGAGCTCCTTGTTGAAGGAGTGCGCGATGGCGGCGGCGGCCACGGCGCCGTACGCGAACCGGTTGACGTCCACGTGCAGCACGGCCAGGTCCACGAGCTGGCCGCACACCGCGAACTTACCGGAGACCCTCAGCGCGAGCTCCTTGTTGAAGGAGTGCGCGATGGCGGCGGCGGTCACGGCGCCGTACGCGAACCGGTTGACGTTCACGTGCAGCACGGCCAGGTCCACGAGCTGGCCGCACACCGCGAACTTACCGGAGACCCTCAGCGCGAGCTCCTTGTTGAAGGAGTGCGCGATGGCGGCGGCGGCCACGGCGCTGTACGCAAACCGGTTGACGTCCACGTGCAGCACGGCCAGGTCCACGAGCTGGCCGCACACCGCGAACTTACCGGAGACCCTCAGCGCGAGCTCCTTGTTGAAGGAGTGCGCGATGGCGGCGGCGGCCACGGCGCTGTACGCGAACCGGTTGACGTCCACGTGCAGCACGGCCAGGTCCACGAGCTGGCCGCACACCGCGAACTTACCGGAGACCCTCAGCGCGAGCTCCTTGTTGAAGGAGTGCGCGATGGCGGCGGCGGCCACGGCGCTGTACGCGAACCGGTTGACGTCCACGTGCAGCACGGCCAGGTCCACGAGCTGGCCGCACACTGCGAACTTACCGGAGACCCTCAGCGCGAGCTCCTTGTTGAAGGAGTGCGCGATGGCGGCGGCGGCCACGGCGCTGTACGCGAACCGGTTGACGTCCACGTGCAGCACGGCCAGGTCCACGAGCTGGCCGCACACCGCGAACTTACCGGAGACCCTCAGCGCGAGCTCCTTGTTGAAGGAGTGCGCGATGGCGGCGGCGGCCACGGCGCTGTACGCGAACCGGTTGACGTCCACGTGCAGCACGGCCAGGTCCACGAGCTGGCCGCACACCGCGAACTTACCGGAGACCCTCAGCGCGAGCTCCTTGTTGAAGGAGTGCGCGATGGCGGCGGCGGCCACGGCGCTGTACGCGAACCGGTTGACGTCCACGTGCAGCACGGCCAGGTCCACGAGCTGGCCGCACACCGCGAACTTACCGGAGACCCTCAGCGCGAGCTCCTTGTTGAAGGAGTGCGCGATGGCGGCGGCGGCCACGGCGCTGTACGCGAACCGGTTGACGTCCACGTGTAGCACGGCCAGGTCCACGAGCTGGCCGCACACCGCGAACTTACCGGAGACCCTCAGCGCGAGCTCCTTGTTGAAGGAGTGCGCGATGGCGGCGGCGGCCACGGCGCTGTACGCGAACCGGTTGACGTCCACGTGCAGCACGGCCAGGTCCACGAGCTGGCCGCACACCGCGAACTTACCGGAGACCCTCAGCGCGAGCTCCTTGTTGAAGGAGTGCGCGATGGCGGCGGCCACGGCGCTGTACGCGAACCGGTTGACGTCCACGTGCAGCACGGCCAGGTCCACGAGCTGGCCGCACACCGCGAACTTACCGGAGACCCTCAGCGCGAGCTCCTTGTTGAACGAGTGCGCGATGGCGGCGGCGGCCACGGCGCTGTACGCGAACCGGTTGACGTTCACGTGCAGCACGGCCAGGTCCACGAGCTGGCCGCACACCGCGAACTTACCGGAGACCCTCAGCGCGAGCTCCTTGTTGAAGGAGTGCGCGATGGCGGCGGCGGCCACGGCGCTGTACGCGAACCGGTTGACGTCCACGTGCAGCACGGCCAGGTCCACGAGCTGGCCGCACACCGCGAACTTACCAGAGACTTACCGGACTATTTTAGCAGAAGACGCGTAGGCTTGTTCGTTGGGGATCAGGTGCAGTGGAAGGTGTCGACTATGGGTTGTCCGCAGGGCTCTGTGCTGGGTCCCACACTGTGGAACGTCCTACTCGACGACTTGTTTCGGTTGCCGCTCCCCGGGGGGGTTAAAATTGTGGCATACGCAGATGATGTCACTGTGCTGATAGAAGCCGACTCGAGACGAGCGATTGAGCTGGCTGCGGCCGACTCCATCGGTCTCTTTGAGGAATGGGCCCTGAGGAACCGCCTCTCCTTCGCCCCGGCGAAATCGCAGATGGTGATGCTCAGGGGCAGGCTCCAAAGGGCTCCAGTCATCAAACTCGCTGGCGCATCTATCAGATCTGTGCAGTCAGCTGTCGTACTGGGCGTAACAATCGACTCAAGTTTGTCCTTCGCCGAGCATGCGAGATCGATTGGGGAACGCGCCGCTAAATGCTTCGGGAAGATGTCGCGTGTGTCGACCTCATCCTGGGGCATTCGATACCCAGCGTTGCGCATCCTTTACTACGGCACCTATGTAGCGACGGTCACGTATGCAGCGGCGTGTTGGGCCGAGAGGGCGACGCTCTATGTCGTGCGGACGTCGCTGGTCCGTTCCCAGAGGCCCGCTTTGATCCTCTTGACCAAGGCGTACCGATCGAACAGTGCCGCCGCCCTTGCTGTCCTAGCAGGGGTGTTGCCGGCGGACCTGGAGGTTATCCGTGCTGCCAGGGTGGATGCGGCGCGTAGAACCGCGGCCAAGACGGAGTTGAGCAGGCGTAAACGCGAGATCGGGTCAGCCATTGTTGCGGAATGGCAGGAGCGATGGGAGAACGAGACGAAAGGGCGTGAGCTTCGTCGGTTCTTCCCGGACGTGGCCGGTCGGCTCGGGGCAACCTGGGACACACCGGACTATGAGACCTCGCAGGTTCTGACTGGTCACGGGTGCTTTAACAAGCGCCTGCATGAGATGTGTCTCGTTGCGAGTAGCGCGTGTCCGTGTGGGCAGGCGGAGGAAGACCTCCACCATGTCCTTTGGGAGTGTGAGCTGTATGGGGATCTCCGGCTCAACCTGCTGGATGGGGTCGCTCGCCGGGAGGAGGGTCCAGTCTTTTACCGGGATCTCGTCTCTTCGGAGGAAAGCTTCGGCAAGCTGCGGGAGTTCGCGCACCGATGGCACAAGAGGCGGAACAGCTTGGCAGCGTGATTGCGGACCGCAAAGTGGTGTTCGGACTCGGACCGCTAGGCACGCGGGAGTCCATGTATGTCTTCGTAATCGTCTGCCCCAGAAAGGGGAGAAAGACACATAGGGACAAGGAACAGAGAAAAAAGAACTTGTAGGGAGTCAAGAAGGCGCACCGGGAACACGCCCAGAGCAAGTACCGGGCGCCCTCCCAGTGTTTCGGCCCATATAACCGCGAGGTTGGAGGGGCCATGGGAGGTGGCGGGTTACCGGAGACCCTCAGCGCGAGCTCCTTGTTGAAGGAGTGCGCGATGGCGGCGGCGGCCACGGCGCTGTACGCGAACCGGTTGGCGTCCACGTGCAGCACGGCCAGGTCCACGAGCTGGCCGCACACCGCGAACTTACCGGAGACCCTCAGCGCGAGCTCCTTGTTGAAGGAGTGCGCGATGGCGGCGGCGGCCACGGCGCTGTACGCGAACCGGTTGACGTCCACGTGCAGCACGGCCAGGTCCACGAGCTGGCCGCACACCGCGAACTTACCGGAGACCCTCAGCGCGAGCTCCTTGTTGAAGGAGTGCGCGATGGCGGCGGCGGCCACGGCGCTGTACGCGAACCGGTTGACGTCCACGTGCAGCACGGCCAGGTCCACGAGCTGGCCGCACACCGCGAACTTACCGGAGACCCTCAGCGCGAGCTCCTTGTTGAAGGAGTGCGCGATGGCGGCGGCGGCCACGGCGCTGTACGCGAACCGGTTGACGTCCACGTGCAGCACGGCCAGGTCCACGAGCTGGCCGCACACCGCGAACTTACCGGAGACCCTCAGCGCGAGCTCCTTGTTGAAGGAGTGCGCGATGGCGGCGGCGGCCACGGCGCTGTACGCGAACCGGTTGACGTCCACGTGCAGCACGGCCAGGTCCACGAGCTGGCCGCACACCGCGAACTTACCGGAGACCCTCAGCGCGAGCTCCTTGTTGAAGGAGTGCGCGATGGCGGCGGCGGCCACGGCGCTGTACGCGAACCGGTTGACGTCCACGTGCAGCACGGCCAGGTCCACGAGCTGGCCGCACACCGCGAACTTACCGGAGACCCTCAGCGCGAGCTCCTTGTTGAAGGAGTGCGCGATGGCGGCGGCGGCCACGGCGCTGTACGCGAACCGGTTGACGTCCACGTGCAGCACGGCCAGGTCCACGAGCTGGCCGCACACCGCGAACTTACCGGAGACCCTCAGCGCGAGCTCCTTGTTGAAGGAGTGCGCGATGGCGGCGGCGGCCACGGCGCTGTACGCGAACCGGTTGACGTCCACGTGCAGCACGGCCAGGTCCACGAGCTGGCCGCACACCGCGAACTTACCGGAGACCCTCAGCGCGAGCTCCTTGTTGAAGGAGTGCGCGATGGCGGCGGCGGCCACGGCGCTGTACGCGAACCGGTTGACGTCCACGTGCAGCACGGCCAGGTCCACGAGCTGGCCGCACACCGCGAACTTACCGGAGACCCTCAGCGCGAGCTCCTTGTTGAAGGAGTGCGCGATGGCGGCGGCGGCCACGGCGCTGTACGCGAACCGGTTGACGTCCACGTGCAGCACGGCCAGGTCCACGAGCTGGCCGCACACCGCGAACTTACCGGAGACCCTCAGCGCGAGCTCCTTGTTGAAGGAGTGCGCGATGGCGGCGGCGGCCACGGCGCTGTACGCGAACCGGTTGACGTCCACGTGCAGCACGGCCAGGTCCACGAGCTGGCCGCACACCGCGAACTTACCGGAGACCCTCAGCGCGAGCTCCTTGTTGAAGGAGTGCGCGATGGCGGCGGCGGCCACGGCGCTGTACGCGAACCGGTTGACGTCCACGTGCAGCACGGCCAGGTCCACGAGCTGGCCGCACACCGCGAACTTACCGGAGACCCTCAGCGCGAGCTCCTTGTTGAAGGAGTGCGCGATGGCGGCGGCGGCCACGGCGCTGTACGCGAACCGGTTGACGTCCACGTGCAGCACGGCCAGGTCCACGAGCTGGCCGCACACCGCGAACTTACCGGAGACCCTCAGCGCGAGCTCCTTGTTGAAGGAGTGCGCGATGGCGGCGGCGGCCACGGCGCTGTACGCGAACCGGTTGACGTCCACGTGCAGCACGGCCAGGTCCACGAGCTGGCCGCACACCGCGAACTTACCGGAGACCCTCAGCGCGAGCTCCTTGTTGAAGGAGTGCGCGATGGCGGCGGCGGCCACGGCGCTGTACGCGAACCGGTTGACGTCCACGTGCAGCACGGCCAGGTCCACGAGCTGGCCGCACACCGCGAACTTACCGGAGACCCTCAGCGCGAGCTCCTTGTTGAAGGAGTGCGCGATGGCGGCGGCGGCCACGGCGCTGTACGCGAACCGGTTGACGTCCACGTGCAGCACGGCCAGGTCCACGAGCTGGCCGCACACCGCGAACTTACCGGAGACCCTCAGCGCGAGCTCCTTGTTGAAGGAGTGCGCGATGGCGGCGGCGGCCACGGCGCTGTACGCGAACCGGTTGACGTCCACGTGCAGCACGGCCAGGTCCACGAGCTGGCCGCACACCGCGAACTTACCGGAGACCCTCAGCGCGAGCTCCTTGTTGAAGGAGTGCGCGATGGCGGCGGCGGCCACGGCGCTGTACGCGAACCGGTTGACGTCCACGTGCAGCACGGCCAGGTCCACGAGCTGGCCGCACACCGCGAACTTACCGGAGACCCTCAGCGCGAGCTCCTTGTTGAAGGAGTGCGCGATGGCGGCGGCGGCCACGGCGCTGTACGCGAACCGGTTGACGTCCACGTGCAGCACGGCCAGGTCCACGAGCTGGCCGCACACCGCGAACTTACCGGAGACCCTCAGCGCGAGCTCCTTGTTGAAGGAGTGCGCGATGGCGGCGGCGGCCACGGCGCTGTACGCGAACCGGTTGACGTCCACGTGCAGCACGGCCAGGTCCACGAGCTGGCCGCACACCGCGAACTCCAGCGACGAGTACTGCGGGAACACGAACGTGTAGCCGCGCAGCGCGTTCGCGCCCACGTCGCTCTCGCCCAGCAGCCGCCGCTTCGCGCTCCGCCCTGGGGGAACCACACGCTTGATGACGACACACCGTACACTGTCACTAAACTGCTAAGGTGAGGGGACGTAGGCTGCCTGGACACCAGTAACCTATGGTAAGGTTAGAGATCCAAATAGGCTCGTGATTCCTCGACTGCGCCTCAAGAGGGTCCGAAAGACTTTTGTGGGAATGGGCGTGACGTTCTATAATAAAATTCCACAGTCGATCTTGGACTTGCCTTTACACAAGTTTAAGAAATCGATTAAAACTACGCTCATGAAAAAAGCATATTATACGATTGAAGACTATATAAATGACAAAAAAGCGTGGATGTAATTCGTTCCAGCGATTCATGAGACAGTAGGTAATGATTAACCTGTATAATTGTATATCAAAATAATTCTATTCTATTCAGAGTTTCCACTTTATTTGTGTACAAGTCATATTTTAAAATGAGTATTTGATTTGAATATTAGTTTCAATTCGATGCCTTAAGATGGGTAGCCTAAGTATGTCACACTCTCTTTAACATTTCTGCGGTGGTGTCGTGTGATGCGGGTTGTTGCGTTCCCTAAAATATGGTTGAGAGAAGCAATGGCTGGGTCATGCGTCATGCTCGTGAACGGGTGCCACCAGCGGCAATGGGGCTACTTTCTGTCTGCCCGTCTTGACATGTGTTGAATTATAATTAGAAATAATTACGTATGCTTTTGTGGACCTTTCCCTCATTGTGGAAACTCTGCATACATAGAATATCTGTGAAGTATATTGTAAAAGTATTTTGAAAAGAGCAACTGCCGAGTTTCTTGCTGGTTCTTCTCGGCAGGAACGGCATTCCGAACCAGTGGTAGACTCATTGACGATTCAAAAGTACTTGTAAAAGTTTATTTGAATAAAAAACATTTCTATTCTATTCTATTCTATGTCCAAACACAGGGAACTGGGTGGAACAGTCCTGACATAGGGCGCAACCACAACACTGCGTTGCGACGACGCATCGCTAAAATCTACGACGTCGCACAACGTATCCAGGGAATTTTCAATAGGATAATGTTGCAATGCGACGCCGGTTTTGCGATGTGTCGTCGCACGGCAGTGTTGTGGCCTCGCCCATAGGGCTATCACCTGCCTGGCGACGGCATCTCCTCTTATTTTCATACAAGCTACAAAAGACTTGATGAGATAGTTGCTGGATGTCTGCTTGTAGAAATCAATGTCTGTACCTCCCTGTGAACTATAGACCTGTGTCCCTACAGCCTACAGGCCTGTAGCTTTATCAGAATAGTAAGCCCGTTAAAACTTCGACAGAATCACAACAAGCAACAGACATTTAAACACAAGGGAACCTTGAAAATTAGTTAGGTTAGGTATCTGTTTAGCGTGATCTAAACGGCGGTATTTTTGTAAATATGTACCTAATAAATATTTGGTAAAGACAATCAAAATTAGACTTTAACCATATATAAATTCTATACCTTCACTCGCTAACTGCATGTAGATGTTCAGCCAGCTGTTTATGGTAATGGGCGTGATATCCCACGACAGTATTTTCAATATAAGCAATTCCTCTAATAAGATTTCTTGCGTGGTACAGGCGCCGTCGGTGACGAAGGCGAATTCACTTATCTTCGGTGGGTAGACTTCTTCTACTTTTGCTGCTATGAACAAGCATGTTATGCCTGGAAAGAGAAATACAATTTCGCAGTTTTTATGGGAAATCACAAGTAGGAGCTAAGGAGTAAGGGCTCGCTTCTGCACACGCGGCGCGTTGCTCGGCGTGTGGTGGGTCGCGTCGCGCGGTAAACTCAAACATATGGCCAAGTATGAGAGCGTTCATGCACAAGCGTTTGCTTGTTAACTGTCGTTGTACGCGGCAAAGCACGTAAACGAGATTGTATTTTCGCGTGTGACGTCGCGGGCACCGACGCGGGCCCCATCGCTGGTGTCGCTACGTTTCTCGCAACGCCTCTCCATAAACGGAGCATCGCGCGACGCATCGCGCCGCGTGACCAGAAACGAGCCCTAAGAATGCTTACTATTTCCTCCTAATTACTAAAAGCTCTCTTGAGCTTTAACTAGCTATCAACCAGTTGTTGGCAGTGAGATGGCGACGACAAGGACGTATTTACAACAGATATTATAAAATCTAGAAACTTGTATAATAGAGATAGAAAATATCCAGAACTTTGTGCATTTCATCGAAATCTGTTGAGGAATGAAGGCGGTTGGACCACTAAAATAAGTATATTGTTATAAATACAAAGGTAGCTAAAACAAAATGGAACTGGGCGAGACATGTAGCAAGGGCACCAAATGAGCAAAGGAGAATAGCATTAACTTACTTGGCTGCATTTAAATATTATTTATTTTATTTTTGACTATGGATATTTAAGTTAAGGGTTGAAATGAGTACACTTTATTATACTCCAAATTAAAAGTAAATCTTATCAATCAACTTAATAAAAATACAAAAGGTACAACTGCCGGCATTATCGCTTAGAAATAATGTCTGCGAATAATGGTGCGCGGACTGAAAAATGAAATGTCGCCGGTTCCCCCTTTGCACTATTGTCATACCCACTTCAAAAATTATAAAAAAAAAAATTTAAAAAACGAGTGTTTTTTTAAATTCTTCTTCTATGTCTTTAGACCTAGGCTATGAGAGAAAGAGAGAAAGAATGTGTGCTCGCACCTCTCTTGCCCCTACAGTAATATACGAAACGTAACTCGCTCTCTTTCTATCTTCACTAACTTATATCTCCCTCTCAACTTCCGTTCGCCTCGCCCGATCACACTTTTCGTAACGCATTCACCAGCTTACTCCCCAAGTTAAGCGTGCGTAAGGAAGTTTTACTTCAAAAACTGGTAGTCGAGCAGTACCAGGCGTCCAGCCATCACCTACCGATGAGCTGGAGGCGTCCCTTCTGCACGTCGTCGGTGCTGGTCAGGTATCGGTCCACGTAGTCCACCGTCAAGTGGAACGTCTCTCGGTGCAGCTTGTATACCTCGCATACCTGTCAAACAAACATCTTCTTAGTACAACACAGTGTGGGGAGATTTTTTAAATTGCGAGATAGAGCTTGTCTACACTCAATGATGGAAAGCATTGATGAGGCCTAGGTTGCAGCGCGCTTGCCTAGAAAATGCATATTCATTTGCCTTGACGGTAGGTACTTAAATTATGTGACAGGGAACACGGATGCTGGAAGGGAGTTCCACGTACTAACGGTTCGTTTCAGAAACGTTGAACTAAAGTGATGCGAATAGGTTGGATTTCTACCACATAAAGATGCCAACGCTTACGGAGTAACGACATTTCGTAGTTCTGTGCTTATATATGAAATACTCGGGCGAGAAACGAGTTGTGGTCAAAATAGTCAAGGCACTAACCACTGGAACATAGAGTTCCTCCAGCTCCGAAGTCATTGTCGTTCTATTGGACTATGAGAGCAGGGGAAATAGAGAGTGAACTGTTTTTATGCACACACTTGGGCACTATCATCAGAGTAGTAAGTTTTTTCCAGTGAGATTAGTCGCCGTGGTCAAATTTGGTCGATCGGATCGGGAAATTACCTATACGCGTAGTGCTTGTAGCAGAGAAAATTAGTGCGTAAGTTGAATGCTACGACGTAGCCGCGTCGTAGCGCAACGCGTAGATGTCTTATAATCAGCTGACGACGCGACGACGGCATAGTTCTGATTAAATGAAAATAACTTAGACTATTTTATTATTTAAATCTACTAACTAAAAGTTTCCGAAAGTTTATGAAAACCCATTTTTCATGTTTTTAACTTCAAAAACATAGGATTTTCATATCCCCCATTTCAACCCCTTTAGGATGGATTTTCTCAAAACCTCTTCTTTGCTGATGTCTAGGCCAAATTTTGAATTAAAATAACAATCATTAAAACTTTCCCATTCGAACTTTCATCCCCTATTTTACGACATATAAGGGGGATTTTTCAAAATAACTTAAATAGGTTTTTATTATTTAAAGCTAGTTACCTAAATCCCGATTTTCAAACCTCAAACTTTAAAAACATAGGACTTTCATATAACCTTCCAACCCCCATTTCACCCCCTTAGGAGGAGATTTTCGTAAAATAATTCTTAGCCCGACACCTAACTTCTAGAAAGAAACTACATTCCAAATTTCAAGTTAACAATAACAATAATTAAAACTTTCCTGTAAAAACTTTCATCCCCTATTTTACCACCCTTAAGGGGATTTTCCAAAGTAACTTAAGTAACTTAAGAGTGTCTAGTTGAAAATTTTCATACAAAAAGCGATAACGTTTTGCTACCCGTAAATGTTGTCCAATGTTCATAATTTTTTGAAATGTTGCAGATACAATGAAAAACTATGCCCGTACGTTTTAATTTTAAAGAAATATTGCTTATGTTAAAAGTTATTAGTGACTAAATATCCATATTTTTGACTAAAAAACTTCCTCGACTAATTTTATTTTTTTAAATTTAACTAAACTGAAATACTAAAAAAATGAAACGTACGAGCCTAGATTAAGGTGTACTGAATCTAATGAGACCAAAATTGTCTAATTTTGTAAACGTTTAGGGGGGTAAACCCGAAACAATATTTCAAGAATAAAATTTAGGCAAATAACTCCTGGACTTGCAACTCTCTCTATCGCACGATGCGGGTCGGGCAGCGAAGCGTTGTGAAACAGATAGCATTTTGGAAAATACCTACTCGCGTCGCGTTTCATCACTAGACACTACTCTTAAACAGATTTTTATTATTTAAATTAATAATCTAAATGCCGATTTTCATGTCTAACTTCAAAAACATAGGAGTTTCATATAACCTTCGAAACCCCATTTCACACCCTTGGATTTTTCTCAAATTCGTTTCTTAGCTGACACTTACGTCCTAGAAGTAACCTTCCAATCTTTCAATCATGTTTGTAGGTTTTATAGTTCCTGAGATCTCGTGATGAATCAGTGACCTTTCGCTTTTATATAGTACAGACGCCAGAAACAGCTGTCGGACTGCATATAAATCTTTGAACTCCCACAGAATAATAAAGAAAAATTCAACGGAAAATTTTTGATGAAAATAATTCGAGAATTATTGTGTAATGCAGTTGTACGAATATATTTATTTCGATAATTTTGCGAATTCTTGCAAATTACTTAAGCTGTCGGAGATCAATACAAGATCTTGAAAGATTAGGGAATATAAGATGGTTTTATTTTTTGGAGGTTATTTACGTCAAAGGAAAACTATGACCGAAGTTATTGTTAATGGAATTCGGAGGCCCGTCGGCGGGCAGGCGTGAATTACAAATCTCCTATTTTCGTAGTCTCCGCGTATGTCGTTTGTACTACTATGTACTACGTTTTACTTTTGCGTAAGTAGATTAAACATAATATTATTGTAACACATGATTCTCCAGACTGTCTGTCTGTCTTGTACATAAATTGTGTTTAGGTTATTTGGAAATCTTAGACACGCTGTAATTTTATTTCTGACTGTACATGAGAATGGGCCTTCATAAGGCGTACGAATACTCGTGAATTTGTTAGTAGCATTTGTAATAGTTACTTATTCCATGACCTCTATTCACTTGCTCTACATTTATTGCTTGGTAAGAAAAAAGAAATTATGCTATCGTATGCTTAGGTAAATGATTATCTTACTCGTAGATCGACATTTAAAATAACATAAATTAGGCTACAAACAAATGAATCAAATCAACAGAATTTCGAAAGCGGAAGAACGGGCGCGGTCTCTTGATTCGCCCTTGACCTTAAGGCTGGAATCACAGATGTGCGCATTGATTCGCACGTAAAACGATAAAAGTGTCATTTTGTATGGATTCGTATAGCTACGCATCGCAAAGCCGAACTGATGCGGTACACGACTCCATACAAAATGACACTTTTTAGGGTTCCGTACCCAAAGGGTACCAACGGGACCCTATTACTAAGCCTACGCTGTCCGTCCGTCCGTCCGTCCGTCCGTCAGCGGGCTGTATCTCGTAAACCGTAATAGATACAGATGAAATTTTCACATATTATGTATTTCTATTGCCGCTATAACAACAAATAATAAAAATTAAATTAAATTAAAAAAATTAAATTAAAATATTTCCATGGGTACATGGATTTTTTTTTTAACGGAACCCTAAAAGAGCGAGGCCCGACTCGCACTTGGCCGATTTTTTTATAATAGTGTCATTGGTGTCAAATAGACAAATGCGAATCGATGCGAACAGATGTGACTGCAGCCTAAGACTGGAATCACATCTGTGCGCATCGATTAAAATAAGCTATATTAAAATTTTAGGGACGCGCCATAGCTGCATGGATAAGCTATGAAAGTCCGCGAATTCCGACAATTTTCTTGGCTTTAGAATTCAAGAATCTAATAAACAATAACTACTCTTCATAGCCTAATAGCACAGTGATAGCCTAGTGGTCAGGACTGTGGTCTCCTATTCGGAGGGTTGCAGGTTCGATCCCGGGTACGCACCTCTGACTTTTCCGAGTCAAGTGCGTTTAAGCAATTAAATATCACTTGCTTCAACGGTGAAGGAAAACATCGTGAGGAAACCTGCACATCTGAGAGTTCTCTATAAAGTTCTCGAAGGTGTGTGAAGTCCGCCAATTCGCATTAGGCCAGCGTGGTGGACTATGGCCTATAACCCTTCTCTGAGAGGAGACCTCGCTCAGTAGTGAGCCGATGATGGGTTGATAATGATGATGATGATGATATAATAACACTACGTACTAATAGTAACAGGTTAATGATTATGTATTACTACGTACTAGAGTTGTTACTAGAGTACTTATATTTTAATCCCATGTCAAAAATGGATATAGTGACGCTTACATACAAGATTAATCAAGGAAGTCATTCAATTAAGCTAGTCTTAAAGCACAGCCAAGTGGCCCTTAACGGGTGACGTAATCATGATTATGAGCAACACCGTTTTTCTCGCCTACGTATCAATACTGTTGTGATCAGTGGTCATGGAAACAAAAAAAAAACGAATATGCGAATCTTTTAAAACACAACTTATCATTTTCGAGGTACCATTTCTACCCCATTTTGTCTGATGGTAGGCTTCGCATACGCATGATGTATCCAATCCAAGCCACCATGAGCCTGAATATGCAGATACGATGTCGCATAGAGAGTAGAGACCGATTAGATAAATGGTTATAAAACTGCCATACCTAATCGCATTAAATCGAAGAAAAAAGCTTAACAACAGCATTTAAAAAGTATTAATTAAAAATTTAAAACACCCCCGACATGTGAATTATGGCTGGACTATGTATGATATAACCAAAATTCTGTTACCACCCAGTTCACAGTTTGCTGCTCCATCATTAGATCCTCTTTCTCAATCATCATCTATCTAACACCTACTCATTGATACCATTCTAATGAGCCCAAACACTATCTGCTGTACTGTAAGTTGCTGAGGAGTTGGGATCCCACAGACTACTTGATGCTGCAGAATCAGCTCAAGGCTACCTATGTCATAAAAATAATCCGAAGTAACAGTAAACCTTTCAAATTTCAATCGCACCTGTGAAAGTTTGTAAGATCCTTTAATCAAGTAAGAAAAGAGCTGATACAATGTTTAAACGCCTGAACAGATCTTCACAAATTATAGCTAAGATCCATTTCGATCACGTCAACTTTCAAACATAAGAAATCGCATCAAAAGGGGGCTCCATTCGTTGGGGAGCTACGTAGGAACTGACAAGCACACAGATACAAACGTCAAATTTAAAACACCTCTCTTTTTCGGGGGTTAAAAAACTTATTTAACACGAGATCATCTTATCGATGTCATTATTATAAGGCTATCAGTTAATAGAAATGCAATGGGCGCAAATAGGATTCCTTTTGTAAAATGCCGCAATCAAAGATAATAATTAATGCAATGCAAATTCTTTTAAAATTGATAACATTTATTGGAGCACTTGATTGTGGCTGATGATAAATGATAAAAAAAAACTCTATGGAACGTCTAGGGTGGGTTCCGAATAAAGCGGAATGAAGAGGTGTGCTTGTTTCGACAATTCACATAAATGTCAGTTGACATAATCTCATCAAGCCTCAATAGCCCAACGGTTAAAGGTGCGGACTGAAAACTGAAAGGTCGCAGGTTCGAATCCCACCCGTTGCACTATTGTCGTACTCGTACCCACTCCTAACACAAGCTTTCCGCTTATTTGGAGGGGAGAGGAGAATATTAGTCAACTTCAACTTGGCTGATATTCTTTTTTTATATATAATAAAAAATACACTGCTGAACACGCATTTAGGATCTTTAACGACAGGCTGCATTGAGACTGTAAGCCGACGGCAAAAATGCAGTTTTGGATGCAGTTGTCTGAACTTAAACTGCCGACCGACATCCGCGTGCAATATGCCCGTACTAGAACTGCTAGCGGACTGCGCTGTTAGCAGGTTATTACAACTCAACTGCAGTAAAACTGCAATTTTTGCAGCCAGCTCGAAGTCCAAATGCAGTACGTCTGTGTACAAAATAGATATGGGTATATAATAATTGCCCTAACCCTAACAGATCAGACCACTACCATCGTCACTTTTCAGTCACCGTGAGATTGCAGTAAGGTAAGGTAAGATTGCTACCCAGATGCTATCTTCGATGCTAATTCTGAGCAGTGGAGTGTTCAGGGTGCAAAGCAAGGGTTGTAATAGGTATCATACTTCATACTAATCTATATATATAAAAGAAAGTGGTGTTAGTTACACTATTTATAACTCAAGAACGGATGAACCGATTTGGCTGAAAATTGGTGGAGAGGTAGCTTAGAACCAGGAGACGGACATAAGATACTTTTTATCCCGTTCGACCGCGTTTCCGTCATGTCACTATAAAACGTGGTATAAGAAAAACGCATCTGACATGGAATAACAAAACGCAAATGACAGTGGAATAACAAAACGTAAATGACAGCTAAACGTAATTTTGTCTTTGGTTAAGTATGCTAAAAAATTTGACAGTTATAAAAAGTGTTATAATAAAGCATTACTGATATTATAAATGCGAATGTGTGTTTGATTGTTGGTTTGTCCTTCAATCACGTCGCAACAGAACAGCGGATTGATGCGATTTTTTGCATGGGTATAGTAATGGATGTAGTAGTGGTTCCTCAGACCGGGAGAGCTAATTTTTATCTCGGATAATGAAAGAGTTCCCGCGGGATTTTTAAAAACTAAATCCATGCGGACGAAGTCGCGGGCATTAGCTAGTAATATTATAAATGCGAAAGTGTGTTTGTTTGTTGGTTTGTCCTTCAATCACGTCACAACGGATCAACGTGATTTTTTGCATGGGTTTAGTTGAGGGCCTGGAGCGTGACATAGGCTACTTTTTATCCCGGAAAATCAAAGAGTTACTGCGGGAATTCAAAAACCTTATTCAACGCGGACGAAGTCGCGGGCATCATCTAGTCCTCTATCTAGTATCTAGTCCTACTAATATTATAAATGCGAAAGTTTGTGAGGAATGGATGTATGTATGTATGTATGGATGGATGGATGTTTGTTACTCTTTCACGCCACAACGAATGAACTGATTTGGCTGAAATTTGAAATAGTGTTAGCTCATACCCAGGATTAACAAATAGGCTACATTATTTTATCCCGGAAGATTAAAAGTTGCCGCGGGAATTAAAAAACCTCAATCCACGCGGACGAAGTCGCGGGCATCAACTACTAGTAATATAAATGCGAACTTAGATTGTGAGGATGGATGGATGTTTGTTACTCTTTCATGACACAAGGAATGAACCGACTTGGCTGAAATTTGGAATAGAGATAGCTCAGCCCAGGATTAAAACATAGGCTATATTTCATCCCAGAAAATTAAGGAGTTCCCGCGGGAATCAAAAACCTTCATCTACGCGGACGAAGTCGCGGGCATCATCTAGTAATATTATAAATGCGAAAGTATTTTTGTTTGTTGGTTTGTCCTGCAATCACGCAGCAACCGAGCAACGGATTCTCGTGAAGTTTGCAGCGGTATAATTAATAATAATAATAATCGTTTATTTTTCCCAAAATTACAAATGATTTTATAACAGATTTGAACGATGATCCCGCAGAAGTATAAACTGTATATAAATATAAAATGAAGGACTTGGAGAGTGACAAAGGCTACCTTCTATCCCGAAAAAATAGTCTGTTCCCGCGGGATTTTCAAAAACCTACGAAGTCGCGTGCAAAAACTTGTACAAAATATAGTTTTACAAAAGATGTTTAATGGAATTGACGCAGTCGGTAATCGAACACGTGGCCCGTAGCTGTCGCGGCGGGCGTGTGTGCGACGCCGGGGAGGTCATCAGGCTATTTCGATTTCAGAAAAATAATCTCTACCAGAAACGATAGATAACCAATAAGCACAAGGATTCCCTTTTCTACTGCAATTATAATAATATAATAATACGAGTACGTCGTATAATCATTGTATTACTATTTACCTAAAGGTTTATATAATTTTCCTTATGTAAAGTCGTATTTATATAATATTAAACTATAAGTAACAGTTTTATCAAAAAGGTCAGTGTAGCTGTGCAAAATCATCTTAGAAGTATGTTGAACGAATCTGATACTACTTCGCCACGCAAAACCAAAAGTACAACTACATACTATGTAATTTTTTTTAGGTAAGACTAATTCCAATCTAGAGTAACGGAAAATAAATTTAAAATACTAGAATCAATATAAAAACCACAGCAATAATGGTGTATCAACAGCAATCGCGTTGGTACTGGAGGGGTCAATGAACGACGAAAAAAAGGGGTCATTGCTCCCAATACAGTACCCTATGTGTAAAAAACTGCAATGATTTCATATTAGTGTTAATCGTAAAACAGTCATTACAATAAAAATTAATGGCTTCACAGATTGCAACTTACCTTAAGGTCTAACACGCTGCATGGAAAAAAAAACAGAGACCTATTTAATTTATTCATAGAAAAAGTGGATTGTTATGTGAAGAACAATCTCTTAGTATATAAGATAATAATTTATAAGTTTAGGTTAAATTAAAATTACTCATTAGTCCACTAAGTTAGGCTAGATTGCAATCGAATTGAGCACCGCTTTGGTACTCAGTATCAGGAAAAAAAAAAAGATAAAGTGGATGGTGTAGCAGACAAAAAAAATGCTAAGTGCTAAGCTAAATTAACTCTTATAATGTTCTGGTCACTTTGTTGCCAAATATTTTCCTTTCATAGATGTTATGTAATCATAATCTAAGTAGCAGTGAAAGGTATACAAACAAATAAAAATAACAAATAAAATGAAATAAATTACTAATACTGTAATTAGGATGTTTATGTTTTAGACCAAAATTTATGAAAAAATCTGTAGCATAAAAATTGGAAGATAAAGATTAGCTAAAGCTTGGATACTGTAGTGTATGCAATAACGAACATGTCTGACCTACATAATTATTATGAGGTCATTTCAAAATTACAAAAAAATTGTAACACTCAAGGTTGATTGATAATGCAAATCTCAGTGCCTAAAAAATCTTTGTTTTCTTCCAGAGTGATAATGACTTTTCAATGAAATTATTTAGAACTTTACAGTTAAAACATCCTGAATATATTATTATTGAAGGCTGGTAGGATGATTAAATAATCAAACAAACATATGACCTACCTCATTGAGCCAGTCCAGGAGTATAGCTCTCATCCGTAGCTGGAGGTTAGGATGATTGTCAAACATGTAAGGGTTCTTCTTCAAGCAGGATCTGGCGTCACATTCACACATGCATCTCCAGACGTCTGTGGGGTCGGCCCAGGACAGCCCTGGAAGGGGGCACTTGCGTTTGGGAGGTGAGGGGCAATGGGGCTTACTAGAGCTGTAAGTAAACAAATGGGAAATTAATGAAACTACTCTGCAGGGCAAAGCCTATCTACAATCTTACATCTGTCAGAAATAGGTACCAAATAATTATACAGATTGTTCCTCACCTGGGCCTCTTACAAGAATGTGGTGTACGCTCGCCTCTGGCTACATTCTCCAAAGGGCTCAGCACACAGTTTGGTAATTCTGGTATACTTGGTGGACTTAAAAAACTATCTGCATTATAATCTAAGTCTGCGAAAACACTCATTGGCTGCTCAGGGCCTTCCTCATCAGGGGAGCATGGTGATGATTCCACAACAACATTGTGCGCTTGTTGGTCATTCAGTTCTGCCCCATTGGCCGACACCTTAACAGGTGGCATGCTGTCCACCTACAAAAAATATTTATATCAAACACTGATACCACTGTGAAAGCTGTCATCACAAATGAATGAAGTATGAAATACCTCATCATCTGTAGAATTTCTCTTTCGTTTCAAGTTGGCACGATTCTCGGTGGCTTCACAGGAGGAACTGAAACAGACTAGAGTTGTGAGTAAACAGTCCAGCAAGGGCAAAATATGAATAAATTCGATCAGATGTACCCACCCTGCTTGTGCCATATTCATGGGAACTGATCAGCTGGCACTGGTTTCCACTGCCTGCAAGATGGACTGTGGTTCAGTATACAGGACATAAACTATGATAATGTGAAGAACAATTAGAGATAATAAGTTAAAATTACCGCATGTCACGTTCAAACCACAAATAGGGTTATGTCAATTGACAGCCATGAATTAGGGGACATTTTCATAAAATATACAAATTATATCATAAAATAGAGGTTTCTCTATAACCTAAATAGCTTAGTTATGACTAATTCAACGTAAAATCATAGCTTTTTATGTAAAATGTACGCAGCGTGCCCCCTGCAGGTTGGCGGGAGAAACATTTTCGAGAGGTATTTTATAGCACTTAAAGTTATTAAATTAAACATTTTCTGCGTTTTATCTTAAGTACAGTGTGTATTTAATGAATAAAAGGTGTTAAAATTTGAAAAAGAATGAATCAGCTGGTATAAAAAATGCCACGAATCCGTCACAATCGCGCGCGAAATCCTCCCGTCAGCGCCATTAGACACGTCGATAGCTTGGGTTTCTCGGCCCTACCACTTTTGGAAATTGTTAAAAATAGCACATATTTCCTACAATATGGTTTTCCCAATTATTAAACTACAAAAACATCATAGAAAACCTTAAAGAGCTGCATAAAAGCCTGAACCGTTGAAGGGTTACTTGGCTGACCTTATCGCCGTCCTATGATTTATAACCTAATTATAGAAGAAAGGATGGAATTTTAAGAATATTTAACTATAGTGTACACAAGATTACATCTTTGAGAAGTTAATAAAGTAAAAATAACATACCTTATCATTCACAAATGAAATTCAATTGCTGTAGGACAAAAATCTTCGTAGCTCAGATATGTGAGTCCAAACGTACAGCACAACTACACTATTTCAGCGTCTTATTTCGCCACTATTACTATAAAAACAATAATTTTGAAGAAAAATGTAACACTTAGCACAAAAATCTAATTTTACATTCTAATATTCACCTTTCCACGGCTCAATAACGCCCGGCTTTCCGCGCGAAAATGTCGCGGTAAAACATCGGCTCTCTACAGGCTGACAAACGGTTAACTTCATGTGTGTTTCTTCTGAAAATATGATGTCATTAGTAATGCCGTTCCTTGCAACGCAAGTACGGTTAATTATCAAAAATAATTTTTATGTTTATGTTTTGAAAATAAATAATAAAAAGGCAAAAATTAAATACTAATTTAATACGCTACTTAATTCATGATGATTACAATAAAAATCCTGCAAAAAAATCGAAAAGTAAGTCTTTTACTGCCATAATAATATTATTAATTGAAAAATTATATCATAGTTTTCTGCTATTAATGAATTATCAATAATAAATATTGAAAAAAAACGAATTTAAAATTTCAATAAGTTTAGATAAATAAAAACGTGAAATGAAATTTTTAAACCAGCTACCCTATTGGCTGATTTGAAGGCAAGCGCCAATAACAATAATTTCTTGAAGTTGGCAGCATTGTCGTGACTAACTTCACATAACTTTACAGCTGTGCGCCAGCTGATAGGAAAAAAGTCAATAATATGGCCTTCTCTATTTTAATTTATGACTTGCGCTAAAGAAGAATGAAATATTGTTGACAACCGGTATAGGTATTTTTAATAATACTATGTGATAAGTAAATGGAAAGCGAATCACTCATCCTTAAAAATGGCAGGCCAAAATATTGCTGTGAAACTCTGTGGGGTGCTTCAAGCAAAGGACGAAGGAGGTAAATGCATTGTTAATCTCGAATAATAGTAACTATATAATGTAATATTATAAATATTTTTTTTATAGTACCTATATAATAGAGTAAACGACGGAGGAAGAGCAGGAATCCCGAGCGACAGGTTTACCTTAACTTAAATCAGGACTGCTGATACTACTGTATACAGAATTTAGTTTTGAAATAAATAATAATTTTAATATTTTTCATTTTGAATGGTCAAAACTGTCTTCTTTTTCATTTAAGCATGTTACTATTGTTATACCTATCTAGGTTTCGTGTATCTTTCGTAACTAATTCGATAGAATAAACAAGTAGGTCCTACTACTAGGCCAACTTGCGATATTCTATAAACATTTCATCGCAATTGTTGTCCCTGGCCTTACTGAAGTCTCTGAGTACTCTGAGACTATTAGGGAATAGCGAAAGAAAACCAGCCAATATCAGGCTTCTAATAATATATTATGTATTAGTACCAAACAACCATTTTTAAAACTATCTTTGTTTCCAGAAGTAACAGCACGAGAATGGCGTTTAGTTGGCCAGGAGCAGGACGGCTCTCAAATTTTGACCTGGATATCCACAAAGAACAGCAACGAAGTAATGAACATTGGCGTTTACACAAATAAAACTAAAACACTCGAGATTGTCCACACTTTTGAAGAAAAACTTAATATTATCCAGGCATCTGTTAATTCAAGTCGCAGCTTACTAGTCTATGTTGTGAAAGCGGTGCCGACTGAAGACTGTGCGGAGAAAGAGGCTACATACTTTCCATTTCTGATATCCTTGTTGCCTGATAAAGTGAACACACCTGAAGAGGTTGAGGAAGGCTCTACAAAGCAGATCATGTTGCAGTTTGTGTATGGCAAAAGCAACAAGTACAGCCCAGGCATAAGGAATGACCGTTTCCTGCTGTTCAAGCATCTAGAATGTAAGCAGTAATTTTTTATTTTAGTAGCCTATTGATTTTGGTTGTTTCGTTAGAACTACACTATTGGATTGAAGTGTGGGATACTTTACAGAAGTCTACAATAAGCAATCAAATTATTTTGCTATAATCTGCACAGCAACATGCACTTTCAATCACTAAGGCTTCTTGTTTGAGATTGTGCATTCAACATCAATCATCATCTGAAGATGCTTGAGTGTCATGCAAACATAAGTAAAGAGTAATTTAGAGAGTCTGTTTAGTTTCAATCTAGTCACAAAAAGAGGTGACTTACACTCTTTGTATTGATGAGAACTCAAACTATGCTCTATGATTCCTGAACTATTCTATGTTGGTTGGAATGGAACAGCATTTTGAACCAATTGGTAGGTTCACTTTGTAAGAGTTTATTTAAATATTTACAAATTGCCTTTCTATTCTATATAAATAACTTTTTATTACACAATATTTGGTAGTTAGTTTTAGAAATGAGCTTCTTTGGAACATTTATCGTTTACAGGTATAAAAATATATCGCTCACCATTATTTCTCAATGAATGTGATGATGGCACTGAGAAGTGGGGCTTTGATGGCATTTATCCTGAGCCTGAGACTATAGTTAACATCTTCTCTTGGGCGCAATGGGACTGTGTTAATCAGGTATTTATTCAAAAGTATTAATGTCTGTAAGAATGCAGTCATGTCAGTTCACAAGTAAAGACCATTTGTAGGTTTGTTATGTCCTGTTTTTAAATTTAATAAGTAGAGGCTATTATATAGTTAATGAATGTCTTAATGACAAAGTTGCTTGGAAGCAATTGGGTTTGCTTCAGATGTCAACAAGATAGTTAAGCTACATAATGTTGTAACAAGATTGTACCTAACATTTTTTGTTTTGAAAAGAGCAACTGCTGAGTTTCTTACCAGCTCTTCTTAGCAGAATCAGTTTTCGGAATGGGTGGTAGGTTCTAGACTTGTCTTAAGTGCCAAAATTTGGCCTACATGAGATAAATAATGTTTAATTTGAATTTGTTGAAAATTAACTTTTTTGATAAAAGTAACTGCATCTCCTCCTACAAAAAATGAATATTGCAATTTACGTATTTCAGTCCATATTTGTGAAATGTCGACATGTGTGTGCAAGTATCGCACCTCGTTGGCGTACTTCTTGTAACTGGATTACGCGGTCGCCTTTCAAAAGTTTATGCATCTTTGCCTGTGATACTATTTTGTGTTACTAATCGTACCAATATTATAAATGCGAGTATGTTTGTTTGTATGTTTGTCCTTCAATCGCGCCGCAACAGAGCTACGGATCGACGTGATTTTTTTGCATGGGTATAGTTGAGGACCAGGAGAGTGACATAGGCTACTTTATATCCCAAAAAATTTTTGTCTGTAAAGTCGGTTAGTCTTTAGTCGGTTTACGGACGATAGTTTTACGTGATAACGTCATAAAGAAACAGTGATGATGACTGGCGGGCGGCGGTGCGGTCACAAGCCAACACTTGGGCCGATCGTGCCTCTCTATCGCTTGTTCCGCGCTCTCGCTTGCACGCTCAGGCTTAGGCAGAACGTGACACTTTTTCGTGCGTGCAGCCGGTGTTCATCGATTTATAGGACGTTATCACGTCAAAAATCAAAGAGTCCCCATAGAATTTTTTAAAACTAAGTCCACGCGGACGCAGTCGTGGGCATCAGCTAGTTACAAATAATATGTATTTTGTTACACAGGTCCTCTTCTATATCCACTACCGGGCCCCAACTCAGAGCTTCGCGGAGGGTGAGGAGGTGAAGTCCCCTTCCGAGCTGACTCCCACGCTTTCCGCGCTACAGTTCCACGCCGACCTACCGCACGAAACTGTGGTATGTACCAACAAATATACCACCGAGCCTTGAGCCCCCGAGGAGGGAGGAGGTGAAGTATCCTTCTGAGCTGATACACCACCGAGCCTTGAGCCCCCGAGGAGGGTGAGGAGGTAAAGTATACTTCTGAGCTGGCGACTACGCTCTCCGCTCTACAATTCCACGCTGACCTACCGCAAGAAACTGTGGTATGTGCTAACAAATACACCACCGCGCCTCGAGCCCCCGAGAAGGGAGAGGAGGTGAAGTCTCCTTCTGAGCTGACGCCTACGCTCTCCGCTCTATAGTTCCACGCCGATCTACCGCACGATTCTGTGGTATGTGCTTACAAATACACCATCGCGCCTCGAGCCACTGAGCAGGGAGAGGAGGTGAAGTCTCCTTCTGAGTTGACACCTACGCTCTCCGCTCTATAAATCCACACTGATCTACCGCACGAATCTGTGGTATGTGCTTTTAAATACACCATCGCGCCTCGAGCCACTGAGGAGGGAGAGGAGGTGAAGTATCCTTCTGAGCTGACGCCTACGCTCTCCGCTCTATAGTTCCACGCTGATCTACCGCACGAATCTGTGGTATGTGCTTACAAATACACCACCGCGCCATCAGGAAGTGATAGGTCGTCGTTCCCGTATGGCTATTGCCAGCATCGCCTCTTTGCTTGACGTCCCCTCGTCGACGGGTGACCCTTGCGCCAAAGTCACGCGACTTACCTAGCATTTTTGTTCCGCCATGGAAAAAAGAAATCGGAAAGTACGGTTAGTGTTGGATTTCTATACAATTTGCCATTGGTGCCAATATCCTGATCTAGTCTTTGCTTACGAGCTACGGCAGACGAATATATTATTGTTTACTATTCGACGACTTTACGTTTACGTTTAGGGTTCCCACTTGAAAATGGGGAAAAGAATATCAACCGAGTTGAACTTGACTAATATTCTCCTCTCCCCTCCAAATAAGCGGAAAGCTTGTGCCAGGAGTGGGTAAGACAATAGTGCAACGGGTGGGATTCGAACCTGCGACCTTTCAGTTTTCAGTCCGCACCTTTAACCGTTCAGGCTTAAAAGTTACTTTGAAAGTTAGCTTCATAAAACTACTGTGGCTATTGAGTGAAAAATAAGCGTCGAATTTGCCTTTCGTACAATTCTATTTTAATTTTAGATTTTTAGTCTGGTGGGGCTAGGACTTTTTAAAACATAATAATATGTATTTGTTAATGTATTTAGGTATAAAATGTTGAAAAATATTTGCTCACAGCGCAAGCAATGCAGACGAAGTATGCTGTGAAAATTTATAAATTTTTGGCAGCCCTCTTAACATGGGACTGATGTATGACGACTATACGGGTGATAAATGGGCAGCTATTGTTTAAAAACCATTTTGTATATATCGGCAGTGTGACCAAGCGGTTTGCAAAACATTTGATGGAACTCTCAGGCAGGAACAATGCGAGATGAACAATCTGAATATTTACTATATTTTGTCCGCGTCATTGATTTTTAATACATACATAGACCGCTCGCAAGGCAGTCACATTTGAGGGCTCAAGGTGCTGGAGTGGTAAGCCAGGTGGACAACATAAAACGAGTGGCAGGGAGACGTAATACTATACGCAATTGGGTATTTGACTGAATTTTTTTTTATTTATTCAAATTAAACCTTTTTAAATATAATAACACAATGCCATTTTTCTTTTTTAAATATCTCAACTAGTCTCTGAAATATAGAGCTTTAAAGTTACCCGTTAGACAAAGAGAGCGCTATTGAGGTGTGATGTCACAACTCAAAAGATCCCTACACACTTCATAGAAAATAAACAGCCTAAAACTTATTTGTTTTTTACCGATTATTTTGTTTTTACAAATGTTATTCTTACATGTTACATTTTCGATTATAAATAATGAACATTTTAACAATATAATTTTGAATATAAACAGTCAAATACCCAATTGGACTGGATAATATAGGTAATACTATAAATAAATAAAATAAAATAAAATATTTATTTATAGCCAAGAAAATTTTACATTCATATTTCTCTTTGGCCTCCACACTAGGGAACCTGTATCGTGGAGACCTTACAACTATTACCTAATTATAAGCTTAACGGAGGACTAGGTGTTCTGTTAGCATAATAAATACCTAAAAATATTAATATATTGACTATACGCAATTGGTCGTATTATGTGGAAATACCTTCACCAGATACTTATGTCCTGCAGTGGGCTCCACAGTTTGATTAGTTTGATAGCACTAAAATCAATTCCATGCTTTGTAGGTATAAGTCGCTATGAATTACAGAACAATTAAACAACACAATATTTTCTTGTCTACAACTTAGTTTAGTGCTACAGAAAAACATGCAATATGCCTGGGAACATGTCGACATTGTGCTGCGTGAAGATATTTGGCAATAAATTAAACTAAATAAAAGTAATAAACTAAAATAAATTAAAACGCCTGAAAAGGGGTTCGGCGATTCTACTCTTTTAGATGTTAGTGATGGCCGGTTTCTGGCATCGATTAGGTTATTATCAACCGCCTTAATTTGTTGGGGCCACTTCTTTGGCACCGCTTGGGAGTACGTGTAGGGTGGTGGGGTGGGACTAGGACCCACCCCACCACCTATAAAGGATTTGAAACCTATAATCCTCCGTATCATCTTCCTCGTAGATAAGTATTGTAGATTTGAAATGCCGATTTAATGTAGATTACTGGCGGCCGAGAACACATCAGCCAACCCATCACATTTGCAAGATTATGGCATTCTGATGAGTTCACCTGCGACTCCCATTGACCTCACCATAATGTTTTATTTACCGGCCCGTTTTCATATTGCTAGTCATGGGCGTGATTGAATTTCGTATAATTTTGGTATCATTTTGCTATACGTTCTTCATGCTTTTACTTACTACCTCCATAAAATTATAGAAAAAAGACTGATTGGTGGTGACTTAAAAGCTCTTTTATAAGATTATATTATAGAAGTTGCCTGTTGTTTGTTGATCATTTGTTTTTCATCATCATTTAATAGTCAATCAAGATTGTGCTATACCGAATCAGTATCTTTTTGGACCTAAACACTTGATATTTTGCAGATTGAGTAGGTAAGAGGTTTTATGTACAACAAAAACATGTCATTCGAACTTTCGAATAACTCTTGAATCCTATATGGTTTTTTTGCAATATTACAGATTTCATGTTTTTTTTTACTTCATTAATTATGCATTATTTTTTAATTTAATTAAAATTTCCAAGTAACACAAAGTTTATTGACCAGCGTCGGCAAGTAGAACTACGTCTATGTCGCACAAATCTACGTGAAGTTTCGCCGCTTCGTGCGTTAGACACGACGCTCTACGAAGCCGATTCCAGCCCCTTTCCAAAGCTCGATATTTACTGGCGGGTACTGTACTCAGTGTTTCTGTTTCAGCTAAACATCCCCCTAAGCCTGCCGCATGTACCAGGAGCGCACGGCGCCGCGGCGGCTTGCGGCTCGTACGAGGATGACCCCGTACCGCTCCGCGTGCACGACTGCAGCCTCGATCTGTACATAGCGTGCGATCAACGCGGCTTGTTGTGTGTGTGTCACCATTATTTGTATAAGGTAGGTAATGCGATTTACACCAGACAACAGACACAAATAAATGCCACTTTTTTCCGAAGTAAGTCCGACCGCTATCGTCTATCTGAGTGCTGATGATGATGCAGTCTAAGTTGAAAGTTTGGAAGTTAACTTGGAAGGTTTGTCAGTTTCTACTCGCCATCGTATCGGAACGCTAAATTGCTTGGTGGAACTTATTTGCCGGTAGAATGGTTATTTTTTTTTTCAGGCAAAATTTCCACGGTAATAGCAATTTCCGTTGGGGTTTTGTAGCCAACGGTTGAAAGATGGTAGTGGTGATGCCGACTATGTCATTTCGTAAGGCCAAACACATCCAGCATTCTACGGTTGGTACCACGGTTTTAGGGATGACAAGTCTTACTATTGGCCAACCAAATTAGGGACAAAGACCCAATTAACGGCCAACGCAAATTGCTACTAGGGCGGGCGATTATTTTTAAATCGAAAATCGCATCTAGGAAAATTGGAGGCCTGTAATACATAACTTATTCCAGCCCCTTGACGACTCAACGAGTTCTCTGGTACTGGACGACGTGGATTTGAAGGATTCAGGCGTCAACTTCGCGTATTCTGTGACGCTGCTGCATCACGGGTGCGTGGTGCACAGCGTGGTGCCCGACCTGCCGTGGTCTCTGGCCAAGTCTTTGCGGCCTTCGTACACCCTTTATAATGGTAAGATTTGAAGGATTCAGGCGTCAACTTCGCGTATTCTGTGACGCTGCTGCATCACGGGTGCGTGGTGCACAGCGTGGTGCCCGACCTGCCGTGGTCTCTGGCCAAGTCTCTGCGGCCTTCATACACCCTTTATAATGGTAAGATTTGAAGGATTCAGGCGTCAACTTCGCGTATTCTGTGACGCTGCTGCATCACGGGTGTGTGGTGCACAGCGTGGTGCCCGACCTGCCGTGGTCTCTGGCCAAGTCTCTGCGGCCTTCGTACACCCTTTATAATGGTAAGATTTGAAGGATTCAGGCGTCAACTTCGCGTATT
Organism: Oeneis ivallda; assembly: GCA_029955525.1. NCBI lineage: Eukaryota > Metazoa > Arthropoda > Insecta > Lepidoptera > Nymphalidae > Oeneis > Oeneis ivallda. The sequence goes on along the minus strand of JARPMR010000003.1, from coordinate 27,496,826 downwards.
CTGTGACGCTGCTGCATCACGGGTGCGTGGTGCACAGCGTGGTGCCCGACCTGCCGTGGTCTCTGGCCAAGTCTCTGCGGCCTTCGTACACCCTTTATAATGGTAAGATTTGAAGGATTCAGGCGTCAACTTCGCGTATTCTGTGACGCTGCTGCATCACGGGTGCGTGGTGCACAGCGTGGTGCCCGACCTGCCGTGGTCTCTGGCCAAGTCTCTGCGGCCTTCGTACACCCTTTATAATGGTAAGATTTGAAGGATTCAGGCGTCAACTTCGCGTATTCTGTGACGCTGCTGCATCACGGGTGCGTGGTGCACAGCGTGGTGCCCGACCTGCCGTGGTCTCTGGCCAAGTCTCTGCGGCCTTCGTACACCCTTTATAATGGTAAGATTTATCTAGTAACGAGATTAAACGGGATAACTTTTCTATATACTATAAACAAGCATTTGCCCGTGTAGAGTTTGGTTTTCAAAAAATCTCGCAGGAACCCTCTGTTTTTCCGGGATAAAAGGCTGTCTTATATAGTTAATATAAAAGGAAAAGTTGACTGACTGACTGACTGATCTATCAACGCACAGCTCAGAGTACTGGACGGGTCGGACTGAAATTTGGCATACAGACAGCTATTATGACGTAGGCATCCGCTAAGAAAAGATTTTTGAAAATTCAACCCCTAAGGGGGTAAAATAGGGGTTTAAAAAATTGTCTGCCATAAATCCCGAACTACTGCTGAAAATGTTATTCAGTTTTCAGCAGTGGATAGTCTGATCTTGCGGGAAGTTTTAGTATAAATTGGCTGTACTATGGTGATTTAGTTCGGAATTCACGATTTTTCTTTGCATTTTGTACTTGAGGTACAAGGTACCGAACCACTTACAACTTGGCTTACAAGACATGTTGTGCCGACTCCACAAAGCGTGGGACAAGGGCAAGGAGATGATGATGATGATGATTTTGTACTTAAGGTATAAGTTGTTGCCACGTTTGTATGGAATATGTAATTGATACTTTAAGGCAGTGATAACCTAGTGGTTAGGACTGTGGTCTCCTATTCGAGGGGTCGCAGGTTCGATCCCGGGTACGCAGGAACCTTTTGAAGGACCTTTGACTTTTCGGAGTCAAGTGCGTTTAAGCAATTGAATATCACTTTCTTCAACGGTGAAGGAAACATCGTGAGGAAACCTGCACATCTGAGAGTTCTTCATAATGTTCTTGAAGGTGTCTGAAGGCCACCAATTCGCAATGAGCCAGCGTGGTGGACTATGGCCTATAACCCTTCTCTGAGAGGAGAAATATATATGCTCAGTAGTGAGCCTTTGAATGGTTGCTAATGATGACTTTAAGGCAATATTTCCTTGCAGACAACCATCTCCTCGTGAACATTCCAATGCTGTTCACCCACATCATAGACATAAGCCCCCACCACGAGCCGTGTTGCCACATCGTCGTCCCCGGGGACCCCAGTGACTCCGGCCCTAGCCTGGCCCCGCTGCTCGGCTGGGGACCCCACGCCATGGTGGACCTCAACACGCTGGACGTGCTCAGTGTCGGGGTCACGGAAAAAGATCTGACGTCGACCTTCAAGAGCGACACGGTGATCGAAAATAAACTGGCCATCATGCATTATGTGATACAGCACGAGGGTAATATGGAACTGGCTGATGAGGTGCGTTAACCATTACTTCTTTTTCAACAGATAGACGTCCACTGCTAGACTACACTAGCGGCACGCTATGATGGCCGGTTTGACGTTTGTCCGCTCATGAAGTTCCGTATTAATTGATAACGACTTTGAAGGAAATAATTGTATTACTTTATTGACGATAGTGATGTGCAGAGATTCATAAATTTTATCGAATGTAGTTTTAGGTTTAGGACTCAAAATTTATTTATTAAATTGATTTCTAAAATGTATACAAGTGTAGAAAAATCAGTTTGCACCATTTAAGGGGTGAATGTACTTGTGAATATGAACAATTTTCACTATGTGGACAAACCTCTGAAATCGCAAAAAAATATCAGCTGTTTCATACAAAAGGTAAAATTTTTATTTTTATATGATATATACCACAACTCGGCATTTGGTTTTCTAAATTGAAAATTTTTAAAAATGGAATCTAATACGATCGTCACATAGGATCGCTGGCTAGCACAACTACTACCTCCGGCAAACTCGCGTCAATGCTCAATGCAAAACAAAGCAGTTTCGAATTGACGTTGCTTCGAAAAGTATAAACTGTCAGTGCAATGCGATTGTGATATAGTTTTGACCTGGCTTTGGATTTCAAATATTGATACTGCATTACTGTTGACCCTTGCTCGTGATAGCAGTGACGACAGTGAAAATAGTAGTATGGACGAATCTGATTAATTATGGCCTTTTGTGGCACCTTTTTTGGTATCTTTTGTATTCATATGTTTCTTGTGTGCATATAAAGTATGTATATTCATTTTCATTCAAATATTCAGTTCGTTCAAATAAATTAAATAAACATATACATTTTTGTTTTATTAAACCTATTTAATCAGGTACAAAAACAAAACTTAATTGTTTTTTGTTCGAGAATAAATTGACATTCCACATCACTATTGTAATGTGTCAAACCGGCCATCATAGCGTGCCGCTAGTGTAAGGTCTTGCATGGACTTCCGACAAAGGCGCTGGCTACATCCAGCGGCTCTCTGCGATTCGTCTCATGCTGTTAGTCCACCTCCTAGTAGGGGGTCTGCCAGCTCTGCGCTATCTGGTGTGGGATCGCCACTCCAGCTCCTTTGGGCCCCAACGACCATCGATTCTTCGAACTAAGTACTCCGCCTGATTCCACTTTAGCTTCGCGACTCGCGAAGTTCATATGGCGACGAATGGTAAAAATGCGTGGGCTGTTCCAAAATGATTGATTGATGATTTGTGTACAACAACAAACATAAACATTCGCTTCCAGTTGATATCGTGGCTGTGCCTCAACCAGCACGACGGGCTGGGCGGGCTGCAGCGCGTGATGCAGGAGTACCTGGTGGGCAGCACGTACGCGGTGACGCGCCGCTCGCTGCCCGCCTCCGCCGTGCCGCTCATGAACTGGCTGCCGTTCACGCTGCACCTGAAGTTTGCCGATGTCAAGGTATATGATATCGTGGCTGTGCCTCAACCAGCACGACGGGCTGGGCGGGCTGCAGCGCGTGATGCAGGAGTACCTGGTGGGCAGCACGTACGCGGTGACGCGCCGCTCGCTGCCCGCCTCCGCCGTGCCGCTCATGAACTGGCTGCCGTTCACGCTGCACCTGAAGTTTGCCGATGTCAAGGTATATGATATCGTGGCTGTGCCTCAACCAGCACGACGGGCTGGGCGGGCTGCAGCGCGTGATGCAGGAGTACCTGGTGGGCAGCACGTACGCGGTGACGCGCCGCTCGCTGCCCGCCTCCGCCGTGCCGCTCATGAACTGGCTGCCGTTCACGCTGCACCTGAAGTTTGCCGATGTCAAGGTATATGATATCGTGGCTGTGCCTCAACCAGCACGACGGGCTGGGCGGGCTGCAGCGCGTGATGCAATTTTTTAAATTTTCCCTTCAAATTTACGAGATGGGAAGCTTTCAAAGTGGAGATTGAATTCGAGGCTCTATGTCAAAAACGGCTATATATTGAAAGCTGAAACATAAGTATAATTTGAGTTATATCCTGTACTTGATCAACAAATAGTAAATAACTGGCATAAGTCAATTTTGGTCGTCATGTATCGATTGAATGAATTTAGGAATTATGGGATACCGTTACCGCGAAGTTTCAGTTCGGGCCACTACAACCACAAGTAAGTAAGTTTCGATAATAATTTAAATTAATGAAGGTATTGTGAAACAAAATAATAATATTATAATTAGTACACAAAAACCCACAGAAGTCCCCACTTAAGACTGCTTGAATAAAGAACTGTACCCATTGTCACCAGGCGGGCAACGCGAGCGTGTGCGTGTCGGTGTGCGCGCTGTGGCGCGGCGCGGCGGCGGCCGTGGTGCTGGCGCCGCGGCAGCGCGTGGCGCAGTTCGCCGAGGACGCGTGGACGCGGCTGTGGGCCGCGCTGTGCGCGCTCGCCGCGCCGCGCACCCGGCTGCGGCCCGACCACGTGCGGGACAGGCTCGCCGTCACCTTGCACTGCTATCAGGTCACTCTCACACCTAACTTCGTTCCTCCAACACAAACGTCTTCAAAAAAATAAATTTTTCACTGACGTTTAGTAGACTAAATGACTAAACAAATGTTTCATAACCAAGAATTCAATGTTTTGTGTAACAGCCGGAAGCTCTATCCCGCTGCAGCACGCCCATGTCGCCCACGGGCCCGCCGCTGCCCACGCGGCGGCCGTCCCTCGCGGCGCAGGACTCGCTGCCCTTCATGGAGCTCGACGTGTGCACGACGAGCAAGCAGGAGCATGTCATTGCTGCGGTAAGATACTATTTGTTGAAGCGCTATCCCGCTGCAGCACGCCCATGTCGCCCACGGGCCCGCCGCTGCCCACGCAGCGGCCGTCCCTCGCGGCGCAGGACTCGCTGCCCTTCATGGAGCTCGACGTGTGCACGACGAGCAAGCAGGAGCATGTCATTGCTGCGGTAAGATACTATTTGTTGAAGCGCTATCCCGCTGCAGCACGCCCATGTCGCCCACGGGCCCGCCGCTGCCCACGCGGCGGCCGTCCCTCGCGGCGCAGGACTCGCTGCCCTTCATGGAGCTCGACGTGTGCACGACGAGCAAGCAGGAGCATGTCATTGCTGCGGTAAGATACTATTTGTTGAAGCGCTATCCCGCTGCAGCACGCCCATGTCGCCCACGGGCCCGCCGCTGCCCACGCGGCGGCCGTCCCTCGCGGCGCAGGACTCGCTGCCCTTCATGGAGCTCGACGTGTGCACGACGAGCAAGCAGGAGCATGTCATTGCTGCGGTAAGATGCTATTTGTTGAAGCGAAGTTCCCAATGATCCGGAAGAATAATTCCGCTGCATCGCGTGGCGTTTTATCGGCCATATGAGTGAGCGAGAGAGTTCTTCGCTTGTCCTGACTTTTAAGCCGTCACTGAGCCGTCTTAATGAGCGAAAGCTACGCTAAAGTTGAGTAGTTATATTCGGTACCATCCGAGCTTCAGCTTCTATACGAGTACGATTTTGTAACTTGTACCTAATACTGATTTCTACGCTAATTTACGGGTGCTTTGGCCCCCTTAATGTGTTCGGCCCCCAGGCATTAAATAATTGATTTAATCTGCCCCACATGATTTTTTTTCTTAATGAAGACCAAAATTTATTTGGAACAAATTAAAGAATGTTGCATAGTCCTTACGGTAGTAAGTACATACTTTGTTTATGGGTAGATCTGCGATGGGGGCGGGAATGCGATTGCAGATGGTAATAAACCAAATAAATAAATGGTCGCTCCTAGGTAGCAGTTTATAGCGATAAAGTATAAACTCATGCATAACGTCCGAGTATCCGAAGTAATACTACTAAACTAGCGGCACGTTATGATGGCCGGTTTGACACATTACAATAGTGATGTGGAATGTCAATTTATTCTCGAACAAAAAACAATTAAGTTTTGTTTTTGTACCTGATTAAATAGGTTTAATAAAACAAAAATGTATATGTTTATTTAATTTATTTGAACGAACTGAATATTTGAATGAAAATGAATATACATACTTTATATGCACACAAGAAACATATGAATACAAAAGATACCAAAAAAGGTGCCACAAAAGGCCATAATTAATCAGATTCGTCCATACTACTATTTTCACTGTCGTCACTGCTATCATCACCTACATTAATAATTATATGTTCGTTTTCTATAATATTATCTATTTTCACATCTCTTTCATAATCTTCCCTTATTAATTTAACAGTTCTATTCACAACCTTTTCCCAGTCTCCTTTAGTCACATGTTCACAAGCTTCTTCTAATAATTTTAGCATTTTTTTTGTGGTAAATGGGGGTTCTGTATTGTGTCTTGCAGCATATCCCTTAATTTGAGCCCACACCAACTCAATCGCATTATACTCACAATGGTAAGGCGGTAACCGTATAACTCTGTGCCCATGTTCTAATGCTATTTCGTCAATGACGTATCGGATCTTGGTTGGTTTGTTTTCTTTTAAAAGACGTACTAATTCCGCTTTTAACATATTCATGTTTGCATCTACGCCATTTTTACGAAGCCATGCGACGATATCAGCTTTCTTTTGGGATTGGGCAGGTGGCTTGTCAATTTGCATCGAGTGGTATGGGGCGTTGTCCATAATTATAATAGATGGTTCAGGGAGGCTACACAACATTGAGGTAAACCATTCAGTAAACTTTTCTCCATTCATGTCTTCATGATAGTCTCCAGTGGTTTTTGACGCAAAAGCCATGAGAGAACCTTCGACAAACCCGTTGATGGTTCCGGCGTGACAAATTATAAGTCGCGATCCTTTTCCTACAGGAACTTTGGAAGTAGATGCTGCTGTGTCATCGTTCCAAGAACGGCCTACAGTATGGTTAGCATTAAGCCATGTTTCATCCAAGAACACAACATTTTGCCAATTTTTGATTTCTTTCACTTGCCGTAAAAAAGTATACCTTGCCATCGCTATATCAAATCTTTCCATCAATATTTTGCGTTTGTTACATTTTTTGTATCGAAATCCAATGGTCTTCAAAATCTTCGTTAAAGAACTTTCCCCACCGAAGAATAATCCAGCTTCCTTCAGTGAATGCACCAACTTTTTTCTTGTTGGATACTCCTTCTGTAAATAGTAGCCGTAAACATGTCTTCGGATAGCATCGGCATCAAAGCTATCGATGCCTACGACTGGTTTTGCTCGTTTTCTCTTTTTTGGTGTGTGAAGTTTATTTTCTTCTGTGCCAGTCTCGCCATATTTTTTTTTAGTTATCCGTCTAACAGTTCGTTGTCCAATATTAAGCGCATCAGCTACGCGTTCAACCACTGACGTTATAGGTAAAATTGGCCCTCCATTTTGAGCTTCACGATCGAAATAGTTACGAAGGCGTATTACGAACTCACGTGTCTGACTATTTAGAACAGTTCTCTGCGTACGTTCGGTCATATCGACGAAATCCACAACAAAGGGCTTGAACAGAGTCCAAATTAACGAGCAAGGGTCAACAGTAATGCAGTATCAATATTTGAAATCCAAAGCCAGGTCAAAACTATATCACAATCGCATTGCACTGACAGTTTATACTTTTCGAAGCAACGTCAATTCGAAACTGCTTTGTTTTGCATTGAGCATTGACGCGAGTTTGCCGGAGGTAGTAGTTGTGCTAGCCAGCGATCCTATGTGACGATCGTATTAGATTTCATTTTTAAAAATTTTCAATTTAGAAAACCAAATGCCGAGTTGTGGTATATATCATATAAAAATAAAAATTTTACCTTTTGTATGAAACAGCTGATATTTTTTTGCGATTTCAGAGGTTTGTCCACATAGTGAAAATTGTTCATATTCACAAGTACATTCACCCCTTAAATGGTGCAAACTGATTTTTCTACACTTGTATACATTTTAGAAATCAATTTAATAAATAAATTTTGAGTCCTAAACCTAAAACTACATTCGATAAAATTTATGAATCTCTGCACATCACTATCGTCAATAAAGTAATACAATTATTTCCTTCAAAGTCGTTATCAATTAATACGGAACTTCATGAGCGGACAAACGTCAAACCGGCCATCATAGCGTGCCGCTAGTTTAGTATAACTTCCGAGTATCCGAACGCCCGCGCGCCTACCGCGGCCGCCGGCTTGCGCATTGGTTGCCGTCGGCCATTTTGTCAATCGATTTTGTTAAGCGTTCTCTCAGTGACTGTCGTTCTCGCCTTAACCTTAATAATTGGAACGAAGTTCCTTATCGCGCGTTGCGAAAGGGGGCTAGACGGAAAAAATTAAGACCAAAAGATGTAACGACACTTTTATACATTTTTTGATGGCCTAAAAATATCTTATTTAATAATTTCAACGAGTTGTGCATCGCTCCCGTGGCGCAATTGGCTCGCGTGCGGCTGTTAACCGAAAGATTGGTGGTTCGAGCCCACTCGGGGGCGCGCAATTTTATTTTCATTTTTTATTTTATTAATTTATTTTAATTTGAATATTTTATAAAATCGATATTTAGGCTTCCCTGGGGTCATTTTGATTTTTATCGATAAAAAAATCATGATAAAAAATGTATACCCGAATAATTATTTTCTTTATACCTCGAATAGAACTTGAAATTAATATTTTATAATAATAACTTCGCTCCTATCTGGTGTCCCACGACACCACACGACTTTTTATAATATTTTCTTGTATCTATCGAAAGAACACGCAGATATTTTGTCTTTTCTAAAAAGTTATACTATTATTAATAAAAGAAAGTGCCCGCCGCGTCTGTCTGTCTGTTCGCGATAAACTCAAAAACTACGGAACGGATTTTCATGCGGTTTACACCAATAGATAGGCTAGGATAGGATTCATGAGGAAGGTTTTAGTGTAGAATTTATTATGATTTTGTGTGAATTGGTTAAAATATGACGATAATTGTTGAAAATGCCGGAAAAAGTCTAGCTGTCTGAGAGCTTTCATCGAAAACGATGCCTAATCCCTTTGAGATATAACAATACAATGTAAGGTGGTGGTATGGTGGGATAGGTCGTCTATACATAAAAATCCGCGATGGCATATATCTATCTTTTAAGGATAGCTTACTATACCCATTTTAACTTCTAAAAAAATGGTCACGTACAATGTGGTAGGTACCTAATTGGAAATCTATTTAGATGGATACAGTATTAATCCTTATCAACTTAAATACGTTAGTTGCCATAAGCATTTCATGCACATTATGATAATCCTTACATAGTGCTTGGGACTGTGGTCTCCTATTCGGGGGGTCGCAGGTTCGATCCCGGGTACGCACCTCTGACTTTCGGAGTCAAGTGCGTTTAAGCAATTAATTATCACTTGCTTCAACGGTGAAGGAAAACATCGTGAGGAAACCTGCACACCTGAGAGTTCTTCATAACGTTCTTGAAGGTGTAAGAAGTCCGCCAATTCGCATTGGGCCAGCGTGGTGGGCTATGGCCTATAACTAGTGGTTCGCCCCGAACTGAGACCTCGCGGTAACGGTTTCCCATTATTACTTATTCATTCAATAGATACATGACGATCAAAATTGACATTATTATTATGCCCGTTTTCACCAACCATACCTAAATCATCCCCTTTGTAGCCCCTAAATACAATCCTAACATCCCAATGTCATTTTCACCTTTAGTTGTCCCGTAGAGGTTCGTAATAACAAAGTTGACAGAAAGTGTCAACTAACTTAACATAGGTAGCCCGTAAAGGTTAGGGAACTGTTATAGTGAAATCCTCAAGGCCTCAATCAAACTTAGGTATAGTTTTTTGGAACATTCAAATTAAATTACTTGTACACAGCGTCAACTATCGACACGATCAGAAAACATGTAAAAACAAACTGCAACGTGAAGTTTTATTGATGTTTGCTAAATGACTAAATAATAATTTTAATTGAATGATAATATGTTACATATAGCTGCATTTGCTATAAATGAGATGAGAGCGCCATCTATTGACATCATTGTGAAGTTCTGTTGTTGCTGCTCATTAAAAGTTAAATAATTTAGTTTCCTTATTACATTTATCTAATTTTAGTATTTGTTGTTCAAGTACATGATATTACGCTTAAATTATAAAACTTTCAAGGAACAGCTCTCAATGGTTATTCCGTTGTGAGGTCAAATATAATCTCCACTTTGAAAGCCCCCCATTTCGTCAATTTTAGGAAAAAAATTAAAAAAAAAATACTTTTGTACTCTGTTCCAAATTATCTTTAAAATGAGGTACTGCAACTCTATGAAATGCAAAAATTTTTTTTTGTTTCGCATTCGCTTCTATGAGAGCCCCCCTGAAATAAAGATTTTTATAACTTTTTAAGCCATTTTCGGCTGGAGGCCATCGGTTTACATATTATATCTCAAATTGAAGTAATTACGTTCAGTAATTTAGAAGTTATAAGGCTCTGACAGACGGACGGACGGACGGACGGACAAGTGCAAATTCACTCAAGTAGACTCAAAGACCTTCGCTTCGCTCGGTCGATAAACCTTGTCTGAGATGAGACCTGCGCTCAGTAGTGAGCCGTTGATGGGTTGCTAATGATGATGATATAAAAAGGAACGCGCGCGAAAATAAAGCCAAATATTCGACGTAAAAAGCTGATACGCGACCCTACGACAGTAAAAACAATATGTAGGCATAATATATTATGCTCTGCTACCCGTGCGAAGCCGGGGCGGGACGCTAGTACTAAATAATCATCAATAGCCATAACAGTCCACCGCTGGACTAAAGGCCTCTCCCAAGGGGAGGGTTTGCCCATAATCACCACGCGGGGCAGACGGGTTGGTGATCGCAGTAGATGGCAGTAGTAGCACGTCAGAGGACGCTGCTTAGCACAGAGGACGCTGCTGTACTAAATAATAATAATAATAAATAATAATAATAATAGCCTTTATTCAGACAAAAGAATATTTACAAAATAATAATCTTAAGTTGACGACTCTGCAGAGTCGATGACATCGACAACTTCGTCTGTTTGCCCAACTTTGGCAAAGGCCTCCTCCGTTTCTTTCCACTCTACTCGATTTATAGCTTTCCTTGTCCATAGTTTTCCTGCTATCGCCTTTATCTCGTCTTCCCACCTTCGAATCTGTCTGCCTCGTTTCCTTTTCCTATTTCTAGGGTACCAAAACACTATGCTTCATGATATGAAAAATATGATGAATTCATTATATGCACTAAACAAACATGGGATTAAATAAAGATACTTCCACATGTGTAAACTAATATAGAACCTGCGCGCGGTGAGCGTCCACCTCATGACGGAGAGTAGCACCGGCGGGTCGGGCGGGTCGGGCGCGCTGGAGAGCGGCGTGCACGCGCTGGCCACGCGCTGGGCGGCCGCGCAGCTGGACGCGGCGCGCGCGCTCTGCCGCGCCGTGACGCGCGCGGCCGCCGCCGTGCCGCAGCCACACCAGACGCGCGGCTTCCCCTTCATGTACGCCGCTGTCTGTAGTGCTCGTGCTTGTCTATGGCCAGTCATTTTGTTTGCGTTTTTGTTGCGCCATATTGGATTAAACACCAATCAGAGCGATATCGATACGTCACGTCTATCTTCAAACTTTGGCAAAGTAAGCTATAAAAACACATAGAGGTGACGTCACGAACGACGCCATAACACCGGCGAGCGTTTTTGTGTCCATTTAAAACCTACACCGGTGTCTGTAGTGCTCGTGCTAGCTTGTCTATGGCCAGTCATTTTTTTGCGTGTTTGTTTGCGCCATGTTGAATTAAACACCAATCAGAGCGATACGTCACATCTATCTTCAAACTTTGGCAAACTAATCTATAAAAAAATATACGGGGTGACGTCACGAACGACACCATAACACTGGCGAGCGTTTTTGCGTGAATTTTAAAATTACGCCGGTGTCTCTAGTGCTTGTGCTAGCTTGTCTATGGCCAGTCATTTTTTTGCGTTTTTGTTTGCGCCATATTGGATTAAACACCAATCAGAGCGATATCGATACGTCACGTATATCTTCAAACTTTGGCAAACTATATAAGCTATAAAAAAAATGTAGAGGTGACGTCACGAATGACACCATAACACCGGCGAGCGTTTTGTGTTAATTTAAAAAACTATGCCGGTGTATGTAGTGCTCGTGTTACCTTGTCTATGGCCAGTCATTTTTTTGCGTTTTTGTTGCGCCATATTGGATTAAACCAATCAGAGCGATATCGATACGTCACGTCTATCTTCAAACTTTGGCAAACTAAGCTATAAAAAAATGTAGAGGTGACGTCACGTATGCCACCATAACACCGGCGAGGGTTTTTGCGTGAATTTTAAAACTACGCCGGTGTCTGTTAGTGCTCGTGGTAGCTTGTCTATACCCAGTCATTTGTTTGCGTTTTTGTTTTGCGTCCAAAACTTAAACTTGGTTTTTTTGTTTTTTTTTTTGAACTCGCATTTTTTTGGTAAGTATTTTGTGTGGGCTTGTTGTGATTTTGTTTTATCGGCTTTATGGTGTCTGTGGCGGGTATTGAATTTGACCCTGTCTTTGCTAAAAAGGGCTCAGAAGGGCTTAAACTCCTGAGCTGCAGAGCCGGTTGAAAAATTATTTGATTCTGCTTGGTTTTGTTTCTTTGTACTTATCTGTTCTCTATTGAATTCGTTTGCGTTTGCCATTTAGGAACGTTCCCTTTTCGTTTCGCTATATTTTGGTGCTATTTTCGATCACTCAGCGATTATTTTTATGAATGTCCTTACAGAAACTGGATGCAGTTTTGTTTTGGGTAGAGAAGGCTTCATTCTCATTTTTTAGGGTTCCGTACCCAAAGGGTACCAACGGGACCCTATTACTAAGCCTACGCTGTCCGTCCGTCCGTCCGTCCGTCCGTCCGTCCGTCCGTCCGTCCGTCCGTCCGTCCGTCTGTCAGCGGGCTGTATTTCGTAAACCGTAATAGATAGACAGATGAAATTTTCACATATTATGTATTTCTATTGCCGCTATAACAACAAATAGGTAATAAAAATTAAATTAAATTAAAAAATTAAATTAAAATATTTCCATGGGTACATGAAAATATTTTAATTTAATTTTTTTTTAACGGAACCCTAAAAGAGCGAGGCCCGACTCGCACTTGGCCGATTTTTTTAGCTTTATTGTTGCTTATAAAGGTTTCGTTTTCGCTTTCATTTCAGTTCCATTAATTTCCCGATGTTATTGTGTGTGTTTATATTGTTATGTTTTGGGTTTATAGTTTGCTCTTGTAAAGCGTTCAGGGACCCTACCACCAACGTTTATATGTTGTATTATATGAATATTGTTTTGACATATCATACAATGACGACCTTATGTCACATTAAGGTGTTCATATCGAAACAACATTGAAATGATACTTTAAGGTGGATTATACGGGTCTGCCCGCAAAATTCAAATTTAATTTGGTTTTTCGCAATTTGTAAACTAATGCGACAAAGTAGGCTTATGGCATTCTAATTTAAGAAATTAAAGAAATTAGTCCGAGTATAGAGTTTGACGTGAGTTACTCACAAATTAGTCGATATTCTTAAACTGAACCCTTTCAAGTAAAGATTTTTATATAAACCTGTGAAGATGATACTGCCATCGTCGCAATTAGAATGCCATAAGCCTACTTTGTCGTATTAGTTTACAAATTGCGAAAAACCAAATTAAATTTGAATTTGGCGGGCAGACCTGTATAATCCACCTTAAAGTACCTAGTATCATTTCAATGTTGTTTCGATATGACCACCTTAATGTGACATAAGGTCATCATTGTATGACATGTCAGAACAATACTCATATAATACAACTTTTAAACATTGGTGGTAGGGTCCCTGTTGTACATTCCCCATCCCCTGTTGTACTGTTGGTGTTCCAGCGATGAGATGGACGCGACGCACGCGCTGGTGCTGCTCAAGCTGCTGGAGCAGTACTACTTGGCGACGGACGGGATCGCGTTCCCGCTGCCGCAGGGCTTCAGCTCGTTCTTCACGTACCTCGGCTACCGCGCGCTGCCCTTCCACGCCTTCGCGCAGTACGTGCACCGGAGCGTGTTCGAGCTGCAGATCGACGTGCTCAAGGCGATCATTGCGAGTGAGTCCCAATATACAACGTGTACTGAAAGTCCGAAAAACTACTGCAGGGTACCTTTGTACCTTTCATATATAACTTCAGTACAAGCATTGGACTCTCAGCCCTTTTAGTTTTTGAGTAAACCATACACTGAAAGTTTTCACCAATAACCTTAGCACAACCCTAGAAAACATAACGCGTCGGTATACCTACTACCGCGCGCGTTGTAACCTATTCACGGTTAATCATAGGGTTATCACAAGTAAGCGCATTAATATCAATTGAATAAGTTTGTATGGTAATAAAAATGTGCTTATTTCTATTCAATATTTTTATAGATGTTTCTTTATTAGCTACACACACGTACCCTGCAGTCATTTTTCGGACTTTCAGTATCTACACGTTGTATATCACTCGGATGAACAATATCGAGCCACACAGCATATTAAGAACTTTTCTTACCCTCATTTTGTGCCTTGGACTGTCAGAATTTTGCCGATTCATAGGTTCTATTCTGGAACTCACCGAAAAACACATCGATAATTCAAGCCGTCTTCAGCTATTCAAGCTCCGCGTGGTACTGCCGCGTGGAGCTGCCCCTGTAGCCAAGTAACACTTGGTCTATTCGTTGTGTCTATTCTCTATCTACGATAGTTGTCACTTTAAGTTTTAGCTAGAGCTAGACTAGATGGCGCTGTAGCTGATCAAAGACAGAAGTGTTTTGATAATATTTCGCGGCATTTTGTAGTGTTTTTTTTAGCATTTAATACATTTATAATACAATACAACGCAGGTTATAGCTACACTCAGGGGGGTGAAAGTTCCATACAATGATCGCACTCACACACATGGGTATCGCAATTCGCTAGTTGAGTTGAGTTTGCTTTTGTTCCGAGTGTGCTCCGAGATCGTCTCGTTGAGCCCTCGTCGAGCAAGCAAATTGCGATACATCCCGCAGTGCTCGCGGCTCGCGTCTTCCGCCGCCCGTTCCCCGGTGCCAGTGGTACTCGCCGCACTCGTGCGGCTTGAGGAAGCGGCCGGGTTCGACCCGCGTCGGCGCCCCTGCGCCCCGCCCGCGAAAACTGCGCGGCCTTAATCCCGTTCTTTTTCGTGGAAAAAGACACAGGATTCTTGTACACGTACCGTCATACCTCATACCGCGCGGGGTTGATCGAGTGTGTACGCGGGCGCCTAAGCTGGGTCTCCCTTAGGGGTCTCGCCTGGCTGGGTTGCACGCGATTGCGCTCGGTCGCCCTGCAAGGGACGCACGTACGTAACGTACAACAACCCGCCATAAACGATGTCGGACGAACATCCCCGACCGCAACGTTCGGGACGCGGCCGAACGGGTATCCCGCGCTCAGTAGTGCGTCGCGATATCCTGGATCATTCGATCACACCGTTCGCCGCTGCTGAAACACGCCGCCCCACGCCGATGCAGACGGCGCCACCACGCCGCCTTTCGGACCCCACGTCCTCGAGCAGCGAGGACAGCTCCGATGACGCCGCACCGCAGCCGATCACTGCCGCCGGAACATTGGCTCCGGCAGGTGAGTTGGCCAAGCGCGCGCGCCCGAGTTCGTCCTCCTCGGGGAATACCGACGGCCAGGAGGACAAGCGGACGAAGCTGTCCTCCCGCTTCGCCCTACGTCCATACCACTCATCAGACGAGTCGCCGCGGTCACCCAGCCCAGCGACTCGCCCCCGCGCTCGAGAGGTGCTCCCCCCGCCCCCGCGGATTACCCCCACACCGCAGCCGGAGGTGCGCCCCCCGCCCTCCGCCCCCGCGCCCGCAGGTGAGACGGCAAGTCATGCCGTCCCTGTCGCGCGCACACCTACCACCGACGCGACGGCACACATCGCCGTCCCTGTCGCGCGCTCGCCGACGATCGATGCGACGGCACATAGCGCCGTCCCACCCACACAATCAACTGCATCGACCTCTCAAGCGGGGTCCGCAAGCTGGCCGAAGGACTCGACCAGCTATGCGGGCCTCGCCTCGCCCGTACCGATGGACCTGACTCGGCCGCACTCCCCTCTGCCAAGCACGTCCTACGCCGCGGCGGCCGCGGTGCCGTCCGCGCCACGCCGCACTCCACCGCCCGCCGAACACCGCTCGACCCAGCAAGCGGGCAGTGCGGCCCCGCCTGCTGCGCCAGCGGCCGGCCAGCCGCAGCAACCTCCCCGCTCACAGTACCCGCCGCTAGTAGTGGAGTGCCTTCCCAACTGGACGAGGCACTTCCAGGCCATCCGGCGCGACCTGGGATTCGCGCCGAACGCCAGGCCATTGGGCAGGGGAGTCCGCTTCCTGCCGCAATCCGCCGACGAGTTCCGGGCTGTGCAGCGGTACCTAACCCAGGCGGCGCTCCAGGACAGTACCATCTCATGGTACTGTTACAGCCCGGCCACCGAACGCCCCGCCAAGGTGGCGGTGAGAGGCCTGCCAATGGACACACCGCCGGAGGAGGTGGTCGAGGCCCTCAAGCGTATCGGCTTTCCCGCTGAGAGCGCCCGAGCCATCCCGCCGAAAGTCGGCAAGCACGGCTGCACCTACTTCGTGCAGCTGGCGCACATGTCCTCCGAAGAGCTCCGCCAGCTGTACGCTGTGACGGAGCTGTTGTGCATGCCTATGGTGACCGTCGAGGCCTGGCGCGGAGGTACCAAACCGCCCCAGTGCCACCGGTGCCAGGCATATGGACACTCGTCCCTAAACTGCCACCGACCCTTCAAATGCATCCGGTGCGCAGGCGCCCACTCGGTGCAAGTCTGCCCGCACCCGCGCGATGGCACGCCCACCTGCGCGAACTGCGGGCAAAGTCATGCCGCCAACGACCGCCGGTGCCCGCATTACAAGCGAGAGGCGCGGAGGAGAGGCATCGCCTTGCCTCCGCCCCCGCCACGGGCACCCAGCCGTCCTCGCCCGCAGCCACGCGCAGAGGGCGCGCAGGCGACCGCCGCGCCGCGCGCTCCTCATCACCCGCGAGAGCCGCCCCGTCTAACGCCGCTGGGGGCTCCACCACCACTCTCCCAGCGGCAGCCAACCCACCCACCGAGCGGGGACAGGCGCTGCGCGGTAGGCGCAGGAAACGCAACCGCGGCCGCCGTCCCGCTCGCAACGAGCCAGCCGCCGCCTCCACGCCTCAGCCGAGGCAAGCGAGGCAAGCGCCCACGCAACCGGCCGCGCAGGTGCAATCCCAGGCGCCTGCGCCGACACGACCTGCGCCGACTCAACCTGCGCCGACTCAGTCGGCGCCGGCCCAACCGGCGCCGACCCAATCGGCCCCGACCGCCCCCGCCGCTACAGCCCGGCCACATTCGCCGACGCCTGCCGCTTCTCGGGAGCAAACTCGCCGCTCGCAGCGGATTGCTCCTGAGAGGGCGCAGGCGCAAGCTCGCGTGCAGCAGCAAGCGCGCGAGCAACAACCTGCACCTTCACGCGCTGCACCGCGCGCCGCGCCGCGCACTACCCGGCGCGCAGCCCCACCTGCCGAGCAACATACCGCCTCCCAACCGCCTCCCCCCGCACCTCAACAGGGGGAAGCGAGACACAGCCCGGACATCATGGCCATAGTCCGGGTTGTGTTAGAGGCAATAACGACCGGGCTGACTACCTACCTACAAGGACAGGGCGCAGTACAGGCGATCGCAGCAGGGATGGCGGTCTTAGCGCGACTCCCATCCTGCTGAGGGTCCTGTACTGGAACCCGGGCGGCATGGCCACATCCGCGAGCTCACAACGCTCGCCCAGTCGCAGGATGTCCACGTCATCCTCCTGGGCGAGACCAAGCTCGCGGAACACGTCGAGCTCCGTATCCCGAACTTCTTCGTGTACCGGCGCGACGAAGTCTCTCCCCGGGGTCACGCCTTCAGAGGAACGGCGGCCCTGGTGCGGAGGGACATTGTACATGAAGAAGTTGAACACGCACCATACACATCCCTGCGTACGCAGGGAGTGCGTGTTTACGCCGGTGAGGAGGAGCTCCTCCTGTATGCCGCCTACCGACCACCTGCCACGACTTTCTGCAGCACCGACGTCCACACACTCCTCGAGTCGCATGCCCCCACACTAGTCGTGGGTGATCTTAACGCGAAGCACCAAGCCTGGGGCTCGCGCGTCATCACCCCGGCCGGAAGGGCTTTACTCGAGGACAGCGAGCGCCACCAGTACGGTATATTGGGTCCAGGAGCACCGACCAATATACCGTCTAACCCCCACTACCACCCGGACGTCCTGGACATCGTGCTGCACTACCGGATTGACCACCCCATCAGTGTCGAGCCACTCTATGACCTCGACACTGAACACCTGCCGATACTGGTCACGCTTAACCTCCAGCGCGACTTCACCATACCGCGTCCTCCCAGAGCCAAGACCAACTGGGAGAAGTTCGCCGCCGCGCTGTCGGAGCTTGAGCTCGCAGGTCCCATCTCGACCCCAGTGGACGTTGACCGGGCCGCCAACACCATCATGGCGGCCATCCAGACGGCCAAACAGGAGGCCACTACCACCATGCCCCCCACTGGTCGACGTGACCTGCTTTCGAGCTCGCTCCGCGACATGCTCAGCAGGAAGCGCGCCCTGCGCAAACTATGGGCGCGCACTCGCTGTCCGACGGTCAAGCGTGACCTCAACCGTCTTGCACAGGAAGTGAGGCTAGCACTCGGCGCCCGCGAAGATGATGACTGGGAGAAGACCATCGACGCGGCAGCCGAGTCAGAAACATCGCTGTACCACCTGTGCAAGACACTCACCGGATCCGACTCACCCGTCTACCCGCTACTAGACAGCCAGGGTAGGCGAAGATATTCCGCTAGTGACCGTGCCGAGATCATGGCGGAATATATGGAAGTACAATTCACCCCCAACCCACCGGCCAACGACAACGCGTACAGGCACCACACCGAGCTCGACCACCAAGTGCGGGAATTCCTGTCGGCCCAGACTCCTCCGCTCCGGGGGGACGAGTTCATCTCCCCGTCTGAGCTGAGGAAAGCCGTCATCCGTCTCCCCAAACGGAAGGCGGCAGGCTACGACGGAATTCCGGTCGCCGCACTTCAGCAGCTGCCAAGAAGAGCCCTCGTAGCGCTAGCGAGGCTCTTCAATGGCATACTCCGCACCACACACTTCCCGGAGACCTGGAAGCGGGGGAAGGTGATTACCATCCCCAAACCGGGCAAGGACCGCCGCCTCCCAGGGAGCTACCGCCCGATCATCCTGCTGCCGCACATCGCCAAGCTGTTTGAGCGTCTGTTGCTGCGAAGGCTCACCCCGTACGTTCTTTTACGGGACGAGCAGTTCGGCTTTCACAGTAACCACTCCACGACGCTCCAGGTGGCGAGAGGACTCCACCACATCGCCAGTGAGAAGAACAAGGGCCACTGAACCGTCGGGGTCTTTCTCGATATCGAGAAGGCCTTTGACTGTGTATGGCACACCGGACTCCTGGCGAAACTCCTCTCGACCGACCTACCACCCGCGATCGTGCGGCTGGTGGCTTCCTACCTGGACGGGCGGTCCTTCCACGTCTCCGTGGAGGGCGCGGACTCCCAGCCGCGCCCCATCCGTGCCGGAGTGCCCCAAGGCAGCTGCCTCTCTCCGTGCCTGTACGCGTTGTACACCGACGACATCCCTACCCTCGCCGGACACCTGCGCGAGGGGGAGGAAGACGTGCTGTTGTCGCTCTACGCCGACGACAGCGCGTATCTCGCGTCGTCGCACCACCAGATCGTCGCCTGCAACAAGATGCAGCGCTTGTTGGACCTGCTTCCGGAGTGGCTGGACAAGTGGAGGATGGCCGTCAACGTGGGGAAGACGGCCGCGATCCTGTTCGGCACCCGGAAGCCTATACGTCAGCTCCGACTCCGAGGGCAGGACATAGAGTGGCAAACTTCGGTGTGCTACTTGGGGTGCCGCATCGACCTCAGCCTGAACCTGATTCCCATGGTCAACCACGTGGTGAGTCAGGCTAAGGCGGCACTGTCGATGCTGTACCAAGTCCTCACCTCAAGATTATCACCGAAGACCAAGCTCCTCATCTATGGAGCCTATGTCCGCTCCAGACTGACGTACGCGGCCCCAGCCTGGTATGCGTTCTGCTCAGCGTACCAGGCGCGCCGCCTACAGGTCCAACAGAACAAGGAAACGATGTGATCCATCGCGACCTCAAGACGCCCACCGTGGAGGAGTACGTCCGTACACTGGCGCGGCGCATGTTCGCCAGCGCCGACAACGGACCGTACGAGCACCTCCACGGCATCGCACCGCTAGCCAGCCGACCACCGACCGGGCGTCCTCTACCTCGTGAGCTCCTGCGATCGCCACCACCGAGGAGGCACGCAGGCGACCACAGCGACGACGACGCGAGACCCACCGGACTTGACCTCAGCTCCGCGCACGGTGGCGACACCATCGCCCGTAGCGCGGAGCCTACCACCGGACTTGACATCGCCCCGCTCGCGGCGACTATCTGCCCGCCAGCGACGCGGGGCCCCTGGCGATACACTGGCCCCGCGCTCGATGACGACCCTTTCGTCAGTAGCGCGGGGCCCCATACCGAACACGACACCGCTCCGCTCGTGGCGGCGACTTGCCCGCCTGCGACGCGGGGCCCCTGGACCGACACCGGTCCCGCGCACGGCAGCGACTCTATCGCCCGTAGCGCGGGCCCACCCTCTGGACCCGACACCGCTCCGCTCGCGGCGGCGACTTGCCCGCCTGCGACGCGGGGCCCCCGGACCGACACCGGTCCCGCGCACGGCAGCGACTCTATCGCCCGTAGCGCGGGACCACCCACTGGACCCGACACCGCTCCGCTCGCGGCGGCAATCCTGCCCGCCAGCGAGCGGTACCCCCTGAACTGATGTCGGCCCATCGCACGGTGGCGACACCATCGCCCGTAGCGTGGGCCAACACATTGGACACCGCCCCGCTCGCGGCGGCAATCCTGCCCGCCAGCGAGCGGAGCCCTTGAAGCCCCTCCGCAAGGCCCCTGCTCCCCACGGACCAGGAGCCTCAGCCGCCATGGACCTAATTGCCAAGACGGCTGAAAAACTATCACCGGGGAAGTGTTCTTCCCCGCGCCCCGCCCGGGTAATGAGGCCCTGCCTCGAAGCCCGTACCCTCCGCTGGCCACGGCCAGCGAAGACGACCCGTGCTTGCTTGTAGAAAGAGAATAGACACAACGAAGTGTTACTTGGCTACAGGAGCTGTAACTGAAACTAAATAAATATTTATTTACTGTAGTTAGGCTGGAACCACATCTGTGCGCATCGATTCGCATTTTGTCCATACAAAACTGTCATTTTTCATAGAGTCGTGCACGGATCAAATCGGCTTTTCGATGCGTAGGTACACGACTCGAAATGAAAAATGACAGTTTTGTGTGGAAAAAATGCGAATCGATGCGCACAGATGTGGTTCCAGGCTTACTCCACATTCAAGCAAGCAAACACAACAATTTCACTAGGTGGCGCTTTACGATCCACATCAATGTTCATAGCACAAACCTCCTTTATACCAAGACTATGGCACAAACGCACTACAATGGGCGACCTACATCGCGATAGCGAAGTAATAATCTCTACAAGTTTTCTTCTATAGAAAACAGCAAAATTATACGACAAATTGTTCTGTCGTAGGTAAAGATGACAACAAGCGGACAGTAAACAACAAGCTGCGGCTGATACAGCTGGTGGGCGAGGCGCGCGGGCGGCGCGCGCTGGCCGCGTGGCCGAGCCGCGCCGCGCTGCTGCTGCGCGCGCGCGACCACGCCGCCGCGCTTCTCAGCGGCGTCACGGCGCCCACGCGCGACCACGCGCCGCACCGCCCCGTCAAGGACATCGGTACGCTGACAGATGCAGGTCTACGAACAAGCTGCGGCTGATACAGCTGGTGGGCGAGGCGCGCGGGTGGCGCGCGCTGGCCGCGTGGCCGAACCGCGCCGCGCTGCTGCTGCGCGCGCACGACCACGCCGCCGCGCTGCTCAGCGGCGTCACGGCGCCCACGCGCGACTACGCGCCGCACCGCCCCGTCAAGGACATCGGTACGCTGACAGATACACGTCTACGAATAAAAGGCTACGGCTGATACAGCTGGTGGGCGAGGCGCGCGATGGCCGAGCCGGTTGACGCTTAGGATGACCTTGGGGACACGTGCGTAGGTCGACTTGGTTGGACTAGAACAGCACACAGTACAATCATACACCTCCGAAACTGCTATGGATCTCGTCCGGTCCTAGTTTTACATTGCACAGAGTGTGCGTCTACGCCCTAGTGTTAATTTATTGAACTGTGATAAAAAAATAGAATTATACTCATGCTTTGTCCTTCGAGATTAGCAATAGTTTACATGTAGTACACACTAGGTGGCGCCAGTCTATCACTGTCTATTGAGATCCTTTTTATTTTTTATTTTTTATGTCGGTGGTATCACTATTCAGTAGGTACCTGCAATCTTCATTACACTTTCAGTGCTCCGCCAGTCTGCACGCGTTCTATCGTGTTGTGCATTCAAGTGTTATTTTACAAAAAATAAACGGTAAACGTAATCGTACCCTTTCCGAGGACTATAAATCTATAGCTCATAGCTAATAAATTAGAAAGTTTGAACAAAAATTGATGCACACACGACGCAAAGATCAATGAAGAACACCGCGCGCGAGATCAACAAGGCTTTCATCGTCGTCATTATCAGTGTTTGATCAAGATCATCATCACGCTCAAGTTCCGCTTCAGGTTCGCGGTCGCCGCCACCGGCCACAATATACATTGAAGGTAGATGAAATATCAACCTACCTACATATTCATTTGAAATCAATACTGCGGTTAACCTAGGGGGTTATCACTTTATTGATAAATGGAGTTTTTTCATGTACGTCATTATATTATAGTGATGCGGGCAGTCTAGGGGACTTTCACTTCGCTATAATTGACGTGCTTAAACTAAGTTTAAACAAAAGTGATGAATGCCGCTATCACTACCTACCTTTGAGTATTAAATTCAAAGCTACCCACACATTCGTCTTAAATTAATACTGCGGTTAACCTATGGGGTTATCACTTTATTAATATTCGGCGTTCTTTTTTTTTTCATTTACGTCATAATATAGTGTTGCGGGTAGTCTGTGGGACTTTCACTGCACTATAATTGACGTGTTTAAACCAAGTTTAAACAAAAGTGTTGATGCGGTCATTCTCTGGGAATGTCACTTCATTGCTATTGCTTTGTATATGGCACACCTACTCAAATCATTGCAGTAGCATTAATTTGGAGATGCGGTCAGCCTTTGGGGCTGTCACTTAACCAAAATATACAATCTATAATACATTTTATTGGGAATTTCATTACCCAATTGTGCCAATACATACGACTAGTGCCACTGCCGCCAACGCCTTCTGAGACCGCGCTCTTAGCCTCCACCAGTGCTGTTGCCGCCGCCGAGCTGCCCTAAGTTAGCGTTGCCTCCCGGCGGGGTACGTCAGTACCCACCTACAATGATGGAATCGGCATGATGCCGGCTTTAGTAGATCCGACACCGTCTTGGTCCGTGACTCCTATTAAAACTGGGAGAGGATCATACGCAGGCAAAGTCGTACGGTGAACCGATTCAACCAGACCTTGCCTATTCGTCTGAAGCATATAGCTAAGATGAATTGGCCGACAGACATCCGTAATAAGAAGGTCATAGATACCTAATTATTTACCGCTGGCAAACTGCACTTTGATTGAAGCACCCATTCTCAATCCGGAAGTGATGCTACTGTCCCCGAGGCTGTGGTTAAAAGAGTTAAAGGTGTAAGAGGTCAGACAAAAGCAACGCTCTTCCATTGTTGTGTTTTTGTATTGCTGAAGCACTCACACTGCTAATACCTTCAGAATCTAAAAATATCGCTTTTTAGCGAAGACTTGACTATAACATTAAAGGCTGTGAAAGCTTATCTAAATCCGGAGCGAACATGAAGCCAACATAATTATTGTAAGGTTTAAATTGGTGTGCTCGTACCCAGTACCACAGGCCGAAAGGGACTCTGAGAACGTAAAAGCCTGTCTACGAGGATCGCCCCGCCAGCTCATAGAAGCCGTCGTCGCGTCCAGCGCACAATCACAGCCGCAACTGCAGCTACACAGGGTGAGTTGCGCCCCAGTAGGCTTTCTTACCTTTGTGATCAATGGTCACTCATAACGAGCGACAGTATTATTACTTTCGTGGATAAAGGGGTGTAAATTACCTTCCCCATCAAGTGAAACAAACAAACGTTCTTGTTGACAAGAATGTTTTTTGTCACGGAAAAATCTAATACGAATGTTCTATTGATTGCTTACGATAGTAAGCAATATGTTTGATTGATCGTGATATGTTAAAAATAGCTGATATGCTGTTATGAAATATCAACCTTGCAATGGTCAATTTCTGTCTCATTTATTTTTAGAAACGAAACCTAATGGAAAATATGTTTTTTAGTTTACTCTAAACTTAAAATTAAAATCATTAAATAAATTTATTGACACTTCTCGCGTCAAGCTTGAAGATTTACGAACGACCCTGAAACTTGTTTTTAGATACCGCTTTATAAGTACGGTAAATCTAAAAAAACGCATATTTTTATACGCGTTCATGACTATTCTAAAAAAGATCTCAGCTTTCAATTTAACAATAAATTTTAGATATGAATTAAGGTTTTACCATGGTACCCATGCCTTGGTACCTACTGCTCCTTTGGATTATTTAAAAAGATTATGAAACCGGTAAACAGTACAGTCCTATTCCAATGTACTCTGCCATACAGTTTACTGACTTATTGTGGCCATTTATCGGCAATATATTATCTAGAATCTAGATAATTCGGCTAGATGATACTTTATTGATATCTATCTAATACTTAGTCTAAAATCATGTCTAAAAAACATTTACGGCACAACTAGGTTTTTTAAGGTCCTAGGCTTCATTATCAACACTAAAAAGAATAATTTTTCTCCTGATACAACATGTAATACATGGATACATGGATACATGGATAATTACCTCTGGCTATCCAGCCGTCAAAT
Organism: Oeneis ivallda; assembly: GCA_029955525.1. NCBI lineage: Eukaryota > Metazoa > Arthropoda > Insecta > Lepidoptera > Nymphalidae > Oeneis > Oeneis ivallda. The sequence goes on along the minus strand of JARPMR010000003.1, from coordinate 27,472,068 downwards.
TCTTTACACAAAAGAACTGGAGCGATGTAAATATTTAATCATGAAAGGTGATAAAAATTATGACTAATACATGAGCATACCATCGTCAATATTAATAGATATTGAGTGGTGATCTCACACGATGGATCACCCCATAAAACAAAATGAGTTTTGTTTGGAAATCTATAGTAAAGCCTCAACTATGGGATAGAGAGCTGCCTATAGTGGAAAACGCGCTAGTGGGACGTCGAAGGGCAGTGAGGGTTCTCGACATATTAATTATTTAGAAATATAGAACTCTTAGCTTCCTTTTTTGGTTTATAACTCATTGCAAAATTTTATCAAGACTGTCAAAAGTTTGACGGATTGACGGTAGTTTCATATATAAATCGCTTGGAAGCATGGAACTAGGATTTGCGACTACCATGGGAGGAGCCTAGTTCCCGCATCTCACAAACGTTGTCTATACATTTATTAAATAATAAAAAAAAAAAAACGCAACGTTTTTGGAAATATTTAAATTGACATACTTATTTGCTAGTAGGCTGAACTATTAGTAAACTATCATGGCATAGTGACCCAGATGTTTTTTTTTCGGAGATGCATTTATAATTCTGTGGCCAGATCTTTATTTATATTGTTTTTCCCATAGACTTGGTATATAAGAGGTTTTTCCACCATTTGCCGTTATAATGAAGGCACTCGGAAATTATTATTAATGACAAGGTTAGGGGAATCATGGTAGTCCCATTTTGGCCCATGCAACGGTGATAATCTTTATCCAAGAGTCTATTAATTTCTAATCCGTTGATTCTAAAACCTGACACGTTGATTATTGTCTCCCACTCTGGTAATCAAAATGTGCATCGGAAGGTTACCCTGATTGCCGGGATGCTATCAGGACTTCACTCTTGTAAAGAAATGATCACCCAGTTTCCTTAACCATAATGTTGGCATCACTTTCTGAAAACTCAGTAAAACTTAAGGAAGTGTTTCATATTTTGAAAATCGAATAAATTAATTTTATACCTGGAATTTTTGCATAATTTTCTATTGTTTCAATACAATCGTATGAGTCTGGTGCAAAATATGAAACTATAAAACAGTTGTAGATCACCTCTTTTTCTTATCCCTAGCCAGGAATTAACCAATGCTGATCTTAACAAGCGTACATAGATTACATCCACCGTTGCCCATGTATAAACATAATGGGTCACATTTTTTATACTCAATTCCTTAGCGAGATGGTACCCTTACAAACCTTAAATTTAGAAAATATATCAAAACAAATAAATAAATTAGCGACTACTCGCGCTAACAATAGCGCATAGAGCTTGAACAATCACTAAGATAATAAAAATAAATAAATTAGAATTTCTACACAAAAAAAATATCGTAAAAATCCCACACTTGATAAAAACCTCTTGTTTTGGAACAACGCAGCCGTTGCTGATTCTGCCTACTTTTCATGAATGGCAGGAATATGTCCTGTTGTTACATTGCGCTGCTATCTAAATATAACGCAATATTTGCGTAGTGAAGATAATCTATACTTATAAAAAGACTTGTCTTGTTATAAAGGTTAGGAAAACTCATAAATCCATCACTACTCCGGCTTGGAGCAGATGGATTAAACAAATCTAAGCAGTTGTGGTAGAGATATATCAATTTTTCCTACCCATAGCACTTGTCTCATGGGCTGTTAATTTAGACTGTACATTATATTTATTAAATAAATAAATAAAAAACTTCAGAATGGAGCGGTAGCTCCCAAAAATATTAATAGAAAGCTTTTTTAAAATAGAATTATAACTCAAGATGCTAATAATGATGTCTCTTTCGCAAGAGATATTATGAGTGATTCATTAAATGATTAAAAATATTATTTATTTGATGTTCATTTAATATAATATTATATACTAATGTATGTGCTTAAGCTATAATTAATGATGATTCATTTGTTCCTTAGTAAATAAATCTACTTTTTGCGAAGTAAATGAATCTAATGTTTCTTTGAATGTTGATATTTTCACTCTCAACATCTACATGTAAACTATTGCTAATCTCGAAGGACAAAGCATGAGTATAATTAATGATTAAACGAACTTACCTGTACGTGAAGTTCTATCATAATTATACGAAGGCTTTGTCCGAAGAGATTAGCAACCCACCCACCCGATTTCCCGAATAATGTGCGTATATTTAACATGTTACAGTTAAATTTGCTAACCTTTTATATATTTCAGTAAAGGTACATTCAAATATCAACATTGACAAAGAATTGTCAGATGCTCTTAACTAAATGAAGATTGCAGGTACCTACTGAATAGTGATACCACCGACATAAAAAATAAAAAGGATCTCAATAGACAGTGATAGACTGGCGCCACCTAGTGTGTACTACATGTAAACTATTGCCACAGGGTCACCAACGCTAAGTGCAGAAAAAGTAGTAGTAGAGTCTGTCAATAGAGGGCGCTAGAGGTAGCGATTTGAGATTTATTTCATGAAATTCAGCTTACTAGCGACAAGCGGCAATTATTTGAACTACATTGCAAGATGAAATTATGAATAGTTAGGTTAACAGATGGCGCTTTAAAAATTATAGATCAGAAGATTAACAGATGGCGCTTATTAAAAAATTGATATTTTATTTTATTTATTCATTTAATTTATATGTTTATTTTGGTTCTTTCACATGTATTATAATACTATTGGTACGTTTCAGAGTTATTTTTAAATTTCGTATTACCTAATCCCCTAACCACAGATATTATAACATCTATGTTTTGCCTGTGGTTTTACGATCCCCGTCGATGACAAAGCAATATTGCCAGTGTGACCACTTTTAGTAGATTTCATCTTTTATAGTAGATTTGAAGCAAATAAGACGATAATCTAGTAGGATATTTTAATGTCTGAGTAGAATTTAGTAGAATTAATGAGAAACACATCAGTAGGTTTTGCTATTAATTCGCTATCAAAGAATATTAGGCATCCATGTCCAAAAAGTTTTACTTAATTTTACAGTTGGCAACACTTGAAAGTGATTTGGGGGATTCCCTTATTATTGAATGAACGTTACTGTGGGCACAGACCTTATAATACTGACGTACTGTGGGCATAGCAAATTGAATTTAATTGTCCAATAGATAAATACAATTTTTATAAAATACCTAGGTCTTTCAATCATTTTTAAGTTGCTCCTATAATGACAACATAATAACAACAACATTTTTATTTAGTCGTTTGCATTCGCAGAATCATACATTTATGTATTTAAAATGCGACCTAGTATATTTCAGTAGATTTAGCAGTGTCTTTGGTAGATTCCCTCATTAAAAAGTGGTCACACTGAATATTCCCCAATGTCCATTCTCTTTGGTCTTTGAACTCGACCGCGCTTTTAACTACATAAAAGTTATAGTCGTTTTATTTTCAAAACAACAATATTGATAAGTAATTATTTGTGTTTAACCCTGTGACACAGTTTAACGAAATGCAAGAAACACACAAGCGTAATAAAGCGTATAAATACAAATGTTCATATTACAACTGCTCATCGGTAAATGGTGAAAAAACCATGTTTAAATTTCCATCGATGGACGCAAATCGTTTAAAAAAATGGCTGGAAAATAGCGGTAAGTAATTATTTTTCCACGACGTATATGCATTTATCATAACACTAACAGCACACATTAACTATTATAATATCTATGACCAATGACTATACAGTAATAGTCGGAGCGCGAGCGACGACCTATATAAATCTATGATTTAATGGTTTAAGTATATTAATAGATATCTCCCATAATTAAAATGCTTTCAGTGTACATTGCATTCCATATTACCTATATATCACAATATGCTATATTCTTATTACCCGACTGCAAGAAGGGTTATGTTTTTCGCGCAATTTCTTTATTACCTCGTAGGTATCTTCCAAACAGCTGGATGGATTTTGACGATTGAGGCATTGTTACGAGTAGATTCGTTTCAGCTACCCAAGTGTTCTTAGATAGGTTTTAAAAAAAAATATATCAATATGCTGGGTTTTTGGCGCCAAAATGTAAGTCATTCAAAAAAATATATTACATATCCAAACCTATCGAGTGGTGTATCAAAATGAAGGGAATTAAAAGGAGATTACAAGAATATATATCATATATTTAAATGTACCTAATTAGGAACTTGGAGTCGGGTTTTTAAAATTTACAGACTTAAATGATTGCCATAGAATCTAGATCTTATAGTAGTAGAAACACATAAAGTAAGTATAACGTATCTATTGTTGCTAGCTGTAGAATGGTGTTTTTTTTCTACACTTGCTATATACCTAACTTTCCTCGCGTTTCATCATCAAACTTGAATTGCTTAAGGCCCGTGTATTTCTCAACGGCCTTGAGGGTCTGGGCGGAGCGAGATGTTCTCCCCGCGCCAATCACGCATCCCCTCGAATGATAAATTTAAAGTATAACCACAGACTTTATAATAACAAAACAGAATTTTTTCACTATGGCACAGTATAAGAATATAATATACTAGCTGATGCCCGCGACTTCGTCCGCGTGGAATAAGTTGTTTTATATATATAATATACAATAGGCGGAAATAGCTGTACAATAGGCGGCCTTATCGCTAAGAAACGATCTCTACCAGGCAACTTAAAGAGGAAATAATAATAGAAATATTCGACGATAATATTGGACGTAAATATCTATGATAAAATATTGGTGTTTTTAAGCAAAACTAAAAAATAAAAAATACGTGTTAATTCAATTTCAATAATATATAATATATTGAAATTTGAGCACTAAAAACCAATTTCCTTTTAAATTTCCGTTATATTTCTTGTATAATAAATAGTTCGTCCTTCTGTCTATCTGCCAAGTAAAATGTTTTACAATATAACTGAATTTAAAACAGTCTGAATATTGCTACTGTTATTTTTGCCTGTACATCTGAACATGAATAAGTTTGTTTCAGGCAACATGACTATTGACCATCTACCTCCTAAGTGTTTGGAAAATAAACGCATATGTATTGATCACTTTGATGCAAAACACATAATTCAGAATGGCTTTAGAAAACTCCTGACACCATCAGCTGTACCCGAACCATATCTGAATTCTCAACAACCTCATGGTTTACATTCACGAACTCCTTCACCAGGTACCTATTCATTTTTTAAATTTATAGTTTCAAAAAATCTGAACAAAATTTTTTAAAATTTTAAAGATGCAAATGAAGAGGTTATTTTCTTTAACAATGTTGAATTTTTTTTACAGTGAATTATGATGACACCAACCTACAAAGGCAACCTCATGAACATTCACGAACTCCTTCTCCAGGTACCTAGGCATTTAAATTTATAGTTTCAAAAAACCTGAACTAAAATTTTTTGAATTTTTAATTATTGTAACAAATATTCTTTCAATGCCCTTTACACACCCAAACCACAGATATTATAGCCCAAACACACACTCACTCACACCCACACACATGTACACAAAAACCACACCACCACCACATCAACCCATTGACGGCTCACTGCTGAAGACGGGTCTCCTCTCAGAACGAGAAGGATTATGCCATAGTCCACCTCGCTGGCCCAATGCGGATTGGTAGACTTTACACACCTCTGAGAACAGTAAGAACTCTCAGGTATGTAGGTTTCCTCACGATGTTACCCGTTCACCGTTCACCGTTAAATCAAGTGATATTTAATTTCTTAAAACGCACATAACTCCGAAAAGTCATCGGTCGTGCCAGGCTCGAACCCGCGACGCCCGATTAGGAGGCCGCGGTGTGTAACCACTCGGCTACCACGGCTTTTTTTACACCCGAAATTACGTTTTCACATTATATTCAGTTCATGGCCTTATTTAATGACTTTAATGTTATTATAAAACCTAGAGTTTTTCTAGTCCTCATTTTTGACTCGACTCTTAAAATTTATTAGTGTTTTTAAAGGTTGGTTGGATCACTTTTTTGTTTCGTTATTATTATTTGTAGGATCACCAGATCTAAAGGTTCTAACACCTAAAAAGGTATATAGTAATAAGCGACGATTTCACGAAGTCGCAGTCGACACAGCTGACGAATCACATGAGGAACTGATTTGGAGCACACCTAAGAAAAGACGGACACGGGAAAAAGATGAGTATACAGATACACCTAGATGTAAGAAACTAAAAACTTTATTAAAAGACACCAATAACAAATTAAGACGTTCTATTATGAAAAATAAATATTTGAGACATAGGGCTATAAATAAGAATATTGTAGATTTGTCAAAACACAAATTTAGAAGTGAATCGAGCAAGTTATTAGCTTTGATGCAATTTAAAAAACCTAGGACAAGTTGGACTGAAGAAGAGAAAAAATTTTGCATGTCCTTGTATTATAAATCACCTGCTGCGTATAAATACATGTTAAAATCGGGGACTGTCTTAGCTTCTATAACGTCAATACAGCGTTGGTTACAAGAAACCAATTGTCTACCTGGTATTAACGAAGAAGTTTTTGAGAATATTAAAAATAAATTTTTACATAAATCTATTAAAGAGCGTGCTTGTGTAGTATGTTTTGATGAAATGAGCATCATGACTAATTTAGAGTACACATCAAAATATGATTTAATTGAAGGGTTTGAAGATTTTGGTAATGGTGAGAGAAATGGAAAAGAAGCTAAATACGCGTTAGTATTTATTGCCAGGGGCCTTTATATTAATTGGAAGATCCCAGTAGCATACTTTTTGGGGTCAAGAACTATTGAGTCCAGTAAATTAAAAACAATAATTGAGAATGTAATTAGTAAATTGTTTGAATCAGTTTTATTACCTAAAGCAACTGTTTGCGATCAAGCAACGACAAACGTAAAAGTAATTAAAGATTTAGGTGCCACTATTAATTACCCTTTTTATTTCTTAAATGGACGTAAAATTTTTGCAATATTTGATGTCCCACATTTGATAAAAAATGTGAGGACTAATTTAATTAATAATAATTTTTATTTAAATGGAAATCAAATTTCCTTTTCCGACATAGTTTATGTGTATAATACAGATCAAAATAATAAAAGCAAATCTGTACATAAGCTCTCAGCTGCGCACATAAGCCCTAATAATTTTCAAAAAATGAAAGTCAAGCTCGCCACACAAGTTTTAAGTAAATCTGTGTCAGCGGCAATTCAAACTGCCATCCAAAGTGGAGAGTTGAATAACGACACTGCACAACACACAGCTCATTTTGTTAATCTCTGTAATGATTTATTTGATTGCCTTAATTCTAAAAATAAATTTAATAGAAATCCGTACAGATGCGCGATCACAAAAAACCGAAACTCGGAAGTAAATCTAACTTTGATTAAAGGCAAAAAAACTTTTTGTGAATTACAAAAAATAACAATTAATAACAAAAATGAACGGCAGCTAACTCGCCCCCCTTGTTTTGATGGTATGGTTCAGACAATTAATGCCGTTCTTCAACTCTCTGCTGAAGAATTTACACCGGGCACTGGCAATAAATTTTTATTAACATATCGATTAAATCAAGACGTAATTGAAAATTTGTTTGGAATTTACAGATTAAAAGGAGGTTGCAATAGAAACCCCACATCAAGATCACTACGATCAACGTTTCGTTCCAATTTGTTAAATAACTTGATGACATTTGAAAAAACAAATTGTGAATCAGATCAGGATTTGTTCCTACCTACAGCCACTACAAACCAAGAAAATACACGACAGTGTGATTCCATACCGTCAACATCAATGCAACAAGGTTTTATAGGTGAAAATATTGAAGGCCCTTTAACAGAACTTCCAATCCTAACTCAAAGTAGCAATATTATAGAAATTACGCAGTCTCAACAAAATTTATCATTAGAAACGTGTTCTGTTGTGTATTTTGCTGGGTGGATAGGTAAATCTTGCATAGATAAATTTGATTGTTCAGATTGTAAAAAAATATTATTGAACAATCAAGTTGATTTAAATGATAAAAAACAATTACTGTTAATCAACAAAACATACTCCAATATTTCAGTGCCAACACTTAAATCTCCCACTGAATATTTAGTTAATTTAGTTGATAAAATGTTAGACTGTTTTCAGGAAAATATTGACCAATTACATAAAAGTAATGTAATATCTAACTTGATGAATAATTTTAAAAATAAAATAAACTTCCATACTCACTACCATAACCTTGATCATTTTGATTACCTAATTAGGAAATTAATGGAAGTTAAGATTCACGACTTTTGTAAAAGTCGGAAAAAATCTTTACAGTCTGCATCTAAATTAAGAATTCTTCAAAACAAATAATAAATTGGATCGATATGTTGATGGTTACATTTCTTATTTTATTTTAAATTCCGTTACAAAATCTTTAAACTTATCATCTGCAGTATGTCGTTATCGATGGTACGTGTTTCTTATATCATTTTATAGTTTAAAGGTACAGATCCCCCATTTTGCGTGTAGGACTCGCATAGACAAGTTTCCCAATTTTTTTTTCTATTAATTATGAAAATTAAAGTAAAATTATTTTGTGAAAATATGAACGATTGGATATCCTAATCCTAATATCCTAATATCCTTACTAATATTATAAATGGGAAAGTGAGTTTGTTTGTATGTTTGTTCCGCTTTCACGCCGTAACTACTGAACCGATTTGGCTGAAATTTGGAATGGAGATAGATTATACCCTGGAATAGGACATAGGCTACTTTTTATCCCGGAAAAATCCTCGGTTCCCGCGGGAACCAAGTAACCTCAATCCACACAGGCGGCGCCGCGGGCATCATCTAGTTTAAAATATAAGAAGCTATTATAAGTTATTAGTACACATTAAAACACAATATTATGAGTTTCAGAAATTTGCGACGTAGTTCACACCGTTTAGATGGTTTAGATTTAGACAGACGATCGAGATTGGAAGCCGAGGACATGCCGAGGAAGACTAGAATAGGATGGAAGTCCTAATGTGTTGTTTAACGCAATGATTTAATATGTTACTGTCGTAAAAGCTCACTGGTTTAACGTCTGATTAAAGTCATTTGAGAATTTACAAATCAAATTAGAGACATAGTTGTGCCCTTTGATGATAAACCACTGTAATATGGGCCTTATGGGTAGTTTAAACTAAAGGGTAGATGCCACCCAGTTTTCTTGCTGGTTCTTTCTGGCTAGGTTAAGTGGCAATTCCGAACCAGTGTAGATTTAGTTAAATCAAATTAATCAGTAAACCTTGTTTTTTTTTGAAGTCGGTTAAAAAAAACCTTCTGTTTTCACTTTTCACTGAGGTAGGCCTTACCGGATTCAAAGTTCAAAATTGTACGTGATTGTATAAAGAAAACTACTGTTTATTATCAAATAATATTTATTAATTATTTTAATTCAGTCAGTCCTCATTGGTACCTGTATTCTTAATAAATAGTTCGTAAGCTTAAATTATATTTTCAGGACAGTTTATTTGCCCACTATACCACAAATTTTGATTGATTATTATAATTATGCCTAAACAACATCAAGCATTGATTATTTATGATTTATGACATTTCTACTTAAAAAATCTACATAAAATAATTTCTAAACATTAACACAGTTGAAGAAAACACTTGAATTATTTTGTTAATTAAACTTTTAATTTAACAGTTTATCTACGCATTGTTTTATTTCTGAAAGACCTCAATTATATCTTTTATTTTTTCATAGCGCTTACCGCCTTCATATTTTTCTAGCTCTTTTGCAACAAACTGACCAATAAGCGTGTTACCCATCTTTATGTTTTCAAAATTTTCATTGTTGAATGATACCATTATACCGACGTCATTGGATGTTTTCTGCAATGCTAATTTAACTGTACAGCCCGTAACCTTACTAGAATCATTTCCATCTTCCGAATCTGACCACTTTTGGGCGTTATGTCGAAATTCTTCACAATCATTGTTATCGGCCTTTTCGGGGCTCGGTGAAGAAAGACAGTGTGATGAATTTATTAATTACGATTATTATCGAATCGAACGATGGTTTACGACGGCTCTACTTGTAAGTTGTAATGATGAATCATGAAAATGAACGCGCGAGGCGGCGCGGTGAGAGGTGGCGGGCGGGTGGCGGGCGGCGCGGTGTAGAAAACATTTAAGGCTCCTATATTTCCCAACGGCCTTGAGGTTCTGGGCGGAGCGAGATGTTCTCCCCGCGCCAACCACGCAACCCCCTAAATTTTTGGGCGCGCAGTCGGCAGGTATAGAGGTAATGTTTATAATATGTGGAAATACGTAGGTATAGTTATATAATATAAGAGTAGGTAATTAAATAATATAATAAGTAAGGTGAGTGGGGGTAAGTCGAAATGGTTTTTTGATGAGATAAATGTAAACGAATTGCGTTTTGCATATTTTTACGACGTAAATGGCATGTTTTCTTCTTATTTGTTTCATAATAAAACCAACGATATCTTAGCTCAGGAACATAGCTTATATTGTTAAGTTACAAAATAACAACACGAAGTGAAAAACACAACAAATTTTCATTCATCATTTTTGGTATTTACGGAAAAAGACCAAATGTTTAACAAATTCGGACGCTAAATATTGCTGTCGCACCAAGCATGGAGCCGCCTTTCTCAGCCAAATAGAGATAGCAATATACCGGCCGATTTTTGCACGCGCCTTGAATAATTGGAGTTGCGAACTATGTTCGCCGGACCCTTAATTGAAAATTATAGTTATAATACATGTCTGCTAAAATTAGGTACTTACATAGAAGTTTTATTATTATTGTGATTGCAGGTTAAGTTCAATAATGTTTTTTTTTCACATCATGAAAAAAAAATGGCTGATTTTATGTATAATTCGTAAATGTATGATTGGTAGGTATATGATGAATAATATTATGGCACTAAAAACTATATTAAATATGAACGTTTTGTTATTTTCAATAATTAAATTATTTTAAGTATTATTAGTTTTTCGTATTAAATCAAGTGGTCGCCGACTAGACAAGGGGTCGGTCGTAACTCGTAAACTACCAAATGTCGTCGCTAACTTGCATTTCACGTAGTTTTTATAATTTAACTAGCTGACGCCCGCGACTTCGTCCGCGATGTTTAAATAGGTAAATGGGATAAAATGTAGGCTAAGTATGTGTTAAGTCAGGATATAATTTAGCAGGCTATCTCCATTCCAAATTTCAGTCAAATCCTATATAAACATGCTACATGCTCTAAAGGGCCATATTGATCTATATTAAATGCACAATTTATTTAAGGTACATAATGGAATAAGGATTAATACTGTATTGCTTAAAATCGCTTCGTAAATAAGCCATTATTTCTCGTAAAAAGTACCTAAAGGCTAAAAAATGGTTATTGTGAGTTATCCCTAAGAGATAGACATAGTTATATAACTTCGCGGACTTTTTTGTAGACCTTTTTAAGGTGTACAATACTGTAGTCACAGACCTTATAATACTGCTGTAGTACATTATTTTGATCTATCTAGGGTAGGGTAGGGTTCAGCCAGCGTTTGCAATGTAAGCGCAAAAAAATGTGTTTATTTACGACATCACATTAAAAACCTCTAAAATTATCAGTGTTTCTCTACTATATTATGCATGTTATAAACATAAAAACCTTCCTCTTGAAACACTCTATCTATTAAAAAAACCCGCATCAAAATCCGTTGCGTAGTTTTGAAGATCTAAGCATACATAGGGACAGACAGACAGACCGACAGACAGACAGCGGGAAGCGACTTTGTTTTATACTATGTAGTGATAAGTAGGTACATTGACCTTAAAAGTTGAATACTGCGCCATATATTATCTGCGCCACATCTGCGCTAATCCTATTTTGCCTATTTTCTTACTATCTTGCGAAATTGCGAAAAACGAAATAATTGTGATATTGTCCGAGCTGGCAACCTCGCAATACGTTCTAGGTATATCGTATACGAAAATAGACACTATTTCCATTCATGTTAGAACGATATCGCTGTGAAAAAAATACAAACACTTCCGAATATTCTATTGTAGGTACTTGCATACGCCATCTATTAGCGTTTTCATAACTGCAACGACAACAAAAGAACGTCATCTATCGGGGCTCGATCAAACTGTTCCCTAGAGCGCCATCTAATTGTAATCATATTAACTGTTATGAAGCTGCTCGCTACAACAGCGCCATTAATTCCCGTTTTAGCCATCGGGTGGTCCACCCGAGCAATTTAACAGTGTTTCGTTTTTTTGTTCCTGATGGAGTATCTGTACGTCAGTATTATAAAGTCTGTGCTATTGCTAATCTCTTCGGACAAAGCCTTCGTATAATTATGATAGAACTTCACGTACAGGTAAGTTCGTTTAATCATTAATAATCCAGAATAATGGCATCTTCATTGCATAACTTATCAGCGCGATGTACTATACATGTGGCGCCATCTAGTTTACGTTAACTTTTTTAAGAATATTTTTAGCTACGCCGAACATGCATTTAGAATGTTTTCGGTGGTTAGTGGATTGTTCGTAATTTAACCCTTTCTATGACCAGGGATAGCAGCACTACCGTCAGGGGAACGGCTGTCCCCTCTCGACACATTTCTGGATCTGCTCACTGCAAAGGCGAGTCTCAATGAACTGGACTTCAATCTCATCATAGAAGCGACTCTGGCTTCAGTACAACAAGAAACTAATGCGTAATTTACTACATTCCATACTGTTTTAAATGCAAAGACAACTGATAAATGTTGGGATATCAGGAAACACTAGGTTGTACACATGCGGCATTAGAATGTTTTCCGTGGTGAGCGGCTCCGCTCCGTCAAGGCCATCTGCGTAGTCATAAGTCATAACTAATACCTATCACTGGATGTGTTGAAAAGAACTGTTACCTTTTCTCGACTCAACCGCTGAACCATTTATTATAACTCTTCTCTTGTAGATATTATTAAGGAATTAGCTTCTTTTTTTTTTGATATAAGCACAAAATTGTAATTTAGACAGCTAGAAGCTAAATTTTTAATCACAAACTTTTTTCTGAAGCAACTTAACCAATTTTGATGCAGTTTATGCATTTTACTACTTTGTAGTTTTAATTGATGTAGTTCTTTAGTTATTAACTAGTTTTTACAGTACTCCACAGGATGACAACATTCCATTTTATGTGCAATCTTAGTGCAATAAACCTTAATGTAAGAATTGAATAAAACATTCCCAAATTAAAACAAATATCTTTTATTATTCTTATAATAATTTAGCTAAACAAATTCAAGGTATAATAAAATTTCCTATAGAACTCATTGATGCACCCATCTGTCTGTACAGTTCGCGTCATGGAACTAATCATTCTTAGAATATCAGAGGTATCTAGCCAACTAGCTAGTATCATACACGACAGGAGTAGACAAAAGTATATACGTTCTGTCCACTTGGGAACTCATGAAACAACCAGAGAAATTTCAGGTGCAGGATTAAATAGTGTAACACTGCTAACTTCTTAACTCTGGGTTGTTACTGAGAATTTCTTAACAGAAAATCCCATTAACTTTCAATGCAGTCCAATGTACTCCATTGAATGTGAATGGTACTTAAGGGTATTATAAAATATTAACTACTAACATTGTACATGCGAAGGTGTGTTTATTGGTTTGCCTTTCCATCACACATCAATTATAGATCGATGTGATGTCTGCATGGGTATAGATGAGGACTGAGTGACGTAGGCTAATTTTTACCCATGAAAAACAGGGATCTAGCAGGATTTTTAAATACCTGACTACACACAGACATAGTTGTGGGCAAAAGCTAGTATTAATTATAAAATGGGTTATAAGTAACCCAGTGTGCTCTCTGCTGCTGTTTCTCATTCTTATGTGAAGTAAATATCGACTTGTACACCTCACTGCTTTGAGGGTCTTTCGCTATGCTATATTCCTTTTTGGTCTTCTTGTAAGATGGGTCTTGCGCTAATTGTGTCGGATGCGCCCGTTTTGATGATCCAAAGTGGCCTCGAGTTTGCTTATTGGGATTGAACTTTGGTATTGCTAATGGTATAGTATCAATTTCATTGTCCACTTTTCTGGCAGTGGCTGTCTCATCTTTTTCTTGTTTTATCTCTTGTTTTCCGTTAACCTCTTGTTTTTCTTCTTTCACATCATCTTTTTCTATCTTAACATCACTAGAGGTAGATGGAGTTTCTGTAACTGTCTCAGTTTTGGTTTCCTTTAGTGTTTTATCTGTTTTGGTTTTTTTGGTCTTTCTGTTTGCAACTCTGACTGCCATTTTTTCTTTAAGATGTTCAGTGTCTTCATTGTTACCATTGAGTACAATTACATCATTGTCTGTGAAGGGTTGTTGACACTGGAAAAAGAAGAAAGAAAATCTTTAATTCAGCTTCAAGGTGTGCTAAATACAGTAGTGGCAAGTTGTAGACAAATATTCTTAAGGCTCTCCTCCCACGTGACTTTTTGTAGGTTTGCTAATAATCAGGGTGATAATTTCGCCTAGTTTTATCACAGATTTTGTGTGATTTTGGCAGATTTTTTTGTAGGATGTGTGTGTTTCAATATTACGATATTTTGTTGCTAGCAAAAAATCAGTCCCCGATTGTCAGACATGGTCTGGTGCTGAAGAAATTCATATTTTGTTGAAGTATATTAAAAAAGTAATTGCATTTTGACTTATGTTTTCTTCTCCCCTCCAGATAAGCAGCAAGCTTGTCTTAGGAATCAGTAGTATATTCAAATTCAAATTCAAAATCATTTATTTCATGTAGGCCAACCTGTGGCGCTTATGACAAGTCATGACTCTACCACCGGTTCGGAAAGCGGATTCTGCTGAGAAGAACCGGCAAGAAACTCAGCAGTTGCTCTTTTCAAAATTACACATTTTACAATATTTTTTGTAGGTAATATGTATTTACATTTTAATAACTCTTTATAATATCTTGTGGGCAGCTGGATGCCATGCCGATTTACCCCATGCAACTTGTTAGAATAGAATATTTCCAACAATACGATGATATAATATTTATAGAACAACTCCAAAAATACATAAGTACAATATTCAATACATGTCAAGACTGGCAGACCAGCAGCCCCGCTTCCGACGGTGGCACCCGTTCACGAGCATGACGCATGATCCAGCCATTGCTTCGCTCAACCATATTTGAGGGAACGTAACAACCCGCACCACACGACACCACCTACAGAAACGTTAAAGAGAGTGTGACATACTCGACTACCCATGTCATGACATCGAATTTATCTAATCTAATACAGTACTATTACTATTCAAATACTCTTTTCAAGATCCCATGCAACTTTATCATTAAGAAAGTCATTAACTTTGTAATAACCGCGACTCAGTAAGTGAGTTTTTACGCATTCTTTAAATTTGTGCAGTGGCAAATCTAGCAATTCCTTCGGAATCAGATTATATAAGCGTACGCACAACCCCACAAAGGATTTTTGCACTTTACGCAGGCGACATGATGGTATTTCTAGTTTATGACGATTTCTGATAAGACGATTGTGTGCATCGCCCCTTTGTTTATACAGATGAATATTTTGTCTCACAAAGACTATATTATTATAAATGTACTGTGAAGCTACTGTAAGTATCCCAATCTCTTTAAACTTTTCACGAAGAGATACGCACGAACCGAGTTTATAGATAGATCGAACGGCTCTTTTCTGCAATATAAAAATAGTTTCAATATTAGCTGCTCCGCCCCACAATAAGATTCCATAGGACATTACACTATGGAAGTAGGCGAAGTAGAGAAGCCTAGCCGTTTCCACATCGGTAAACTGTCTGATTTTTCTGACAGCATAGGCAGCTGAGCTGAGTTTACCCGCTAATGTCTCAATGTGAGCGTCCCACTGAAGCTCACTATCCAAGGTCACCCCCAGAAAAACAGTGGAGTTCTCAATTTTAAGGTTATCTCCGTTTAATTTTATTGATTTATCAATTTTCTTTACATTAGGTACAATAAACTCTAAACACTTAGTTTTTTTGGCGTTCAGGAGCAAATTATTAACAGTAAACCAACGCGATATTTGAGATAACGTACTGTTTACATCGTCAAAATTTACTTTGTTTCTATCTGTTTTAAATATTAGAGATGTATCATCTGCAAACAATACAATATTGTAAGCATCGCGTACATGATATGGTAGGTCATTAATATATACCAAAAATAGAAAAGGACCCAAGATAGAGCTAGAGATATATATATCAGTTCATATATCAATTTTGAGTCCACACCTATAAATTTCAGACTATTGAGGCTTTGAATAAAATATTTACTACACTTCTGCTAGGAGGGCCACCCTGAGGAGGCAACACTCATCCCAGCCAAGAAGATGCTGCTGTTTCTGGCGGCAACAAGCATTGGAAAGGAACTATAAATAGTGGTGTGCACAATGGACCGGCGATGGTCGACGTGCTACAGAGCCCCGGGACCTGCATAGCCGCGCATTAGAAGAAGAAAACACATCTGCTAGTAAATCACTTCGCAGCCATCAAAGATTGAATCAACCTATGGCAGGAAGCAGTGATAGCCTAGTGGTTAGGACTGTGGGCTCCTATTCGGGGGGTCGCAGGTTCGATTCCGGGTATGCACCTCTGACTTTTCAGAGTCAGTGTATTTAAGCAATTAAATATCACTTGCTTCAACGGTGAAAGAAAAACATGGTAAGGAAACCTGCACACCTGAGAGTTCTTCATAATGTTCTCGAAGGTGTGTGAAGTCCGCCAATCTGCATTGGGCCAGTGTGGTGGACTATGGCCTATAACCCTTCTCTGAGATGAGACCTGCACTCAGTAGTGACCCGTGGATGGGTTGCTAATGAATAGAATAGAATAGAAATGTTTTTTATTCAAATAAACTTTTTTACAAGTGCTTTTGAATCATCGATGAGTCTACCACTGGTTCGGAATGCCCTTCCTGCTGAGAAGAACCACCAAGAATCTCGGCGGTTGCTCTTTTCAAAACAAGTTTACAATTCCGTAGAATAGTTATACAGTTTAATTACCACCTACTGTCTCATGAATCGCTGGAAGGAATTATGTCCACACTTTTTTATCATCTTCTTCAATCATCATAGTCTTCAATTGCATAATATGCTTTTTTCATGAGATTAGTTTTAACTGATTTCTTAAACTTGTGTATAGGCAAGTCTAAGATCGACTGTGGAATTTTATTATAAAACGTCACGGCCATTCCCACATATGTCTTTCGGACCCTCTTGAAGCGCAATCTAGGAATCACGAGTCTGTTTGGATCTTTAATGATGATGGCACCGTCACTCACTATACTCACTACTCACCATATGACACAGGTTCTGCCGGACTTCTTTGAAGGCCCTCTCGGCTAGCACGCAGCCGCAGCTCCAGAGGAACACGAAGCGGAACTTGCCCGCCATCTCCAGCCCACTGATGGGACAGATGTATGGCGCACTGCCTTCACCCACCGAGCCCTCAGTGTGCTCAGTCTTGATGTAAGCTGGGTTCTTGGTCAGGTTTAGGTCTTTGATATCCTGGAAATAAATATTGGTGCATAACATTTAGCAGAGTGGACAAAACTGGAAATCAAAAATGGTCAAATATTGTAACCAGAAAAGTAATCTAACCGACAAAAAAAGAAAAAAGCAATATGTAACATGTAAGAATAACATTAATAAAAACAGCAAATAAAAATAAATAATTTATAAGCTGTTTTATTGTGACATACTATATCGGTCTCTTTTGTAAATGAAGTTTTGTATGAATAGTGTATGGAACTACTGTCTTGTGACATCACAGTTCAGTAGCTTTATATTTCCAAGACTAGTAAAGATATTTAAAAAAGAAAAAGGCATTGTGTTATAATGTTTAAAAGCTTTATTTTAAATATGTATATAAAAAATAGCAGTTAAATACCCTATTTAACTAGTTCATCCAGTGTTGAAATAAGCCCTTTTACAGCTATTGCACCATATCTGTGTAGTATTTAACCTTTTTCCTATCCCAAGAAACCCTGCTCTTATTATTAGATTAGAGGGGTTTAGCTCTCAGCTATGAGGAATACGATGTAGTAAACAGAAATGGGTAATAAGACATTGAAATTACCTTTAGATTTTTAATGTGACTGATAGATTCAGGTTTGCTCTCCTTATCAAGCAGTGCTTCCAGCACAGAGCTCTTGCTGTAGAGGCGTCCCAGCCCGCACGCCACCACCGGCTCCTGCAGGGGCTGCTGTGACAGCGCACAGTTGCGCCACTTGAATGAGCGCTCTGCATCTTTGTCTTTCTATAAGAGGATACATTGAATTGGTCAAGTAATTTTGTTATGTATAGAATAATGTACATCTTCTTCTTCTTTATCAACCTATAGACATCCACTGCTGGACAAAGGTCTCCTGCATGGACTTCCACAGGCTTCGGTCTTGTGCCGCTTGAATTCAGCGGCTCCCTGCGACTCGTTTGATGTCGTCGGTCCACCTAGTGGGGGGTCTGCCAACACTGCGTTTTCCGGTGCGGTGTCCCCACTCCAGCACCTTGGGACCCCAACGACCATCAGCTCTTCGAACTATGTAAATAGATATATAATGTACAATGTACATGGATGTGACAAAAAACTGGCAAAAAATTCGGATCATTGATTGTGAATGTGCTAGAAATTTCTATTACCTGAAGCCATGGAACTATTATAGAATGGAAGCAGCATCACCTACAAATTCGTACGCCAAAATTGTCCATGTAGGCACTACAAACACTATAGATAAAATACACTAATACACCAACCGGGTCAACAAAAACCAACCATATGACTGGACATTTAAGGTTCAGTTTGTAATAAATGTGCGACACGTACGACGTTTTGCAACTCACCCGTGGAACATTAATTTTTACCGACTTACATCGATGTAAGAATAGTTCCGAAGTGGAGTAGCAATTTTTTATATAATTATTTACACACAATAATAATTATTGTACATTAAAATTTGTCTTTATAATAATATCTTTTTATTTTGTCTTAACATAAGTAATAAAATTACAGTCCTTAAAGACTGTAATTTTATTAATAGGTACTGAACGTATTGTACCGATTTTTTTCATAGAAAAGACAATTAATGTTTGATAGTTCAATCCTTTTTGCATTACTACGTCTAGATGTTTAATAACAAAAAATCGTTAAAAAAACAATAAACTACCTACTCCATTTATATTCTTGAATCAATGTTGCTCAGACGTTCCTATCGCGTTCTCTTCCTCGAGCGGTATGTGTGACTGACTGTGATAGCTGCACCGCAGAAATATTGTTATTTTCATGACAAATTAATTAAATTAAGCAACATTTCGTGATTATATTGTTAATGTACTGGAATATAAATGTAAACAAAATATTTTCTTATCGAAAGTATGATATTCCATCTTGTTTTTTGATATAATTTGGACTGTTTTTAAATTTTTTTACGGAGCACCAAGGCATGCTTTCGGTTTGTGAAATAACGCGCGACTGAGCTAACTTGCTACTATTAGTAGCAGTTAAACCGTGCCGTTTTTGACGCGTTGATGGTGAATCTAAGGAAATATAACATCGTTGCCTGAAGCAAATTCATTGAAAAAAATTGGGCTACCTCATTAATGCACAGTGAAGGAAATGAGATGACAAAGTATGTTCTTGCAGCTAATCTTGCAGTTACTAAGTTCTACCATATTTTGCCATTTATTTAATCGTATGGTAGCAGTGATAGCCTAGTAGTTAGGACTGTGGTCTTCTATTCGGGGGGGTCACAGGTTCGATCCCGGGTATGCACCTCTGACTTTTCGGAGTCAAGTGCGTCTAAGCAATTAAATATCACTTGCTTCAATGGTGAAGGAATACTTCGTGAGGAAACCTGCACATCTGAGAGTTCTTCATAATGTTCTCGCATAATTCACATTGGGCCAGCATGGTGGACTATGGCCTATAACCCTTCTCTAAGAGGAGACCTGTGTTTAGTAGTGAGCCGTTGATGGGTTGCTAATGAACGATGACGGTAGAATACGTAAGCGTTTTTAATGAAATTTAAAATTTATGTCAAAATTTAGTAGGTACCCACAATGGACAGTGGTACTTAGGCCTTCAATATATTTTGCCATACACATCTCACACGCTTCACGGGACAAGTAGGTAAGTAACAGATAAAATGTAGTGGATGTAGCAAGTCAAAGTAATTACTATACTTAGCTAGTATTGAGTTAAACTTAAGTATTTTTGTTAGTGTATTAGTGTAAGTGATTGTTAGTAAACCTAATAAAATAAAATATAATAGTACTACTATATCATGAAACATTACGGCCCAAGCCACAAGTATGGATGATTTCACAGTTCACACCCAGCCTCAAAGAGGTTAATTATTTTTAATGTTAATCTTGTAGATGTAAAATAATTACTTTGTGTTTGTAATATTATTTACACATAATATATTACACTTTAAAACCGCAGCTGTAAATATTTTATGCTCCTTTTACTAATACATTAAAAATATATAATGACCCTTGTCAAAATTCGAATAGCAATACAACACATTTACCCATCAATTTCGATAATGACCCCTTTGCAGCATTTATTCTATTTTATACCTATAATTTGAGTTACATTTGGTTTGCGCCCGCACTGGGTTTTTTTTGAGCATTGTCCTTTGTTGAATGTATGTTTTAGAGTTTGTGGAGAAGTGAGTAAGACTAATCCATATTATTTATTGAAACAAAGTATTTCCAAAAATATTGCTTACCTGTTCTGGTTTCTTTTTCAGTCGTACAAGTTCATCTCTGCGTGGAATAGTACCTCCATCACAACCCATTGTGACTGACGTTGGACTCACGTTTGTGTACTATGTTATTAAATTAATGAAATAATGTGAATTTTCTTTGATTGTATGTAAAACGAATACTTAATTATCCTAGTGTTCGTGGTCTATGTACTTAATGTTGTTCTAATGCGGAAGAATTACAGAAACACCACAGATTAGAGGAAGAAACACTGAAACATTCACAATTCAGAGAAAGTAAAAACTCAAAACAAAATGACCACAGAATACTGATTAGTGGAAACGACATACATGATACACTGTAGGTAGTCTTTGGAAACGACCATGAAAAACATGGTAGGTAGGAAATAGATGGAGATGAAGTATATAAAGTAACTACTAGTCAAGCCGGGTGCCATCCGCCATTTTATGAGCCTTATGTACAACACATTATGTATTCACTCTTATTGGTTGAACTTCACATGAAGGTAGCAAATACATGGAGGTGCCTTACCTACAAAAATCGGGTGCATACCTACAGAAAAAAACTCATAAAATGGCCGCCCATTAGGGAGTGTGCTTTGAAACTATCGACATCGATAAGGAGTGAAGCGATAATCAAGCATTTATGTATACGTAGTATTTATAGGTTATAATAATTACGTAACGTACGTTTGTACTCTATCAGGTACATATTATTCGCGTGGATTTAGGTTTTTAAAGATCTTGGAATATCCAAACAGTTTCGCTGCCGTTTTGTGAAATTGAAAGAGATCACCATATATAAAAAAGTACTCATTTATAAATTATAATATGTATCAATCGTTTGTTAATTATAAACCACTATTTCTTTTCATTAAAAGAGCAACTTGCTGGCTCATAGTAGTAGAATTTCTTTCTATAAGCGGTGGTAGAGTCGAAACATGACGTGCTTAGCATGAGACAGCTATCTGCATGCCCTACATATAAATAAACAAATATAGAATACTAGTTGACCCGGCGAACTTCGTACCGCCAACTTATATTTTATATAAATAAAACAAATAAACTATCCTAATAAAAAAAAACTATCCTATCTTTCAAATTGGACTAAATGTACAGATAGTAACGAAGTTTGATCAAAATCACTTTAATTTAAATTTAATTTTATATCACACAATATATTATTATCACACAAGTTAAATAGTTTAGGAGTCCATCGTGGACAAATAACGTGACACGTAATTTATATATATTACTAGCTGACCCAGCGAACTTCGTACCGCTTCTTATCTATATAAATAAAACAAATAAACTATCCCAATTCAAAAACTATCCTATCTTTTAAGTTGGACCAAATTACAGATAGTTACGAAGTTTTATAAAAATCGGTTAAAATCGGTAATTGAATTGCACAGGGATTATTATTAAATCCACCTCTTGCTCTTACCGCAGAAAAGAAATGTATCACACGATCTTTTCATATTTTATGTAGAGGGATGTGTGTTATATTTATATTTTCCACGCCTATAGCACCCATCCATTTTTTTCTTTAAGTTTTCACTAGCCGGAAACGACAGCAGAAAACACGGACATTATCATCTATTATATAGAGGTATTAGATTCTAGCATTTATTATTTATGTGAAGTATTAAAATAACCGGACAAATGATATACTACTACAACTATAAACACCAAACTTCTTGTATTATCTGATAATATGGTGATGAGCAGTACCTAATGCATTAGAATTTATTCAAGTCGTTTAACGTCACCTATAATAATATCGACAAGTCGATACTCCATTGACACAAATCCAATAACACGCAACTACTTGACAGGCTGACAGCTGAAGTTCAACCAATAAGAGTGAATACATAATGTGTTGTACATAAGGCTCATAAAATGGCGGATGGCACCCGGCTTGACTAGTAGTTACTTTATATACTTCATCTCCATCTATTTCCTACCTACCATGGAACTTCAGCTGTCAGCCTGTCAAGTAGTGTTGCGTGTTATTGGATTTGTGTCAATGGAGTATCGACTTGTCGATATTATTATAGGTGACGTTAAACGACTTGAATAAATTCTAATGCATTAGGTACTGCTCATCACCATATTATCAGATAATACAAGAAGTTTGGTGTTTATAGTTGAAATTTATATCATTTGTCCGGTTATTTTAATACTTACTTCACATAAATAATAAATGCTAGAATCTAATACCTCTATATAATAGATGATAATGTCCGTGTTTTCTGATGTCGTTTCCGGCTAGTGAAAACTTAAAGATAAAAATTGATGGGTGCTATAGGCGTGGAAAATATAAATATAACACACATCCCTCTACATAAAATATGAAAAGATCGTGTGATACATTTCTTTTCTGCGGTAAGAGCAAGAGGTGGATTTAATAATAATCCCTGTGCAATTCAATTACCGATTTTAACCGATTTTTATAAAACTTCGTAACTATCTGTAATTTGGTCCAACTTAAAAGATAGGATAGTTTTTGAATTGGGATAGTTTATTTGTTTTATTTATATAAATAAGTTGGCGGTACGAAGTTCGCCGGGTCAACTAGTATTCTATATTTGTTTATTTATATGTAGGGCATGCAGATAGCTGTCTCATGCAAAGCACGTCATATTTTGACTCTACCACCGCTTATAGAAAGAAATTCTACTACTATGAGCCAGCAAGTTGCTCTTTTAATGAAAAGAAATAGTGATTTATAATTAAAGTTCAGCCGTTCAGAGAATGCGTTCCTGACACCTGTCAGTTAGTCACGACAACTGTCACAAAATTATAACATTAATTGATTATTGATATAATAATGTTGTTTTAATGCTGATCAATTGTTAAAACGGTAAACAACCAGCAATAATATTTTTATCGTAACTGCAACGCCATTACAAAGCTACGTCGTCAGTTCAATCGCGACGTGTCAGGAACGCATTCTCTGAACGGCCGTAGTATAACAAACGATTGATACATATTATAATTTATAAATGAGTACTTTTTTATATATGGTGATCTCTTTCAATTTCATAAAACGGCAGCGAAACTGTTTGGATATTCCAAGATCTTTAAAAACCTAAATCCACGCGAATAATATGTACCTGATAGAGTACAAACGCACGTTACGTAATTATTATAACCTATAAATACTACGTATACATAAATACTTGATTATCGCTTCACTCCTTATCGATGTCGATAGTTTCGAAGCACACTCCCTAATGGGCGGCCATTTTATGAGGTTTTTTCTGTAGGTATGCACCCGATTTTTGTAGGTAAGGCACCTCCATGTATTTGCTACCTTCATGATGAAAAACGAATTGCCATGAATGACACGCAACAATGAACACAAACCACAGACTAGATACCAGGTTTATAATCAGAGTCATATTTCATATACAATATGTGTTTTTCGTGAATTTCGTAGTCTATGCTTTTTAACTGACTTGAAAAAAGAGGCGGTTATCGATACCAAATATACAAAGTAATTCAATTCAACGTAGTCATAATTCCTATGATTCGTAGTTCCATGGATCAATTATTATTATTTGTCGGAATCTTTTCCTAATTTTCCCAATACATTATAGGCTAAGCTTTGAGTATTAAACCAGTTTAATACTCAAAGACTCAAAGAGATAATAAGCAGTGATAGCCTAGTGGTCAGGAACTTAGGAGTTAGGACTGTGGTCTCCTATTCGGGGGGTCGCAGTTTCGATCCCAGGTACACACCTCTGACTTTTCGGAGTCAAGTGCGTTTTTTTAATATCACTTTCTTCAACGGTGAAGGAAAACTTCGTGAGGAAACCTGCACATCTGAGAGTTCTTCGTAATGTTCTCGAAGGTGTGTGTGTCGAAGTCCGCTAATTCGCATTGGGCCATTGTGGTGGCCTATAATCCTTCTCTGAGAGGAAACCTGCGCTCACTATTGAGCCGTTGATGGGTTGCTGAAAGGTTGCTAATGATGATGATGATGACTCAAAGAGAATCATGGAACTAGGAAAAATATGTCTATGAAGAGAATACACTACGTTTTTTATACTCTTTGATCCTAGTGTTCGTGGTCTATGGTGTTGACTTCTGTTCTGTGGTTAACTTGTTGAGCGAGAGCATGACCACGAACACGTAGTCGGAATTCCTAGTTCCATGCCACGAACACTACGGTGCAGAGTGGGCGAGGGCGACATAGGGATGAGAATATCGCAAGCAAAAACATCGATGTTTCGATAAATCGATGTTTATGAACAAACATCGATGTACACAAAACATCGCCAAAACATGTTTGTTGAATGATGATATTGTTTGAAATGATGTTTTTTTTAAAAATTT
The DNA here is from genome assembly GCA_029955525.1 of Oeneis ivallda. Classification (NCBI taxonomy): domain Eukaryota; kingdom Metazoa; phylum Arthropoda; class Insecta; order Lepidoptera; family Nymphalidae; genus Oeneis; species Oeneis ivallda. Next base: position 27,446,981 of record JARPMR010000003.1, on the reverse strand, counting down.
AAATGATCTATCAAATAGTGAAATTTTGTATGTGTGTAGAGTAGAGGAAATAAAATTATATTTTTTTGTTAAGTAAAGTTATTACAAGCTTACGTAAACTGCCACTAGTTACTTTTAGCAGAGCCTGCCTGTCTCAGACAGGCTCTGCTAAAAGTACCAAACATTTCAACTAGATGGCAGGCAAAACATCGATGTAAAATATAGTATAAGATAACATCGATACATCGATGTTTTGCAAAAGTGAACATCGATAGCAAACATCGATGTTTTTTTACTAAAACATCGATGGTTCAGAAACATCGATATTCGATGTATCGTTTGCATACCTATAGCGAGAGCATTGCACCGTGTTAACACTCAGTATTAATCTTGTCCAATAGAAAAAAACCCATAAATTTTAGTTACTGCAATTATAACTAGATGGCACCATGATGGCACTTTTCACAGAGTACATTATCACTTTTCACAAAAAATAAATTAAGCTGGTAGCACATTCAGCAACCTTGACATCCATGGAACTAGGAATTACGACTACGCTGACATCCGTCTGTAGATCTTAGATTATATAATGTGCGTTAGGCTTTAAATTACATTTCGGCTTACGCTGTAATATTAAACGCTCTTTGTTATTATATCCTTGCATTCTAGGCAGGTATCCTATAATACTTCTGATAATTATAAAAATCAAGGTGCATTTCAATTTAATAACAACATAGATCTGTAGAATGTAGCCTGAGATTAAGATTATATTTTTTTTCAATTATGCAATCAATATTGAATTTGCATGTAATGAAGCGTAGTGGAGACTGAGATTTACGTCAACTGTCCAACATTGACGTTTCAAAAATTCTTTTCTTTTCTTTTTGTTTTTGATCTTTCGTGGTGTTTTCGTCGTTCGTGGTTTTTTAGATTTTAGTATTTGATTTTATTTACGACCAAGGCTATCCGACTGGACTCTGTTTCGCTTCTTTTTCTACTGGCTATTGGCATTTTATAAACGGACACCGATTTACTTCTTATATGGATTCTGAAAGAACTTGTTGTGTCCCTAGCTGCAAGCGCCCTCGTGAGTACCTATTCTTTTACTTTAGGTACTAATTATTACAATCTATTTTTTCACTTTCGTCATAATACAAATCATACTATGATCTGGAAAATATATCTACGCCACAACGACAGTGACTGCGTACTTATAATAGGTTATAAAATACCTAGCAAACAAAACGTACAATAAGTGCTTCAAATCAAAATTGCTACAATTTTGCCAATGCCACGTTCCTATGTTAGCAAGCGTTTAATAAAGTTCTAAGGCTAAGGTACTATATGAAGTACTTTCTAACACCACCTCAAGTGACACTTATGGAAAACAGCAACATATTGAATTGTTTCTTTTTAATATTTTAGGTTCACCTGGTACCCCACTACATGGCTTTCCAAATCCTGTGTTGGACCCAGACAGATTTCGAACTTGGTTATATGCTATTGGAGGCGACATTTTAGGGTTGGACAATCAATACATAAACAAATATCGCAATGTTTGCCGTCATCATTTTAAGCGTTGTTACCATTTTGGTAACAGAAGATTAACAAATGATGCAATACCGACTTTAAATATGCCTGGTAAGACTAACTCAATTTTATACTCTTAGTGCAAATATAACCAACATCAAGTGATGATTAACTGAGGAATAAATTGGGTGTTCTAACAGTGTTTGTATTGAAAATCTGCCAAAATATCAAAGGGTCTAGCTGAAAGCATGGGAAAACTGCACCAGCATGTAATGAAGAGTTCTTACCTGTTAATCTCTTCTAGTTAGTATATAGTAGTTTAGTTTCTAGAGCTGAAAATCAGCATCTGGCATTATGCGTGCATGTGTAGGTATGATGCAGGGCCCAAGGCTGAGTTGTACATCCTTTCTGGGTGGTGCTACAGACAAATATATTTATAGGTGCAGGATGGCCTTCATCATAGGGTATTTTGGCTGAGCGAGGATGTGTGGGCGATGAATAAAACTTGACAACTGAATTCGTCTTTCAAATAAAATCTTCAATCAAGCAAATCAAAGTCAAACACAACATGATAATTCTTCCAATAGTTAGATAACACCACTTTATAAAGCTGTGGCAAACCGTATGTATTCGTTACTGACGTACGAGTATTCAGTCAGACTCGAAATAACGTTTCGTTACTTTCGAATCTATTTCGTTACTCGCATGTTTCGATTTGATTGTACGAACGATGTTATTAACGATTTTTAATTCTATTTGATTAAACTTTATTGGTATCTTTTGTTTTCATTACTTAATCAACACCTAAAATAATAATGTAGGTAAGTATTCTATCCACAAAATAATAATTCGTTTTGTATATTATGTAAGTAGATACGAAATAATATACGATACGAAGTAGATACGATTTGTTCTGGAAACGCACCAGCGCAAAACTCTACAGTCTACACGAGAGTACTCAATACTCAAAAGTAACGAAAGTAACGAGTACCGATACGGTTGTAACGAGTACAGTTTTGTTTAGTACCGAATACATGCGGGTATGCATTACATCGGTACTTTTACAGCTCTACCACTTTACAAGGTTTTTTTACCCATAGATGAAACTAATGTGAATCGGTAGAGTAATAAACCCTATGTTAGATAATGAAGTGGGAAAAAAATAGGACGTCAAGTTTTTAAAATATTTACTATATTTGTTTTTAACAATTTTTTATGTGTGACCTACAAAAAAATCAAAAATGACACAGATTACTTCTTCTTTTACACTGATTAGCATCAGTTTCTCTTAATATAGACCAGCAGTAATCACCTAACATATTTTTATCCCAAAAACCTTGGTACCTCTCTTCATAAATCTGTTACTGGGTACCAATTGTTAATAAGATGGCTCCCTCTTCACCATCTATGTGAGGTTCTGCTAGGGGGCCTGCCAGTGCCACTCTTGGTGTAGACTCACTGTCGTATTTTTATGTTTAATTGTATGTGAAATGTTTGTAACACCACTGCTTGAATAAATGTATGTACCTTTTAACTATTAATCTGTGTCTAGTACATATTTATTTTAATTTTCTACACCTCATAGGGAGTATTCAGGGTTTCAACCCTTGATTTTAACCCTTGATGTTCTAGTCCACATGTGAAGTTAATCTAGTTTGTCTGTTTTCTGCCAATCAACTACCGCTTGATAGTACTGTAGCAATTAATGTATACAGGAGAAAACTGCCTCAACATCTTGATAAATCAAAGTATAAAATTAATATTACTTTCAATTTCAGGACTTTTTGGCACTAGACGAGAGCCAATGGTGGACATTACTAGTAGAATGGTGAATGTTGAAGAAAATATTATCAATATGCCTTCAACTTCAAGAGGTAATATTTTCAGCAGCTTTTTAAATCCATATTATACATTTTTATAGTAAAGATAAGCTACTCAACAAACTTGTTTATAATAATAAAATAATATTTAAACATTTTTTTAAGTGTTTTTTAACCAAAATATAGTTTACTGATCCATATACCAGTATATTATTGTGGCGGATTTAATTGATAATCCAACCACAGCGAGGAGATGCGGTGAGGTGAGGTGAATAAATAAAACACCTTTTCTTCTAAGTAGAGAGGAGATGCGTTCGCTTTCAAGTCAGGGAGTGAAGTGCGTGACTGGTCGTCCGGGGTCTTCCACGTAGGCCTTCACAGGCCTCGGGGTGACTGTTCGGGGCGATGGCCCCCTTCAGTGGTTGAAACCCCGCCTGCAACTACAGGCGGGGCACTGGGTGGGACCGGTTGGTCCATGGTGTCGTCAAGTCCGGTGGTATCCTGTTGCAGTGCGATCGAGCCCGCGTAGTGTCGCGGGCGATCTGCGGATCTTAAGACGTAATTATCTCTATGAGGGGCAAATAAGTTTGACAAAACTCAGCTATTTTGCTTACTTAACTACTTATGGTAACTTATTAATGTTTAACTATTACTTACTAATTATATAAAACAAAATATGATTATACAGGGTGGGCCAGACCAGGTGGATATAAAATTTTTTTTAGATTGTTGACTTAGGGGCCTACCAGGACCCGCAAGGAAAAAAATCGGTTCCCAGCCGATTACCCGAAAAAAATTTTTATTTGAAATTTTGGAATATCATTACCTTGACGAACTTTTAATTTTTCCAGTGACAATTTCCGCAATTTTTTCATGGAATATCTTTATCTAATAACTGTGCTCTCTTAAGAAAAAATTCCAGTCTGATTAGCTGGTTTTAAGAGCATTAAATTTTAAATTATTTCAAGAAAATTAAGTTCATACAAAATCTACAGAAAACTTTAAAATTCCATTAAAAATAAAAGAAGAAGTTCATAGCACTGGTGATTTTTTAAAAACTGTAGCAACTTATGTTCTTTCGATTGCCAAAAGAAAAATTGTATGTCAATGTGCCGGATAAAAAGTTATGATTTTTCAAAAGTCTTCGTTCCTCATTCGTCTAAATAACGACCTTATTGAAAAAAATGTTAATTGTTTGTGGAGACTCCAGTATGTCCTTTAATTTTAACTGCCTCGTAGGTCTAGTGATAAGCGTGTTCGACTGCGGCCGAAGAGGTCCCGGGTTTGAGTCTCGGGTCGGACCAAACCAAGTATTGGGGTTTTCCGATAAGAAATTCTCAGTACTAGCCCGGAGTTTGGAAGTTGGCGTTGTTTCACCCCGTGCCTTGGAGAGCACGTAAAGCCGTTGGTCCTGTGCCTAATTTCTCTCCGGTCGTGTCGAATTTTCCGTCCCATCGGGCTATGAGAATAATGAAACAGAGAGTGCACCTATGTTCGCGCACACACTTGTGCACTTTAATATCTCCCGCACAGATGGCTAATCTTTCTGGAGATAGGCTTCTGCTGTGGCCGAAATTCGGAATAATAAAACATTGTTTTATTATTCTTTCTCTTAAAAAGTAGATACCGTCATTCATCATTAAAGGATTAATGTCCTCCCTTCCAAATTTCGGCCACGGTGGCAGCCTATCTCCAGAAAGATTAGCCATCTGTGTGGGGGATATTAAAGTGCACAAGTGTGTGCGCGAACATAGGTGCACTCTCTGTTTCATTATTCTCATAGCCCGATGGGACGGAAAATTCGACACGACCGGAGAGAAATTAGGCACAGGACCAACGGCTTTACGTGCTCTCCAAGGCACGGGGTGAAACAACGCCAACTTCCAAACTCCGGGCTAGTACTGAGAATTTCTTATCGGAAAACCCCAATACTTGGTTTGGTCCGACCCGAGACTCAAACCCGGGACCTCGTCGGCCGCAGTCGAACACGCTTATCACTAGACCTACGAGGCAGTTAAAATTAAAGGACATACTGCAGTCTCCACAAACAATTAACATTTTTTTCAATAAGGTCGTTATTTAGACGAATGAGGAACGAAGACTTTTGAAAAATCATAACTTTTTATCCGGCACATTGACATACAATTTTTCTTTTGGCAATCAAAAGAACATAAGTTGCTACAGTTTTTAAAAAATCACCAGTGTTATGAACCTCTTCTTTTATTTTTAATGGAATTTTAAAGTTTTCTGTAGATTTTGTATGAACTTAATTTTCTTGAAATAATTTAAAATTTAATGCTCTTAAAACCAGCTAATCAGACTGGAATTTTTTCTTAAGAGAGCACAGTTATTAGATAAAGATATTCCATAAAAAAATTGCGGAAATTGTCACTGGAAAAATTAAAAAAAAATTAAAAGTTCGTCAAGGTAATGATATTCCAAAATTTCAAATAAAAATTTTTTTCTCGTAATCGGCTGGGAACCGATTTTTTTCCTTGCGGGTCCTGGTAGGCCCCTAAGTCAACAATCTAAAAAAAATTTTATATCCACCTGGTCTGGCCCACCCTGTATACACCTATGATTTGATACAGTCTGGGAACTAGTCCCGCAAGCGACTAGTTCCCAGACTGTATCAAATCATAGTATGTTGCGAGGTCTAATCATTTAATGAGGTAATTCAAAAGGAATTGAGAGATTGATTTTTATAGAGTATAAGATCAGTCTTCAGTATTTGGGTCAATCTTCAATAAGTATAATCTTCAGTAATTGCGTCAATCTTCAAAAATTATCCATATACCTGTATATTAATAACAACTCAGTAAAAGTAGTAGTACTATTAACAATTTATGAGAACTAATAAATTATTTTTTAATATCCACAGATGTCACAGCACCACAAACACCTCTCACCCAGAATTGTGATTTTCCAAAAACAACATTGAGAGCAGGTAAATATGAACAAAATAATTGGTCAAGATTATAAAGAATTCTATCTTGAGCATTATTACTAACATGTGTCAAAAATGCAAACGGTAGTACTCCATAGTCTGGCTAGTTGTAAAAAAATCGGCCAAGTGTGAGTTGGGCCTCACTCTTTTAGGGTTCCGTACATATGACCAAATCACTTTTCTAGTCTAATCAGATATTTAAATGTCTTAGTTCTTAGATAGTATTAAATTAGCAAATGGGGAAAATGCTCGTTTGTTTTGGCCACAATTAGTTATGTAAATACATAATATGTATACAGAAATTTCAAAGTTTAGTTTTTGAGATAGACCCTGTAACAAAAGTGGTCTAAAACTGAATCAAAAACCCTTAATCCATGCGGGCATCATCTAGTCTTAATATATTATATAAATTACGTGTCACGTTGTTTGTCCGCGATGGACTCTTAAACTACTTAAACGATTTTGATCAAACTTCGTAACTATCTGTAATTTGGTCCAACTTGAAAGATAGTTTTAGTAGTTATTTGTTTTATTTATATAGGTAAGTTGGCGGTACGAAGTTCGCCGAGTCAGCTAGTATAATATTATAAATTTCAATGTCACATCATATAATTGATTTTTAAATACAATTGGACATGGACAATAAGGATTTCTTTTGCTACAGAACACAAAACATGAACTGATATTTTTGAGGCATTTTTCTTAATATACAAATAAAAATTTACTTAATGCTAAACTGTTTCGCTTTCAGGTGTTAAAAATAAACATTCGTTTAAAAATGTTGCGAAGGTTATGGCTCAACAAATTGCCAAATTAAAAAAAGTAAAGGATAGTTACTCCCAAAGACTGAAAAAAGCTTTGAAGCTATCTGAGAACCCAACCTTCCTTAAGACTATAAAAAACTTTAGTACAATGGCTGCAATTTTTACTCTGTTACAATTCAGGGAGATTAATAAACCCAAAATGGGCCGAAGGTTTACTCAGGAAGAAAAAATAATGTCTTTAAGCCTTTATAAACATGGCCCAAAGGCTTATAGATGGATGAGCAAGGTATTCGTTCTGCCATCATATATGACACTCAGCCGTTTGATTGCCCGAGCTGCACTAAAACCGGGCATCAATGAAAATATATTTGAAATGCTCAAAAAGGTGACAAGAAAAATGAAAGAGGATAGTAAACTATGTGTTTTACTTTTTGATGAAATTGCATTAAACCCACATTTTGATTATAGCAAGAGGAAAGATAGAATTTCTGGATTTGTGGACAACGGAAAAAAAAATCTACCAATAATAGCAGATCATGCTCTCGTATTCATGATAAGAGGTGTATATAAAAATTATAAGCAGCCGATAAGCTATACATTTTGTTCTGGGAGCACAAAAAAGCACGAGTTAGTGGAACAAATAAAAGAAAATATTTCCCAATTGCAAAGAATTGGCTTTAAAGTTTTAGCAACTGTTTGTGATCAGGGTGCCTGTAATGTGAGTGCCCTGAATCAATTAATTGAAGAAACTCGAGTAGACTATTTGAGAAAGGAAAAAGAATTTCGATATGAAGTTTTCACAGTAAATGACCAAGAAGTCATTCCATTATATGATGCTCCTCATTTAATAAAAGGAATACGTAATAATTTAATTACCAAACATTTGAAATACAAAATGAATGGGCAAATAAGAATGGCCAAATGGGAGCATCTGAAGCTATTACATGAAGAAAACCCGGCATACAAAGGAATAAGGTTGGTGAAAAATCTATCTGAAGCTCACATCAATCCAGAGAAAATGAATAAGCAGAAAGTAAAATATGCCACGCAAATATTCAGCCAAACAGTAGCATCAAGCATGGGGTACTTAGCTGGTAATTGTTTTATTTCTAGTATATTTTGAAAAATGAAAAATAAAGCACAAATCTCTAAAAAACAAACATATGCTAAAAATATATAAACAGGTGATAATCTACCTCTACCACACACCTCCAGGTCTACCACACTGATTGAGATTACAAGAATCTTGTAATCTGTTTCATACTATAGTATAAAATATAGAGTGTAAACCTGTTATTTAAAAATTCATTTCTTTTTCAGAAAAGGGTGTTCTACCAGAAGAATGCACAGGGACAGCGGATATTCTATTATTTTTTGATGAATTGTTTGATTCAATTAATGGAAGCTATGATAATAGTAAAAAAAGAAGTGGTAAGGAATTACTCCGCCAGTTAACTCCGAACTCAAATCATGAGAAGGTATGGAATAATGCCAAAAAAGTTCTTGCTTCAATGAAATTTGTTACAATTGATGGAAGGGAATGTACACCACCTTCAATTACAAATTGGTTAAAAACAATTAATAATTTTCAATATTTAAAAGAAAAATTATTCAATGAATTTCGGTTAAAATCCATATGGCTCAGGCACTTTAACCAGGACCCCCTTGAAAACTTTTTCGGATGCATAAGAAGTCATGGAGCTCAAAATACAAAGCCATCATGTGCAGCATTTGAAGATGCATTTGCCTCACTTTTAATAAATAATTTAAATAGTAGCTATTCTCCTGGTTCAAATTGTGAGGAGGATGCTTGTGAAGTATTTAGTAACCTGGGAAATTTACTCTTACAAGATAAAAAAGTTGATAAAGAGACAACTGAAATTAATTTTGACCACATAGACTACAATATTATTGTAGATTTTAATATTAAAAAAGATAACCAAACAATAAACTCAGCACTAAATTATGTAACTGGCTATGTTCTGCGCAAAGTAAGTAAAATTTTTAAAACTTGCACATCATGCAAAGACGAGTTATATGCAACAGATGCTATAGATAGTATAAAAATGAGGGAATATAGTAAAACTGCTAGGTGGTTGACATACCCTTCTAGTCAATTCGTAGAATGTTTTTCAGCAATACAAGATATCACAATAAATATAATAAGAACAGCAAGCAATATCAAAAATATAAGACAATATATAAAAACAGTATTATGTATAACCATTAATATGGATTTCATTAAATGTGAAAAACATAAATCAGAACTATCAAACTATATCTTTGATTTGAGTTCGAAGTTTTTCATTTGCAACTGGTGTCGTGACGTTAATAAATTGTTGAAGGGCACCAGATTGGATTATGATGCAGAGGATGCAATACAAAAATCATGCTATGAATATTATAAGAAAAGGAGAAAATAAAAATTAGTCATATTGTTTGTTTTTTTTTTGTAATCCCTCAAAAATATTTTAGTACTACAGTACACAAAATAATGTATAATGCGGCCAAACTAAGAATAGGACTGAATTCCCGCCATATTGTGACGTGTAAGTGGGAAATATTATTTTTATTTTTTAACAAATCGAATTTTTCCCGCTAACACATCACAATATGCCGGAAATTCAGTTCTATTCTTAGTTCGGTAGCAATTGGAATAAGCCTATAGGTACCTACATGTTCTCGTTATACGTATGTATAGCAAATTTTTAGTTCCTGCAATTAGAAGCAGATGGCGCCACGCTGAAATATTAGCTTTTATCTCTAAGTCAGTATATTATAATGTACTCTGTGAGCATTGTTGAGACCTGTGCTGTAACTCACTGTGACTGTTTTAATTTTAATTTTATTGAAATTAATTACAATTTACAATATTTCGCTTTAAGTATATCTTAGATTTATAAAAAGCTTTTGAACTGCGATACGTAATGCCAATACCTGACATGGAACGCGTACCGGAAAATGGTTCAGATTGCGAATCAAATGATGAAACTAAAATTGCCGAGGAATCTGACTCTCGACAAGGAAAGACAAAGAAAACCAGAAAGCGTGGAATTATCTATCTATCAACGATTCCTCCTTACATGAATGTAGCCAAGATAAGGGAAATATTCAGCCAATATGGCGATGTTGGGAGGATATATTTACAATCAAGTTCTAGTAAGTAATTTAAACCTTGAATTCTTTCGTTTCATTTACATAAAAGTTTCATAGTAGAGCACATCTACTAAATCCATCACCGCTGCAAATTGAAAATGATTGATGCACAATATGCTCATGCAATTGCAAAATTTTCCTTGTCTTAGTGTAAAGACGGAAAAGGGCTATGACCTACTTTTCGGGGTGTCTGGGGTTCAATTCCAGGCACATATGTCTGTACTATGGGCGTATTATGGAAAAATATCACTTGCTAATTGCTATATCAAAAGCAAAAAAAAATTTAGAAAACCTGCATGCCTGATATTTCTCAATAATATTCTCGAAGATGTGTAAAGTCTGCCAATCAGCACTTGGCCAGCATGGTGAACTATAGCCTTCTCATTCTAGAGGAGACCTGTGGCAGTGAGTAGTAGGCTGGCGTTGGGTTGAGAGATGGTGAAAAATTTTGATTTTTCATTAAAAAAAAAAATTGCCATTTGTTGTGATAGAATACATCCTAATTTGCACAAGCCAACCTTTACATATCACAGAATAATATAACACCATGATGCAGTTTGACCATTAAATTACTCATTAGGTAGATTGAAAATACAGATTCAAGAATAATTATTTGTATCATATTTTCCAGAACCTGGTGAGAAAAGGAAGATACGAAAGCCAAATTTATTCACAGAAGGTTGGGTAGAGTTTGAAAAGAAAAGTGTTGCAAAGTCAGTTGCATTAAATTTAAATAACACTAAAATCGGAACAAGAAAGCGGTCTCGTTATTATGACATGATTTGGAACATTAAGTACATTCCAAGATTCAAGTGGATACATTTAAGTGAGAGACTGGCATATGAAAGGGCAGCAATGAAGCAAAGACTTCAAGCTGAAATATCTCAAGCAAAGAAAGAGGCACATTACTTGCAAACTAACGTTGAGAAGAGTAAGAAGTTGAAAAAGATAAAAAATTTAGCTAACGAATGAGTTCTTTAAGTCATTTGTACTGGCTTTTTTTATAATAAGTTTAAATAAATGCTGTTATGTTAACATGAGTTTTACATGTTTTATGTAGCATTTAGGTACTGCCCCTCAAAATTATTTTATAATTTTTCATATAACAAAAATCACAAAGCTTAGTTCAACTTAACTCTTCATTATTGTATTAAAAGGTTAAGATTTACCATAGGATCAGTATAAATAATATTTCTAAATGATAACATCTATTTTTATTAATTTCAAACTAATTTAGGTATTTTTAAATGATTTAATCTCAAGTAACTTAAGTATTTGAGTTTCATATTTCATAATTTTAACCTTTATTTTTGACTAAAATTTACTCTTCCACTGATGATTTCCTCAACTCTCATTCTTTGATGTGCATTCATTGGATCGGGAGTAAGTTTCTGAATGTATCGTCTAGGCGGTATCTTATGAGATAAGATTCCTTGTGAGAACTCCCTGTGGACCCTAACACCGTCCAAGGCATTCGGTTGTAACCTTTCAAAACTATGGAGTTCTTTCATAAACTGCTTTCGCTGGGCGACCTTGGCCCAATGGTAACGGTGACGGCAGACTACACGGCTGAAAAGAATTAAGGAATTGAAGATCATTTGAGAAAAGTTTTACTCACAAATAGCTTAGTTGGTAGAGCAGATTAGTTATGTAGGTTGTGGTTAAGAATCCTGCAAATACTGTAACTCTTCTTATTCAAACTGGTGAACCAATTGTGGTGAAAAGTAAAGGGATTGCTTACATACTGCAGGCAATCATAGGCTGTCTTTTAACTCCTTTCTCAAAATGTCTTATAACTTAATCGACTTTAAAGGCAGATTAAAAGTAAATAAAGATCTATTGTATTCAAAGTTCCATTTAAAAACTTACTATGCTAATGCCAGCTTTGTGTATGAGGGGTAAATACTGACATCTGATCTGGCTAGTTCTGGAAAGCCTGGATAGAGAGGAACCCTCCTTTTCTTTACTTCTGATTTCTCAGCTTCTTTCTCCCGTGCTGCCATTATTTTATGTGATTTTTATTTTAACTGAAGTTTTATTTAACACTTATTTATGTATATTCATTTAGGTAGAAAATAAAAATCAAAACATTGATAAATTCTTGTTGTCATGCCAACCTATTATGTACAAGGAACATACTACCACATAATATTACCGTGATACTACTCTCTATGGAGAGATTATGTATGTGTATAGTATGTCAAGTGCACAGAACATTATTACGATAGGGCAGTGTCAAATGTATGTCAATTGTCAACTATGAATTGATAAAACTTGATAGTTGTTTATGCTATTATCACAAAACTTGAGTTTTTCTTATTAATAAAGAGTAAAAGTAACTATATTGTTTTTTTTTATAAAATGAAAATAAATACCTAAATAGGTAGAGAAATTAAAATCACTACAACTTTGGTTAAGCCAGGTACAAATGATTTAATTACAATTACTAATTAAAACAAAGAAACTAAATGTTTAGATTAACAATTTATTAATAAAGCCATAATATAAATACTAATTCACAGGGCCATGTCGCATTTAGAAGTTACATTACACTCTCGGAATTCTTTACTAGACATTATTTACAATTCTGCTCAACTCAAGATGTGGAAATGGCAGCAATTCTGCTTCTGCACACACAGTCATTGAATTCATTCACTAGCACTGAACACAGAAGTGATTTGTTTGGATTTGAACTGTAGCATTCTAGCATCTGAAATAAAGAAAAATTGTATAAAAATAAAAGGTATAAATGGTACTAAAAGGTACAAGGCTGTAAGATTGAAAAAACTAAAATGTAGTTCTTAGCTCAATAATGGAAATATTAGGTTGTTCTTAAACCTAGCTGCTAGTTTAAGCTAAACCAGATCTGTATCTTGTTTAGCTTAAACTATCACCTCTGTAGGTGAGATGGAAAATCAGGGAAAAGAATCCCCAAAAACTTGTTACAAGTAGGTAGGTATAAATGATACCAAAAATGTCTTATTTAAAAACAATCATTTTAAGTATTCTATTTATATTATATAATATATTCCAGTGGCTACCTACAAACTTTGTATGAGTGCATTTTATATAAAGTGAGTTTTCTCTACATCATATTATGAGAACCCGACCAGTGACAGCGATAAAAGTATCTTTATTCCTTCCTCAGAACCTCCTTGCCAGAAATTTGCACCAATTCAGCAGTTTTTCCATAAAAAAGTTACAGACTTTCATATTATATTCATTTCATTTTATTTTATTTTATTTATTTAGGAAAACCAACAGCTTATAATTCTATATATACTTAAGAAATAATGTAACTAACAGCTAATAATAGGTTTTCGCAGGTAAATACTAAATACACACAGGAGTACCTGGATAGACAAGAAAGATTCTGAAAATTATATATTATATACTTTAAGAAACTAAGGATGCACTAGACTGGATTAATAACTTAGTTAAATTCCAACATAAACTATTCAAATTGCCACGAAACAAGTCAACATTAGGTTCATTGTAAACAGAATTTAAAAGGAGAGAAGCACGAATAATAAATGAGTTATATCTGTAATTGGTTTTAGTTCGGGGAATATTAAATATCTTATTATTTCTAGTCACACAGAGTAAGCGTCGTGAAGGCACTATTATACCTAGCTTCGCAAGTAGTTCCGGACAGTCAATTGACCCCCTGACTATCTTGAGTAGAAAGCAAATATCAGCAATATTTCTACGTATGTAAAGAGGTACAAGGTGTAATTCAGAACAGGCTTTAACATACAATGTTTTTGGAAGGTGAAATTTTTGATTTAGAAATCTAATGAATTTGCATTGGATACTTTCAATTTTGTTAATGTGAACTTGATATGCAAAGATGTAAGATTAGTAAGATATTTCCATATAATTTGTTATTTTGAAATAATCATACCTTAGCCTTTTCCTCTTGACATGGTGGCAATTTGTTGACAACTTTATCTGCTTTTACCATATCAAATAATTCATTTGCCTCTTTTAATGTTTTCTGGTACTCTATTTGCATTCCACTGTTGATTTTCTCATGGACCCTCTTTAGGTTCTCGATGCGGCGGGCCCAGTAGGCCTCTTCTGCTGCATGTTCTTGTTGTTTTAATGTATCGTAGTATGGAGGTGGAGCATACTGAGGTCTTGATTGAGGCTGTTCTGCTTGCTGAAACCAAGCAGAGCATGTGTAGCAAGTTTTATTTGTGATATAATACAATATAATACAATACAATATATAGAATAGAATAGAATAGAAATGTTTTTTATTCAAATAAACTTTTACAAGTACTTTTAAATCGTCAATGGTTCAGAATTCCGTTCCTGCCGAGAAGAACCAGCAAGAAACTCGGCAGTTGCTCTTTTCAAAATACTTTTACAATATACTTAATAGATATTATATATATACAATAAGTTGAATATGAGCTGCGAAGATAGATGTTCACAGACAACTCCCTCAGTAGAAAAACTCCATGTATGACACATGGAGTTTTTCTATATCTATATTATGTCTACAGTAGGTGTTCTTTGGCCTGTGTTATATCACATCAAGGATGTATCATTTGCATCAACAGGTTTAAGGTTGGTTGGATTGTTTCATACACTGGTCCACTGGTACAGTAGTAATAAGTATTTGGATGAATAGTGCAGTATTTATTTAGCCCTTCAGAAAAATTATTATGATTTGGATATCATTAACATTGACCAAAGTACTAAGTAATAAGTTCTATGATTGTTGGATTCTACTATGTAAATATTTAGGTATCAAATCTAATATATAAAATTCTCATGTCACAGTGTTTGTTAACAAGCTCCCCCCAAAACGGCCGATATTTATGAAATTTTGTGTGCATATCAGGTAGGTCTGAGAATTGGCCAACATTTATTTTTCATACCCCTAAATGATAAGGGTGACCCACCCCTGAATATTTTTGTTGGTGGTACGAAGACTGCAGGGTCAGCTAGTTATATTAAAATATAAAAAGATTCACTTTTGGTTAAAAAACATACTGCTGTTTTATGTATTCTAAAAGACATGTCCCAGTTTAGTATGGAGGGTGGTTTTTTATTCTGAGTGTCCATAACCAGAACCAAACTGTCATCATGTGAAAGAGAGAAAAATATAAAATTAAACGCCATAAAAATAATAATTTTAGAGTCCTCGGTTTTTTTAAAATTAATTATGAAAAATACCATTTGTAGAAAATATTTTTCAATGGATGGTAACACTAAAAACTTTTATAATCTATAGACTATCAAATCTGGCACCGGTTAATGTCACGTAAATGTCATTTTGAACCAAATACATGTCATTTTGAACCATGGAACTAGGAATCACAGACCAGGAACTAGGAATTACGACTAGGTACTTTTGAACTGCCTATTCGAAAATGAAATTATTTGTTCCTGACAATCATCTGACATTGACAACTTACATACTGAATAATATTTTCAGTTTTTTAACGGTGTATAAATCACATGGAACAAGGAATTACGACAAATCACAAGCAAAAAAATGAGTCAAAACAAAAATTTTTTTTTAATTATCGGAGGCTTTAAAAAATCTGTAAATTATTTTGATAGAAGCCTTTTGGGATCTTTATCCAACTACATTAAAATCATCCTTGTTAATTAAATTCAAATTTAAAAAACCAATTTTGGACAACTCCTTTGCCATAGTACTAGGTATTATTTTGTACTTGTATCAGCAATGATTGATAAAACTTTTTTACAAATTCTTCAAATTGTTGGACTGCCGTTATTAGAATATTATGTTGTCTAACCTAAGTTTGAGCAGGTCAGTTTAAAGCATGAGTTTCTAATAAATAACTGATACCAATTAATGTATGAAAACTAAAAATTAATTTAACATAGCCAAGTTGTCGTTTATTTTGTTTAACTGCATGACATTGATGTAAATTATGTAATGTTAAAAATATATATTTACCCTTGCGTTCAGCTGGTCTTGTATGCGATCTAAAGCTTCTTGGGAGACTTGTATGGCATTTTCGTTATCAACACTTAATTTTCTCGTGCTTTGCGAACCACCCATGTTTATAAAAAAGATTTAATCGAATTTAGTATCGGCAAATCTAGCTAAAAATGCATTTTCACAAAAATCAAGTCAATCAACTTTCCGTGAATTGACTGACCACAGAGTACAAACTAAGGATTCCTTAGTCTGTACTCTGTGGTCAGTCAATAGGGTATTTGACTATAATAAAAATATCGTTTCAACTGGTGTCATCCTAAAAGATTATTATCTAAAAACATTATTCCATACGACAAAACTAAAAAATAAAGCTTTATTTAATTAGAAAACATTAAATAAAATTGCTATAATTCTGGCCATGGTCACGTGATCGAAAACGTTCCGTGATCTCGAATGACGTCACAGTCCAAACCACCTATGGAATTCTCATTTTGTCAATACATTTCGACGTGTTTGTGCGGCGTAATAGGCTAATTTCGTCTGTTTTTCATCGTTACTATTTTATTAAATACCAAATAGTATGCGACACGCGGCCTAAACACATATTATAAAATTGTCATTGTTTGAAATGTGAACTGTTACGTCATGAGAGCAAATGGAACGTTTCGGCGGCAATTTATTTTTTTGAATTTATTTCTCGATTTTTATGAAAAATAATGAAAATTATGCCGAAATATATGTTTCGTTAGCTTCAGCATAGCATTATTAACAATTTAAGATGATTTTCTAAAAGTAGTCAAATAGCCTATTCCTTATGGAATAAATATTGTTCTCCATTTCTCTAGTGTGATATGCATGGAACTAGGAATTACGACTACGTTGGTGCTAAGGTTCCTGGTCTGTGGTGCTAAGCCATTGTCTATGTTGCTCACGTCCAGAGTAAAACTTAACGATGCATTTTATTACTTTTGAAGAAACAAAGTCAGGAATGCATTTAGGAATAAATTAAATAATTATTATTTAATCCAACAAACAAACTAATTATTATTATAATTAATCCAACTCGTAATAATTATACTGCCATCTATTAGTGAATAGCAAAATTAAGAATGATTGTTTTAGTTGTGCCGCTCTGCTATAGATGGCGTTGCTGGTTTGAATTTAACATAGGACACTGAATAAAACCAGGCGACTGCGATTAACAGATTTTGATATTTGAAACAAGTGAAAAACCTTTTGCTTCAGGCATCAGGATCGAAAATGCATAGCGGCCTGGAGACTTGTAGGATGAGGCTTAAATTATCATTAAAATTTTGAGAAATTGTTGCTTTAGGGCTTCATAAGGCTGCCTAAGTACCCCAATTACTAACATTTAGTCTCGATAGCCCAACGATAAAAGGTTCTGACTGAAAACTGAATGGTCAACGGTTCGATTCCCACTCGTTGGACTATTGTCATATCTACTCGTAACACAAACTTTCCGCGTATTTGGAAGGGAGAGGAGGATATTAGTCAAGTTTAGCTCGGCTAATATTCTTAAAAAATTGGTACCTATTAACGGACTAACATTTACAATTTGCATTGTTTCAATTTGACTACACCCTTGTACTGGGTACCTAATACACAAAGGTAATACAGGCACGAGCACGATTGAAAATCTCCGCCGTAAGCTTGGCCATAATAAATAAAAAATTAGGTAGGTAACACGTCGCGAACTTTATCGTTCATTTTGCCCTTTTGCCTCGAACTTATTTAGGTAAGTACATCAAGCTGCTTTATTTGATCTCAGATCAGGAACTTTAGGTATTTTTAAACTTTTTAGGGTTCCCTACCTAAAGAACCGGGTAGTATAATAGTTACCTAACCAGTAGGTACGTATCAATAGTTATTTTTAACCGAGCGACTGCTGCGAAAAATCCAAAAGGAAGGGTTATGCTTTTAGCAGTGTATGTACGTGAATGAATATTCGACCCAAGGGCGTCGCCAGCCGAGGGCCAAGGGGGGGCAAGTGGATATTATATGGAGGATGGGAAAAGTATAAATTGTATGTACATTCGAGAGCTTATGAAGCTGTAAAGCAAGTGTTATGAGCTCTTGGCTGTAAAACAAATAAAACTTATGCATTGAGTTAGTGTGTGAATGTGTTTGTTTGTCCTTCAATCACGAAGCAACGGATCGATGTGATTTTTTGCAGGTGTACCTATATTTGTGGACTTAGAGAACTCTGCAAGTTCACATAATAAAAGGTATAAAAAATGGCAGCATAAGTCACTACATAAGTAATATAATATACGCCTCAGTTTGGCCGACACTCACTCGCTATTGGCTAAATTTGCTTAGGTTGCATTTAGCTACCTATATTTTTTAAACCTCTAGAGGGGGGCAGCTGCCCCTACCTACCCCCCCTTGGCGACGCCCATTTATTTCGGGTCGTTGCACATCTCGACCGCAATAAACACGTCCAAATGGTCGAGTTGTGATTATTCATTTTTATTAATTTTTTTCATGCACAACTCGACCGCACGCACAAAGTACAGTCGTTTACAGTTACAGAGAGGTTGGGTTGAGGTACAAAAAGTACAGTACAGGTATAAAAGAAAGAGATAGCAAATCTCTCTCTTGGTACTTTAGCTTTCATCTATCTAAATATATAAAAGGCAAAGGTGGCTGACTGACTGACTGACTGACTGGCTGGTCTATCAACGCACAGCTCTAAGCACTGGACGGATCGGGCTGAAATTTTGCACACAGATAGTTATTATGACGTAGACGTCCGCTAAGAAAGGATTTTTGAAAATTCCAACCCCAAGAGGGTTAAATGGGGGTTGAAAGTTTGTATAAAAGTCCGTCATTTATAAAATTGTTTTTCATGTAATAACCATGAAACTTTAATTTTTGGGCTTTCGATAAACAAATAAGAAAAATTTGTTTCGCAAAAGTTGAAAATTCCACCCCTAAAGACTTCAAATAGGGGATGAAAATTTGTATATAAGTCCAGATTTTTAAGTTAATTTTCAAGTAATATCCATCAAACTTGGTACTTTAGCTTTCATCTAAATGTATAAAAGGCAAAGGTGATTGACTGACTGACTGACTGACTGACTGGTCTATCAACGCACAGCTCTAACCACTGGACGGATCGGGCTGAAATTTTGCACACAGATAGTTATTATGACGTAGACGTCCGCTAAGAAAGGATTTTTGAAAATTCAAACCCCAAAAGGGTTAAATGGGGGTTGAAAGTTTGTATAAAAGTCCTTCATTTATCAAATTATTTTTCAAGTAAATCCATGAAACTTTAATTTTTGGGCTTTCGATAAAAAAATAAGAAAAACGTGTTTCGCAAAAGTTGAAAATTCCACCCCCAAAGACTTTAGAACTTTTAAATTCAAAAAAATTTAGCTTTTTCAATAAATAACATTCATACATAATATTGAAGTCCAGATAATATGTATGAAACGCTGATTTCATTTTTGTTAGTTATTTAATTTATGAGTTAAAGAAAATATTAAAAAAAAATATATAAAATATATTTTATAGATACGTGAATCACTTTTTGTATTTGACTGTACATAAACAACTCAGTATTTTGCTGTTGGTCGAGTTGTGCATGAAAAAAATTAATAACAATGAATTATCACAACTCGACCATTTGGACGAGTTTATTGCGGTCGAGATGTGCAACGACCCTTTATTTCGACCGTAGCGAATAATGTACTAAGCCGATTTTGATGAATGAGGTGTAAATCGATTCGTTAATAGGGTCCGGGTAACATACGAGTAACTTCGAAAAAGGAGGAGGTTCTCAATTCGTCGGAATCTTCTTTTTTATGTATGTTCACCAATTACTCGCGAAGACGCCTGAACCGATTTGGAAAATTCTTTTTTGTTTCAAAGGGTACTTCCCTGGTGGTCGCCGTGGTCCCATTTAAATTTTATCGAAATCGGTCGAGCGGTTTTTAAAAAATCAACAATAAATTATTTCTTTGTAGTGGCGCGGGCGTTTGAAGTGTCGGTTTTTTAAAAATATTTTTTATATTAAATTATAATTGATGTTACACACGTCCAATTTTTCGTAGTCAAGTTACAGTTTTTTAGTTTTTAAACTTTTGTTAGGATTACGATGCTGCGTATCTATAAGGATTGCAAAATCCGTCGGTGCTTAGCCCGCTTTCATATCTTAGGGTACCTACGTTTATGCACAAGCGGGGCCTTGCGTGGTGCGTCGTGTCGCACGGTAATCTCAAACTATGAGACCCAAGTATGAGAGCGTTCATGCAGAAGCATTTGCGTTGAACGCGGTGGGAGACGCGTCGGACGCCGCAAATAGCGCCGCGTGTGCATAAACGTACTCTTAGACCGCATCGCTTGTCACCCTTTTCCTATTTAAAATAATTTAGAGTATGTAGGTATTAGATCAGTAGGGATTACTATCTCTACTAAAACTATAAATTATAAAAGTTTGTTTGTTGGTTTATCCATCAATTAACCAGCAATGGAGCAACGGAAATGATTTTCGTATGGTAGTTGAGGACCTATCCTAGAGAGGCCTATCTCGGAAAAACAATAGTTGTTGGGGTTAGATTTAATAACCCAACTTGGACGAAGTCGCGGAAAAAAGTTAGTTTGCTAAAAATTAATAATTAACCGCCACTTGGGATCACAAGAAGTAGTAGGGCTAACTTCTCGACCTTGTATAAAAATAATATTGGTAGGCAGAGAATTAATTTTTCATTTTTAAAGAACCCCTACTTGATTTCAAAATCAAACTTGGCTATTTTTTTGTAAATCAACAATGCACCTGTTTCTAAAAGCGGACCCTAAGATGATTTCGATGACTCGTTATTTTTTGACAAAATAACACTATTGATGAACATCGTGTTCACAAAAAGAACCTTATCATCTAAAACTTAAAACTCGTTTTGAAAATTTTGACAGTTTTTATTTCTTGAATGTCTTCTTTTCGGACAGACTAGAGGGTGAGAAGATCCGTCGACTGTCAACCCGGTGCAGGTAGAAAATCGATTGTTATTCGATTCCCGCCGGCTATAATAGTATGAAAAAGTTTATTCTTTGCACAATAATATGAGGTATTAACTGAGCAATTATTGTGCGAAGGAACCAAAAGCCATTGGCATCGCCGCCGTTTTTATATCAATTTATGATGTTTTTTTTTTTGCTTACAATAGCTATGCGCTATAAATTCCAATACAACTTTTTATTCGTATTTATTAAAAAAATCCAGCAAACATTTATCTATCTATGTCTACAAAAAAAAATCTTACAATAGCTTTTGAGAAAATCCCCCAGCCTTACATTTCTGATCGAAGCCCCCAGCATTATTTTCATAAGTTTCATACTTTTTATTAATGAAAAAAATATGAAAATTACTGACGTTCTGGTTTAGTGGTAAGTATGTTCAAGTACGGTTATGGATAATGAGGTCCTGGGTACGATTCCAGGTCGGGCCGAAAAATGCTGGGGTTTCTCGTCAAGAATTGATGATTTTTAAAAGATGTCGAAAAAGTATAACAGGTTTTTTAAAGGATTTCGAAAAATATAATATTATCATCGTACCGTAGACTAGCCGGGGGAATTATCTTCGAAGTTTGCTAAGCGAAAATTTTGAAAATTATATATAATTTGAGTTGGTGAGGATTTGCGTTAAAATTGCAGGTAATATAACGATGAGAGATGAGAAAATATAGAAAAAAGAAATCGGGAAAAGTCTAGTTTGCGATCGCCTGTTTGCAATTTCTTTGCTATCATAAATTGCAATTAACTTGTATCTTACAATAATATCGTTATTATGAGTCATGACCGCTCTTTGTTCAGAAACACGAAAAATGAGAGAAATTTTATTGGAAAATACCCTCGAGGCTTACCTATACTTATTAGAGATAACGAGAAAAAATTTCCTTCATTAGATATCAGCTGGGCTGGTGGTATTTCCGGCCTGTAGAATATATCGAGAATTGGTAGGTATGTATTGTATCTATTGCAAAAATAAGTTTGTAAATCAATGTTAGATAGATTATCTTATTTATATACTTAAGTATCTGAGATAATGATCTTCTCTCTTCTCTATAATTATCCTGGGATTCTTCTCCGCAAGTGGGCGATGGCCGCCCGTTTTCCATGACTTCACTATAAGTACCAGCTTCCCGTCAAATCGCTCCAGTTAGCCGAGCTCACTCCAAAAAACAAACACCTTGGTCGGCGAGGTCTTCATAGATGCTGTAGAGTCAATATATAATTTGCGTTGGTCGGATACACTCCTAAAAAGAAGTATCAGTTTCGTTGTCTCGTCGCCCTCTATGCTTACTTTGCTGTCAATAGTCTACAAAAGTAAAGAAAAAATTTAAAACCCCGACACTTGAATCTTCGGACCGTCTATGTATGATATGCCTGACATCCTGTTACCAGTTTTCTGCTCCATCAGATTCTCCTCCTCGATCCTTGATCATCATCTATCTAACAACTACTGATTGAGACCATTCTAATGAGCCCAAACACACTATATCTGCTGTAAGTTGCTGAGGAGTTGGGATCCCGTAGACTACTTGGTGCTGCAGCATCAGCTCAAGGTTACTATGGCAATGGTATGGTATGATATATCTTGGAAATAATCCGAAGTATTGTATTGTATTGTATTTGTGGAGGGGACGCCTGCTAACGCCAGGCGGGTGATCAGTCCTGTGTCGGAACTATTCCACCCAATTCCCCGTGTTTGGACACAGATTACTGGTGCCCAGGCAGCCTACCCCCCTCAAACCTACCTGTAGCTTTCGTAAACCTAACGATGTCTCCTATTGAAAGGTTTGTTAGGTCTTCTTCACTTAAATCTATCATTACCTTGTAGTTCCCATCTTACCAATGAGTACATAGGGCACTCAGCTATAAAGTGGAAGCTGGTCTCTTCCTCACCACACTCTGGACAGGATGGGTCTTCTTGTATTCTCATTATTGTGAAATGTCTATTTAGCAGACAGTGTCCCGTTGCTATTCCTATTATTTACCAATGCAATATTGTTCCTACTTTGTGACATAATTTGTCTTGTCTTCTTTTTATCGAATGATTTCAGGAAAAATTTCGATTGTCTATATTGAATCGAGTTGTTCCATCTCGAGTTCGATTCTCTTTCTACGATAATCCGAAGTAACAACACACCAAGTTCAAATCAATCGCAACTGTGGAAGTTTTGACCCTTGTGGAGTGGAAGACCCTTTGACCAAGTAAGAAATTAGCTGATGACCTTCAAACGTCTAAACGGATCTTCATAAATTATAGCTAAGATCCATCTCGATCACGTCAACTATCAAACAGAAAAGACCACATCAAAATCGGTCCATTCTTTAGGGAGCTACGAAAGAACACACAGACACACATATATACAGGTCAAACTTATAATACCCATCTTTTTTTCGGGGTCAAACATATAAGGCAACGTCTTCCCTAATACCTGTCCTAAGATTGTTTCGATCTCGCTGTATTTGCATTGATTGATGAATTCAAATTCAAAATTATTGATTTCACGTGCCTACGTGAAATAAATTATTTTGAATTTGAATTTGAACCTGTGGCTCTTATGACACTAAGTCATGACTCTACCACCGGTTCGGAAAGCGGATTCTAGTGAGAAGAGCCGGCAAGAAACTCAGCAGTTGCTCTTTTCAATATATTCATTTTACAATATTATTATGTAGCTAGTACATTGCAATAAGTTTTTTTATACTATCTTGTGGGCAGCTGGATGCCAAGGCGATTTTGAATAGAATACGATAGAAATATTTTTTATTCAAATAAACTTTTACAAGTGCTTTCGAATCACCAAATGAAATTAATACATAATCTCAATGCTCTGAACAAGAAATAGACGTTAGTTGGGTATCTATTTATTATGATTTAGATAGGCTTCAGACGCCTACCTAATTATTATTATTGAGAGATAGTGAATTTTTTATGTTATCATTTAGCAATAATATGATGGATCAGAGTGTATTTCCGCTACGTTCTGCTTCAGTGGAAACGGAAAGGTGGTATAGTTCTTGCAATTCACGAGGGCGACTGACTTATGGTTGTGTGTGTGTCGTATCTGTATAAGACGTGTGAGCGAGCGCAATGCTCGCGCCTGCCCGCTCCCACCTAGGCTTTGACAGGCACGCACACTTATGCAATGTGCATGTACACGAAGTAACCACGAGTAAAGCTCACTCGCCTTCGTGAATTGCAAAAACTGTACGTACCTAACGATTTACTAACTTAGTGAAGACTGAAGAGTGATGAAGATTTTCCGAGGTGAGGTTAAAAGTAGAACTCCTCAAAATTTAGTGAAAACTTTAAAACTTTCATTTAACTGTTTTATAAATGATTTAACTACCGAGCTCGCACAAAGTTTATAAAAAGTGTAAAATTATATCTACTCATTCCCAAGAGTCCTAACTTCAAAATTACGGGTTTAGAGAAGTGTCATCTGGTGTGGTAATAAACCGATAGAACCCGTCTTCCAGCCTCTAAACTGAGGTTCATATACAGGATGTTAATCGAATGAATGATTATTTCGTAAGCGTTTACTATGTCTTGCGGTTGGATTAAAAGTTTTCCTTAACAAATGCAGACTATAGGAATAATATGGACCGGGCATTTTCATAAAAGTGTTAAGAAGTTATTAGAAGACGAGTTCGCCGTTTGTATATTGATTTAGTTGACCGAGTGAAGCGAGGTCTCTGAGTTTACTAGAGCGATTTGCACTTGTCCGTCCGTCCGTCCGTCCGTCCGTCCGTCCGTCTGTCAGAGCCTTATAACTTTTGAATTACTGAACGTAATTACTTCAAATTTAGATATAATATGTAAACCGATGGCCTCCAGCCGAAAATGGCTTAAAAAGTTATAAAAATCTTTATTTCAGGGGGGCTCTCATAGAAGCGAATGCGAAGAAATTTTTTTTTATTTGCGATTCATAGGTTTTCTGTGTATCATTTTAAAGACAATTTTGAACAGAGTACAACCGTATTTTTTTTTAATTTTTTTCCTAAAATTGACGAAATGGGGGGCTTCCAAAGTGGCGATTTAATACGCTCGCTTGAAGACGCTCTCTGGGAAAATTTTCTATATATTTTCAAGTTGTACTTATTTTCTTACTCACTTGTATCCTGTACTTGAACAACAAATACTAAAATTACATGAATATTATAAAGAAACGAGATTATTTAATTTTTAATGAGCATCAGTAAATTTCACATAGCTTCAAAATAATGCTAATAGATGGCGCAGTCATTAACTATTCCATTGAACTAGGAGTTACGACTACGATTTATCCCAAAAACAGTTTTGCGTCGACCATTATTATTTAGGTACACATATTATTCAATTAAAATTATTCTTTAGTTAAATATCATTTTGTATATTTTCTATTCGCGTCGATAGATGACGATTTGTACAGATGCCCCTAACCCGTTTTCACTCGTTAGTACCTACATAATAATTCAATGTTTTCACTGAAGTTCCCTAACCTTTACGGGCTACCTATGATAAGTTATGTGATGATTACTGTCAACTTCTTTATCACGATCCTGTACGGGACACCTAAAAGGACATTGGGATGGATGTTAGGACTTAGGATTGTGTTTTGGAGCTACCTACGTAAAGAGACTCCTACATAGGGGATGATTTAGGTATGTTTGGTGAAAACGGGCATAATAATAATAATGTCAGTTTTGGTCGTCATGTATCGATTGAATGAATAATCATGGGATACCGTTACCGCGAGGTCTCAGTTCGGGGCGAACCACTAGTATATGTGTAGTGTAGAATAATACCTACTGAATAGTAATACCACCGGCAAAAATAAAAGAATTTCTCAAGAGACAATGTAGATTGGCGTCATCCTGTGACTACTACATGTAAACTAATGCTCATCTAGAAGGATGAGTATAATTATAATTAAGTTGTGTATCTCTATCCTAAAATACGAAAGTAGGTACCTGTCTGTTATCTTATCACAGTTTAACCGCTGAACCGATACTAACATTGCACAAATATAGTTTGTACCTATTTTGCAGACAGATTTTTATATAATGGACATTTTTTATACTGTAATGAAATCCGAGAATCCCCACAGGATTTTTAAAAAACCTAAGTCAAATCGGATCTAGCTACGGGTATCAAATATTATTATTGATAACTACATTAATATATAGTTGATACCCGTCACTTCTACTTCACCAACCCAAAATGGTTTCTTCTGGACTTGCCTCACGTATTACCAAGATCTTATCCTCTCTATGCTTTAGTCTTTTGATAAAACCAACTTTATTTTAGTCTACTTTGGGCTTTACTAGAAGGGATTAGGGTTGTTTTTTGTTTAAAAGAGTACAGTCTGTGTTATAAGCATGCAATTGACAGTATCGAGTCTGCTTCGTGGGGCTTTGGTATGAAGAGCATTGGGCTCGTCCTATAGGTGAGCAGTGCGCGATCCGGCTCGCAACCCTACTCGTATTTTTATCGAAATATTACCTGGGTAAGCAATTAAGGAGTTAAAAAAAATATTTTTGCGATTTCTATTTTTCTGTGAAACTTTTTAATACTCGCAATTAAACTGAGACAGTAGACTTTTCAGCTTAAACACAATTCTTTTATATTTTTGTAATGCAAGTTCATTATATTATTGTGTTTAGTCTTACATTTAGTTTTAATCATGTCTTGTATATTTTATTTTTTGTGTCGAGCTGAATAAATGTTTATTTATTTATTTATCACTTGTTTTAATGTTGGAGAAAAATATCGTGAGGAAACCCATGCCTGAGAGTTTTCCATAATGTTCTCAAAGGTGTGTCAAGTATGCCAATCCGCACTTACCCAGCGTGGTGGACTATGTTCTAAGCCCTTCTCATTTGAGAGGACACCTGTACTGTATTCAGTAGGTAGTAGGCCAGTGTTGGGTTGGACGACGATGATGATGATGATGATGATGACGATGATGATAAAGTGGATGTTGTCAAAAATATAATGTTATATTTAGTTTCCAGTCTTTAACTCCTTTTAGCCTTCAAACTTAAATTAGCAGAATCGTTGGCTCAATTTTAATTAATTCGATTCAGGCTCTTTTATGCTTTTGTTTCCAGTTTCCACGGCTAGACAGGAGTGAAAACAAAGGCAATGAAGAGACAGGCAAACGCTTTCTCTTTTATAATAATAATAGTGTGTATAATAATATAATAGAATAGAATAGAATTATGTTTTTTATTCAAATAAACTTTTTTACAAGTGCTTTTGAATCGTCGATGAGTCTACCATTGGTTCGGAATGCCCTTCCCGCCGAGAAGAACCAGCAAGAAACTCGGCAGTTGCTCTTTTCAAAACAAGTTTACAATATAATAGATACTATGCTATGTATGCACTATGCAGTGTTTTCACAATGAGGGGAAGTTCCACAAAAGCATCTTCTTCTTCTTCTTCATCAACCAATAGACGTCCACTGCTGGACAAAGGTCTCTTGCATGGACTTCCACAGGCCTCGGTCTTGCGCCGCCTGAATCCAGCGGCTCCCTGCGACTCGCTTGATGGCGTCGGTCCACCTGGTGGGGGGTCTGCCAACACTGCGCTTCCCGGTGCGGGGTCGCCACTCCAGCACCTTGGGACCCCAACGACCATCAGCTCTTCGAACTAAATATGTGCCCCGCCCATTTCCACTTCAGTATCGCGACTCGCTGAGCTATGTCGGTGACTCTGGTTCTCCTACGGATCTCCCCATTTCTGATTCGATCCCGCAGGGACACTCCGAGCATAGCTCTCTTCATCGCCCTCTGATCGGTCCTGGGCCTACTTATGAGGCCCTTAGTTAGCGACCATGTCTCGGATCCGTAAGTCATCACTGGCAACACGCACTGTTCGAAGACTAGTCTTCAGGCACTGAGGAATTTTGGACGAGAAGATATCTCGGAGCTTCCCGAACGCTGCCCAGCCGAGTTGGATTCGGGGGTTGATCTCTTTCTCGAAATTGGACCTACCTAGCTGGACTGTGTGTCCCAGGTAAATATACTCGTCGACAATTTCGAGTGCAGAGTTCTCAACAATTACTGGGTGGAGCGGTGCATGAGCATTGGACATGATTTTCGTCTTGCTCATGTTCATTTTCAGGCCCACCTGTTGAGAAACCCTGCTGAGATCGTTGAAAAGCACCACCACAAAAGCATACCTAATTATAATTCAACACATGTTAAGACGGGCAAACACAAAATAGCCCCATTCCCGCCGGTGGAACCCGTTCACGAGCATGACGCATGACCCAGCCATTGCTTCGCTCAACCATATTTATTTTTTAATGTACCTAAGTATACATTTAATGAATCCAACTAAAGACTTCGGTTTAATTTTGAGGGGAGACCCGCATTAGGATTTCACGCACGTCTAACTTTGCAGAGTTTGTTAGGTATGTATGTGTGTGTTTTAAACCTTTTAATTAAACATCATTCGTTTTAACAGTGAATGCAAACATCGTGAGGAAGCATGCTTCACAGTAAAGTACCTACCTACTTAATAATTTTCTCAAAGGTGTGTGAGCGAGGGTGTGCTAACCCAATCCGCACTTGGCCAACGCGATGAATTCAAAAAAGTATTATTACTTTATGATTGGACTTTGGCCTACACCCTTCTTTTTCTGCTTACCTACTAAGTGTTTTTCTGAGAGGAGGCGGTGGTGGCCTGGCGATAGGTTGAGTCGAAGAAAATTCAAAGTACTTAAATTGCTAAAGAGGTTATATAAAACTAGATGATGCCCGCGACTTCGTCCGCGTGTATTAAGGTTTTTAACTCCCGCGGGAACTCTGTAATTTTCCGGGATAAAAAGTAGGTAGCCTATGTGTTAATCCTAGTTATGAGCTATCTCCATTCCAAATTTCAGCCAAATCGGTTCTTTAGTTGTGGTGTTAAAGAGTAACAAACATCGATCTATCTAAACGTCCTCACAAACTTTCACATTTATAATAATACTAGATGATGCCCGCGACCTCGTCCGCGTGTATTAAAATTTATCAATTCCCACGGGAACTCTTCAATTTTCCGGGATAAAAAGTAGCCTATGTGTTAATCCTGGGTATGATCTAT
Source organism: Oeneis ivallda (assembly GCA_029955525.1). Lineage (NCBI taxonomy): Eukaryota > Metazoa > Arthropoda > Insecta > Lepidoptera > Nymphalidae > Oeneis > Oeneis ivallda. Next base: position 27,417,754 of record JARPMR010000003.1, on the reverse strand, counting down.
CTTCATTCCAAATTTCAGCCAAATCGGCTCATTAGTTGTAGCGTAGAGTAACAAACATCCATCCAAACATCCATCCATCCATCCAAGCATCCTCACAAACTTTCGCCTTTATAATATTAGTAGGAAGTAGGATTTTAACATTTTTTAAATGAGATAAAACAGCGGGCCGGATCGCGCGTCGATCAGACAGAAGAAAGTATGGCGGGCGGGATGATAGCGGCGCGGAGGCTGCGACCGGCTCGACCGGTTATGCTAAGCCCCATTGTGGTCAGTTTTTACCTTCCCCTCGTCCCCCGTCCCCCGCACCCTGCACCCCGCACCCTCCCCACCTCCGCCCGCCCCCCGTCCGCACCGTGACCACGATCCAAGGGCTCCACGGGCAAAAAAATATTCGACTGCTTAAAATTGACACTATTTTTGTGTTCGCTTCAGACCAGATTTAACCCTGTGTAACTATTTATGATATTTATGATGATTTGGCAGTGATAGCCTAGTGGTTACGACTTACGACTGTGGTCTCCTATTCGGGGGGTCGCAGGTTCGATCCCGGGTACGCACCTCTGACTTTTTGAAGTTAAGTGGAAAAATTAAATATCACACGCTTTAACGGTGAAGGAAAACATCGCGAAGAAACCTGCACACCTGAGCGTTTTCCATAATGTTCTCGAAGGTGTGTGAAGTCCGCCAATTCACATTGAGCCAGCGTGGTGGACTATGGCCTATAACAATTCCTTGAGAGGAGACCTCGCTCACTAGTTAGCCGTTGATGGGTTGCTGATGATGATGATCAGCGCACATCACAATTATTACTATAGTAGGTATAACATGTCCAGCTAGGTAGGTTCAATTTCGAGAAAGAGTTTTCTCTTCAGCTCGCGATTCGCTGAGCTATGTCGGTAACTTTGGTACCCCTACGGATCTCCTCATTTCTGATTTGATCTCTTAGCAAGGATACTCTAAGCATAGCTCTCTCCATCGCCTACTGAGTGATCCTGAGCTATCTTCTGGGAGATAGTTAGCGACTATGGTTCGGATCCACAAGCCACCGCTGGCAACACGCACTGTTCGAAGACTTTGGCCTTCAGGCACTGAGGGATTTTTGACGTGAAAAGATATCAAAACTTAAAAAAAAAATTGCTTGTCTGTAAAGTCGGTTTACGGACGATTGTTTTACGTAATAACGTCATAAAGAAACATTGATGAAAAATTGCATACTTTTATGAATTGAATTGAATTATTATCACTGAATTATCATTATTTTGTATAATACAAAGAAGGAGTTAAATGAAAATTACAATTTTCTCTAGTCACAAGCCAACGCTTGGGCCGATCGTGCCTCTCTATCGCTTGGTCCACGCTCTCCCTTGCACGCGCAGGATCAGACGGAACGTGACACTTTTTCGTGCGTGCAGCCGGTTTTCATCGATTTATAAGTTATTTGACGTTATCACGTCAAAACAAGAATTGATAAGATTCTTAAAAAAATATTTCTATTTAAATATTTTATAAGAAAATTTATTTTATAAGTAACGATTTTTCTTAATTATATATTTTATAATTAAGAAAAATCGTTACTTTTACTGCTTATTTTATTTTATAATTAAAAGTCGTGAAATTTATTAGGCGCGGTGTAGTGTCATATTGGCGTATTTTAATTTGCCCAACTTCTTTCACGGAGACAGGATTCTCGCCCCTTAATTAAAAAACTTTGATTACAGCCTACTCTTTGATTCAGCTGAGATATTTAATAGGTATATTTTTACAGAAAACGCTAGTAAGTATTAAAATATTAACAAGTGAAAAAGTTTAAAAATTGTATAAGTAAAGCGTTGGTGAAATCAGCCCTTTAGCTACTTAGTTTTAGGACTAATTTCCCAACGCTTAAGTCTCAGCTTCTCCAAGTGTATTTTAGAAGATTTTCAATATAAAACTATCAGAATTTATTTTTCTGTCTTATTTATTTACTAGCTGACCCAGCGAACTTCGTACCGCCAACAAAAATATTTAGGGGTCACCCTTATCATTTAGGGGTATGATAAATAGAAATAAAAGGGGTGTGAAATGGATAGATTGGCCGATTCTCAGACCTACCCGATTAGCACACAAAATTTCATAAAAACCTGTCCAGCCGTTTCGGAGGAGTTTGGTAACCGCGACATGAGAATTTTAAATATTAGATTACTCGACAGTCGACGTAGGTGAAATCGGCACTTAGGGCATGTTTCACCACGATCAAGTAAATTTTAACTGAAGAATAAAGTTCGACAGTTTCGACAACTTTTGTATGAGCAATCTGTCAAAACGTCAAATTTATTTATCGGTTAAAGTTTACTTGAAGGTTGAAACAGGCCCTTAATCTAATTAACGTAGCTTTCATTTAATTTTAAATATCTATTGTAATTAGTGATGCCCGTATATGTTTAAGTCTATAAATCTTTTAATAGCTTAATTTATTTTTTCTTTGTTTCTACAACCGCCTTTCACTGGCAAAGACGCGATCCACCGTTCGTTACTAGGGATACAAAGTGGATCTGTAAAGGGCAAGAGATCATATTTTGAAACTATTCATTCAGACTTGAATGCACGATACCTATTTCTTTTTATCGGTAGAGAAAGGTTGGAATTGATTGCTATCTGATGTGCAGAAGAATATTTGCTTGTCAATCTTGCAGTTTGCAGTAAACTACATGATTGACAAGCAAGTATTCTTGAGCATCTGCAGGATCATTAAGTAGTTATGACAGTAGATGATAAACGATCACGCTGATTAAGCAACGTTAACCTCAGTCGGTTACTGGATGGGTGACCGACGTTGGGCGTCTTTTGGCCCTTCCGCAATCTGCTCCATCCGTGCGTAGGAGAGCACGTTTTGCCCGGATAATATCACTAACCTATCCATACCTACTATCCTTACTAAAAGATACGTTATAAATCCGAAAGTGTGTCATTTCTTTGTTGGTATATTTTGTCCTCCATTCTCGCAAATGGTCGACGTGATTTTTGCATGGGTATAGTTGAGCTTGAGGACCTGGAGAGTGACATAGGCTACTTTTTATCCCGTATAAACTAAGAGATCCTCTGGGATTTTAAAAACTAAACCCACGCGGGCGAAGTCGCGGACATCAGCTAGTATAATAAATAAATAAAAATCGGCCAAGTGCGAGTCGGGCCTCGCTCTTTTAGGGTTCCGTAAAAAAAAAAAAATTAAATAAAAATATTTCCATGTACCCATGGAAAGATTTTAATTTAATTTTTTTAATTTAATTTAATTTTTATTATTTGTTGTTATAGCGGCAATAGAAATACATAATATGTGAAAATTTCATCTGTCTATCTATTACGGTTTACGAGATACAGCCCGCTGACAGACGGATGGACGGACGGACGGACGGACGGACAGCGTAGGCTTAGTAATAGGGTCCCGTTGGTACCCTTTGGGTACGGAACCCTAAAAAAGCGGTACAATAATACGATATTTCCGATTTTAATAAAATAATATTAATTGCGATCCTATTGACTTACGCCATAGATTTTTAGGGTTATTTGATTTAAGTATACAAAAAGTCATCTCTATTTCTTCATACTAATATTTGGTTTGGATACATATTATTAGATTTTTTTTCTAATGGTACATAGTTCGGTTAAATCTACAAATAGCTTAGCCGTGTACCCAAACGGAGTTAGAATAAGGTATTGGACTGCTTTTCTATAAAGTAGCAAACTTATTTGCATTTGGTCGCATGTTTATGGCTTCGTGAGCCGTATCAGATCTGAGAGCTACTTTTCAAACTTAATAAATAACCAATTCGGATTACTCATTGTAGAGTTGCATTGACTGGAAACCCCGCGACAGGAATGAGGTATTTAGAATTGGTTATTTGACTAATATTTTTTATTTATTTAAAACTAGATGATGTCCGCAACTTCGTCCGCGTGGATTAAGGTTTTTTAATTCCCACGAACTCTCTATTTTTCCCGGAATGGGTCATTCTACCGAATGGTAAAAAAATAAAATATTTTTCTTTTTTTACAAATTAAACTTTTTACTAGCTTATTATAATAAGATGTAACCTAATAACTATCTTAAAAATAAAATAAGAGATCAATCACTATAATTTTAAGAAATAATTGCACATTTTGGTATTGTCGTATCGACAGGAGTGATAAGAATTTCGACATAAGTGACAGGAATTTTCTTAAAACTACTAATTAAAGTAAGCAAACAAAAAAGAATTATCAGTTCTAATTGTATTTGTTGTCAACAATCTAAATATGTCAATTGCAAAAAATAAACTAAAGTAAAAAATTATACAAAAAAATAAGTTAAATGTTCTACAGAAATGACGACCTTACTGTAACATTCCTGTAGAACAAAACCTGAAAATTAGGAATATTAAAAAATATCATTTTCTTCGTCTGACGAAAACAAATTATTTGGTGAAGCATATTTCAGAATATTGTCTGAACGTTTTCCATAAATCGAGCGTGTCATATTTTCTTTAAAAAGTTTTCGTTTTTTTATTGGAAAAATCTCGTCCTCATCAGAAGTATTATCAGATGCGTAGCATATTTTATAACAATTTCTTCCTTCTTATTAGGGTTCCTGTTCATTTCATCTTCTTCTTCTGCAAACAACCGATAGACGTCCACTGCTGGCCAAAGGTCTCCTACATGGACCTCCATAGGCTTCGGTCTTGCGCCCTCCTAAATCCAACGGCTCTCCCTCCCTGCGACTCGTTTGATGTCGTCGGTCCACCCAGTGGGGGTCTGCCAACACTGCGCTTACCGGTGCATGGTTGCCATTCCAGCACCTTGGGACCGCAATGACCATCATCATCAATTGGTTGTGGTGCAGATACTGGTTTTAAATTAATTGATTTTGTTAAATCAGGCTGATCATCAGTTTGTTGTTTATTGGAAGTCAAGTAAATAAACCAAATTTCATAATGAGAACAAATCAATTAGAGCTCTTGGTGTGTAGTCTCTAATCGACTTTATTTTTCCATCTAATTTTTTTTGTATCTTTCTCTATCTTTTCTATGTCTTTCTTCTAGTTCAGCTTCAGACATCTTTTCTCTCTCTTTCGTACCCATACCTTCTTTTGCTCTTATAAATGATCTTTTTTTTTCTTTTTCCGGTCTCTTTTTATTCGCCATACCTGCAAAAAGCACCAAAAGTAGCTACGCAATTTAGTTCTGTAGAAATAAGTCACTCCTGTAAATGAAGATATTTAAAAAGCAGTACGGTTTGTGAAATCATTCAGTAACGACAAAAGGCAGCATTGTATGTTAGTTTATTTTAAATTAAATTATAATCCAAGTAAATCTTTTTTACAAAGACAAAATATTATAAGCTTACCAAGCAAATCATCTTTTCTGTAGAAATACATCACTTCTGTAGAAAAATACGTCGACAGGAGTGAGTTCTACAGAAGTGACATTTCAACATAAAATACGCCCCCTGTGCGAAATTTTAGGTTCTGAAAAGAAAATTTACTTGATTTCGATAAATAACAAACTAATAAAAGACGCCATGTAGTTATAATATTTTTAAATTGTTTACTTACGTTTTTTTGTTAAGTACAGAAGTGAAGACTTAACTTTGACACTGATGTTGAACGCATAATCAATTTTTTGTTTCTCGGATTAGAAATCACCTGCGAAAATATGGCTGCCACTAATATGTTTGTACAGGATTAAGGATTGCTAGAAATAGAAAATAATGTTGAAATATAAAGTATAAAAATTCCACCGTTTTTGGCAATTTCTTTCTACAGGTGTGATTATTTTTCACGAACATTGTATAATGTTCAAAAACTTTTAAAATATTAAGTGGTATTTTTTATAATTTTAGGGGGTGTTTCTTAATCATATATTTTACATATTATTTTATTAGACATACATGCATGACATATTGAAATACTTTTTAGAGACACGTCATTATAACATCCCATGACGCGAACATTCTACAGGACGTGAGCACTCACGTACTGTACCACTAAAACAAAGTAAAATGTAATAATTAATTATAAAAACTGCTTTTTGATGTGTTAGATAAGGTCATAAATTTTAAAAATTAGCTATTAAAGCAACTCAAAATGTACAGAGCTACGATATATTTCATGCGAACACAAAAATGGCGTTTCGGTAGAATGACCCGAATATAATGTAGCCTATGTGCTATTGCTGGGTATGAGCCATCTCCATTAAAAACAGCCAAATCGGTTCATTCGTTGTGGCGCTAAAGAAAAATAAACATCCATCCATCCATCCTCAACTTTCACATTTATAATATTAGTAGGATCTAGTTTTAAACATTATAAACGTAATGCTATTTTTAATACTGGTGTGTGACGTCACAAGCAAGCAGCTCCATATCTCTATAGAAAATTTTGTTTTAGAAATAGACAGATACAGTCACAGTAAACAACGTATAACTTATTTGTTTTCGATCGATTTATCTTCTGTTTTTACAAAATGTAACATTTTCGATTATAATTATTAATGAATGTCAACATTTTGACAACAGTCAAATAGCAAATTCTTCTTTATCAACCGATAGACGTCCACTGCTGGACAAAGGTCTCTTGCATGGACTTCCACAGGGCTCGGTCTTGCGCCGCTGGATCCAGCAGCTCCCTGCGACTCGTTTGATGTCGTCGGTCCACCTGGTCTGCCAACACTGCGCTTCCCGGTGCGGGGTCGCTACTCCAACACCTTGGGACCCCAACGACCATCAGCTCTTCGACTATGTGCCCCGCCCATTTCCACTTCAGTTTCACTTTCAATTATTGTATAGTCTAGGTATTTTCCAGATGTCATAAAAGGTAAACAAATCGCCGGTACCGTTTCGGAGAAAAGCGTACCTGACGAACGTATAGCTGGGCGCTTACGATGTTCTTAAGTTTGGTTTTTCACTTGAAGTACGGTACCATTTTCAGTACGGTACTTACCATTTTCAGTGTGGTAAGAACTTCCTATGTGCTGTGGTCCTGTGCTTATCCCGTCGCTTACGCTTTTTTGCGAGAAACCACTTATTAATTTTTTAAGATTCCTAAGGAAAAATAGATTAATATAGCTAGGTTGGTAGGTTCAAAGGAATTAGTAGGTGCAGTAAGTACCTACAAATTCATTTGAATTTGGTTTTACCATAAAAGGTACGCGTAATGAACGCCTGGAAAGCGGCTAATGTAATAATTTGTAATCCAACGCGGACTGCCCTTAATTGTGACGACTTTAGGTGCGGTTTCATGAGCCACTACTTTGCGGTCCACGACTTACGCGGCGCAAATTAATTGCGACACAATTTGCAGTCATTTGTGTTTTTGAAAAGACTGTTATTTGTACGAATGCCTGAGGTAATCATGGCATTTAATAAGTCGAAATGGTCGAATCGCATAGTTTTATTTTTAACAAGCTTTATCCTACGTTTTCGTCCACGTTGAGTTTGATTTTTAAAAAATCCCGCGGGAATACCTAGTCAGTTTTTCACTAAGGTTCTCCAGGTACTCAATCACTACTCGTACCTACTCACAAACCACTCAAATCACATCAGAGATAAAAAATTGAGTGGCACTCGGGGACTGCCGCGGTAAAGCTATTGCATAGCATTTTTTATCAACTTATGCAATTATAATATTTATGCAATATTTTTTTGCATAATAAAAATTATGCAAAATAATAATTAAAAAACAAACAAACAAGAAAAGCGCACTGTCACTACTTCGCGAGTGAGATTCGAACCTGCGACATCATACGGTAAAGAAAGCGGCCGCTCGTCCACTGCGCCAAACAGAGCTACTTGTGAACCTCTAAAATGTTGAACGCTTACGGAACGACGGTGTTAAGTTTATTTTCGTTACGGAATTTCTTGATTCGGTCGCCGCGCTCAAACTGTTTGCCCTAGTTCAAAGCCCGCGATAAAAGCTATGCATAATGCAATACCTTAAAATTAAATAATATTGTTCACAAGAAATTAGGTAAATTTTTTTCAAAACTTTGCAGACCATTGGTTAAGAAACTCTGGTTTTTATGCAAACAGAGCAAAAAGCGTCGTGTCAACCTACTTTATTAATTACAACGTATGTATTTATAGGTAGGTACCTAACATGTTTCTCACTGTCAAGTGTCAAGGCTCTGATACGAAGTCATGAATATTACATTTCACGAGTGTCGGTACCGTTATTACAATCCGGTGCAGATAGTAATTAACAAGTATTGGTATAATTAAAATAATCAAGCAACATGTCTGGGAGTAGTCTTGGAAGTTTTTTGTTCGAAACAAACATTTCGATATGCCAATGGCATTTAATTGTCGTGTGGTGACGGCAGATCAGAATACAGTTGTCACCACCCCTCCTCTTCCCGCGGGTGTCGTACGAGGCGACTAAGGGAATATAGCGGAGAACGGGCAGCAGCGTCCTCTGTGCTACTACTACCATCTACTGCGATCACCAACCCGTCTGCCCCGCGTGGTGATTATGGGCAAATCCTTGGGAGAGGCCTTTAGTCCAGCAGTGGACTGTTATAGGCTATTGATGATTGATGAATGGCATTTAAACTGTCACCTGTGATATTCATCATGCAAATTATTAAAAACTTTTAGATATGATCTACAATGTTTGTCGTACTGTTGGCATTTTGGTCGTGTTTTGACACGCTTCGTTTCGACTTTTCTCTGACTTTTTTATGAACTCGTCCAGGAATTAAAGTCTAGGCTAGGTCTCTTAATCTCATGTACAATGTAAGTAATTAGAATAGAATAGAAATATTTTTTATTCAAATAAACTTTTTACAAGTGCTTTTGAATCGTCAGACTCTACCACTGGTTCGGAATGCCCTTCCTGCCGAGAAGAACCAGCAAGAAACTCGGCGGTTGCTCTTTTCAAAACAAGTTTACGAAATTATAAATACTAGGCTATGTATGCAGTGTTTCCACAGTGAGGGAATTTCCAAATATTATTATATGTATGACTTTCTCTCCCTCCTACGAAGTAGGGACGACAACTAAGTATTACAGTTAAATGGGTAAGCCTGACACCTGACTGGCAAAACTGATTGCTCCCTAAACCATATGGTGCTTATTGGTTCTTCAAAGCATCAGTTTAACAGAAACTCTCATAAAATATTGCAATTCATATACCTAATATAGAACTCAAAATAAAAGATTACAATATTCACGTGGTGGACCAAGTGCTCCTGTACCTTTGTAGAGGGGAACGTTGCATATAACTTCTCTCCTTATAAGTAGGTAGCATTCATTCGATGGCTTGTAACAGCTAGTGTCCTGTGTCACGACGAGATTACAGCTTTCATCTAGGTTTGAGAAACTGTGTTTATGGATATTTGAATTAATTAATTTCTATATATAAATAGTTGTGCGATAATGAGAAACAATAAAAAATAATAGCTGTTACTTGTTAACTATACTGTGTACCTACACTAATAATCTCGTTACAAAATGACAAAATATTATCAGGATTTTTTGTTGTATCGTCTTTTTATGTACCTAGTTAATATTTAGTTTTTCATATTAGATCTTCATCATCGAATCGCAAAGTTGAAGTGGCAGTTATAGGTGAGGCAGATAGTTATAAGAACCGATAGTAGTTGGGATCCCAAGGTGCTGGAGTGGCTACCTAGTACCACCTAGTACCGTAAAGCGCTGTGTTTGCTCCCACTGGGTGGTCGAGTCGCAGCGAGCATTTATTATGAAAGTTAATAAACTATAAAGTACAGTAATGGAAATGTGCAGAATGTGAAAAACGCAACTTGTAACCTGATTTAAAGTTATTAATGTGGGGTCAATATGCAAAAAAAATCATGTTTTGTGAATGAAACTATCGTAACGTTAATCATTAAGTCAATTGCTGAGTTAATGACCCTTTTAAACTTAATCGGTTAAAGTTAAAATGAAGTACTTAAGTACCAAGAAATATTTTGATCTCAAAATTAAAAACCAATTAAAGTCTTGACAAGAATGGCAGCAACAAAAACACACCCTTAAGAGAATCCGCCGAAACTCGCTCAAAATTAAAACTTTTACAATTATTATTGTTCCTTTACCGAGAAACCTGAGATGAACTTTGTTTGTTGGGAAAAAGGTTGAATGTTTATAGTCTAAGAGACCAACAGGTGATGCCTAAGTATAAGGGTGCATTGACACTGAAGGCAGGCCAGTGTCACTCTTGGTACTTACGCGATTCGATTTCGCGACTTAGGTATTTAACCTACAATCGCGCGCACTCTCAGGGTGAATCCGCGTAGGGGCTAGCGCGCTCTAGGCGAGTGACGTACTACTGAATTTAACATTGCTTACGTAAATAGTTTTTGTAAATATTTCTTTAAATAGTCTACGTTTAGTGTTTAGTATATTTGTTATAAGATAAAATAGTTGTAAACATTAAAATAGGTATCTATCTAATGAAATAATGGCAAAAGTCGTTGCTACCATAATTGTTCTATGGATGGATGCTTAATGAGCACAGAAAAGGATTCTAATTTATCATTTTTTACGTTACTTATTAACTAATATTAATTTTATGAATCCATGTCCATGTTTTCCCTCCCAATATTTACTAAAATTATATGTTCGCCTTGGAGTTTTTTCAACCCTTAAATTTAACAATCGTTAATTTAAAGACAGAAAAAATCTTTGGACATTATATTAAAGTTAAACAACTGATGTAAAATAAATAAATAGTTAAAAGTTATGCCTACTGAATTTTTTACTCTTTGTTGACAGCCTCAGCCCCCAGGCAACCACGTAACATTGTCCGTGACGTAGGAAGGCGAAAAGATCCAAAGCAATATGGACCCTCGTGCTGAGCGATAAAGTCTAATTTAGCTTGCGTGCGTGATTTATCTATTTAATAATAATTATATAGGCTATTAAAGCGCTGGAAGTAGTCAACATCAAAGGAGTGAAACATCTGTACGTAGTACTATTATATATTCTGTGCTCAAGGTGAGTGGAGTGGAGATACGAAATTAGGCCAGAGGGGGGGGGCAAGTTGATATTATTATGGAGGACGGGAAAAGTATGAATAAATAAAGCTTATGCGTTGAGTTAGGTAGTTATACGTTTGATCCCGAGAAAACAGGGTTCGGACTACTGCATTTTTAAAAACCTTACCCCATGCGGACAAAGCAAGTCGAGGGCAAAATCTAGTTAGGTAAAAGTTTTTTACCTTCAAAGTTTTGGCAGCGGTATCTGGATTTCAATAATGAAGTATCTACTAGTACAATATTTTTCAAATGCCAGGGGGGGGGGGGGCAGCTACAACAACCTACCCCCTATTATCTAATAAAGACAGACTAAGACATTGTAATTCGTAACACTAGTTGTATGTTGTGTGTTTGTTGTGCTAGTAATTATTTCTTGATTTATTCAAATACTTTTCCCACAGACACACAGGCACAGTTCTTATTCCGAATTGCCGGTCTGTACATAGATGTCTTTGGTAGATACCTAATACCTAATATCTTCCTGGCGTCCTGGGCGATTTGAAAATGGACCTATCAACAGCCACATTAACCAAGGATGATGGTGCAGGTTCAATTCCGGGCACTTAGAGCACGCTCTCGAATTGAATAGACAAACACGCATGAGTGCTGTACCAACACCCAGAGTGACACATACAGTTATACTAATAAAATGGTCTGTATAGACTATGGAGTATAGACTTTTGTGTACTAGAATTTTAAACAAATTTAAATTAAAAATAATATTGTTAAAAATTGGTTGTCTGTATGAACCTAGGTTCATTGTTGTTTATAAAGTCGGTTTACGGACGATAGTTTTACGTGCGTCATAAAGAAACATCGCATCATAGTCACAAGCAAACGCTTGGGCCGATCGTGCCTCTCTAACGCTTGTTCAGCGCTCTCGCTTGCACGCTCAGGCTCAGGCACAACGTGACAATTTTTCGTGCGTGCAGCCGGTGTTCATCGATTTATAAGACGTTATCACGTCAAAAACAAGCTTTTAGTAGCTGGCTACTCAATCGGAAACCGGGAAGTGGTTCTAAATTCTAATCCATCTTGCAAGATTTGACCTAAACATACATATTATACATACCTTGCAAAGTATGTATGTTTAGGCTTGTAAAAAAGTATTAAGAAACAGATTAATAAGTGGCTCTTATTTTTTCTTCCTTCTGTAGTGTTTTTCCCGACTTCCGCAGGGAAGAAGGCTTATAGAACAGAATAGAATAGAATGTTCTATTTGCTTGGCAGTTATGTGTATGTGTCATATCATTAGTTCTTCCTGTTTTGTGTTTTAGTTATCTTCATATTTAAGTGTTTTAGTTATCTTCATGTTTCACTAGCTGACCCAGCGAACCGCCAGCAAAAATATTTAGGGGTGGGTCCCTTAGGGAGTACCCTTATCATTTAGGGGGTATGAAAAATAGATGTTGGCCGATTCTCAGAATTACATAAAAATCTGTCCAGCCGTTTCGGAGGAGTTCCGCGACATGAGAATTTTATATATTAGATTTATGTGATCCAAGTAACGTTTTTTAAAACCCACCATTACGCCAGGGAGTTCGTTGATAATACTTATAATGTTACTCAAAATTTCACAACAAAGCGAATCCGTCGAGTCACATTTCATGCAGTTACTTTCTCAGAAATCAGAAACGTGACTAAATTTTAGCTACGCAACCCGCAGGGTGCCCTCTCGCCTTATTAAGGAAACTGCTCTAGGAAATCCGTTACACATGATGTCAGAGCCTTTTCGGGTTAACGTTAGTGTGCGTAAGTATACCATTTTGGAATGGAAAACAGCATTTGGGACATGGTCATCAGTTCACATCATCATCATCATTAGCAACCCATCAACGGCTCACTACTGAGCGCAGGTCTCCTCTCAGAGAAGGGTTTTAGGCCATAGTCCACCACGCTGACCCAATGCGAATTGGCGGACTTTACATACCTTCGAGAACATTATGAAAAACTCTCAGATGTGCAGGTTTCCTCACGATGTTATACTTCACCGTTTAAGCAAGTGCTATTTAATTGCTTAAACGCACTTGACTCCGAAAAGTCAGAGGTGCGTACCAGGTATCGAACCTGCGACCCCCCGAATAGGAGACCACAGTCCTAAACACTAGGCTATCACTGCAGTTCACATATCCAAATCAAAATAACATAGGTTTAGGGTCACTCAGCAGGCGATGGAGAGCGCTATACTAGGAGTAACTCTGAGAATCAAATCAGAAATGAGGAGATCCTAGGAGAACCAAAGTTACCGACATAGCTCAGCGAGTCGCGAGTGAAGTTGAAATTGGCGGGGCAAAAAATAGGATAAACGGATGGTCATTGGGCCCTAAGGTGCTGGAGTGGCGACCCCACACCGGAAATCGCAGTGATGACAGACCTCCCACCAGGTGAACTGAAGACATCAGACGAGTGACAGGGAGCCACTGGGTGCTGGATACTGGCCGTGTAAGATCGAAAACTGTGGAAGTCCATGCCTTTTGTCCAGATGTGGACATCTACGGGTTGATTAAGAAGAGAAGAAGAAGACACCAAAATCCTTACTAATATTATAAATGCGAAAGTGTGTTTGTTTGTTGGTTTGTCCTTCAATCACGCCGCAACGCCCGCAACAGGGCTAGAGATCGACGTGATTTTTTGCATGGGTATAGTTAAGGACCTGGAAAGTGACATAGGCTTCTTTTTATCCCGGAAAATCAAAGAGTTCCCGAGGGATTTTAAAAACTAAATCCACGCGGACGAAGTCGCGGGCATCAGCTAGTAATACATAAACACAATTTATTAAAATTACACCAGGGACAACATTGTTCCACATTGTTTATAAAATCAAATTAAGTAACTTTTATGCCCATTATCTATCTATAATATAATAAAACTGTAACAGGTCCAATTCTGTACATTGAAGATATTTTGAAAATTTTTGTTTGAGGGCACTCTATAATCGATACTGAAGCCAAAACAATTTTTTTTTAATTTTTTGTCTGTCTGTCTGTCTGTCTGTCTGTCTGTCTGTCTGTCTGTCTGTCTGTCTGTATCTTGGCCGCGCATCACGCCGAAACTACTGGACGGATTTAAATGAAACTTGGCACGATTTAAGTTAATACTACGAGGTATAATATAGGATACTTTTTATCCCGAAATTCAGCACGGTTCCCTTGGGAGAGGGGATGAAAGTCCAAATGTGCATATCGCTGTAATTCATTAAGGCGTATTCCGATTTAATCCATTCTTTTTTTGTTAGAAAGCAGGTTCTGTAGAGATTTTCCTGTAATTATTTCAAGGTCGTCAATTTCGTAGTTCAGAAATTATAGACATCACGATCTTCAGTATAAGGTCCAAATAACTTGAACCCCGGAATCTACAAGATACTTTGAATGAACGGCTCATCTTAAGCTGGCATGCGTACTTTATCGTATATAGCCATCGTGGAGAGCCCTATTTTGTCAAAGTCAAACTACTCCAAAGGCGTCAGATTTTGCCAAACGATCATTATACCTACATACTACATAGTAGGTATGGAGGTAATACATCGTATAGACTTAATGCTCATATTAACTTAACAGACTTAATATTCTAATCATACTAATATTATAAATAGTCCGCCAATTCGCATTGGGCCAACGTGGTGGACTATGACCTATAACCCTTCTCTGAAAGGAGACCTGCGCTCAGTAGTGAGCCGTTGATGGGTTGTTAATGATGATGAATGATGAATATTATAAATGCGAAAGTGTGTTTGTTTGTTGGTTTGTCCTTCAATCACGCCACAACAGAGCCACGGATCGACGTGATTTTTTGCATGGGTACTATAGTTGAGGACAAGGGCTACTTTTTATCCCGGAAAATCAAAGTGTTCACGAGTGATTTTAAAAACTAAATCCACGCGGACGAAGTCGCGGGCATCAGCTAGTTATATTAATAAAACCCAAAAATATATAATTCCAGGCAAGCGCACTCCAACTTAGACCTCATCAGTGCTTTCCATCATTGATCTTCGACAAGCAATTTGCAATAGTAAAAAGATGGGTAATGAAATAATCTTTGAAGACCAAAATTTTCACATAGTCGTCATTGCTTAAGATAGCTCTCTAGATATTATTAATTCAAGCTAACGACACTTAAATTCCCATAGTAATAGAAAGATGCTATCACACCTAGAATAATCTCACTCAAGCAGTATTAGCGGAACAAAGGAATGCAATAGACCGATCTAAGAGTTTTCGCATACATTAGCTTGAATGTTGGCGCTGAATACCGCTGACTCAGAGGTCGTTGCACCGCGAATAGCTGTTTAGGACGCACACAGTACAACACTAATGTCCCACTATCTTATACGAATTATACGATTCACGATATTATAATCGCCTTAGGAATCCATTTACATAATACAGATAATGTAAGCATTTCGGGTTGAATTCTAAAGGTTACTCTCGAAGGTTCATTCGTTGAGTGAAATGGAACATCGGGTATACTAAGTGCCAATTTATCCATCGCTGAATAACGTTTAACTGAAGGATAAAGCAGTTATAGCCCAGTGGTAAGGACTGTAGTCTCTACGGGGGTCACAGGTTCTATCCCGGGCACGCACGCACCTCTGACTTTTCAGAGTTATGTGCGCTTAAGCAATTAAATATCACATGCTTCAAAGGTGAAGGAAAACATCGTGATGAAACGATGATGTGTGTGGATTCCACCAAATCGCATTGGGCCAGCGTGGTGGAGTATGGCCTTTACCCTTCTCTGTGAGGAGACCTGCGCTCAGTAGTGAGCCGTTGATGGGTTGCTGATGATGATGATAAAGGATGAAGACGTTATGGCAGATTTCCAATACAAAAACTGTCAGAACATCATATTTATTCCTCGGTTAAAGGTGATGAAGGAATTGGCACTATGAAAAAAATAGGAAGGTTAGATTAGTTACGCTTACAAAAATTCATAATATTGACTCGATAGCGTGCTAGTCCTTGCCTGCGATTTCACCTGGTAGTAAGTGACTATGCAGTCTAAGATGGAAGTTAATTTGGAAGGGGTACGGCAGTTTTCAATTAATCCTTTACACCTAATCAGTTTCTTCGGCGGCACCATACGGTTAGGATTTATTAAAAAGTGCACCATAATTAAAAAAACGGAATGATGTCCTAGCAGACCTAGGTTTTTAAGGGCGTATTGTCTCTTCCAGCTGACCGAAGCTAAGTGTCCTCCTCCCAACTAGAGCGTTCAACAAATACCTTCCTACGCGATGCAGGTTCGATGTTCAGTTGCTGTGGTTTATTTAAAGGCTTGGACGGACACGATGCGTGGCGGCATCGTGCCCAATGCGGCTCTTAGAAGTAATAATAATACAAGGACCTATACCTATCATGGCCCTGCCAATTTACCGTGCGCGTTGCCCATAATTACGTAAAAGTGCGCCTAGAAGTATTGTCACACCGTGATTGGCGTATAGGTTAATTTACAAACCATGTGCGGTTAATAATAACTGCGAAGGGGTTCAAACATGGGTATACTTACGATACGGCTATGGGCAAAAATCTGATCGATAAAAAAACAGACCTGTAACTACCCAATAGTAAACCGGCAGAGTTGAGAAGATGATGATGGAAATATTTATTATCATACCTATCTAAATGCATTTGTAAGGTAGCAAGCAAATGGGCAAAATAGTTACCCATTTAAAAACAGGCAATAAAAATTAAAGGAAAATTTTATACACCGACCGCACCAACAATACAATTCGACACCCGTCCGTGTGACGTTCTACCCAGCTCTGGGCAGTCTCTGCAGCAGTTTCCGCTCTGTTCCCTGTATGCCCCAGCCTTAACTCGCGCCGGAGCGTTGCTGATGCAGAGCATGTCAAGAGCGTCTCAAAACACTCCTGCGCTTCCACAAACACCATTTCTTGGCTCGTTTAATTTATTAATGTGTACCTATTTGGCGTGCCAGCATCTATTCGTAAAATACACCAGCTTCCTTACCCTTGCAGCAGATATTTTTTCACCAATGAAATAAAACAAAATATTTTGTTCCCGGGCGGCGGCGTATAATATTTTTTTTTATTGAATCCTCGCTACGCTCAGAATTCTTCTTTAGAATCATTCGCTTCGCTCTGAATTCAAAATAAAGCCCTCGATGAACAAAATATTACTTTGGCCCCTGGTAGCATAAATAAATATTTAGTTTTTCTTCGGAAGTACCAAAAAGGAAAATGAGAAAACCATGAAATTTTTCCAAATGTCTCAATGTATATCAAATAAAATTTAGACAAACTATATGTAGATATAATTTTCTACATACGTGCGAGTAATCGGTTAGGCAGCCCGCACACAGTCAATATTATTGTCAATAAAAATATTGACAATATTTTTTTTAATATGAAAAAATATTGATCAATCCTTCAATACGCCCACACGCGCACAGTCAATATTATTGACAATATTCATAAATATTGACAATAATATTGACTGTGTGCGGGCTGCCTTAAGGCTGGGAATTGCAAAATGGCTTGATAAATTACTCAATCTACCCATAGACGGCATAGATCGCATATATATTTACCGTTAAAAATCTATAATTGAATCCAATCATCTATGGTTACTTTAACTGCCATCCGATTGGAGTATCCTTACTTCATCAGTTGGTACAGTATTTGCGCAACACGTTATAACATTACTTGGCTTTTAGTTTCAAAAATATTACAAAATAAAGACCAAACACTTAAAAAAACTTATAGTAACCAACATGGTTTATATTTTCATTATATACAGAGTATAGTAGTTTATGCAACTGTCATATAATGAAGGGTATTAAAACACGAGTGTGAGTTTATGAAACGAGCGCAGCGAGTTTCATAATATGTAGTAACGAGTGTTTTAACACACGAGTAAATATTCCGAACAGAGAGGAAGCTTCCTAACAAGGTCGAAGAAGTATACCTATTCTGCTAGGGTTGTCACCTGATGCATGTAAACAATTTAAGGAAAAATAAAAATATTTTAAAGTTTGTACAATTATGTATAATTTCAGTTATATTCTGAACTTGAACAAAAAAAACCTAAATTAAAAAATATAAAGAAACGTTTTTTTTTTTAATGAACATCAGTATTTTTGCCATAACTTCATAATTAATGTTGTTTCACAAATAATGGCCCAGGGAAGCCTTAATATCGATTTTGAACGAAATCTGACGAATAACAAAGAATTTCAATATGGCGGTGACTTTTAAAATTTTGGCATCCATTTCCTCTTTCTTGACCCCAGGGAAGCCCAAATATGGATTTTAAACGAAATCGGTCGAATAACAAAGAATTTCAATATGGCGTTGACTTTTTATAATTTTGGCATCCATTTCCTCTTTCTTGACCCCAGGGAAGCCTAAATATCGATTTTGAACGAAATCGGTCGAATAACAAAGAAATTCAATATGGCGGTGACTTTTAAAAATTTTGGAACCCATTTACTAATTCTTGACCCCAGGGAAGCCTAAATATTGATTTTGAACGAAATCGGTTGAATAACAAAGAATTTCAATATGGCGGGGACTTTTTAAAATTTTGGAACCCATTTCCTAATTCTTGACCCCAGGGAAGCCCAAATATGGATTTTAAACGAAATCGGTCGAATAACAAAGAATTTCAATATGGCGTTGACTTTTTATAATTTTGGCATCCATTTCCTCTTTCTTGACCCCAGAGAAACCTAAATATCGATTTTGAACGAAATCGGTCGAATAACAAAGAATTTCAATATGGCGGTGACTTTTTAAAATTTTGGAACCCATTTCCTAATTCTTGACCCCAGGGAATCCTAAATATCGATTTTGAACGAAATCGGTCGAATAACAAAGAATTTCAATATGGCGGTGACTTTTTAAAATTTTGGAACCCATTTCCTATTTCTTGACCTCAGGGAATCCTAAATATCAATTTTAAACGAAATCGGTCGAAAGAATTTTAATATTATTTATTAAATAATTTATTACGTACCTATACGTATAAAATAGTACTTACTTCTCTTTATCTCTCAGACATAAAAAAAAGGAAAATAAATGTCCTTCTTGTCTTTGGATTATTTTAAACAAACTGTGCAAGAGTTTGGCATTTTTACACTATTTAAGTACACAAATAAATCTAAATCACTCACTCTTCGTCTATTTATTTCCACTAACCGCACGACCGTCAGCCCTTACGTTCTGACCCTGAGTGGGCCGGTTTGACCCTGAGCGGCGTGTCGGTGAATGTGTCGGTGAGAGCTCACGCACACAGCGTTGCGCTATGTATGGGTGAGCCCGCCGCGAGCCGTTTGTATGTAGCTTCCGCTCTGTTACCTTACTCGTGTGGTTTTAATACCCGTGTTATATGCAGTTGCATACACTACTTTATCTTCACTAATGCAATTTATCAAACAACAAGAGTAAAAGCTGACAATAGTTTATTTATAATAATTGTTCAAATTTTGGATGGTACAATTTTGAAAGTTAATGTTAATTATTGATCCAGCAGCTGTAGCGGCCGCGGGGCAAGCAGTAGAGCTCGTAGACGGAGTCGGAATATTTTTAACTTTTAATTTGTATTTTAAAAACAAAACACATTGCGAAACATTAAATTCACGCGTACGTGTATTGTCACAGTGAACTTGCCGCCATTAAAATCTAACCAATGAGAGCGCAGCTGCGCGCGCAGGGCCAATCAGGAGCGAGCGCGCGCTGTTCATTTTTTATTTAATTGGCACAAGATCTTACCAAAGAGTTTTGTGTATGTAAGTTTAGTAGTTTCGACGAAGTTTTCACGTATAACCCAACTGTTTTCAAAAGCCAGCCTAATATCACAATTTTATACAACTTGTATGAGGATTTTGACATAAGGCTCGCCAGGTTAATTGGTCGCGTTTTATTGATGTTATAATGAGATTTTACGATATCGATGTGGATATTATACCATCATGTGAAATTGCTTAAATTGAGTGTTTTGTTATCTGCGCTATAACAGTAGTAATTATAAGTCAAGTATTGGAAACATAAGTAGAATGTTATAACATTAGTGTAGATAAAAGTCTTTAGAACATCCACCTTGAAACCGTATCTAATGGAATAAAAGGAATAATTGTGTATTCAATTCAAATGTCTGCTGTAGCACCGATAACTTTGCTATAGTTTCGCACTTGGCAAAAATAAACAAAACTTGTGAGGGGATTGAATTAGTATTTCCGTGGTAATAAGCAAATAAAGTCGGTAGTAGTTCGAAGATGTGAGTGAAGTAAGCAGGAGCTGTCAAGGTCATCCTGTTAGCATTTGTACAGGGAATTTGGTGATTGTTAGAGATCCAATGAACCGATAAACTCACTACTATAATCTAAGATTATATATAGGTTTAATGCGAATCACGTAACCCTCCCGTAGCGTAGCGGCGTAAACGTTGGCGCTATTTTTCTCTTCCCTACAATAGACTTCAACGAGCGCCGCGCGTGCGCTCCATGTCGACCTATCGTGATCCATGACTCTGCCATGTTTGGCGCTTGACTGAAGCGTGCTACTTTTAAAAGTTTGTGCAAAACTGCCAATGTTTCTCATGACAGAAATCTGGCAAGGTCTAACGTTAAACAAGCTAAGTTTGGCAACCCTTACTGACAATTTCGTTTTCATAAGTTTAGGGTAATCCAAAAGTTTCGGGCTCCCTCTATTAAGATACTTTTATTTAGGGAATGATTTAGGTGTGATTTACCTACGTGAAAACGGGTTTCAATCTAAACTACGAGCGAATAATATTAAAATTTTTAAATTAATAAAACTAATTTAGAAAGTGAAAAATATTATTATTATTTCGCTTATTAACACAGAAGTTGGCCAACATGATAAGTTCATGATATGCGTTTAACGTTAGAAATGGAGATTTAGAAATTTTCCATATTTAATAATCAAAACATACATACATCGACAAATATGAAAACAACTCTATTAATTTATAAATGGAATAAGCGCTTATTAACTTAATACCTACAACGTTATAAACCACTAACCCAGTTACAGTCTACTATAAAGTTGTTTAGAAATCGTTATTGTAAAAAGCAAAGCAGGTTTAGAATTCGAGCAGAAATTAGGAGAGAGCTTTCAATTTCAAAAACATGAGAAAGCAAAGCTAGCTATACATTCATTCATCCACCTTCGCTTAGTTTATCGCAGAGGTTCTCAACCTTATTTTGCCCACGGGCCACTTTTTTTCTAAAGTCCCCCAATAAATTGTTTACTTATCATTTTTCACGAATCTGAAACATGTTTTTTGTTATTTATATTAACAGGTTTTTATTAACTTCACTTGTATTAATATATGGTACATATCAAGTGAAATGGAAAATTTTAAGATTTTTGATTAGCGTGGTTCTTTTTTGTCTTTTTTAGTATATATTTTTAGGGTTCCGTACCCAAAGGGTACCAACGGGACCCTATTACTAAGCCTACGCTGTCCGTCCGTCCGTCCGTCCGTCCGTCCGTCCGTCTGTCAGCGGGCTGTATCTCGTAAACCGTAATAGATAGACAGATGAAATTTTCACATATTATGTATTTCTATTGCCGCTATAACAACAAATAATAAAAATTAAATTAAATAAAAAAAATTAAATTAAAATATTTCCATGGGTACATGGAAATATTTTTATTTAATTTTTTTTAACGGAACCCTAAAAGAGCGAGGCCCGACTCGCACTTGGCCGATTTTTCTGACCCAGACCGGTTTTCGGTATCAGTTGCGGCCCCCCTGGGCACCTCTGATCACTGTGTGGTAAAGTCGGTATCGAACTATCATCCTCTGGATACCGGTCCTACCGGAACCAGACGTGTGTGGCGATATAAGTCGGCAGATTGGGAAGAGATGCGACACTTTTTCGCGTCCTACCCTTGGCGGCAGAGCTGCTTCTCTTCTAATGATCCGTCGAGTTGTGAGCAAGCCGTATCGGAAGTGATACGTCAAGCGATGGAGTACTTTATTCCATATGCTGACGTATCACTAGATGGCAAGGTTCCTCGGTGGTACAATGCTGAATGTGCTGATGCTGCAGCTCGTAAGGACTCAGCGTTTGCAGCGTGGGCTGAAGCTCGTACCCTTAAATCTCCGGACATCAATATGAAGAAAAGAGCGTTCAACTCTGCTGCCAAGTTCTACAAAAAGGTTCTCAAAAGGGCACGTTTCAACCGCACGAGTCGCATTGGGGCCAAATTAGCTTCCTATCCGCGTGGTAGCAAAGCTTTCTGGTCGCTGTCGAAGTCTGTTGAAACGAACTTCTGCCGTCCTTCACTGCCTCCCCTGCTGAAACCAGATGAATCGCTGGCTTTTACTGCAACAGACAAGGCCAACCTTTTAGCGAATCTGTTCGCGGAAAATTCGCTCCTCGATGCAGGGAGCACCTCACCACCTAGAATACCACCTTGCGAGACTGTTATGTCCGAAATACGCATTCGCCAAATTGAGGTTTTGAAAGTGCTCCGCAACCTGGATGTGAATAAGGCCAGCGGTCCTGACGGGATACCAGCAAGAGTCCTGAAGACCTGTGCTCCTGAGTTGTCGCCTGTCCTGACACGCTTGTACCGTCTCTCTTTAAAATTAGCTCAAGTCCCCAAAGCTTGGAAGATAGCTAACGTACAGCCAGTACCCAAAAAGGGTAGTCGTGCCGACCCGGCCAATTACAGGCCTATCGCAATCACGTCCATACTATGTAAATGTTTGGAGCGTGTATTGAACGACAAGCTCCTGGCATACCTCGAGCTTAATGACCTCCTGTCCGACCAGCAGTACGGTTTTCGCCGTAACAGGTCCACAGGAGATCTTTTAGTGTATGCTACACACATCTGGGGTGAAGCCATCGATAAGCATGGTGAGGCGCTAGCCGTTTCACTTGATGTATCGAAGGCGTTTGACCGGGTCTGGCATGAAGGCCTTTTGAGCAAACTTTCAGCTTATGGGATACCCACTAGACTTTGTAACTGGATATCAGATTTCCTGAGTGGGCGATCATTTCGAGTGGTCACCTCGTCTGATCTAATGGCGATTAACGCCGGTGTCCCTCAGGGATCAGTTCTCTCCGCAACGCTCTTTTTGCTGCACATTAATGATCTCCTCAGGCCCGGTATCTTTGGGTATGCAGATGACAGCACCGTTACGGAGAGATACATGTCCGGTCCCCGTGCTAGTGGCGTTGAAACTTTCGAGCATAGAGAGGCTTTGGTAGAACGCATAAATTTGGCTTTGAAAGAGGTATCGGACTGGGGCGATGCCAACCTTGTCAAATTTAATGCTACCAAAACGCAGGCGTGTTTATTCACCGCCAAACGGAGTCCATTCCCGCTAACTCCGACTTTCCGAAATATATCCGTACCGGTCACTGACAATATTGATCTTCTTGGCATAAATGTCTCGTCAAATCTCAACTTTGGACGATGCATCGAATCCAAGGCAAAAACTGCTGGCAAGAAACTTGGTATCCTCAATAAGGTCAAGCGCTACTTCACGCCGGAACAGCTTGTTACCTTGTATCAAGCACAAGTTCGATCATGCATGGAGTACTGCAGCCATTTATGGGACGGCTCTGCCAAGTACCAGCTTGCTGCATTGGATTCGGTGGACAGACGCGCCAGAAGACTCATTGGCGACGAATCGCTAACTAACTCCAAACTTCAAAGTCTGGAACATCGGCGCAAGGTTGCCTGTCTGTCGGTATTCTACAGGATATATTTCGGAGAGTGTGCTCAAGAACTATTCGAACTAGTTCCTCCATCACCCTTCTACCACCGAACCGCAAGGCATCGCTCGAATCTGCACCGCTACGTGGTCGAAATTCCACGATCCCGCACTAAGCGCTTTGCTTCCTCGTTCCTAATACGCACCGCTAGAATCTGGAATGCCCTTCCGGCTTCCGTTTTTCCAACTGACTATAACTTGGGTACCTTTAAATCAAGAGTGAATAGGCATCTTCTAGGCAAGCGCGCTCCATCTTAGGCTGCATCTTCACTTACCATCAGGTGAGATTGCAGTCAAGCGCTAGTCTATATATTTAAAAAAAAAAAAAAAAAAAAAAAAAAATTTTTAACCTGCCTACGCCCCCTTTTTGCCATCTTAATGCCCCTAATTTTCTCTGGGCCTTCTACTGTTCCCCTAAAAGTCTCAAACACCCACAAGAGGGCATTATCACCCACGTTGAGAACCTATGGTTTAGCGTGACTACTCAAAGGCAAACATAAATTAAGTTAAGAATTGTAATCACAGATATCATATTTCTCGGAAAGTGGACTACTGATGGATGTGGTTCGCTTACTCCGTAGACCGACGCGATCATTCTAGGATGGAAACTGTCTTATCGCAACAGGTAATTCTACGGATAAATTGATCAAGAGATCAATTAGTCTGGTTTAGAAATTAGAAGCCGTAATAGTGCAATGGTTAGGTCGGACGTTCAAATACTAGCCGTTGAACTATTATCGTATCCTAGCATTTTTACGGTTAGTTGGAGGGGAAGAAGGAAAAAATCTTTGTTGAAGAAGCTCTATGTTGTACCTACATTAAGTTGAAGTCTTCCCCCTTAAACTAGAAAAGTATTAACTTTGGAAGCCGAAATATTACCAAAGTTCAGTCTTTTTCCTATGTATTATATTTTCTGACATTCATCTTCTTCCCTTCTTTATCAATCGAAAAACATCAACTGCTAGACGCAGGTCTCTTGCATGGACTTCTACATGAGTCGGTTTTGCGCCACATCCAGCGGTTCCCTGCGACTCATCTGATATCGTCAGTCCACCTAGTGGAGGGTCTGCCAACACTGCACTTTGCGGTGCGAAAAAGCCACACTTTGTGACCCCAACGACCATCAGTTCTTTGAATATACATATAAAGCGGCGGAGCTTTATATATTTCAGCTTCGCAATTGTTCTGACATTAATTGAATTTGATCCTTACCACGCCATTGCAAGAGCCCTAAAAGTGTAACTGTGCAGGTTAACGGTAATTGTAATCCGTCATTAAGTATGGAAATTAACTTTTGAGAAACCATCTTGATTTGACATCTCATTATTACAATGACAGATTTACGCACGTAGCACTCGAGTGTTGGGTCGAGCCGCAATAGTAGAACTTAAAAGTTATTCAGTACCGTTAATCGAACTAAATAACAGTTCAAATCACAATAATAACATCTGATATTACAAAAAGTGAAAGTGCGTTTATCTGTTTGCTTCGAGCGGCTATCTCTATTCTCTCACTCTAATTAATAAAACACTTACTGGCTTTTATCTGCAACTTCAGCCGAACAGAGTTAGGTTTTAAACACCACCTTAATTTTTCTGGGATAACAAACGGGGATGAATTCATTAGTATAAGCCAATGTTATTTTTTGAAAATCTTATGTATAGTTAGGTAAGGTACATTAATTTTATTACACACACAAGGTGCTTTTACGTTATATAAAGGTTTGTAACCTCAACTGAAATAAAAAGCCCCAGCTATAAGCGTTTTATGGTGGAAGCAGGAATGGTACATTTTTAATATTAAGTACCGAGTTTTTACGCCACATAACAGTTTATTTTCCTCAAATTAAACTCTTCCGCGGTTTCGCCGTCGTGTAGTCACAAAGAAAAGTTGGTATTTGAACGGAAAAGTTCGCGAAAATGTGTCTTAACACGTGGCAATAAGAGCGTTGAATTTTGGAGGTAGATGCAGACATCTAGCACACATAAATTAAAAACAAACATCAGCCTTAATCCCTTGGCATAAGGGTAAAGCGATTTTTGTTAAAGTGTATGGCGGCAAACTCATATTTACCATTACCAACCTTCTCTTCATTCAAATTTGAATCTTAAAAGTTCCTTAAATAAAGCTGGCTATTAATTTTAGTGTTGTATAGTTGAGATTGGTAGTGAGAAGCGGGTTGTGAGCGTGGGTCCAGGAATGCGGTCCGAGATACCCCATAAGCTATAGGTATTGATGCTTGTTAATGTATATTATGGGGCGACCACGTAAAGTGTGGTGTCATCGGATTGGTAAGGTTAATTAAATATTTATTATTATCGAACCGAGGCTTTTTAACGGTCATTTGGAATTGGGATAGTAACAAAAAACGACGCAGCAATGAAAAAAGCACTGACTGAGCAGCGTGTATTGTTGCCTATACCTATAGTTAAAAAAACGTAAGAAGAATTCTCACGGCTGTTAATTCTTGTTCTCTAAAAGAATAAGTATAGGAAATAGCTTATGGTTATTAGTTAGGTTTTTGAAAATCCGCTATAATGTTACAAAATATTGACTAACTAAGGCCCGCTTGCAGAAACGCCGGATTATTAAAATAACTAGTGATTTTTCCGGGAAACTAGAGTAATTATAACCGAGGCAACTATACCACTGGTGCAACTATCCTGGTTTTCCGCTAATTTTAATTTTTCGTTTGTCTTGGGTCTTACGGAAGTGCAGGATTGTCTGCGGCGCGACACCCTGAGAACGCGCATTTTTGGACCGCCAACGTACGAAGTCCAACGTCCGACGCTCGATGTCCAACATTCGATGGCAGATACTCGACGCCCAACGCATATTTGCATTTGTACATTTACATTCTTATAATGTTTAATAGCTGATGCCCGCGACTTCGTCCGCGTTAATATAGTTTTTAAAACCCCAGGGAACTCTTTGATTTTCCGGGATAAAAAGTGGGCTATGACATTCTTCAGTCTTCAGGTCCTTAACTAAACCCATGCAAACACAAATGTCACGTCGATCTATTCCGGCGAGATCGGAATACAAACCAAAAAACTAACAGACACACTTTCACATATTTATAATATTAATATGCCTCATCTGCTGGCAGAAGGGCTGGCTCATTTATTAGTTATTACGTAAAGGATCAGCCTGGCTGTCCAGCACGGCGACGCAGCCACTATTCTTTGCACCATTTCACTCAGGCATGATTCGTATAATAATAATTAATTAGATTAGTTAAGCTATAAGGTTTATTGAAAAATTTTAACAATCAAAAAATCGAGGTATAAAAATTGGCCGTTGTATTGAAAATGTGCCAAAATATCACGCTCGGCTATGACTTATTTCACGTCGGTGGTTGAAGGTAAATATTATATTATATCAATTAACATCAATAACGGAAATGAGATTAAAACAAAATAGGTATGCATTTTACTAAATAAAATCTCATTTACTAATCCAGAACAAATGCTCCATTAACGAATGTTGTTAAATTTAATTTAAGTTTAATAAAGCGGTCAACGATTTGATTGCGTTTAAAATATACAGTCCATACTTACCTATATCTACCATTAGGTACGCGAAAGATAACGTCCAATGTAATAGCACTTATTTTATTATCGCCTTATTTTGCCTAATGTTTTACGTATTATGCAGACAAGTTTATTCAGAAACTAGCTGATTCCCGCGACTTCGTCCGCGTAGATTCATTTTTAGGGTTCCGTACCCAAAGGGTGCCAACGGGACCCTATTACTAAGCCTCCGCTGTCCGTCCGTCCGTCTGTCAGCGGGCTGTATCTCGTAAACCGTAATAGATAGACAGTTGAAATGTTCACATATTGTGTATTTCTATTGCCGCTATAACAACAAATAATAAAAATAAAATTACATTAAAAGATAAAGGGGGCTCCCTCCCATACATGGACAAGGATTCGAAATAAAATTTTATTTTTTTACCCTGGCATGTGGGGTGTCATTGAGCTCGTTAAGTGGAGTTCAAATATATATATTTTTATTTTTTAGCTACAAAAATGAAGAAATGGGGGGCCGTCAAAGTTGTCGGTTATAGATCAATTTTGTTAGTGGGTCTATCTCAAAAACTAAACTAGTACAGTTTAAACAACAAATACTGAAAACACCGATTTATAATGCGGTTTGTAAGTTGTGACCAAAACAAACGAGCATTTTTCCCCATATGCTAATTTAGTACTTTCTAAGAACTAAGATATCTAAATATGTATTTAGTTTTAAAAAAAATGATTTGGTCATATGTACGGAACCCTAAAAGAGCGAGGCCCGGCTCGCACTTGGCCGATTTTTTAAAATCCCTCGGAAACCCTTTGATTTCCCGGGATAAAAAGTAGCCTATGTCTGCACTCACCAGATCCTCAACTATACTGAAGCAAAAAAATCACGTTAATACGCAGTTCTGTTGCAGCGAATAAACACACTTTCGCATTTATAAT
The DNA here is from genome assembly GCA_029955525.1 of Oeneis ivallda. Classification (NCBI taxonomy): domain Eukaryota; kingdom Metazoa; phylum Arthropoda; class Insecta; order Lepidoptera; family Nymphalidae; genus Oeneis; species Oeneis ivallda. Next base: position 27,389,566 of record JARPMR010000003.1, on the reverse strand, counting down.
ATTAGTAAGATATAAAATGCTTTTACAGTAATATCCTCACTAAATATTATAAATGCGAAAGTGTGTTTGTTTGTTTGTCCTTAAATCACGCAGTTACGTATTGACGTGATTTTTTACATGGAAATAGTTATTACCTTCCTTAACTCGGAAAATCAGATGGTTCCCGCGGGATTTTAAAAACGTAAATATAAATGGCGAGAACACTACCGTGTTCCCAGATATTTAAGGACCTCCATGGTGCGGTGATGAACACTGTGTTTTCATAAGCGGGAAGCCAAGTGTTCGATTCCCGGCACAGGCACTTTGGGGTTTGTAATTTTTAAATCGACTCTTGGATTGGTGACAGGTTAGGCCACAGTCCACTACACTGCCTGGACACTGGCAGACTTCACACACCTTTAAGAGCATTATGGAGAACTCTTGGGCAGGTTTCCTCATGATGATATTTTCTATCCCCCTTAAAACAAGCGAAATTCAATTAAAAAAACCGGCCAAGTGCGTGTCGGGCCACGCGCAGTGTAGGGTTCCGTAGTTGAAAGTCTCAAATATTATTGCCGACCTAGTATAGTGCTTTTATTTTATTTATGAATATATATTGAATACATTTTGAGTTCCATGGTTTAAATACTATAATATACTACAAAATATGCAACTTACACTACGTGTAATACCTAACTTAGAAAAAACAGATATATTAACTCCTTAACTAATGAACCCTACTTAGCCGTGATAGTTTTCCTTTAAAATTCATTATATATACTTGTATCCTTTATACAACCATTTAGCTGGCACAGGGGGGGGGGGGCGGGGACACTTGACTCTAATAAAATTTAGCATTTTAAAATATCATATTTCACAAACGGATCCCTGAATTGAAAAATGGTGTTCGCACACCCACAATATTTTTGAAAGACCTATTCAACGACACCCCACACCATGGGATACACTACACGAGAAAAAAAATTCATCCCCACTTTACATGTAGGGGAGGTACCCTAAAAAAATTATTTTTCACAATTTTATTTCACCACTTTGTCGGCGTGATTGATATTTATACCCTTGTCAAATTTCAGATTTCTAGTACCAATAGTCTCTGAGCTAAACCGCGGATGGACAGACAGACAGACAGACAGACAGACGGACGGACATGGCGAAACTTTATGGGTTCCTTGTTTACTACGGAACCCTAAAAACGCACATCACTCTGAAAAGTTACAGCTGCCTGGAATTTTGTTTTCATAGTTGACTGAGAGCAAGCGACAAGCTCATTTTATTCAAAAATGTTGACAAGAAAGAACATGTTTCCTAAGCGCTGACGTTAGTCTATGCATATTAATTTTATGGTTCCATAAGCAAAGCTGCTTTTCATAACGTTCCGAAAACTGCAGCATTTTATTTTTATTGATGGTTGAACTTGATTCGCTCAACTGTGTTTTAATCAACAGACGTATGTAAAACGTTGATGATGCATCGCCAACCTCAGTATTATTTGGAGCTGACGCATGCAAAGGCGGCCTTACTGCTAACAGATCAATGGCAACCAGGCAACCTTCGATGAGAGGACTGACTGAGGTGTGAGGGTAGATTCGGTTTTCGTGGAGTGGCCCTAACTGGGCTAACTGGGGATCCCAGTGTAAATCCCACTTGCTGGAGTGTCGACCCCGCACCGGGAAGCGCAGTGTTGGAAGACCCCCCACTAGGTGGACCGACGTCCGCTGGATCAGGTAGTGCAAGACCTGTGGAAGCCCATGAAAGAGAATTTTGTTTAGGAGTGGATGTCTATCAGTTGATATGACGGGAATGGGGCTACTTTGTGTCTGCCCGTCTAAACATGAATTGAATTGTAGTACTTTTTTTTTTGAACTTTCCCTCATTGTGGAAATATTATATTTTATTCTAACAAAGTTGCATAGGTTAAATCGGCTTGGCATCCAGCTGCCCACAAGATAGTATAATAACTTATTACAATGTAATAGCTTCATAATAATATTGTAAAATGATTATTTTGAAAAGAGCAACTGCTGAGTTTCTTGCCGGCTCTTCTCAGCAGAATCCGCTTTCCGAACCGGTGGTAGAGTCATGACTTGTCATAAGAGCCACAGGTTGGCCGACGTGAAATAAATAATTTTGAATTTTGATAGAAGAAGAAATCCCTCATTACTGTCTCCTAACAGCCTGCAGTGTTCGCTAGATTATAACTTATAAGATGCTAGAATGAGTATTCTTGTCTCACATACATTTGTGCAAAACATACCGTTGAATGGATTAATTCCCAAAGGCTGCTTGGCCGCGCAGGTAATCGGCAGTCACGCTCGCTGTGACGTCATCGTCTAAGCACGTTGGCCGAGACGAGACCTCTTGTATAAGTTGTAACTCTTGCGTAACTAACAGACAATCTGACACCTCTGACACAGAGGTATTGATAAAGGCCTTGGATTCGCAGTTTTCCTATAAATACTTATCCGTTTCCTCCCAAAAACTTATTATCCCCAGGTTACAAAAAGAAACCGCACTAGTATGAAACAACACCGTCAAACAATAATAATAGTATGAAACTATTCTCATATTTGACTGGTTCATCATCGAAAGTCTGACAAACAAGCAAGATGATGTAAGAAGTTAGTGGGAAGCTACTTCCCACTAACTTAGGCTCTTAGGCGCTCTATCTGCATAGGCTGCTGTTGAGGCCAACGGCTTGGCCAACGAGTCAAGGCCTGGAACACGAAGTATAGGGGCCCATCAGCTATAACCTGAGCCCAGGGTCGCTGCCCTAAGGGCCTTTAACCGCGGTCAGATTTGTTCTCAACGTAACTTAATGGTAGGGTTGCACTGACCTTCCTTTGCAGCATTCAATCCTTGTACGGCCTGAGATGGTATGAGAGTGGTGGTGTGGTGTATTGTGGAGTTGAGTGTAATGTGAACTTCTCAGGCCGCTAGCAGTAGCGGGCAGGCTGCCAGCTATGGCCTGCTGAAGACGCTGGGCTGGCGTGGCACTGTACACTCGGCTTGTCACTAGCTAGGTCCAAAATCCTGATCACACTTCGCCGAGCGCGTTGGCGAACAAAATCGGCGGGTTCCAAGAAATGTTCTTTTTGGTTACGGACAGCACGTTAACAATGATGCTTATAGCTAGGTCGACACAAAGACCGCTTAACGGCGCAACAAAACCGTAAAATAAACCAAATCTAGACACTCAAAACAGCAAAAACGTGCGCGAGACGACCGGAATTTTCGTGAAAACTTGTAAGCTGTCAAAGGAAAAGGGAACTTGCAAAACCACACCCAAAATCGCGGCAAGTTTTACCTTTCAAGTGTCATCTGTCAATTTCATAGCGAGCCAAAGAGGTTGCTAGCGCCATCGACCATGGAACAAGGAATTATGGCGCGAACAATCCCCCCGCCCGTGGGCGTAAGGATTTACGTCCACTTACTAGTAAATAGGTAAACGTGATAAGGAGCAAACGGCTCGCTGCAAGACAGAGTCTCCAACCATTACCTCGGCAACCCTGGGAACCCCATCAGACCCGTAGATCAGCTTAAGAATGCGCCCACGGCGCCAGTATAAAGGCAACAAATTAGGTTCCTTAATCAGCACTAGGTCACCAACTTTGGGTGGATCAGATTTGTCAGCCCACTTAACCCGCTGCTGCAAAAGATGCAAATACTCTAGTGACCAACGGTGCCAAAAACTCTGAGTCATCTGTTGCAGCAGCTCAAACCGGGACAAACGTGAGACCTTCACGTCCCTGAAGGGGTATTCGGGTAGAGCGTTAAGGGGCTGACCAATCAGAAAATGACCGGGAGTTAAGACCTCCAGGTCATTTGGGTCAGATGAGAGGGGACAGAGTGGCCGAGAATTGAGTACAGCCTCAATTTTGCAAAACACGGTGGCGAGTTCTTCAAAGGTTAAAACAGTTTCGCCTATAACGCGCCGGAGATGAGTCTTGGCCACCTTAACCACAGCTTCGAATATTCCACCCCAATGAGGGCAAGCTGGGGGGTCAAACTTCCAGGTTACCCCCATCTTGGACAATGCTGTACTTAATCTAATCTTATTGCTAGACAGGAAGTCGACAATCTCTTTTAAGTATCTATCAGTGCCCTTATAATTGGTGCCACAATCCGTGCGAATCAGGTCAGGCAATCCTCGACGAGAGACAAATCTACCTAGTGTGGCTACAAAAGCTTCAGTGCTTAAGGCACTCACAAGTTCTAAATGTACCGCCTTGGTAGCAAGACATACAAAAACGCAGAGGTAGGCCTTGAGCGATCTGGCGTTGCGGAGGTTAGAGCTCTTGATGGCAAACGGGCCAGCAAAATCAGTGCCAACCCCAGCAAAGGGTCGAGTGGCTAGAACGCGGTCGGAGGGCAGATCACCCATCATCGGCTGTGAAGTATTAGCCTTCAAGCGGTAACACGGAATGCATCTGAAAGTGACGTTCCGGATGGTGCGTCTCCCTGCCAGAATCCAAAACTCGCGCTGTAAAATAGCCGAGAGTGCATTACAACCAGCGTGGGCATTTTCAAGATGGTAGTGTGTCACTAGCAATTTGACAAAGGTGCCGTCCTTAGGTAGCAAAAGGGGGTGGCGAGCACCATAGGGCAGATTGGAATTCTTGAGGCGTCCTCCAACGCGTAGCATTCCGTTATTGTCCAAAAAAGGGCTTAGGCGAGCAAGGGGGCCCTTCAAAACTAAACCTCTCTTTAGAGTGTCAATCACGGATGAAAAATGCTCCACCTGAACCACATGCACCCAGTAGTTCCGGGCGTCTTGGCGTTCAAGAGGGGAAAGCACAGGACTCAAATTTTTATTTTCTGAATTCCGCCCATTATGGATAAAACGTCGAATCCAACCGGTAACACCAATTAGTTTATCAAGGGAACTGTAACGGTTCAAAAGAAAGTTCAAGTCGGGGATCTGTTTATCCTCAACCACTCCGACTCTTAAGCCCGGCAATACTTCGGGAGCGGAAAACCTATTTTGAGGCCAAGTCGTCTCGGATTGGGATAGCCAACTTGGATCCCACCAAAGGTGATGGTGGACCAGTGAAGAGGCCTCACAGCCGCGGGAGGCGCAATCGGCCGGGTTCAGTTCTCCGGGTACGTGTCTCCAAATCACCGGTACTGCAGAGCTCTGAATTTGGGAGACCCGATTCGCAACAAAGACCTCTAAGTTGTGAGGCGCGGCTCGTAGCCAGCAAAGGACAATCTCACTGTCCGTCCAAGCATAAACGTCGGTCAGATCGACCGCAGATGCCAAAGAGGAGCGGACGTGGTTCAAGAGACGTACCAGAAGGGCGGCGCCAGACAATTCTAATTTCGGGATAGTTAACCGTGACCGAATAGGGGCCACCTTGCTTTTTGCCAAGACGAGATGCGTCGCGACCTCACCGGCGACATCGACAGTCCTCAAATATACCACGGCGGCGTATCCTCGTTCGGAGGCGTCGCAAAACCCGTGGAGACTGGCATGACACCTTCCTGTTGGTAGGAAGCGTCGAGGCATGGAAATTCGGTTAACTTCAGGAAGTGAAGACACAAGGGAGTTCCACTCCTTCAATAACTTCCCAGAGAGTGGTTCGTCCCAACCGAGTTCAGCAATCCAAAGCTTCTGGAGGAAACATTTAGCCAAAAATATTACGGGAGTGATCCATCCATTGGGATCGAAGGTGCGAGCAACCGTAGACAATACGGAACGCTTAGTCCAGACCTTAGGAGGTGGGTCTAATTTGACCCGGTAGGTGAAAACGTCTTGGACGGGCTGGTACTGTATTCCAAGGACCGTCAGCAAATTGGGATTTTCGGGATTTTCAAAAATATGAGGATCCTGCTGATCCTTTCCCGGAAGATCCTTCAAGACGTGAGGGGAGTTGGACAGCCACTTGCCCAACTCATAACCTCCGGACTTCAGTATTGCAATTAATTCATCGCGAAGAGTCAGAGCTTCCTCAACGCTAGAGGCTCCCGTGCAAATATCGTCCATATAGACTGACGATTCCAAGGTGGCTGATGCGCGAGGGTAATTCAGTCGCTCCCGGTTAGCTAGTTCTAACAAGGTCCTGATAGCAATATAGGGTCTTGACTTGAGTCCATAGGTCGTGGTGTTCAATTCAAAGACACGCATTGGCTCATTAGGATTTTCGCGCCACAGAATCATTTGGTATCTCCGATCATCGCGATGTACCACCGACTGTCTAAACATCATCTTGATGTCAGCTACGAAAACAATTTGATGCCGGCGGAAATGCGTGAGGATATCGGAGATATCCTTGATCAGCTTAGGACCGGAGTGCAAGCATTGGTTCAATGTCACCCCGTTGGATGTGGCCGCGGAGCCGTCAAAAACCACTCGAATCTTCCCCCCAGGGGTCTTCAAGACGGCATGGTGGGGTAAGAAGTAGTGCTCGTGTGCGCGCCAATCAAAATTGGATGGTGACATATGCCCCAGGCCCTCGTACTCGCGCATAAATTCAACGTACTTGGAGCGGAAGGTGGGGTCGCGCCGCATGCGCCGTTCCATGGACAAGAGCCTCTTTTCCGCCAAGGCCCGCGATTGACCAAGCGGGGGGCGAGAAGCGAGAAAGGGCAAGCGAGTTACAAATCGCCCATCAACACGGCGGCCTGTGTTGTTTTGATAAAACAACTCACATTCAAGGTCAAGAGGGTCAACTCGTGCGGCATGCGGCGGCTCCTCAACTTCCCAAAAGCGCTGGACCACGTCCGACAGCGTCAAGCCGGCTGCTTGCAATTGGTCCAGCACCGGTAGGTCCGAAGACCATAGCACGGGTCCAAAAAAGCTAGAACCGAATATAGTGGACATGGCACATAGGCCGTCCTTCTGCAAAACCCTAATTTCCCCTGACAAGACCAGGCCCAACACGTCGGAACCCAACAAAAGGTCCGTAGGACCGGGTTCAGTCCAGTGGGGGTCAGCTGGGTTTAGGCCTGATGCACAGGACACCGCAGCGTCAGCTATTTGGACCTGCGGTAGGGGACCTAAGATATTGTCAAGGACTGACACCTTGACCAAGACCCTAAAATTGCCCGTAACGGGGCCAAACATTAATTCCGCTTCCCCGGTAGGAGTCGAGGGCTCTATACCCCCGATACCTATCACCCGTCCTGTTCGAGGACTCCAAGGGAGCCCTAGCTCACCCACCAAACGAGAAGAAGCAATACAGCGCTGTGAACCCGAATCCAAAAGGGCGCGAACGATTATAAATTCACCCTTCGGGTTGAATACCTTCACTGAGACAGTCGGCAAAAGAATGGTCTGACAGACAGACTGCCGGAGATTCAAGGTCTCAGGAGAAGTTGCTGTGGTGGGGGCTAGGGCGGCAACTACCTATTGGTGGTCGTCCTCATCAAACCCGTCCTCTAACCGGGGAATCTCATATTGAGACTCAGGGGGGACCTCCAAAGGTGAGGGGGACGGACCTCCATTTGGGTAAACCCATGCGTCATCTCGTGGCGGCAGCACGGGCCTAGTCATACGGGCTGAGGTCGGTAGGTCGTAGTACTGCTGTCGACCCGCTCGAGGTGGGCGGCGTTCGAGGCGTGGCCACTCATGAAGCGGAGGTGAATAGCGGGTAGGTCGAACCGTAGACGGGGCCGCCACAAATCTCCCATCAGAACGTCGAGGGGGGTTGGCGCCCCCCTCACGGGGGGGTGAAGCCCCCATAGGCGGGGTCGAAATCCGGACGCGTCGGGATTCATGGCCCTGATCAGGGGACCGACGCAAATAATCCGGGGAGCGATTGGTAAGAGCGCCCCCGCCCGTGCGGGGCGCGCCCTCACTCTCCACCTGGCGACCAACACCATTCTTGTTGGCGCACAAAATCTCCAGGTGGTTACCCCTACAAATTGGGCATGGCCGTTGCTGTTGGCAGTCCCGTTGCATGTGAGCTCCCAGACAGCTATAGCACCAGTGGCGGTCTCTTGCAACGCCCCTCCGATCCTTGATCCGCTTAGAGAGAAACTGGGGGCAAGAAAGCACCCGGTGGCCTGGACGCCTGCAATAGTTACAGGGGGCGGGTTCAGTGGCAGCAAGTCCAGTGTAAACGGGCATTGGTCTCCGGTCGGAGGTCCTTTTACCAGGGACGCCAGTGTGACCCTTTTCCTTCCTCAGCTGGGCAGGCCGCTCTGGGGTCCTTGAAGGACCAGCAATACCGGAGTTATCAGCCTGCCGGCACTCTTCCTCAAGGAACTTTAAAAGGTCCGAAAAGGGGGGCAGGTAGCTGGCCCCGTCCCCACCATACCTTTGCTCAAAACGCAGTTTTAACTCGGGAGGTAGGCGGGACAACACAATGTGTAATAAAAGGAAGGACCACTGGTCCACGGGAAGCTCTAAACGCTTAAGAGCGTTGCAGGCTACAATCAGTGGATTTAAGAGCGATTCTCTTAAATGGGACACCCCATAGACACGTGGCAGCGCTAGAATTTGTGCCACGTGTGTGTCTGCTAACCGGCGCACGTTGGCATACCGCCGAGTCAGTAGTTCCCGCGCGGTGGTATAACTCTCCTCGGAGAGGTCTAGGTGGCTAACTAAACCCAGAGCCTCTCCCTGCAGGGAAGAGAGTAGATAGGCCAGTTTCTGGCAGGGAGACAGGTCCCTTCTCGCGTCCACCAGGCTATCAAAGAGGCTAAGAAAGCCTAGCCACTCGCTCAGGTTGCCAGAAAAGTGGGGCAAGTTTATTGTTGGCAACTTGCCCTGTAACGCAGGCTGCGTGGTGGGTCTGGTGGGAGACTCAAGAATAGAGCTCATTCTCGCCTCCTTCTTGAGCCTCGCGGCCTCCTCCACCAGACCGTCTGTCAGCTCAAAAAACTGTTCGTAGTCCCGCACTGAGGACTCCAGCGATTCCGGAGGTAGCTCCAATGCCATGAGGTCTCGGAAGGCCTCTTCGACGACCGCCTGCCTGGTCCGCACCTGCTCGCACCGCTGGAGCAGTGCGGATGCCCGGTCCACCCGGCCTACCAAGGCGTTGGCTGTAGCAGCCCAACGCAGCTCTGATTGAATTTGCACGCTCAATTTTTTGTGGGCTGCCATCTTAGGTAGGTACAAAACAACTTAAATAAAGGTAGTTACAACAAATAGATAACAAAATCAAAACAAAGTTATTTGTTACAAGTTATGTTTCAACTTCAACCAAACAAATTAATAATCAAACAAGAATTACCCACTTTAAACACAAACAAATTACTACTTAAATACTATTTATTAATTAGAATTATTTACTTTAAAACAAGAATTATTTATTTTAAATACATCAAACAAACAACTCTGTTACCTAACCACGAGGAGTTCTAGTAAACAAACAAAGTATTTGTTGGTTAAAAGTTCCAAAAGATACAAATTAAGCTATCAATAATTTATGTTAAGTCAATCAATAACAGAAATTAAGATAAAAGAAAAATTAAGTTTTTAATTACCCGTACTAAGCCACTAGACTCATACTAGGCACTGCAAATTACAAATTGGCTTGGTAAGAACCTACAATTATCAAATTATACAAATATTAAGTTTATTTATTACAATCTACATCTAACTGTTGGCCAGTTACGGGCCACAAACAACAATTAGATACTATTAATTATTAATCAACAAAAATTAACGAAACAAAATCTCAATAATTGCAATCATTATACAGGCCTACATGTGACAAGGTAGGCCACGTACTAGCAACTCAATAAGCCTGTGTATTAACAAGTTATAAATCAATAAGTTATAATTAATGAGTTAACCCTAGAACGGCCAAGTTAAGTCACAGTAATGCCAAATCTGTCCGCGGAATCAATTAAACCACGCTCTTGGTACCAAATGTTGAGGCCAACGGCTTGGCCAACGAGTCAAGGCCTGGAACACGAAGTATAGGGGCCCATCAGCTATAACCTGAGTCCAGGGTCGCTGCCCTAAGGGCCTTTAACCGCGGTCAGATTTGTTCTCAACGTAACTTAATGGTAGGGTTGCACTGACCTTCCTTTGCAGCATTCAATCCTTGTACGGCCTGAGATGGTATGAGAGTGGTGGTGTGGTGTATTGTGGAGTTGAGTGTAATGTGAACTTCTCAGGCCGCTAGCAGTAGCGGGCAGGCTGCCAGCTATGGCCTGCTGAAGACGCTGGGCTGGCGTGGCACTGTACACTCGGCTTGTCACTAGCTAGGTCCAAAATCCTGATCACACTTCGCCGAGCGCGTTGGCGAACAAAATCGGCGGGTTCCAAGAAATGTTCTTTTTGGTTACGGACAGCACGTTAACAATGATGCTTATAGCTAGGTCGACACAAAGACCGCTTAACGGCGCAACAAAACCGTAAAATAAACCAAATCTAGACACTCAAAACAGCAAAAACGTGCGCGAGACGACCGGAATTTTCGTGAAAACTTGTAAGCTGTCAAAGGAAAAGGGAACTTGCAAAACCACACCCAAAATCGCGGCAAGTTTTACCTTTCAAGTGTCATCTGTCAATTTCATTGCGAGCCAAAGAGGTTGCTAGCGCCATCGACCATGGAACAAGGAATTATGGCGCGAACAGCTGCATTTTTCACATACTATCAGGTGACACTGCAGTCAAGCGCTAGTCTATATTTAAAAAAAAAACTTCGGTTACTTGGATAAGGATGGTTGAGGACCGAAAAAATTGGTGGATGTAGCTGGATATTGAAGGCTGAGAACTAGGTGTGGACAGCGTGTTTTACCGTTATCATCAAGGAAGATCTATGCCCAGCAGTGGACCTCCATAGACTGACTATCACAAAATACTTGTGCTTTATATGTCGCTTTAAGCTGAAGTGGAAATGGACGAGCCACATAGGTCGAAGAACTTTTAGGAAATAGTCCATTACGCTGGCCAAGTATGGATGATCAGACTTCACGCACCTTTATGGAGATCTTTAAGGCATTACATGCCGGTTTCGTCGCGATGTTTTACTTCATCGTTAAAACACGATATTTAATTGCTTAAAAACATTTAACTAGGATTCGAACGTTATTCGATCTAACGTTATTTAATTTTATTTCAATGGCCGCCGAAGAATAAGTCATTATTCAACAAAAAGCTTTGAAGCACTTCATTATTTTCTACCCACCTTGCTGCTATTGTCCTCTAAAATAGATCTGCACTCGAGTTATTGCTGATCCATGACGCGATGACGTCAAGTTGGAGATATTAATCATAACTCACAATGAAGTAGAGTTAATCACCCATTGAGAGTTAAAATGCTTTAGCTGCCCACAAGATAGTGTAATAATCCTCACTAATGCAAAAGTGTGATTGTTTGTTGGTTTGTCCTTTAATCACGCAGCACCAGAGCAACGAATCGACATAGGCATAGTTGAGAACTCGGAGAGTGACATAAAAAGAAACAGTTTACTCCCACGGGATAAAAAAGAACTCCATGCGGACGAAGTTGTGAACACTTTTGATATGAAAACTTTTGTTTTTGTCAAATAAAACGGTTTAAAAATAATCAACGTTTGAGTTACAATTTGAGCTGATATAGCCGTACGACAGCTATATTGTTCAAAATTGGCCGTCTATTTAGAGTATTTGGAGCCCTAGTATTGGATTTTTTTAGATGAGATTTTGAGTGGTTAAACGAACTTTTAGTTTGTAAAGCCTGCAAGCGAAAAGTTCAAAACAAAACCGTTTAAAAAAAGTCTGAAAAAGCTCGTAATTTGATTAAAGCTCGTAAGCTAAGTGAAATTTCAAGCTTTGATTATAGAGTTTCCTTCTGTACACCCATTGTCTCTAAAATTCTTAACGTCAGTATTTTTTAACTCTTAAAATCCTTTGTCGCACCTGGTCAAAGGAATTATTCTGCAGCGCAATCAGCTAATTAGAATTTCTCGTCGGATAGAGACAGTTTACAGTTACAATGTAAACACACGTGAGTCTAATTTATTTTTTAACGTAGATATTGATGATTAATTTTTTAAACAAATTCTTATTCTCATCATCATCAAATTATAAATTCATAAAAAGTTAATACGAAATATTAATTTTGCAGTTGTATTTTAGCGTTTTGATGCTTTGAGGGATCAAAACAAACACATTTTTGAGGATTAAGTGTTTGATAAGTTCATGTTATAATTTTTTTGAAAATATATGACGGAAGAAGAATAAACTTAATGGCTAGGTAACTTATTTATATTTAATATTTTCATTTGAGAGCGTACAAAGTTTTGATAAGAGTACGTTTATTCCTTAAGGGATAGCGCATAGAGTTCAGAAAAAATAATATGAAATAATGCCACGGTTTACCTCGCAAAATACGAAATAATGTATTCAGAAAAACAGCAAAATTGAGCAACTAACGACGTCTTGGGAGTTAATTAATGAAAGAATGTAACAAAGATGGCTTTATAATGGAAGTACTAGCGACTAGCGTGCCCTTACATAGAATGGTGATAATATATAAGCTGTTGTAATATATGTAGCAGTGATAGCCTAGTGGTTAGGACTGTGGTCTCCTATTCGGGGGGTCGCAGGTTCAATCCCGGGAACGCATCTCTGACTATTCGGAGTCAAGTGCGTTTAAGCAATTAAATATCACTTGCTTCAGCGGTGAAGGAAAACATCGTGAGGAAACCTGCACACCTGAGAGTTCTTTATAATGTTCTTGAAGATGTGCGAAGTCCGCCAATTCGCATTGGGCCAGCGTGGTGGACTATGGCCTATAACCCTTCTCTGAGAGGAGAAGTGTGTAGTGCGCTCAGTAGTGAGCCTTTGATGGGTTGCTAATGATGATGATGATGATATAAGCTGTTAATTTAATAAAAGCGTCGCGATTCCCAGCGCAAAATACGATTATGTTTAACATAAAGAGAGCAAAATAGTGCACCCTAGTGGTCATGCTAGTGGTCTTGAGAACTAGACACGCAGGAATGTGCCAAAGATGGCTCTATAATGGGACGGCTAGCATGTGCCGCGCCTGCACAGTATAATTACGTTATTCTTAATTATGACGTCATTCACTGAGCCGAAGAGTTACGCAGACAAGACAAGTAGGTATATCTTAAGGTTTAAAAACTGTAACCTGACTCTGGAAAATCAATATCCAACTTCCTACTAATATTATAAATGTGAAAGTTTGTGAGGATGGATGGATGGATGGATGGATGGATGGATGGAGATATTTGTTACTCTTTCACGCCACAACGAATGAACCGATTTGGCTGAAATTTGGAATGGAGATAGCTCATATATCTAGGATTAAAACATACGCTACTTTTTATCCACGCAAACGAAGTCGCGCGCATCAGCTAGTCAAGCCTAACTTACCCGGACTATAATAACGAATCGATTGACGCCTCGTTCACCAAAATCGGCTCAGTAGTTTAAGCGCTACGGTGGAACATAATGTAAATACAATCATACATCTAAACTAATATACAAGTAAATGCGAAAGTTATTCTGTTATATTTTCACTGTTCACCTTTGGGGTGAACCAATTTTGATAAATTTTGATATTTGGCAAGGATAATTCTAGGATGATAAAGGATCGAATTGCCATTCCTTTGGCCATACATACCTAATACAAGAAGCCTAATAGGTATTATAAAATATAATACTCATGATGCTAATGACAAGCATAAAGTGATAATCTAAAATTAGTTTGTTGATATATAAAACGTTATTCATTATAATATCGATGATTAATAAGCGATTTATGATATGTGTTGAAAGATGACTCTGTCACCGTCTAGGGAATAAATAGAAAAAGATTAATTAAAAAGCCATTTAATATACCTACCTACTTAAGTATATAGTTATAAATCCATAGAAATTTGGTATTTTAATAAAAATTATACGTATAAAATTGTATTTGGTTGTTTCTGGATCGATAATCTTCTAATATAAGTACAAAATTCCCATGCCGCGGTGTTTGTTACCAAAATCCTCCGAAACGGCTGGACCGATTTTTATGAAATTTTGTGTGCATATCGGGTAGGTCTGAGCATCGGCCAACATCTATTTTTCATACCCCTAAATGATAAGGGTGACCCACCCCTAAATATTTTTGTTGGCGGTACGCAGTTCGCTGGGTGAGCTAGTAACTATAATAAGTATAAGTATACCTACTTTACCTTAATTATCATTACTACCTTAATACAGTTGTACCTATTCGAAAATAATTGCCACCATTTTAAATTCTCATATAAATCTCTACATAATATAATATTATTATTTAAATGATTCAACGAAAATGTTTAACGATCGATGCCATTGATTTACAGCACTCCAGTTGTAGCTGGTATGATACAGTCATCCAAAATTTGATGAAAAATTAGTACAAGATAACTTGACGTCTCAGCTGTTCAGAATATGGGGTATTTTCGCTTGGGGTTGTCTGTTGGTTGTTTTTGTGTGTTGTGTATTGTACGGGGAGATTTGGTCGGACCGGTTGCACAGGTTCGAAGTTCCAAACCGTCAGGTTTTTTGCAATAATTCTTCCTGCCACTGCCCTGTTCTCACACGAGTTTTCGATACTATAGGTATTACGTAAGTATTTTGATGGTAGGTAATTCCAACGGACTTTATTTAAGACTAACTTTTGACCTCAGCACATTTAAATAAATCCCACGTAGTTTTTTCGTCTATCGCTTTTCTACAAGCTTGCCTACCTATTTTGTAGAGTTTACAGATACGTTTTTCTTTTTTACCTATAATTTGTAGGTGGAAATTTCGTAGACCTTTGCAAAGCCTTAAAATTTTTACCTTATGCCTTTAAATTACTGTACCTATAATAATTTAATTAATTTACTATATAATAATTACTTTTATACCCGTTTTTATGTGAGTAATTTTTTTATTGCCATTGACATATAATATACTGAGTTTATTGCTTGCGAAATGTCAGTTTTCATATACAATACTAGGTACCTAGGTGAGGTAGGTATACAATACTAGGTACCTAGGTGAGGTAGGTATACAATACTAGGTACCTAGGTGAGGTAGGTATACAATACTAGGTACCTAGGTGAGGTAGGTATACAATACTAGGTACCTAGGTGAGGTAGGTATACAATACTAGGTACCTAGGTGAGGTAGGTATACAATACTAGGTACCTAGGTGAGGTAGGTATACAATACTAGGTACCTAGGTGAGGTAGGTATACAATAAAGAGCCCTATTAACTTTTGATTTAAAACTAACCGACACCGACTTATCAATAAAATAGGTATTGGAACGTAGTTCCTTATCGCGCGGTGCGGAAGGGGGCTAGACGGAAAAAATTAAGACAAAATTGAACCGACACTTTTTTGAAACCGACACTTTTTTGAATGTGAATTTGGCATTGTGTTCAATATTTTCACAGTACAATATTAGATCTCCGTAGCCTTGTGGTTTCTACAGTCGCATAAAGGTCGATAAGGGTCGATGGTTTGAATCCCAGCTCGACAGACTGAATTTTCTATTTTCAATTAGGTAAATAATAAAATTTAAAATAGAAAATTCAGTCTGTCGAGCTGGGATTCGAACCATCGACCTTTAATTGTTTACAAGTAGAAACCACAAGGCTACGAAGATCTAATATTGTAGTGTGAAAATATTGAACACAATGCAAAATTAATTAATCGAAAGGAACTTCGTTCCATCCGGGTGTCCCTTGACACCTCTCAAGTTTTTTTTTTATGTTGTGTTTTCTTGAGACTGAGATAATTTGTTGCGATGATGAAAGCTAGTCTACGAGTACAAGAAAGTAGCTATGGACTGCAGAGTTAGTATAGTTGAGACTTGAAATGTAACAGACAGGCATAGTTACATGCAGATTTTCTATTTGCTAATATTATCTAAATACATAAAAGGAAAAGGTGACTGACTGACTGACTGATCTATCAACGCACAGCTCAAAGCCTCAAACCACTGGACGGGTCGTGCTGAAATTGGGCATACAGATAGCTCGTATACAGACGTAGGCATCCGCTAAGAAAGGATTTTTGAAAATTCAACTCCTAAGGGGGTAAAATAGGGGTTGAAAAATCGTATCGCCGCGGGCAAAAGCTCGTAATAGATATAAGATATAACATGGCGCAGTAGATATAATACGAATGAAAAGAAAACGCCTAACAATCATCTTATACTTACTCATCCCCATCTTTTCACAACAAAGCGAATAAAGCGAATACTTCTCAAAATAATTTAATTGGCGAAAATCTCAGGAAATCAGTAATTATATTTGCCAGAGCTTTTTAAAAAGGTTTTTCCGATTGCTTTCAAAAGTCATATGTAGGTATTTAAGCTTCTTGTGTATAAGACATGTAAGAAATATTGGTAACTTTCACATAATGACAGACAATTCCTGCACAGCGACTCTGCGTTCTTCTTTGCATAATATACATATTCCTCGGTTGAAATGTATCAAATCAAAATCACCCCTCCACTCAGGTCATGTCGAAACGGAGACGTAATTTTATTTTTCTTTTTTTTTTTAAAGAATATTATTCAAATTAAAGTTATAATATCCTCTTATCCCCTCCAACTAAGCGGAAAGCTCGTGCTAGGAGCGGGTACGACAATAGTGCAACGGGTGGGATTCGAACCTGCGACCTTTCAGTTTTCAGTCCGCACCTTTAACCGTTGGGCTATTGAGGCAAATGAGTTCTATTAGTTATTATTTTCCACTCGGCCGTCGGCACCGCGTCGCTTTTCTGCTCTTCTGTGGACAGGGGCCCTAGCAGGCCGCAGTAGGTATACAGTGAATGCGCAGAGCGGGCATCGCCAAAAGACACAACGTTCCGAATTTGCGTGCAATGACTCCACGGATGAACCATTTACCCAGGGCCTGCAGCGTGCTTGCAGACGAACGAGTTTTGTTACTGTTTCCATTGTTAGTTTGATTACGATTTAATTCCAATTACGATTTTATTTATGTTTTACTCGATTGAAAGCTAGCGACTGCTTTTGTACGTAATTTATACAAAAGTATACCTACTGGTTATTATAATGGTATCAGTGCGTTTACATCTCGACAACTTTCATAGATTTCGAGCATCAAAAACATTGTCGTGGGAGTAAAATGTACCTGAGAGTAGGACCACACGAGAATATGTTTACTCGTGTGGTAGGACGCTAATTAATTAGGTATATGCCATATGGGAGATTAGTGTTGTGTGTAGTAGGTAGGTACATAGGTATGTTGAATATCACATTTTTATGAAATAAGTAATTAATGAGTAATGATTATCCAAAAAGTTATGTTCTTATTGAATAAAATAAATCTGTCTGTGGATCAGTCGTAAGCCTAACTAGCCTATTTACTATCTAAACAGCGGTCTTCATGTAAGTAAATAAGTTCTAATTCGACTTATATCTTTTAAGCGCCAATTAGATACAAGCATGATTAACCAATGGTGCAATGGGCACGCATCATCCAGCTACACCCACACACGCGCGGCCAATCGCCACACACCACATGCGCAGGAGTTTGGTCACGAACTGGCCCGACATTACGTCGTGATTGTCTTCCAAGTCTAGTCCACCTATACCATATAACTGCCTGGTATGTATCTATGTGATAGCCTAGTGGTTAGGACTGTGGTCTCCTATTCGGGGGGCGCAGGTTCGATCCCGGGTACGCACCTCTGACTTTTCGGAGTCAAGTGCGTTTTAGCAATTAAATATCACTTGCTTCAGCGGTGAAGGAAAACGTCGTGAGGAAACCTGCACACCTGAGAGTTCTTCATAATGTTCTTGAAGGTGTGTGAAGTCCGTCAATTCGCATTGGGCCAGCGTGGTGGACTACGGCCTATACCCTTCTCTGAGAGGAGACCTGCGCTCAGTAGTGAGCCGTTGATGGGTTGCTAATGATGAATGATGATGTATTTATGTTTCTACTTTAATATATAGAGCCATATAAACGAGTGGCAGAAATGGATAAGCGACGTGCTATGTGGTGCTATGCCCGGCGCAGTGGCGCATAGGACTTTCTACTACTACCGCTAGTAATGAAACTGTGACACAAAGTTTAATTGCCGATATTAATAACCTATCTACAGATTAAGGTTTGATAATTTAATCCAAATACACAAGCAGAATGCAGTTAAGGGTGTCAATTAATTAACAATTAATTAATCAGTTCACGTAATCAATACGTGAACTGATTAATTAATTGTTAATTACTTTCCAATTAATTCCTTTTTGCATTTTTATCTGAATTAGTGGTAGGTAGATTCATTTGATGATTCGAAAGCACTTGTAAAAGATTATTGCTAGGCTTTGCTTTAGCTGTCCACAAGATTATGCTATACATTTTGTAACATTTTTCTTTTGAAAAGAGCAATTGCTGAGTTTCTTGCCGGCTCTTCTCAGCAGATTCAGCTTTCCGAACCGGTCGGTGGTATTCTTGACTTGTCATAAGAGCCACAAGTTGGCCTACATGAAATAAATGATTTTGAATTTTGTGATACTTTTATATAAGCTTCTTGGTTAATAAATATCCTTGCTGATATTATAAATTCGAAAGTGTGTTTGTTTGTTGGTTTGTTGGTTTGTCCTTCAATCACGCCGCAACAGGGCTACGGATCGACGTGATTTTTTGCATGGGTATAGTTCAGGGCCTGGAGAGTGACATACGCTACTTTTTATCCCGGAAAATCAAAGAGTTCCCGAGGGATTTCAAAAACTAAATCCACGCAGACGAAGTAGGGGGCATCAGCTAGTACTAATATAATAGCTGAAATACGTAAATAATATTATCATTATGAGTGTTATGTTTTCAAGCGCCATGTGCTGCAACGCCAGTAGATAAGTAGTGTAACTATTACACTTCATGTGTTTTTGTTATAGTATTTTAGGTTATTGATGCAGAACAAACTATTTTCAGCCATCATATATTATGGCTTCCACTCATCCATTTTACTTTAAAAGAAGGCATATATTGGCACATTATTAATTTTGACGAATTCCTCTTTGACAATATTGTTTCATAACATTGCAATTTTCTACTTGTACCTCTATCATACCTTTATCATTCGGGCAAATAAATGATTATTCATTTATGTATGACTCAGAGAGAGGAGTAACCGCCGCATGTCTTGCTGATTTTTCTCGGCAGGAAAAACATTCTGTATAAGATGAAAATGGTAGATACAATATAAACAAAGACCCTTGAAGATTCAAGCGAAAAATGTAAAAGAAAATCTTTATGACCGCAAACTGACATTTTGTTTGAAACGCCGGGCTTATACTTTTCATTTTCGCCAAATTAGACATAATCCGGTTGGATTATATTGTTACATCTTGTAAAATCCAGATTAAATTAAGTTTTTTGTGGCGAGCCTTAAGTTTATTCCGTTTCAGCCTTATATCTCTATTGAATACAAATAAACAAAATTGGTGGACCGACGACATCAAACGAGTCGCAGGGAGCCGCTGGATGCAAGCGGCGCAAGACCGAAGCCTTTGGAAGTCCATGCAGGAGACCTTTGTCCAGCAGTGGACGTCTATAGGTTGATAAAGAAGAAGAAGAAACAAAATTGAAGCGTTCTGTATTTTATATACAAACCAGCTGACTCGGCAAACTTCATACCGCCAACTTACCTAAACAAATAATACAAATAACTATTAAAACTATCCTATCTTTCAAGTTGGACCAAATTACAGATAGTTACGAAGTTTGATCAAAATCGGTTAATTAGTTTAGAAGTCCTTCGCGGACAAACAACGTGACACGTAATTTATATATATTAAGATAACTGCCTCAAAAAAATGACGATTTTTCCAAAAAAATCAAAATTATTTATTTCACGTAGGCCAACCTGTGGCTCTTATGACAAGTCATGACTCTACCACCGGTTCGGAAAGCGGATTCTGATGAGAAGAGCCGGCAAGAAACTCAGCAGTTGCTCTTTTCAAAATAATCATTTTACAATATTGTTATGAAGCTAATACATTGTAATAAATTTTTTATATTATCTTGTGGGCAGCTGGATGCCAAGCCGATTTAACCTATGCAACTTTGTTAGAATAAAATATAATATTTCCACAATGAGATGAAGTTCCAAAAAAAAAAAAATTCTACAATTCAATTCATGTTAAGACATAGAGTCATATTTTAACGACAACATTTAAAATTATTAAATTTTTCTGTTTATCCCATTGTACGCTTAGCTTCAAAACGGTTGGAACCGATTTTGGAGGATTTTCACAAGTAACTAACTAGAGGATTACAAGGACAGATCTATGCTAGCTAAGTATAATATAGCTATTTATGCAACTGCATCGTAATGAGGGTCATTTTAATTCGAGTGCTGTTTTTTGATACGAGGCTTGCCGAGTATCAAAATAGGATAGTACGAGAATTAAAATGACTAATTACGTTCAGTTGCATACAAGATTTTATCTACGACAAGGAAAATAAAATCATTAACAAAATACGCCGTAGGCTCAATAAAGTAACAAAAATTAACTCCGTAAGCCGCCACCAGCCGCCTGTGGCGCCTCTGTCAACAAAAAGTAACTCCGTAAGCCGCCACCAGCCGCCTGTGGCGCCTCTGTCATATGAACGGTACCAAAGTGCCAGAACTCAGAGCCTTAGCTTTAGGTATCCTATTTTAAGAAGATAACCATTTCGATTCAGCTCCCATACAACGAGCTGCATCGAAATGAGAAGCAAAACCGATAGAGGGTTCATTTCGATTCAGCTGTCAAACTCGAAATTGGAACTTTTCGATTTTGGAGTAGATAAATTATATTATGTACATATCTGAACTATATTAGGGGTTTCTTCGTAAAAAAAGAAAAACTGTTGACATTCAGGACAATAAGGTCTAATCGGTGAATCCATCGAAAGACGAAATTTGCCACAGAAATAGCTTACACCCCGGAGATGGAAACATACAACTTGGATACTTTTTATCCCACGAATTAAGGGGACGCAAGCCAGTACCTTCTTCATACAAACGTAGATGAGTGATTACTACATTATTTGATATTGTACGCTCAAAACTAAGTATTATGTCGATTTGCCTCGTCATTATCTAGGTTTATTGATATATAAAATAGTGAAAAAAATATTCGCTAAAAAGTTACGAGCCTCGAAAGATCGTCATTTTCACACTAAATTTATGACAACTTTTGGCGCAAATAAATAACATTAGGAGTATGAAAATTCTAAAAAAAATTATCATTAGACATAGTTTATTTATTCATCAATTCAAATAATTTTACTTTGTAAACATACGTTTAGTAGTTTTTTCTCAAAAACATTTTTCCCAAACGACTGTTCAACCCTATTCGCGCGCTTGATTTCGGTGTAAATTATCGCGCCTCTCACCCGACACGGAGCGGGAGCGGGACGGTAGCACGGAAGTATGCGCGCATGCACTCGCTACACTGAGTCTATCTCTTTCTCACACAATGTTAGGTGAAATAGCAAGCAGGTTACCCACGTGCGCCGGCAACTTCGTTCGCGCGTACTGAGCCCCCTTAACGGGGTCCAACGAAGTCGCAGGGGTTATCTATTACTTTAATATACCATACCTACTCTGTGCTATAGTGTAGCGTAAAATTGTGATAGGTGTTTTCTTCTTTACCTACCTACTAAAGAAATACGAATTTTAGAAGGTTGAACTTCTAAGCTAAGCTTCTAGCTTTCTAAGAATATGTAAGTACATAATATGTTGAGTGTATAATCTACGAGAGAGATTTCAAAGGGATTTTATATAGATAGGTATTTTATTTTGCAGAAAATTCTGTACAATAAACCCAACATGGGACGGTCTGAGCTTACGTTCTATTTCTGCAATGGACGAGGTTCATTGTTATTCCAAGATACAACACAAGTTTTATATTTGAATCTCTATTACATTTTTGTATCGATCTAGCAGATTTATGGTACCTATTTGGACAAAGTTTGCGTTATGCCTTATACATAAGTTGAAAGGCTATTTGTATGTTACGTTCCCTCAAATATGGTTGAGCTAAGCAATGGCTGGGTCATGCGTCATGCTCGTGAACGGGTGCCACCGGCGGGAATGGGGCTACTTTATGTCTGCCCATCTTAAGATAGAATATCGGTATCCATTTTTGGAACTTCCCTCATTGTGGAAACACTGCATATATAGAATAGTATTTACTGTATTGTAAATTTGTTTTGAAAAGAGCAACCGCCGAGTTTCTTGCTGGTTCTTCTCGGCAGGAAAGGCATTCCGAACCAGTGGTAGATTCATCGACTATTCAAAAGCACTTGTAAAAGTTTATTTGAATAAAAAATATTTCTATTCTATTCTATTCTATGATTCATTCACAGTGTGTGTCGATCTGTAAAATCTGCATCAATGATTGCTATAGGCTCAATTGTGGTGATTAATCTCGTTCTTTCTGCAACCATGCATTTTAACCAACAGCGAGAGAGTACCAGCCAATCAGAGCTCATTGCGATCTATTCTTCTTCTTCTTTATCAACCGAGACGTCCACTGCTTGACAAAGGTCTCTGGCAGGGACTTCCACAGGTCTCAATCTTGCGCCACCTGAATCCAGCGGGTCCCTGTGACTCGTTTGATGTCGTCGGTCCACCTGGTGGGGGGAGGGGGTTGCGATCGTTACACTGATGCAATAAATTTTAGAGAATCGTGACACGCAGTTCAATTACGCTTCTTTACCTACTTTACTTTATAACAACCATGTCTGATGGGAGGCTTAAGCCATAGCTAGTTACCACCCAACCGTCAAAGTCGTGCCGAAAAGCGATTTAGCGTTCCGGCACGATATGTCGTGGCAGGTTAGGGGTATGCTTAACCCCCTTTTAAGTTTTTAAGTTGACCCGCTAGAGTCTGTTCTATAAGTCCGTTTACTAACATGTGCATAGTTTAGTTTTATTTAAATCAGATTTCTTTTTATGTAAAGTAATAAAACTGTTTGATTCATCAATTTCACAGTGTTGCTAAAAACCTATTTTTCAATTCACCCACGTAAACTGACTTATTGAACAGAGTCTACCATATTAAACTGCATCGTCACTTAGAATAGAATAGAATAGAAATATTTTTATTCAAATAAACTTTTTACAAGTGCTTTTGAATCGTCTGGCTTTACCACTGGTTCGGAATGCCCTTCCTGCCGAGAAGAATCATCAAGAAACTCGGCGGACTTACTATCAGGTGTGTTCGCAGTCAAGGACTACCTTGCTATAAATAAATAAAACCTTACCTGTCCCTCGTATTAATTGACGGATGAATCGGAACCGGGCACGAATTAATCGCTCGCGTTGAATTATTTATAACGAGCAGCGCGGGGAAACTGGCAACAGGTAAACGTTGAGTGGGGAACGCTGGGACCCACCTAAAGGGTTTAAACAGGGTTGTCTCTTTTACCAAAAAAATTGGTTGTCTGTAAAGTCGGTTAGCGGACGATAGTTTTACGTGATAACGTCATAAAGAAACATTGACGATGACTGGCGGGCGGCACAAGCCAACACTTGGGCCGATCGTGCCTCTCCATCGCTTGTTCCGCGCTCTGGCTTGCACCCTCAGGCTCAGGCGGAATGTGACACTTTTTCGTGCGTGCAGCCGGTGTTTTCTAAGACGTTATCACGTCAAAAAATTTAGTAAATCACACAGTTTTCTACGGGCACGCGGTGCCTATATTATATTCATTCACGCTTGGTGAGATTATAATTTAAAATAAAAGAAATTAAAGAAAAAATTTAATATAATTTAAATTATAATTTAAAATTAGCTTTTATAACTTATAAATAAATAAATAAATGAATAAATCGTTTATTTCCATCATGATACAGAAACATCAATTTGATCTTGAACAAAACTTGATATCTACAAAATTTATGCCTACTACTAATTGAGAAGTTTACAAAAAGTACAAGATCAAGAACTGGCTATCCTAGCTAGATTTTTAAGCCAGCCCTCTCCCTCGAATAGCCAAAATTGTGCACAAGCACGTTTTTAACCCCCGACGCAAAAAGAGAGGGGTGTTATAAGTTTAACGTGTCTGTGTATCTGTCTGTGGTAGCGTAGCCGCCAAACGGATGAACCGATTTTCGTTTAGTTTTTTTTGTGTCATAGATAATTTTATCCCGAGTGTTCTTAGCCATGTTTCATGAAAATCTGTTCAGCCGTTTGAAGATTATCAGCTCTTTTCTAGTTGATTAGGGGATCTGACTAACTTCCTTATGTCCGTTCGATTCGAAATTTGGTACCGTGTTACTTCAATGATATTGGAAGTATATGGTAAGGTAACCATGACCTGATCAGCCGTTTGAAGATCATCAACTCTTTAATAGTTGATGAGGGGATCTGACTACCTTCCATATGTCCTGTCGATTCGAAATTTGGTACCTTGTTACTTCAATGATATTGAAAGTATATGGTAAGGTAACCATGACCTGATCAGCCCTTTGAACATCATCAGCTCTTTAATAGTTGATGAGGGGATCTGACTACCTTCCATCGTCCTATCGATTCAAAATTTGGTACCGTGTTACTTCAATGATATTGAAAGTATATGGTAAGGTAACTATGACCTGATCAGCCGTTTGAAGATCATCAGCTCTTTAATAGTTGATGAGGTGATCTGACTACCTTCCATATGTCCTATCGATTCGAAAGGTACCGTATTACTTCAATGATATTGAAAGAACATGGTAAGGTAACCACATGTTAGAGTAAGGTTTAGATTTCGAAGGTGGGTAGTTAAATGGGATCAATTAGGCTCAATTACCACTGCGCTAACAAATCACTATAAATACCTTCCTAATATTTATACCTACTTTAAAAAGGACTAAATAAAAGTAAAATTAAAAATTTTAAAAACCCCCCGACACAAAAAATAATCTCTAAAAACTAACAAATAATATTATATACCTATATATAATTATTATCGTCACATATATTATGTAAGTTCAAATATTTTTATTTTCCAAGTGTCGTCGCCGCGTCGGGGGACCGCTAAGTGAGAAAAACAGGTGTAGTCGCAGATTGCAACAAAAGAATTTACTCAAAATCGACACAACCGTCAACGTCGTCTGCCCTCACGTGTCGCATGCGGCATTACGTAGAGCGTAGACTATACATGCATGAAACTTAAGATCGCTCGTACCTACACTAGCGGCACGCTATGATGGCCGGTTTGACGTTTGTCCGCTCATGAAGTTCCGTATTAATTGATAACGACTTTGAAGGAAATAATTGTATTACTTTATTGACGATAGTGATGTGCAGAGATTCATAAATTTTATCGAATGTAGTTTTAGGTTTAGGACTCAAAATTTATTTATTAAATTGATTTCTAAAATGTATACAAGTGTAGAAAAATCAGTTTGCACCATTTAAGGGGTGAATGTACTTGTGAATATGAACAATTTTCACTATGTGGACAAACCTCTGAAATCGCAAAAAAATATCAGCTGTTTCATACAAAAGGTAAAATTTTTATTTTTATATGATATATACCACAACTCGGCATTTGGTTTTCTAAATTGAAAATTTTTAAAAATGGAATCTAATACGATCGTCACATAGGATCGCTGGCTAGCACAATAGTCCGGGAGGAATCGGCGCATGCGTACCGAAAACTATTCCACCTCAATTTTTTTATGCGATCCTCTTCAAATGGCCCTCCTAATTATATAAATGCATGTTGCCAGGGCGCCACCTGGTGCCATATTGTTTAAACCGAAATTGTTTAAACAATTGCCAGGAATTGTTATTTTTCAACCGGACAAATTTTTTTTATATTCTCTATTGAAATACCAATAAAAAAGGTCCTATGACTTTTCAGGATAAAGTTAATATTTTTAAAGATATGAATTTTTAAAAGTTCGAAAAATCTCAAATTTGGGTACTTTCGACCCATGAAAAATATATTAAAAAAAAACATAATGTTTAAGTAATATTTTTTTTTAAATTCTCTATACAATAGTTAATAATGTTGTTAATAGAGATTTAAAAAAATTTCATTGTTTATATCTTTTTTTTAATTGTTAATTTCGCGCGCTCACAAGTATGCGTCGCTTACCTTTAAGAAAATTTTTAAGAAAATTTTATTGACCTAATAACTAGGCCAGTGTCAATAACTGGTTCTTTTACTTTATTTTCCGTTTTAATAACAAAAAAGTAATATAAACTAATAAAAAAGTAATTTTAATGACATGTTCCGATTTATGCTTAAATAACTTTTGAAAAATTGATTTCAGAAAAAAAATTATCAAAAACAAATTGTAGACAATTTAATTATTAATAACATTGCTCTCTTTAACAATCTTGATAAAGTTGATAATTTTTAAGATAAATGATAAATAATGATTCAAGACACAGAGAGGCCGATGCAACGCATGAGTCAGAGAGAGACAGCGATACTTAAAGGTTACCTTTAAGTATCGCTGTCTCAATAATTAAATTGTCTACAATTTGTTTTTAATAATTTTTTTTCTGAAATCAATTTTTCAAAAGTTATTTAAGCATAAATCGGAACATGTCATTAAAATTACTTTTTTATTAGTTTATATTACTTTTTTGTTATTAAAACGGAAAATAAAGTAAAAGAACCAGTTATTGACACTGGCCTAGTTATTAGGTCAATAAAATTTTCTTAAAAATTTTCTTAAAGGTAAGCGTAAAACTTGTGAGCGCGCGAAATTAACAATTAAAAAAAGATATAAACAATGAAATTTTTTTAAATCTCTATTAACAATGTTATTAACTATTGTATAGAGAATTAAAAAAAAAATATTACTTAAACATTATGTTTTTTTTTAATATATTTTTCATGGGTCGAAAGTACCCAAATTTGAGATTTTTCGAATCTTTAAAAATTCATATCTTTAAAAATATTAACTTTATCGTGAAAAGTCATAGGACCTTTTTTATTGGTATTTCAATAAAGAATATAAAAAAAATTGTCCGGTTGAAAAATAACAATTCCTTGCAATTGTTTAAACAATTTCGGTTTAAACAATATGGCACCAGGTGGCGCCCTGGCAACATGCATTTATATAATTAGGAGGGCCATTTGAAGAGGATCGCATAAAAAAATTGAGGTGGAATAGTTTTCGGTACGCATGCGCCGATTCCTCCCGGACTACAACTACTACCTCCGGCAAACTTGCGTCAATGCTCAATGCAAAACAAAGCAGTTTCGAATTGACGTTGCTTCGAAAAGTATAAACTGTCAGTGCAATGCGATTGTGATATAGTTTTGACCTGGCTTTGGATTTCAAATATTGATACTGCATTACTGTTGACCCTTGCTCGTTAATTTGGACTCTGTTCAAGCCCTTTGTTGTGGATTTCGTCGATATGACCGAACGTACGCAGAGAACTGTTCTAAATAGTCAGACACGTGAGTTCGTAATACGCCTTCGTAACTATTTCAATCGTGAAGCTCAAAATGGAGGGCCAATTTTACCTATAACGTCAGTGGTTGAACGCGTAGCTGATGCGCTTAATATTGGACAACGAACTGTTAGACGGATAACTAAAAAAAAATATGGCGAGACTGGCACAGAAGAAAATAAACTTCACACACCAAAAAAGAGAAAACGAGCAAAACCAGTCGTAGGCATCGATAGCTTTGATGCCGATGCTATCCGAAGACATGTTTACGGCTACTATTTACAGAAGGAGTATCCAACAAGAAAAAAGTTGGTGCATTCACTGAAGGAAGCTGGATTATTCTTCGGTGGGGAAAGTTCTTTAACGAAGATTTTGAAGACCATTGGATTTCGATACAAAAAATGTAACAAACGCAAAATATTGATGGAAAGATTTGATATAGCGATGGCAAGGTATACTTTTTTACGGCAAGTGAAAGAAATCAAATATTGGCAAAATGTTGTGTTCTTGGATGAAACATGGCTTAATGCTAACCATACTGTAGGCCGTTCTTGGAACGATGACACAGCAGCATCTACTTCCAAAGTTCCTGTAGGAAAAGGATCGCGACTTATAATTTGTCACGCCGGAACCATCAACGGGTTTGTCGAAGGTTCTCTCATGGCTTTTGCGTCAAAAACCACTGGAGACTATCATGAAGACATGAATGGAGAAAAGTTTACTGAATGGTTTACCTCAATGTTGTGTAGCCTCCCTGAACCATCTATTATAATTATGGACAACGCCCCATACCACTCGATGCAAATTGACAAGCCACCTGCCCAATCCCAAAAGAAAGCTGATATCGTCGCATGGCTTCGTAAAAATGGCGTAGATGCAAACATGAATATGTTAAAAGCGGAATTAGTACGTCTTTTAAAAGAAAACAAACCAACCAAGATCCGATACGTCATTGACGAAATAGCATTAGAACATGGGCACAGAGTTATACGGTTACCGCCTTACCATTGTGAGTATAATGCGATTGAGTTGGTGTGGGCTCAAATTAAGGGATATGCTGCAAGACACAATACAGAACCCCCATTTACCACAAAAAAAATGCTAAAATTATTAGAAGAAGCTTGTGAACATGTGACTAAAGGAGACTGGGAAAAGGTTGTGAATAGAACTGTTAAATTAATAAGGGAAGATTATGAAAGAGATGTGAAAATAGATAATATTATAGAAAACGAACATATAATTATTAATGTAGGTGATGATAGCAGTGACGACAGTGAAAATAGTAGTATGGACGAATCTGATTAATTATGGTCTTTTGTGGCACCTTTTTTGGTATCTTTTGTATTCATATGTTTCTTGTGTGCATATAAAGTATGTATATTCATTTTCATTCAAATATTCAGTTCGTTCAAATAAATTAAATAAACATATACATTTTTGTTTTATTAAACCTATTTAATCAGGTACAAAAACAAAACTTAATTGTTTTTTGTTCGAGAATAAATTGACATTCCACATCACTATTGTAATGTGTCAAACCGGCCATCATAGCGTGCCGCTAGTGTAAATGTAATTCGTAATAATTAATTAGCTGTTGGAAAAATACTTTAATAAACTTTAGCGGTCCCGCGACGCGACGACGACACTTGGAAAATAAAAATATTTGAACTTACATAATATATGTGACGATAATAATTATATATAGGTATAAAATATTATTTGTTAGTTTTTAGATATTATTTTTTGTGTCGGGGGGTTTTTAAAATTTTTAAATTTAGATAGATTAAATAGATAGTTTACACACTTTACATTTATCTAATAACTGGTGTGTAATATGTGTGTGATTGTGTGTGTGTGTGTGTGTGTTTGAGTGTGTGTGTGTATGTTTGTGTTCAGTGTGGATGCGTGTGTTTTATAAAAAATTATATATATAAGAAATAATAAGAAAATATATAATTATATACGTATCAGATTGTAAGGAAGTCTTCTATTTCTTCATAAGAAATCTTAGGTAGATAAGAAGGTAAACTGCATTATATACTTTCATATTTTCTTTTTAAAAAATTAACTTTCGAATTTATAACATTAGTAGGAGTAGAAATAGTTGGAATTACTAGGATAGTAGAAATAGCAGTAAATAATAATTAGGCAAATTGTCGCATCAAAAAAAGTTGTAACCTCTGAAGTGAGTCAGTTTTCGAGTTTTTTCGTCGGTTTTTTCTTTCTTCCTTTTTTCAGTCTTACGCATTAATTGACAGATGAATCGGAATCACGCTCGCGTTGAATTAATACTTATAGTCTAAGATCCGAACATAACATCGACCTTCACCCATCTGTTTACCGAATGAAACATTTTTTTTATAAAATTCCATACATAGGCAAATACGTCTTGTATGTATTGCCTATCAAAATATGTTCATGACTATCATTCCTTAAAAAAATATTAATTAAATATTTTTTTAGCGAGTTTCAACGAAGGCGTCGCTCGGAGCCACTATGCTCTATCCTTCTTTATTACACTAAATAAGCTCGGATTTCTCTCTTGCGCAACTTTACTTGCTTTGATTTTTAAACTTTAAATCCTGGCAATAGTGTTTCATGAACGGTTTATTGCAGGCAATACTATACCATCGCGTTTGTTATTAAATAATCTTTTTTTTTATATATATTTTGATTGGTAAACAAGTGGGTGAAACTCGCTAAAAAAAATTAATTAATATTTTTTTTAATTAATGATAGTCATGAACATATTTTGATAGGCAATACATACAAGACGTATTTGTCTATGTATGGAATTTTATAAAAAAAATGTTTCATTCGGTAAACAGATGGGTGAAGCTCGATGTTATGTTCGGATCTCGTACTATTAGTCGTTGAGCGCAAGGGGAGAATGGATACATTCAACAGGTCCACATAGTATGGGGAATGTTGGGACCTAAAGGTGATTAGGGTTGCCACTTTTATAAAAACGGCCTCTCTTTATATAGTTACATAAAATATTTATTGGTCTTTGAGTCATAAACATTTAACTTATTATGGCATAGAACTTTAATTTACTAATCATGGGACTAAAGATAGGGTTTTTTTCAAACTTTAATTACCACGTATGACTCGCAGTAATTCCAGTTGGACTTGAATTATAAACTTTCAATTTTGCGTATAAAAACCTTTGAACTGTATCAACTTGTAAGGAATAAGGCCACCAATCACCATGTTCAATGTTCATACATGCGACTTGCCACCGATTTCTTTATATCCCTGCCTGCTATCCAACGCATTAGCTTCAGATAAGCTGATATTATCGTGCGGGAATTAATGGCTTGCGTTGAATTAATTATAGTTCGACGAGTCTATGGGGGAGGATAGTCAGGTCCGCATTGTTTGGGGAATGTTGAAACGTAAGGGTTAGTTAGGGTTGCCACTTTTTACTATTTTTCATAATATTTGCTTTACACTTTAGATTATGAAACTTTGAATAACAATTAGGTTTTTAATTGTAGCTGAGCACAATCAACGCAGATTCTTGAACAAACTTAGGAAGAATTAATTCATGTCCGAGAATGTTTTCAAATATGATTAAATATTCTGAGATCTTAAGAATTATATATATTTTTATTACTTTTATACTAATTGCTAAATACAAGAATGTGTATGTAAAATATACACAGCAGAAAATCAGCAATTGCTTTAACGTGAAGGACACTAAAATATTATAGTGAGGAAACTTGCACGCTTGAGGGTGTTCCATAAAGTTCTCAAAGGTGTGTGAAGTCTGCCAATCCGCATTAATGGACATTATGGACTATAGCCCTTTCCATTGAAGAGGAGATGTGTAGGTACCAATTGTCTAAAAGTTTTAAATTGATCGTATTCGTATTCAATGTCATAAGCGGCAAAGTAAAATAATCCTTGCTTGTATTGATTTAAAGTCATAAATTCAGTACAACCGATTTTAACATGGAGCGTTATGGAGTGTATCGTACATACTTAATAGTATAAGAATGCATACACGAAATTGAGCTCTAATTCGATGATTTTAAGGTTTATTTTACTTTGACGCTAATGTCATCGAACACGTTTACGATCAATGGAATAACTTTAGATAATCGCACCTCTGTTGTGGTATTCTCTAAAAATGATAGCATCAATGAAACGATCGCAACGACCTCTGATTGGCTGGCACTCTCCCGCTATTGGTTAAAATGCATTGTTGCAGAAAGAACGCGGTAAATTCGGCCAATCACCGCAATTGAGACTAGAAATGATTGGTGCAGCTTTTACAGAAGCGACACACGGGATGAGATGAATGAATGAGTATTACAGTGCGACAAGTTCAACAAGCTCTACATTAGTATTGTCATTGTATAGAACATGAGACTTTTGGGGAAAAAAAAATTGTGAGCCGTCGTGGGACGCCTGACAGATGTGAAACATCGACATTATTTTGTAAAAGTAATATGCAGAAAAGAACAGATTGTGATAGGAACTAAATATGTCACTAAGTATACATTTAACATCGCATGCCGTGGCGACGCTTCGCCACGCCAGAAATCTTTTTTACGTGCGGCTATAGAGGTTTCACATCAAAAACATTTTTAATTATTTTACACAAAAAACGTAACAGCACACAACGAGATCCAATAGTGAATTTTCAAGATGGATAAAGAGTATAAAAATTGGATGACTGAATTAGTTCCTCAAAACGCCACCGCCAACTTATACTTGTGGCACTGTATGTTGGTAGGTGTCAGCCCTGCGGCCGGCGGCGGACGCTGCGCTCGGCGCGGCCGCGAGGAATGCGGCCTCTTGGTCGTTTTGGGAGCGTCCGTCCGCGCCCGCGCAGGTAGGCGCATCCCGCCGCGCACTCGCGACCCTGACGTCTGAGCCTTCCCTGTACAGTACTATACACAGGACACATCGTGCCTCACTCAAGCCTTTCGAGGACCTCAATAGCCCAACGGTTGAGGCGGATCCACTGCGACGCGCCCCGCTCCGGGACGCGGGCCTGCGTGATGTTTAAACCACAGAATATATAATAGTACTACGTATTTAAAGTTTGTCTGTTAGATATATATATCAGGCACTTTATCAGCAAGTGGTGAAATAGGCCATAGTTCGATATTTTTAAAATTAACCCACCACAGCAAACGGCAGTTTTTTCTGCTCAACTTTTGGACTTAATGGAAAATCTCAAATCGTGAACGACAATTCTAACCACAATTTTCTTTCTCAAATTCTCAAACAAAATTTATTTTTGTTTGAGTACAAAGTTTAAAGTTAATTAAACTTTGTACTCAAACAAAAATAAAAACCCTAAGTAGGTAGTTACTACAACGTTTGCACTCAAACAAACATCTTGAAACTTACGAAACACTAAAGTTCTAACCTTCCGTTGATTGTAATCAAACAAGAAATCTTACATCTCTACTGCAGCTTACCTACCTACCTACTCCTAATTACAAAGTCATAAACATCTTAAGCTTCAAAATGATTATACCAGACGCTGTTCCTTGAGACTTGTAGTAAACGCGTGAGTAACCGACGTTCTCTCCCCCCCGTGCCCCTCTTACACCTCACCGCACCCCTCAGTCGAGCCTGTTGCCAAGCGCATACTGGACATGCAGGTTTAAGCCTTCGGCATTTCACCGCTAAAGAATTTACCGATAAATGCTTGAAATTTTATGTACAAGAGAATTGCAAAACATAAAGAAAGCAAGTAGTTACATTACCTTATTAAGCGATTTCGAAAATGGAGGAGACTCTTTTTGGCTGTTCCAATTTTGTATGTGCAAGTAGTTTCCGGTGTGGACTCAAATGACAAACGTTGGTCGATTAATTAAAAGGAAATTTTTGTTGGGACATACTTATTGGAAAGAGATTACTTTCGAAGTGGTCCCATTAAAAATAAGTCAAAAGAGCAGCCATCATATTTTTATTTTTGTGAATGTACCTAGAACTACTGACTAGGTGCCGGAGTGGCGACTACGCATAGAAAGCCAATGGCATCAGACAAGCCGCAGGGAGCCGCTAAATACAGGTGATGCTAGACTGAGACCTGGAAGGCCATGCAAGAGACCTTTGTCCGTCAGTGGACTTCTGTCGGTTGATAAAGAGAGATTGTTAAGTATCATCATTTGAATGCACCATCGTCACTCGACTGGCCTTAAGAGTTGCAAATGCTTCATTGAAGAGAACAAACATTTCAAATAAATAATCTTCCTTTTAATAATGACGTGTGAGCCTTAAAAATAAAATCGTCTTGAATTACGTACGTTACAAAAATATCATCCTTAACATAAAGTCCTTTGAAGTGTTTTGCTTTATAAATATAAAAAAGTTTAAGCTTCTTAAGGCGAGCCTCAGGCGTGGCCGGCGCGGCGCGCGGCGATGCCTCGATATTCTTAGGGTTCCGTACTGAGTACAATTATGATTTATCCTTGCTTTCAATATACTTTAGAAAATCTGTTAGTGTTGGGTAGATAAAATTTAAATCGAAATGAAAGAAATATTGTGGAGTAATTTTGGGCCGATTTCACCAAGGTAAAATAAGGCCTATCCGAGTGTAAATTTTATATTTTGACAGGATTTTCAATACAAAGACTGTCAAAACGTTCAATTTATCTCTGGGATAAACCTTAATCGACGTTGGTGAAATCGGCACGTGTAATGAATAGCAGGGCAAAGGCAAATACGTAAGTACACAGGGTATAATTGTCGGTTGTCACAATTAAGAATACACGTTTTCCCGATTTTCGGTAGAGAACAATCGGGGATCGTAGTGAAAAATGCAGAAACAGAGTAACTTGGGGTGTAGAGGTATAGGTATAGGTATCAGGCACCTCTATTTATTTTTGACTAGATGATGCCCGCGACTTCGTTCGCGTGGATTAAGGTTTTTTAATTCGCGCGGAAACTCCTTAATTTTTCGGGATAAAATGTAGCCTATGTGTTAATCCTAGATATGAGCTATCTCTATTTCAAATTTCAGCCAAATCGATTCATTCGTTGTGGCGTGAAAAAGTAACAAACATCCATCCATACATCCTCACAAACTTTCGTATTTATAATATTATAGTAGGACTTCTCATGATTCTATTTAATACCTAAATATTATTGTACGGAACTCTTGTGGGTATGGTGTAGTTTGTTTTTGTTCCGTCGCTCGTTTGGAGGTCAGTCGCGTAGTAAAATATGGAGGGAAAATAAAAAGCGACCCTTGTGGGAGCTGTATCCAGGTCATAAATGTATAACAACTGAAACTTTGGTCTTCACGCAATACGAATATATATTTTTTTATTCGATGACAAGAAAGTCCTTGACTGCGATCTCACCTGATGGTAAGTGACGATGCAGTCTAAGATGGTAGCGGGCTAACTTGTAAGGGGTATGGCAGTGAACATTCAACCCATACCCCTAATCGGTTTCTACACGCAATCGTGCCGGAACGCTAAATCGCTTGGCGGCACGTTTTTTTGACGGTAGGGTGATGACTAGCCACGGCCAAAGCCTCCCACCAGACCAGACCAGAGACAATGTGGAAAATATTCCCTAATTGACCCCGCCGGGAATCGAACCCGAGACCTCCCAGTTATAAGACCACTGCGTTCATCACTGCGCCAAGGAGGTCGTCAAAATATATTTTAAGTATTTAAATTACTTATTTACCAACTATACGAGATATATCTATTACTACTATACTACTGGTTATACATTTCATTATTCAATAATATCACAATTTATCTGATGATGGAGCTGGAAAATGGCTATCGGAACTCTGTAATAAAAGGACGTAACCCCATTGAGTTTGGGCTCGTTTGATGTGTCACTCATGACAAAGTACATACTCTAGTTCTAGCTATGATATATCCAGGGTTTGATGAAGTAGCAGGCTATTAAATGCTTGCTTTTTAAAAATAAAATTTTTAATTTACATTTATGTACCTATAGTGTGAAATTAGAACAAATTTTTCTCAAGTCTAGAGTCTTTGTGGCTCTTATGTGAATGCAACGCGTTGAATGAGGTAAATCGGATTATTGGTTATTAAGAAAGTTTTAACTCTTTAAACCCACCGGTGTTAACGTTACTCATAAGTTCTATTCAATTTTACAGTAAATCCTATGTTGTGGTTTGAAGCAAATGAAAAAATTAGAAGACGATAATTTATTATACCTACGTAGTGTATAGATTTTGCCTCTGCCTAATAAGGCAGATGACGAGGTCCCGGGTTTGATTCCGGTAATCGGACCAAGAAATATTTAAGATTTTTCTGTCAAGAATTTCTCAGTATTAGCGCAGAATACATAATAGTATCTACAAGTACAAAAGATTCACTTCGCATTTAAATTATACCGATTCTTGCCACACCATAAATATGCAATTCAGATCGCACAGCGATAACTTACAGACAGTCATTTATTCACCTAGATTTGCTTCTCTTTCTGTCGCGCAACTCTTATCCTTCGCACTAAGTTAGCCCATTGAGTTGGACAGTCCGTTCAGAATGACCGACCTACCTAAAACACTTAGACCCGCTTGCATGGACGCCGGGTTAGGTTTAACCTAGGAATAAATTTGTAATTTTGACAGATGCTTTATACGAAATCTGTCAAAGCAGACACTAACTCTGGGCTATAAGATAACCCGGCGTTTCTGCAAGCAGGCCTCAAAATACGGAGTGCGCCTAGCTTGGTATTAGTGCGGAGTTAAAAAGCTGGCGGTGTAAGTTATAACATCCCTGTGCCTTAAAAAGCACTTAAAGCCGTCGGTCCTGCACCTGATTTTTCTCCATCCCATCGGACTATGAGAGTGAGGGATTAGAGAGTGCACCTGTAGTTGCACACGCATTAATTGTGCACTATAATATTATCTTCCGCGCAGAACGTTATTATTATCAGCAAAAGAATAACATCACATAGTCAATAAAACGTTGCCATGACGCCTCGCTTTGTGTCTGCCCAAGGCTTTAGCGGTTTTACAAACAGTGTAACTATTTCCGTGTATAAATCACAATCTGCCTGGCTCTGAATAAAATATATCATTACAGTCTGTCCGTTAAGACGAATGTTCCCCATTTCAAATTGAAATTGACTCTACATTTTACTTTGTCGACCTTTTTCGTGTGTCGCTTATACAAAGGGCTTGTACGTAACTTTTCCGGGATTTTCTTAGAGAAATTGTGTGTAGGAAGTAGATTTATGTCTTTTGTCAAATCATGATAGATTTGAATATTAGCATCTCGGGATATACCTAATGTATCTACTCTTCTTCTTCTTCCTTGATTTCGCGGCTATGCAGGACTCGACTCCCTGCAGCACTTCGAAAGTCGCCGATCCATAGTGCTCGTGCATTCGTTGTATCTACTCTTTCTTGCTCACTCAACTTCTCGATATATCAATCGATAGACGATAAAGGACTTTTGCCTCTGCCACAGGTCTCAGTCTTGCGCTGCATGTATACAGCTGCTCCCGGTGACTCGCCTGACATCACCGGTCCACCTAGTGGGGGGATCGCCACTGCAACAACTTGGAATCCAACGACCAGTACAAGTAGGTATTTGCCCGCGGCTCATGTAAAGTTGAAAAAAATTTAGTGATACCTCCTCAATAGACAATTCCTCCAGTCTCTGTGAAGTGTAGTGAAGTGAAGAAGACAGTAAACAACTTCTTCGACATGTACATTTAAGAGATTTGAAGAAATTACTTGTAAATTGTTTTGGGCGGAGCGGAGGTATGCTACACATACCTCCGCTTTTAAATAAATATAGCGAAAACGCTAAAGCTCTACCTAGCACCTTTCCGAAAATGAAACAGGCAACCAGAGTATGACAGAAATGCGTCTGGTGCTGTAACTGAGCCTTAACGTTTACATGTCATAACTGGGTTCTGAGTAAAGCGCCAAAATTGACTGTAAAGCCCAATTTAGACGGCGGCGCCTCGTTCATAGTTCATTTTTGCGAACATCTGCGAACATTTTTGCAAGAATGAACCTTCTTAATTCCCCTAAGGGCGAATTTAGATGGTTCATTTTTCGAAATTTTTGCTTTCATTTTCGAGGCTTCATCGATGAGTCATCAAAAATGAACTGTCTAATTTCACCCTAAGGGCAAAGGGCCTTAGGGTGCATTTTCTCAAAAAATGCTCGCAAAAATGAACGATGAACAAGGCACCGTCTAAATTGGCCCTTAGATCTCTGTGTCAGTAAAACTTACCTTCGTTACTCTGTGGTAAAAGTAGATCGCTTTTGTTCAGCATGTCAAACAACGTACAAGAAGTGTTCGAGCGTCAGCGTTTTCGCTGCTACGGTTACTTGAGAAGTGTGCCATAGGTCTTTAACTTTACCTTTTGTTTTTGGCATAAAGCAAGCACAAGTTTTAATAGCAGTTAAATGAGTTTCTTAACTGCAAATACGTGTAGTTGAGAAGTAACTCATTAGATTGATCTAGCGTTTATTCGAGATACGAACATTGGACTAATATTATCATAGGTTTATTCTAGTTTTAGTTGGTAGAGAATGCAACAGCAACCCAAAGTATGAAGAAGTTTTGCGACGGGTTTCACAAAAAAGATAGTAAGTATAACAAGCATAGGTATACTCTTAAACCTATATGCGCCAGGTGCACACAGCATTTTAGATAATAATATACTTAAAGCTATCTTTAGGTTCTTGATGGCGAACACCAAAAATCTTAAATAACTGTCCAAACAATTTAATCGCTGTTCGTTAATTCACATACAAAAATTACAAAATCATTGTTAAAGATAAAGTAGAAGTTGTCACCACAGACAGTGAACTGTCACTTTTTAACACAGATTAATTAACGTCATTATCTATATCGTTTTTACTCGAAGAGTTTTAATAATGTCAATTATACACTGAACAAGCTACAAGTATTTAACCCGGCGTCGGCCGTGCCCGTCGCGACGAGCTAATTCAGTGTAATACTCAAAGGCTAACGTAATCCGAAGGGATAAGAGTGACGCAATGAAAATGAAAAAGAGAGGCAACTTCTAGGTGAATATGACTGTAGGTAGTGTAGTGCGATCTGAATTGCACTTTATTGTGTGTTAGCAAGAGTCGCTATTTATTTAAATGATTTTGTGGAGTGAATCTTCTGAACCTGTACAATTATGTATTCTGTTGCTGAACTTAGACCTGCGAGTACATGGTTAGATTATAGTTCCCAAATGCAAACTTCCAAATATAAATTCTAATGGAAACAACTAGTTTAGTTTAGATTAGACTAGGTTCCAAAATCTAAATTAAGGAGTAAATCTTGGTATGATCAAAGTAAGTTTTGTCTTTATGGTTACCACATTTTACTGATATTTATGATACAGACGTTATTTCGGATATGTCTGAAATTTCTTCTGACAAGCCTGCAATTTTTTTTCTGATAGGATAGGTAGGTGATGATATGATAGTCCTGCAGACCTAGCTTGCACGCACGAGAAATTTTTGTCAACCCCCTTTTTTCGTATTATCTTTATATCTCCATCGAAACTAACATGGTTGCACACCATGACTCGTCACGTTATGTCAGAAGTAGAGATAAAATTATTTTCTCTATTTTTCTCTACGAACTCTAACATGGCGAGTGGCGACGTCTTTTTCTCGAATTTTGAAGTTTAAAAGAGTAAACGAGAAATCAGTCTACATCGACAATATCTTTCTCTCGCTTCGAGAGATATCACTTCGACGTGCATACTAGGCCTGCTGAAGAGAATTCACAATAATTTACTTGGTTTAAAAACGGAAAAGACATTTTTTGAGCCTACTGATCGATAAAATAAAACTTGCATCAGTCATTGCTATAGTTTTTTTGTTTTTTTTTTTTAATAAGAATATTAGTCAAGATGAAGTTGCCTAATATCCTCCTCTCCCCTCCAAATAAGCGGAAAGCTTGTGTAAGGAGTGGGTACGGCAATAGTACAACGGGTGGGATTCGAACCTGCAACCTTTCAGTTTTCAGTCCGCACCTTTAACCGTTGGGCTATTAATGGTTTAATAAAAAACTAAGGCTTGATCACTGATTGATGATTGTCCACCAAGCTGAGGTTATTGATAGATCTTCACACTGTGACAATCCCGCGGCTGAATTAAATGTTGAAAAGGTTGCTTTCAGAGATAAAGTCTGGAGAGATCAGACTACCTAAGGGCTTAAGGACAGGTGTAGTAATTACGGAGGATTTATGGTGGTTGCGGCGCCGACCATAGACAGCCATTATTCTGAGTTTATAGCGCCTTTCCAGGTATTGTGCTCGTTTAGGACCTACACTCACATGGCATATAGGTCTATCCGATTGTATCCCTTAAACAAAGACGCGAAAATAAAAAAAAATAAGTGGCACTCGGGGACTGCCGCGGTAAAGCAATTGCATAGCATTTTTTTATCAAATTATGCAATTATAATATTTATGCAATATTTTTTTTTTGCATAATAAAAATTATGCAAAAAAATAATTACAAAACAAACGCAAAGAAAAGCGCATTGTCATTACTTCGCAAGTGAGATTCGAATCTGCGACATCATACACCATACTGTAAAGAAAGCGGTCGCTCGCCCACTGCGCCAAACAGAGCTACTTGCGAACCTCTAAAATGTTTAACGCTTACTGAATGATGGTGTTAGGTTTATTTTCGTTACGGAATTTCTTGATTCGGTCGCCGCGCTCAAACTGTTTGTCCTAGTTCAAAGCCCGCGATAAAAGCTATGCAATAGCTTAAAAGGGTTTGCCGAACTAAAACCTCGCAGACTTTTACGTGCTTAATATTATTAATTTATTAAACTACTTCTGAAGTATTCTGTGCTCCGGGTTAGTACCTACTGAGAATTTCACATGATAAATTTGCTATTTGCTGTTTTATATAGGAAGAATGAAAGTGAAGACGAAAGACCTCTTTTAGTCAGCGATTAACGCGGCTCATCCCATTACAGTACTGCCATTATCCATTCCGCGAAATAGTTTTTTCATTTCCTTTTTTTACGGACTCTAGACCATTTTCATTAGGAAGGTGCAAAATCCGAGCGCGTGGCCATTTCATGTGACAACATTGTGTAAGAAATTAGGTTCTTTAGGGTTTCGTTATCGTTACATCAAAGTTTTCTGTGAATAGGTGACTGGATCATCTTTTTTAATATTTTTCGTAAAAAATTAGAACAATAAAAAATCTGAAAAGATTATTCACATTTATTGAAAAAAATACGACTGACTCTGTAACGGTTCGTAGTATGTATGTACGATTTGCAAAATTAGAAAATTATTTATTATAAGAAAAAAAAGTTTCTAAACCTACTTAAACTGTATGCTTTGTTTTTATTACTGAAGTAAGTACTAATTTTGTTATACAAAATCTTAGTTAATATTTTAGTTAAAATCTTAAAAAATTTAATCTCTCCAAAAATTTTTTTGTCTCATCTCTAAGTGGTAGTTACAGTTTTAGCGTACAACTAAAAAAATTGTTAAAATTTTGCTTAATTAATTAATAGACTTTTAAATGGAATTGGCAGGGTTTTATATATTATATAGGAACCAAAAAAATTAATTTTGTTTTAAATAATTATCTTTAAATATTTGTCGAAAAAAGTGTAGATCTTACAAAACTTTTATCCCGATTTTGTTCACATCAGGTCTGGTAGCACTAGTAGGCGCGCCTGTACAGGATGGCTTGTATATAATTAAGAATTTCTCTCAACACAGTGCCGGTTTCACCGTTTT
Source organism: Oeneis ivallda (assembly GCA_029955525.1). Lineage (NCBI taxonomy): Eukaryota > Metazoa > Arthropoda > Insecta > Lepidoptera > Nymphalidae > Oeneis > Oeneis ivallda. The sequence goes on along the minus strand of JARPMR010000003.1, from coordinate 27,348,561 downwards.
CCTTTCGATTAGATAAACGTTTGGAAAATAAAGTGCTTTTAATCTATGAGACATATCGTTAAAGAACAATGCAAACTGGTTACCACAGGTAGTGTAGTGTTAGACAATTGTGTATAACTCATTGGGCAGGGCACTTACCTGCTTTATGGTCTCAAGGGTATTATTCTTAAAGTTCGGATAATGTTTCTGACAGTCAAAACTTTGGGGGCTTGTGTTATGACTTATGACTACGAGGATAGCAGTAGGTACCTACGGGTTTAAATGGCGACTGCGAATATTACCTGCTTTAGTATTTCTGTTTTGTAAGCTCATTTGAGAAAATATAAATCTGCTTATGCTGCTGCTGATTAGGTACTACGCGGAACTGCGTTGTAGTTTCTTTTTTAAAAGCATAATTTAATATAAAAAAACCGACTTCAAACGCCACTACAAAGTATATAATTTATTGTTAATATTTTAAAAACCGCTCGACCGATTTCGATAAAATTTCAATGGCACCATCTGGGAATACCCTCTGAAACAAAATACAATTTTCCAAATCGGTTCAGGCGTCTTTGAGTAATCGGTGAACATACATTAAAAAAAAGTTTCCGACGAATTGAGAACGTCCTCCTTTTTTGAAGTCGGTTAAAAATAGGCTAACGAATAGCCTATTTTGCAATTGTGAATAAGCCTTTCATCATAACTCAACCCCTGCTGGACATAGGACTCTTGAAATGATAGCCACAGGACAATTATTCCTGGGCTGACTGCATTCAACACTACCAGGGAATCAGCTGAGATCGTCCGTCCACCTAGTGGGGGTCCAACACTGCGTCTCCGGCTGTGGGCCGTAGGGTCGCCACTCAGGCATCTTGGGACCCCAAGTCTCATCGGTTCTTCGAGCCGTGTGCCCCATTGCCATTTCAGCTTTGCAACTCGATAAGCTATGTCTCTCTAATGTGACTCTAGTTCTCCTACCGATCACCTCATTTTTGATTGTATCCCGAGCATAGCCATCTCGATCGTCAGCATAACGACCCTGAGCCTTCTTATGAGGCCTATAGTAAGAGACCATGTTCAAAAGGCCTCTAGCAAGCCTTTGCAATCATGCCTGATGGGTATTTAAACAGTGATAATGTCTACGTTGGATTGGAGCGCGTGCATATTGTATAGGAACTCTAATTGCTTAGCGGTAGGTTCCACCTAGGAACGTCTCCTTCAGAGTTTTCCTTTAAGTATTATTGCCTATTGAAAAGTAATTACTGCAGTCCTCAGTCGTAACTAAAGTCTGCTTCTAACTACAACTTGGGACGTTGAATGAAAGTACAAAAAAACATTTTTATTGTGAAAAACTTTATTGTGTCACAGATTAGTGAACATACAGTTTATTTGGAAAATTGTTAAATAGTCTGCCAACGTCGTATTGTCGTCATTTGGTAAGCTTTTTTTTTGAGTAACCATGAGTGTTAATTTTTTTTAGGCGATTGAAAATTTTAATAAACTGATGGCTGAATACTGAAGCCTTTATTAAAACTTAAGAGTGCTCTCTTACGTGATCAACACGCAAATGTTGATTTAAGGGTGGAACATTAATTGTAATTGATGTTTTCAATTATTGTTGTTGATGAGTGGAAAGTTTTTTTTAAAATAATCAATTATATATTTTGGGTAGACTTATGTCTTGTCTTGGGTACTCATCTCATGTCGCTATGAGAAGAGCGATCAGTCAGCTAGAAAGTAGCAGATTCACAATAAGTGGAACTAGTGAAACAGAATAGTTATATTCGTTTCTGAACTGTATAATTTGTAAACTATGATTATTCAACCTTAGTGTATAAAGGAATCTTAAGAAACCCTATACGCTATTTTTATCGAGCTCGGAGGATAATATAGGTTGTTAGTCAGTTTTATAGCGGCTTGTTATTGGTATCTTCATTCCTTAACACGGGCTATAAGGAAATTTATTGCACAACGCTATCGCTGTAGCGCTATCTGGAGATTATGTATAATATAGATATAATACATGCTTTGCATTTATTACCTTGATTTACTGGAATCTGGATATTTTTGAAGGGCACTGATTTCTGTGTGCTCGTAAGATTTTATCTCCTAGCCTTGATCTTATTCATTTATCATTTACTCTTTCTGCCCGCGTTTTCGTTCACTTGGTGTTAGGTTTTTTAAATGTCACGGGAACCTTTGGTTTTTCTGGAATGAGAAGATGTCACTCTCCAAGTCTTCAACCATATCTATCCATGCAAAAAAATGATGCGTTATTGAAGGAAAAACATAAAAACAAACATGAACAAACAAGCACAATTTCGCATAATTTTTTGGTATTCGTATGGATACGGAATAGTTAAATAATAATTACTAGTTTAGCGAGGGCCCAGTTCGAGGAGTCTCTGAGTCCATAATGGCTCAGTTCAAGGAGTCTTTAAGTCAATTTTTTCTGTTTTGGAAAAATGGACGAGACTTCCTAACCTGAGCCATTCTTAATATCGTATGCCCGCGATTTTGTTTTTCTGCGATAAATATCAGGGACTACTAGTAGGTATCTAACTAGCTAGGAGTAAGTGAATTTATAAATTACACAATACACATATTTATGTTTTTTATAATGTGGACTAAATGGACTGCAATAAAACTTATTTTATTTTATTTATTTAAAACTTTCTGAGACGTTTGTCAGGCTCCGGGAGTAAGTGACCGCAATGAAATCTGTTCAAACAGTTTCACATCAAGGTGAATATGAAATGTGGAGCAACTGCTTGAGAGTTGAGAGTTGAATTAAAAATGACTCATAATGAGCAGCCATTATGTGTCATTTTTAATTCAACTCTAGTTCGTATTTTACAGTTGGTATTTTAAACGTGATAGCCTAGTAGTTAGGACTGTAGTGTCCTATTCGGGGAGGCGCAGGTTCGATCCCGGGAACCTCTGACTTTTCGGAGTTTATGTCCGTTTAAGCAAATGAATAGGTATCTCAGGCTGCAACGGTGAAGGAAAATATCGTGAGAAATCTATATCGTGGTGGACTATGGCCTAAAACCTGCGCTCATAAGTGAGACGTTGATGATGATAGGTCGATCCCAGGAATCTCTGACTTTACATAGTGGTGTGTTTTTGAACAATCTAATATCACTCGATTTCTAAACGGTGAAGGGAAAAAATAGTGCATCATGACGAAAAATGCACGCCTGAGAGTTCTCCATAATGTTCTCAAAGGGATATGAGGTCTGCCAATCGGCACTTGGCCAGAGTGGTACACTATGGCCTAAACCTTCTCATTTCAGAGAACACCTGTGCCCAGTAGTAGGCCAGCTATGGGTTGAGATGAATGTTTGTTTAGGAATTGTCATCAATATCCGTACCTGCTACTTTTCGGCTGTCATCGCTTCACCTACGCTTAAAAACCTATCTCATACAAAATCTACAGATTGGAGTCTGGACATTTTATCCAGAAATTTAATCTTCAGTTCAAACAATTGGTAAAACAGATTACAATCTTAATACGTGTATTGTTTATTGACAGGCATTACTACATAACTGGATTGCACATATAAGGATGTGACCTACAATCTAGATTTTGGATTAGACAGGTTATTAATTTCGGCGGCACTCTTAACTAGGTTTGCCGAAGCAAGATCTCCTCTTCAAGTATCTTTCGACTTAAACTTCCATCAGTCTGCCCGTCAAGAATATAAAATATAATAATCATAAGAAATATTTTTCTGTTTTTCTATCCAATAAATGTCTAAAGTTCTTAAAATAAACTTAATTAAATAAGGCAGTTCACGACTGTCTATGAACACGCATAAAGCTTTTAAACTTTTATGTGCATTTTAAATTCAAATTCAAATTCAAATGTTTTATTTGCAAGATTGAGTACATAATATGATCTTATACAATTATCTAAGCGCTTCAATCTGCCACATAGTAGCATGCAAAAGAATAGTCATACAAAATTTAATATTTAAATCTATAATTTTTAAATTCAAACAATGTCATACTCATTCTAACTGTTAATGATAAAAATAATGTCAGTTCTATTAATTTCAAAAAAAATTAAACAATGTCATTAATATTTTTGTCCTGAATAAATTCATCAACAGTATAGTAGCATTTGTTTAAAAGTATTTTGTATAGTTTTGATTTAAATCGATTAGCATTTAGGTTTTTTATACTGTCCGGTAACTTATTATAGAGGCGTACGGCCATGCAGTAAATATTTTTTTTAAATAAATTTATTCTTTGTCTTGGAATTATAAGTTTATTTTCATATCTGTTGGATCTTGTAATTGTGTCAGCTATGCGTGGAAAATAGTCCCTATGCTTATGAACAAAAACTGAGACTTCATATATGTAGAGACTTGGAAGAGGCAGTGTCTTGGTACTTTTAAAGAGTGGCCTACAAGATTCCAAAGGTGCGGCTCCGCAAACGGCTCGAATACATTTTTTTTGAATACGAAACACTTTTATCACATCAACAGAGTTGCCCCATAGGATTAATCCGTAACGTAAAAGAGAGGAAACATACCCGTGGTATGCGCAAAGAGCCGTCTCTTTTGATGTTACACTTTTAAGTTTGTATAGAGCGTACACAAATCGATCTAGTTTTTTACATAGAGAATCTATATGAATTTTCCAATTTAAAAACTTATCCATTGCTACACCAAGAAACACAGTATGGTCAACCTGTTCAATAGGTAAATTATTGCATGTAACTTTAATATTTATTGGAAAACTATTGTATGTTTGAAACTGTATATATTTAGTCTTACCAACATTTATACATAAATTGTTTTGGCTCATCCATTGAACAACTTTATTTAGGTTTTCATTGACTTCCTGTTCAAAAGTTTCCCTGTTTTTACATTGTATTATGAGAGTCGTGTCATCAGCAAATTGGATACAGTTACATTCGACTGAGTCAGGTAGGTCATTCGCATACAATAGAAATAACAGTGGTCCCAAGATACTTCCTTGTGGCACACCATACTTGTTTGTCCTAAAGTTTGATGTAAATGATCCCCTTGTATTGCCGCAGATTTTATTAATTTGAACACTCTGTTGTCTATTATTTAGGTAGCTATGAATCCATTGGTGAGCATTCCCTCTTATTCCATAATTCTGTAGTTTATTTAAAAGTATCCTGTGACAAACAAGATCGAATGCTTTAGACATGTCCAGGAAAATACAAGCTACTGGAGTTTTTCTATTTAGACTCTCTGTTATTTGCTTAGTAAGCGCAAAACAAGCTAATGACGTAGAACTATTTTTTAAAAATCCAAATTGTTGAGGTTTTAACAAGCTATATTTTGATACAAATTGATATATTCTTTTGTACATAACTTTTTCGAATATTTTTGATAGGATAGGTATGAGTGTAATTGGCCTATAGTTATTGAGTTCTTTTTTCGATCCTTTTTTGTGTACGGGTTTAACTACAGAGTATTTTAATCGGGACGGGAATTCACCTTGTGATATGGAGAGATTTATAATGTGACTCAGAGGACGTGATATATGTTTGGCGCAAAGTTTTACAGCTCTTGTATTTATTTCGTCATAACCTGTAGAGTTAGTGTTTTTTAATTCCATGATAATTTTATATATTTCACTGTCGTCAGTAGGGTAAACGTAAATGCTGTCTCTAATATTATCATTTTTACTGCTTAAGAGGGGTGAATTGCTCGTATTATTGGTAGTATTAGATAAATTTATAAAATACTCATTAAATTTTTCTGCTATATCATTTGCGTCATTATATTCAATACTGTTGATTTCAATACTATTAATTTCCTGGATTTTATCATTTTTTGCGGGTAGAGAATACTTTTTTATTACAGTCCAGGCTGCTCTACACTTATTTTTTGAACGTATGACGTATTTGGCATTAGCCAAGCTTTGTGCTTGGATAATGCATTTCTTAAATAATCTATTATAATTTATGTATTTATCCTTGTTTATTTTTTTATTACTAGAGTTTAGACGATATGATAGGTATAAAACTCTCTTTCTAATGCTGCACTTCTTTATACCTCTTGTGATCCAGGAGTTTATTTTATTATTTTCAAACACTTTAACTTTAATTAAAGGAAAACATAGTTTATAAAACAAAGTAAGTGTATCATGAAAAGAGTCGAATGCACTATTTGTACCCGTCTCTTCAAATATATCGTTAAAAGTTAATGATTCAATGTACTCACAAAATTTTCTAATGTTATCTTTGCTGAAGTCACGTTTAAATTCAAACCAGTAAGGGAGGTTACTTTTATTTGAAATACTAATAGGAGTTTCGAAAGCTATCGATTGACAGGTTTCATGATCAGATAATCCCATATAATGAAGCTCAGCTGTTACATCTGGGATATTACTAGCAATTATATCTATACAGGATTTTTTCCTAGTGGGTCTTAAAATATGTTGATTCAAATTACAATTATTTAGTATCGATTGCAGTTCCTGTGACACTGAATTATTAGTGAGTAAATCAATATTCCAGTCGCCACAAAGGATAATGCGTTTTTTCTTTTTTCTAATTAAAATATTTGTCAAATTACTAAGATTTTGTAGAAATGCATTAACATTCGAGTTAGGTATTCTATATATACAAACAATGATAGCACTGATAGAGGTTATTTCGGTAGCACAGTATTCAAATACATATGGAATTGGTTTAACAGTCAAAGCTACGGGTTTATATTCAAAATTATTTTTTATAAGAATACAGCTCCCACCTCTTCGTTCCGAAAGCCTGGAGTAGGAGGCCACTAATTTATAATTCTTTAACTGAAGGTTTGATTCAGTGCCTTGTTTCATAAAAGTCTCTGTTAAGCAAATAATATCAATGTTACCTACTTTAGGTTTGAGATCTTCTATTGCAAGGTGAAACAGTTCTTGCTTATTCAAAATGCCTGCTATATTTTGATGTAATAAGGTAATGTTAGAAGAAGTTAGAGTATTATGCACGAAAAAATTGTTCTCTATTATTTTCAGTAGTTGGACCAGCTTTATTTTTATTAATTTTATTGAAAAAATTTGGTATTGTCTTTTGGATAAGCTTCACCTTAGAGTTTAAGGAATTCGATATTTTAGGTTTTTTTTCAAAATAATAAGGTATAGTGCCTTTTTTGACTCGGGTATAATATTTATTTGGCTCATAATTTGCATTATTCATAGTTTTTAATACGTTATTGATTATTAGGGGTGTCTTTTTGTTGTATTTTACTATGTAGAGTTTATAATATTCCAAATAATCAATCTCAATATTTATTTTAGAGGATAGCTGTTGGAAATTCTGTTGTAGAGTTTTAGGAGTGTTTGCATTATATTTATAGTTGTTTATCGTATTTATAAATTTGCAATTCATAAAATTTTGTGTCACTAGCTTAATGCTATTATTCAATAATTTCACATTTAAATAGGGGTTTTCTAAAACATTTAGCACAAAAACTTGACATTGTTTGAGTTTGTACAGGGCATTACTTAATTCTGATAGCATAGAATACGGATTTTTTTCGTTAGATCCTATTCCCAAAATAACAATATCATTATTATTCAGATTCTTAAGTAAGCCATCGCAGCTGCTGAGTACTTGTGCTGCAGTTGCCTGTGGTTTCACAAATGAGGAAACAGTGTATACATCATTCCATCGACTTTGGCGCTTTCTCGTGATTTCTCTTGATAATCCTTGTGCTATTTGATCGCCAAGTATTATTATCTTTGAAGGCTTAAGATTATTTTCAGTTGATGTTTGATTTATTAGTGTTTCTTGGGTGGGTTGATTTCCTTGTATATCTTGATTTTTCTTATTAGCAGGTTTTACCAATTTTGGTGATTTAATAGATACTAGTTTATTAGATATGACTTCCTTTCTTAGTATTATAGACTCTTTCGGTGTGGAGAAATTGGCTCTATCGACATTATCAGCGATTGGCGTAGAAAAAGTATTCAGGCTAGATTCAGGAACTCTCGCTGCTGGTGTTCTTGCAGGTGTAGTTTGTTTAGATTGTCTTTCCATTGACCTCAAAGGCGTAGAAGTTACAGAGGTCACGCCATCAGTTAGTAGTGCCTTAAACATTTTAATTTGTTTTACATTGTCTTCTAACATTTTTTGAAGATTTGAATTTTCTAGGTTGAGTCTCGCTATTTCATCATGAGCACTTTCTAATTGAGAAGACAATGCCTTTATTTCTTGTTTTAAGTCGTTAATGCGCGAATTATCTGCCGTGGATAGGTCCGGTAAACTACATGCGCTGATATCTTTTAAAGTTGAATGGTCTCCCAAAGAGCTATATGTTTCATTTCCTAGAGATCGGTTGTGTAAAATGGGTTTTAATATCTTGGGTAAGTTATCCATTTCCGGTTGGGTATGTTTTTTTAATGTTGTTTCCTGTGAATTTGACTTTAGGTTCTTGCATTCATTGCATTTCCATTTTGCCTTTGTATCTATTGACATTGTATTAAATCGTTTTTGAGTAACGCTGGCACATCTTAAGTCCAATAGGTTACTGCAATTAACACATTGTAAGTAATCTTTATTTTTTATCGTCAGAGTACATCCAGCACAGACAATTGTTCTTTTTGGCCTCGTAGACATTTTTAACTTTAATTTCAATGTCAAATAAGAAATAAAATTTGAAAAGCGATAGTTCGTGTCGGTCTCGATCTCGCGACTATTGAAATGGATACTGTCGTCCACGCCACTAGACCAGAATATCATTAATCATTATGACGAAAATATCGTTTAGGTTGTTAGTGGTTAGCGTAGGTACTAGTGTTTTGATTGATGGTAGCTTCAATACAGATGTGAGATGACAGTTTTTATTTTATGAAGGTGTTTACTGTACGGGTGTAAGCTTCTCGATCAGTGATTTTTACTAGATGGCGTTAGTGGTATATAAATCATTCTTGGATCATCATTAATAATAATGTTATACATCAATCTTCTAGATTTATAACCATATTTATTTATTTTATTTTGTTCCAGCGTGTAATTAATCAATATTACACACATAAGAAGCACTTTAATCGCATCACTTTTCCAATTTAGAAGATTGAACTTTCCGTTATTCAGTTTGAATTGTCTATTGTTATTGTCACTCGAATTTTTTGTGTTTATATCATAAAAGTTTATTTACTGCACTTATATTTGTTAACTTTTATAACTACTATAGCACTTATTTTCACTTTTATTATTGTTAATTAGTTGAAATGTTTATATACGTTGTTTAAATTTACATAAACATCACATAGAATTGTCAATATTTAAAACACGGTTTTTACGTAAATTACTGCACAGTATTTATTGCTTTCATTTTTCCACTTGATTTGCATTACTATTAGTCCTTTAAACACTTATTTACACTTCTTATTCGGGAATTTCTATTTTTAAAACAAAAACTATCAAAGAGCTCGTGTTTACTTGGCGATGCTAGCGCCAATTGAATGCAGCCTTTACCATTGTTTAGAGTACATTTCACAAGAAAGGTAAATATTATGTACATCACATTCACGGTCAATGCAGCCGATGTCACTGGCAAGATTAGTTAGATAATAAATGTCGGAACAGTTTATAGCCTATCATTATATTTAGTAGTTGGGCTTGTAAGTAAGTACCTTCTAATGGGTACCCTATTGCTAGGGTTCTTAATTTACAACGTCTTTTCACGATGATTAATTAAAATTAACTTCACTAAGTTCTTTGACCTCGGCGTCTCGGTGTCGAAATATAAAAAAAAATATACATTTTTGTTTTAGACATATAATTTAAGGATATAATTTAAGATAGAAAATGATACTAATTCTGTAGTAAAATGTTACTTTAAAGTCGAGTTGAGTAACTTTAAAATCGATATTTTTCCAACTTACGCTCACCATCAAAGTATTTACAACTTCAAGTATACCTCTCACGTTAGTTTTCATTCTAATATTTGACGAACGTGTTTGTTTAAATATGATTCGTCAGCGAGGTCAACGATGAACTAATAGCTTCAGGCTAATACTTCAGAACAATATACCATTTATTAAGTAGGTATACTATGGAATAAGAACAATTAATAGCAATTTAGTTTTAATATTAACAAGTATGTAAATTAATTAAAAATAACCTAATCAATATTATTCCATTAATAGCAAATTAAAGTTTGCGCAAGGAGGAAAGTAAGTAAGTACTCCAAAATAAAAACGTAGGCAAAGATTTAATAAACTGTAGCATCAGCTAGAGGCATTAGTTTCTGATTGGTTTTCTTTGAACTCAATTAAAACTTATCGGTAACTTACTTAAAAATTTCCCAGTAGTTAAATAAAAATTTACACTAGGTATAGAAAAAAACATAGTTGACCAATCTTACAGCATGGCGTTTATCAATGAATTTGTTTCCTGCAATATTGGTGTTTCCTATCAACGTTTATTGTCATTATCATTGTATGTGTGTCATTTCTAATTTTACTGATTTCATTTTTCAACATCTCAAGTTGTCTATAAAAATTGGGATAAGGGCCAATTTAGACGGTTCCTCGTTCATTTTCGCGAACATTTTTGCGAAAATGAATTGCCCTACAGACGAATTTAGACGGTTCATTTGTCGAGATTTTTGCTTTCATTTTCGAGGCTTTAACAATGAGTCATGGAAAATGAACCGTCTAAATTCGCCCTTAGGGCAAGGGGCTTTAGGGTTCATTTTCGCAAAAACGATGACCGAGGCACCGTATAGATTGGGCTTAGATACTTAAATTCAATATTCGCTACACTTTGGTCAAGTTAGTTAATAAGTTAATGCGTACTGATGAATGATAAATGAAAACTAAGGTAATGACAGGCGATCACTTAAATATTGGCAAAGAAGGCACAAAGGGTCCTGCAATGTGCAAGGAACTTGGTCCACTTTTAGATCACTTAAAGTGAGGAAATTATAAAAGACTTATTTATACCCATGAGTAAAATAAGAAAACTGTGAAATACAACCTGTGATGGCAGACGATCGCAGATATCGGTCAACAAGACCCATAGGGCCACTTGCTCTTCCAAAATACCTTCCTTTTCGAACTGTATGAGCGCTAAACTGCAACTAGGAGCTTAGTTAACTAGAATAGCATCGTGTGTCAGTGAGTGTAAAAGGAAAACTACGAAATACAGCGACCGACGACGGCAGGCGATCGCAGATATCGGAGAACAAGACATACAAATGCTCAAAGGTCAGCGACGTCTCATAGCACGAATGCGAGTAACATAAATCTTTTATGTTCCCCTTTACCTACATAGGGTAATTTCAGAGATCAGTAAAATCAATTTTACTATAAACATTAGCTTACGAGCACTGCCAAGGAATTTAGAAATTCTAAATGTCAAGGAATTTATTAAAGCTTTTTAAATCTGCGACATGATAAGTTTGAAAGTTGCAATTTTTATAGAAATTCTTCCAAAACCTTCGCTAGCCTCTGTCACGCTCCAGGTCCTGAACTCCAGGCCTGCAAAAAATCATGTGGATGTACTTATTGTACTTTGATGTACTTATTGTACTTGTGATGTACTTATTGTACATAACTTTTTTTTACTATAAGTAGGTCGTGGTGTGAATGTTTTTATTTTAAGTGCCGTAGCTTCTACCTATAAAACGTCATGAACTAGACGCTTGCTAGCTAAAGTAAAATTTTTTGAATGGAACTGTTTTTTTTTTTCAATAAAAGTTATTAAAGTAACGTAACTACAAAACTTTTTTAACTGACTGTACCTTTTATCTTTGAACTGGTTTTGGTATTAGTTAATACAATGGTATCCGTTTGGAATAGAAAATAAATGTGAGTTCAAACAAATACCAGTGGTATTAGTTGTTGGTATTAGAACGGAATTAATCACTTTATTATGACTATCAATACAACACATGACAGTTCTGATATCTCATTAGTGATCAATTTCCTGTGTACGCTAATTTCTGGCAGGCCGTAGCTAGCCGTAGGCGATGTCTTGATCGGTTTTGATGCTGTCGATTTACGGTATGTATGGTTTGACAAGGGTTAGTACGCTTGGAAAATTGTGTCTGATTATTTCATATACCTTTTTTTCCTTGTACCTATCTACTGGAAATATAAGATACATATTTTTTAGCGATTATTACATGATTCATCGCGTCTCTGATGTACATTAGTAGAAAAATTGCTAACTCACTCGTGTTCATTGAGTCATGGTTGAATTTATATAATATACAACCGGCGCGGCGTGCTCAGGATTTTTGGCAACGATTTTATCATGCAGTAACGTCGGAATGAAGTTCGTGTATGGCATTTTTTGATAAATTTCATGAGAAAAGGGTCCGCTATCAAGATTTTCATCAGCTTTCCGAAAACGATAGTCAAGAATGAAGATGTCCTCATGCAGGGTCATCGCATCTTACGGTTTTATAATCGCATCATTTTTGTGAAAGGTTTCCAGTTTAAGATTTTTAGTTAGATTAATCCAATTGTTATAATTGGAATCAGGAGATTTAACTTTAAAGAATATTGGAGCTATCGTGTATTCAAGAGGGCATATAGGTATATATTCGAACTTGTCCACTAAGAGGTGCAGAGGCTGTTAGCTGCACAACTATAGCAGTGGATTGAACGGCATAGATGCATAGTGAAATGACTGCGTTAGAAGAGGCATTTCGCTATGGTTTCACTTCTTTGAGACAGCATCGAAACCATAGCAAAAATTATCTATTAATCCCGTTTAATTTAGTGACAAAAATCTTTGTTACTTTGGTATCAAAAAAGGCGACCATTTTGCAAGACTTTGTTTTGAATGTCGATTAAGTCAACATGGTGGCCGCCGCGTTAGTCTGCGGTTTTTATGAATAAGGGCGCACTTATTATAAATTAAAAGAATAAAATTGAAAAGGACAAAATATTATTATTGTGGAGAGACAAGTAAGTGGCTCATAAACATTCATTGTGATTAATGAATTTCTTTAGGTATGAACGAACGTCCAATTAGATGATAGCTAATCCATGTAAATTTAAGCGTTTTTTACTTTTTGTTATTCATTTGTTTTTGGCTAAAAGCTCTACCCACGCCCGCTTTGCCATTCATAGAGATTTAGTAGGTTTAATTTAATTAGAGTGGTCTGGTATATTTCTATTCTATATGTAGCCCATATTATATGTAGTTGTGCGGCAAATGAACTAGCTACCTTGGTTAACCGAAGTACATTTATACAGATAAGTGGATAATAGCAACAATATTGAAATCGTTCGAATCTATTTGAAATGAAATGAAAATGAAAATACACTTTATTGTACACCAAATAGCACAAAACAAATGAACATAAAAACATACAGAATATAAGGATAGAAGCTGTACAATAGGCGGCCTTATCGCTAAGAAGCGATCTCTTCCAGGCAACCTAATGAAGAAATACTGGATGAGGGTGTACACTAAAAAAAAATTAATAATATTTGCGTCATAAACAGACAAAAACTTAATTGACCAGGGAGTTTTTATATTACTGGAGCAGCAATTGTGCCAATTCTGTTGTACACAATCTTCTTCCTCCTAGCGGTTATCCCGCTTAAAAGCCAGAGTCCACTTTTCAGGGTCTGTTTACATACAAGTTTAGTTTAGAATTTAGATATTCTGTTATACATTGTCTAAACAAACTAAATTAACTCTAAGTCTAATGTTATTTTTTCCACAGGCAATGAATTAACCTGACAAAACGCAAATAGTTTAACAGTCACTTTTTCATTGTATGTAAGTAAAATACGCAATTGAAAACGAGCAAAATTATACTTTTCAAGCACCGACCTGAGCATGAAATCTAAGCAGTCTATAATACTATGGAAATGTACATAGGTAATATATCTGTGTACCTATCTCACTTTAAAAGTTTTGAATAGGCTTTTTACATAAATGTCGCATTTTGTATCAAATATAAAAAGATTTAAGAATTATTATCGTTTAGGTTACGGCTTTCGGACAATCTATTTAAATGTTTCTATCCTTATCCTTAAAATAAAGTTGCAAACGCGAGTAGGTAAATCTAAGTGCGGCGCATATCTAAATATATGCAATGCAAAATAGCATATTATATGCAATGCTAAATATATGCAATGCAAAAATGCAATGCAGGCGACGGAGCCACGCTTTTGTAAGCACTTTTGCTACATTTTTTAACATAAGGCTGTTTTGCTGCGTGAATGAACGACAAAACAACAAACGAACATGTTTTTGCATTTATAATGTTATAAAATACTAGCTAACCCGGCGAACTTCGTACCCCCAACTTATCTATATACTTAAATAAAACAAATAAACTATCCTAATCCAAAAAACTATCCTATCTTTCAAGTTGGATCAAACCGCACACGGTGTGCAAATTTGATTAAAATCGGTTAAGTAGTTTAGGAGTCCATCGCGGACAAACAACGTGACACGTAATTTATATATATTAAGATTAGACACCGCGAAATAGAAGTGTATCCCATTTCGCATAGGTAAGCATTTAATATACTTTTGAATGAACTAATGTAACATGATTTAGGTTACCGATTTCGAACATATCTAAAAGCCATTTAAATAAATCATCATCATCAGCAACCCATCAACGGCTCACTGCTGAGCGCAGGTCTCCTCTTAGAGAAGGGTTACAGGCCACCACGCTGGCCCAATGCAAATTGGCAGACTTCACACACCTTTGAGAACATTATGAAGAACTCTCAGGCGTGCAGGTTTCCTCACGATGTTTTCCTTCACCGTTGAAGCTTGTGATTTTTAATTTCTTAAACGCACTTAACTTAGAAAAGCCAGAGGTGCGTGCCCGGGCTCGAAACTGGGACCCCCCGTATAGGAGATCTCTGTGCTAACCACAAGGCTATCAAAGCTATTTAAATATATGCAATGCAAAATACTCGCTTATGTAGATGAGTGTCCGACCGCGCAGGCGGGGCCTCGCTCTTGCAAGCCTTTTTGCTACATTTTTTGTCCGTTTTTGCGCCCGAAGAATTAAGGCGGGCCGGGCCTGCTCCTCTTGGGTATATTTTATACCTACTTGAGTTGACTGGTAAATTCGTTGATAATATAAAATCAAAGACAGTTTATGGCACCATACTAATATTATAAATGCGAAAGTGTGTTTTTTGTTATTTTTTATTTTTTATTTAATAAATTTATGCTGTTGCTATTTATTTTGCAACATCCTGTGTGTGTGTTTGTTTGTACTTCAATCACGCCGCTACAGAGCTACGGATTGACGTGATTTTTTGCATGGGTATAGTTGAGGACCTGGAGAGTAACAATGGCGACTTTTTATCCTGGAACATCAAAGAGTTCCCGAGGGATTCTAAAAACTAAATCCACGCGGTTGAAGTCGTAGGTATCAGACTTATATACCTACTGAGTATGAACCTACCCTTGTTATGAGCGAAATGAATTTTTTACAATATGAATTCAAAAATTGTAATATGACACATCGCTCATATCCTCATGGGTCCATGATCTCCATACTACTTGGCTAGAGGTTATAAACGTAAGAGTTACATTTTAGTTTTTCTGAGGAACTGCTTATCTTTCCATTACTGTATCAATGAGGAAAAATATTGACGCGAGCTCGTTGATTTTCATAGGTATTTTTTGTATTCAGTTGAACAAAGTTGACTGATATGTCATATCTTTTTTAAATGCCTTTTGTATGCCAGCGGTTCAATAAACAACAACGGATAATAATTTCGCTATAGCTAGGAAGAGCTGGAGGAGATATTTTCTCTACAAGAGTAGAAAATTGTAATAATTTGCCTGTTAATGAATAGATTAATGCCTCAATCAAACCCAGGCTGGGTCTAAGCTGCGGACTCAAATCTGAAAGGTCGACGGTCCGACCCCAGCCCTTTGCACTATTCTCATACTCACTCCTGAGTCCAGAGGTGCGATTGTCTAAAGTTATTCCATTGATCGAAATCGTATTCGATGACAGCGTCAAAGTAAAATAAACCATAACAGCATTGAATTAGAGCACAATTTCGTGTATGTATTCTTATACGTTTAGGTATGTACGCTACGCTCCATGTTAAAATGAGTAGTATTGAATTTGTGACTTTAACTCAATACAATCAAGGATTATTTTACTTTGAGGCTAATGTCATCGAATATACGACCAATGGAATATCTTTTAGACAGTTGGTACCCCGACATAAGCTCCACGCTTATTTAGGGTGGGGAGATGTTAGCCGTTTTCAGCTTAGCTCTCTCTCTGCATCGTATTCCTCATTGCTGAGGGTCGTTATTCCTTTGCATTTTTCATAATAGGTACCTAATAGTATGAGTTTTTGTGGGATAATAATGCGGTGGGTTCTCAGATTGTTCCGAGTATAATGTCGTAGCTTTGCCAATATTCTTTAAATAAATTATGTAAGTATTTAAATATTTATGCATGCACAACTGTCGCAACAGGAAACTGTACTTTCGCATTCGTGACCGTGGCTCTAGTACCAATAATATCTATATCTATCGACTAAACCATTGCACTAAGCGATAGGGACTCCCCATACCATCGACGCGGAATAAGTTTAAGCTATATCAACTATCACGATACTATTCGCATTTAGCCGATTAACGCCGATCATAACGACGCGGACGTGGGCGTTCGAATACTATCAGCGTCTACGGATGCAATCAGCAAATCGGTAAATGATCGTTTTCCTCGCTCCTGTCGTATTACGTCCCACATACGACGATTTTTTGACCCTTTAGCTGCGTTCTGCATTTAAGTAGAAAGCAGGCAACTGGGTTCGAATTAAAAGGCGCTTCTCAGCTTAAGGCGTACTAACATAACGCAAGCTGGTACAAGCAGGGAAATAAAAGGAAAGCTAAACAAGTTAGTACAAGCGCTTATAGGAGCAGATCGACACTTTTCGGTATTATTCGGCGCTGGTTCAGCAGAAGTATGTACACTCGGTACCGGCTGATAATGTTGTTACATAATAAAGGTTGGTACAAGCAGGGAAATAAAAGAAAAAGTAAGGAAGTTAGTACAAACGCTTATCGGGGCAGATCGGCACTTGTCGTCACCAGTCGGCACTGGTTCGGCAGAAGTATGTAGATTCGGTATCGAGTAAACTGCCTATGCCTTATGCCGACTACCTGCGCGGCTGCGAATAGGTACCTACGATAAGCGTAGTTCGGCGCCGATTGACTGCTTTTTACTCAAAACAGCCATAGACAAAGCTTTTGCGGTCTGACAGAGATTGACCCAAGCCCATTTCACGTGGATAAAATATATGTGGAGACTCTAGCGATCCAGTACAATGCTAAGTGTAATTCAATTGAAAAACGACGATAAATCTATTGAAATATGATGAAAAAACTTATATTATGGTCATTATGTACAAGAATCTACGAAATTTTATTATTCGAAAGTTAATTCTATGAGATCTGTAATCATAGTAAGTAGGCTATAAAACTGGTTGATGCACAGATTAAAAATAAACAGAGACGTTGAAAAAATCTCTAATTAATTTTCAAAGCGACACTTGAGACTAATGTTGATAGGATAATTATATACAAATTCCTCGATATAACAGTTTTTCATTCAAATGCCTATATTAAGATGGTGTGAAAAATTCATGGAGTTTTGAGGTTATAAATTTAAGTATTCTGATATTTCCTTAAGTGTAGGTTAATACTTTAATAAAAAATAAAAAGCTAAGGCTTTTTTATTTGTTATTTTTTTTAAGTCACGGGCATCATCCAGTAAATAATAAGTTATCGACCGAGCGAAGCGAAGGTCTCTGAGTTTACTTGGGTGAATTTGCACTTGTCCGTCCGTCCGTCCGTCTGTCAGAGCCTTATAACTTCTGAATTACTGAACGTAATTACTTCAATTTTAGATATGATATGTAAACCGATGGCCTCCAGCCGAAAATGGCTTAAAAAGTTATAAAAATCTTTATTTCAGGGGGGCTCTCATAGAAGCGAATGCGAAGTAAAATATATTTTTCTGCATTTCATAGAGTTGCAGTACCTCATTTTAAAGATAATTTGGAACAGAGTACAAAAGTATTTTTTTTTCCTAAAATTGACGAAATGGGGGGCTTTCAAAGTGGAGATTGTATTCGAGGCTAGATCTCTAAAACCACTTTGTTTTAAAACTTGAAACTTACACATAATTTGAGTTAAACTCTGTACTTGAACAACAAATACTAAGATTAGATAAATATTATAAAGAAACGAAACTATTTGAGTTTTAATGGGCATCAATGTTTTTAACAAAACTTCACTACACTGTTAATAGATGGCGCTGTCTTTAATATTGTAAATACAGTTTTGCGTCAGCTATTCTTATTTTGTCTATTACTAATTATGTTATTCAATTAGCAAATTATTATCAATAAAAGTATCACGTTGTTTTTGCAAAAGTAAATCCGTTTCTATTTACAATAATTAGACATTAGCACCTATTTAGCCCTACCGTATGATCTCTCTCTCTGATGGTACTGTGTCTATGAATGTAAAGATGAGCGCGCATCTAGACATGCTCGCCGCAGAAGCCGCAAGCGCGCAGTCATGGCAGTTTATAATTTTTTTTATTATGAAATCGTATACTACGTAACACCCGTTCAGCGAACCAGCTAAATTTTAGTAAAATACTGTAGGCATATCCACGAAAGCAGATGACGATTGACGTCATCAGATTCGGCGCGTTTTAATTACAATATAATATAGTTAAAACTACCTTATGGGAATTATGGGATACCGCGAGGTCTCAGTTCGGAGGGAACCACTAGTTTACTAGATGATGCCCGTGACTTCGTCCACGTGGATCAAGGCATTTTGATTCCCGCGGGAGCCCTTTAATTTTCCGGGATAAAATGTATAATCTATCTCCATTCCAAATTTCAGCCAAATCTGTCCAGTAGTTTTTGTGTGAAAGAGTAACAAACATACACACACGCACATATTACTTTCGCCTTTATTATATTAGTGTGATAAGTTTATTGGTCAATAATACCTATCCTTACTCTGTGATGTGTATAGGTATCTAGTTAAACTCAGTGTTGGTGCAGTTATGTGTTTACCAAAATGAGTTGATCACATTAACATTTCCTCTGTCAACTAGCGCTCTGTGGTAAGGCTGCACGTGTTTCTGTAGCGGTTCAAATCGGTAATGACAGGGTACACACAGTCGCAGTCCGTACCGCACGGGCCGGGCCACGGGTTTGTCACTACATTTATCATCCCTGCGTGGTCTGCGTAGAGGCCAGCCTTACATACGCAGCTTGAAGCAGTCAGGATTGACTGCTTCAAGCTGCTGACCGACCTGATAACGGTTTTTGACGACCTCCCTGACTCAGTGGTGAGCGCTGTTGTCGTATAACTGGGAGGTCTCGGGTTCGATTCCCGGCAGGGTCAATTTAGGAATTTATAATTTCTGAATTGTCTCTGGCCTGGTCTGGCTAGTTACCACCCTACCGTCAATGACGTGCCGCCAAGGGATTTAGCGTTCCGGCATGATGGTGTGTAGAAACCGATTAGGGGTATGGGTTGAATGTTCACTGCCATTCCCCTTCCAAGTTAGCCCGCTACCATCTTAGACTTCATCGTCACTTACCATCAGGTGATATCGCCAGTCAAGGAATAGCTTGTCATCGAATAAAAAAAAAGACCGCCCGGAACTGTCGCAGCTTCTCGAGCAGTTCCATGTATGTATGCAAATAGAAGACAGTAGTTCACTATGCAGCCGATCCTGACTGCTTTAAGCTACCCGTGTATGGCCGGCCTAAAACGGACGAGATATCGGCTGCTGGGATCACCTAAAAATGATTTCTGCAATGTGACCTCATTATGACATGTGCAGTTATATCAATTGATTTTTTATAAAATAAGGTTAATTTTTTAAAATCTTAGTTTTTAATTTTATAGTAAAGTCTTCTGTGAGTTTATTTTAAGGGTTCCGTATCAAAGGGTGCTAACGGGACCCTATTACTATAAGCCTCCGCTGTCCGTTTGTCCGTCTGTAAGCGGACTGTATCTCGTAAACCGTAATAGGTAGAAAGTTGAAATTTTCACAAAGTGTGTATTCCTATTGCCGCTATAACAACAAATAATAAAAAGCCGGCCAAGTGCGAGTCGGACTCGCGCACCGAGGGTTCCGTACTCCAAAAGTAAAAGTAAAACGATAATATTATATTAATTTGCTTATCTATCGTTAACTTTGTTTGTAGAGGTTTATTGTTAATATAAAAAAAACTATGCTAGTTAGAGCTGTGGTTTTATTTTTCCTGTAAAATATACATAAACCTCTATTGACCATAATTATTTCAGATTTTTCGATTGGTAAACTTCGGAGATAAGGGTGGGGAAACGGTATTTTTTTCGACATTTTGCCCGATTACTCAAAAACTATTATATATAGAAATAAATAAAAAAACTGTTTTAGAATACACAAGTAAAGGCCTTTCATATGATATCCCACTCGGTATAATTATCTTACTTTGAAATTTCAAACCCCTGATTTTCCCCCTTTTTTAATTAAACTAAAATAATTTTCGCGTTGATTTTATTTTTCCTGTAAAATATACATAAACTTCTATTGACCATAATTATTTCAGATTTTTCGATTGGTAAACTTCGGAGATAAGGGGGGGGGGGGGGGAACGGTATTTTTTTCAACATTTTGGCCGATTACTCAAAAACTATTATATATAGAAATAAATAAAAAACTGTTTTAGAATGCACAAGTAAAGGCCTTTCATATGATACCCCACTCGGTATAGTTATCTTACTTTGAAATTTCAAACCCCCGATTTTCCCCCTTTTTTAATCAAACTAAAATAATTTTCGCGTTGCTTTTATTTTTCCTGTAAAATATACATAAACCTCTATTGACCATAATTATTTCAGATTTTTCGATTCGTAAACTTCGGAGATAAGGGGGGGGGGGGGGGACGGTATTTTTTTCGACATTTTGGCCGATAAATCAAAAACTATTATATATAGAAATAAATAAAAAACTGTTTTAGAATGCACAAGTAAAGGCCTTTCATATGATACCCCACTCGGTATAGTTATTTTACTTTGAAATTTCAAACCCCCGATTTTCCCCCTTTTTTAATAAAACTAATAAATAATTTTCGATTTTTCTTTATTCCAATGATGTTGGGCCACTATTATACACAACTATGCCAAATTTCATGTCGATAGCTTTAATAGTTACTGAAATAATCGACTGTGTCAGACGGACGGACGGACGGACGGACGGAGAAAGTCTCACCATAAGGGTTCCATTTTTACCATTTTGGTACGGAACCCTAAAAATGAAATGAAATTAAAAATCAAAGGGCTCTCCCATACATGAAAAACGCATCGAAATAAAGTTTTATTTTTTACCCTGGCATGTGGGGTATCATTGTCTAGAGCTCATTAGTTGGAGTTCAAAAATATTTTTTATTATTTTTTTACTTCAAAAATGAAGAAATGGGGAGTCATCAAAGGGGGGGGGGAGCATTTTCCCCATAATATGCTAATTGGTACTATCTAAGAACTAAGATATCTAAACAACAACATATTATTGTTTCAAGACAATTTAAAAACAATACAATTTAGAATTGTAAAAAGTTTTTTTTTTTACAATTCTAAATTGTATTGTTTTTAAATTGTCTTGAAACAATAATATGTTGTTGTGAATTAAAAGATATCTAAAAAGGTATGTATCTAATTAAAAAAAAAGTGATTTGGTCATATGTACGGGACCCTTGAAGAGCGAGGCTCGACTCGCACTTGGCTGATTTTTCAACTATTAATGTAGTTTTCATATATCCCTGCCCGTCACGACGGGCTAGTTCAATGGGCTAACGTACGATGGTCCGAGGAGATAAGAGTTACGCGATAGAAAGAGAGGCAACTTCTAGGTGAATATGACTAGGTTATTTAGCGCCGTGCGACCTGAATTGCACATTATTGTGTGGTAACAAAAGTCGCTATTTATTTCAATGATTTTGCGAATTGAATTTTCTGTACCTGTACTATTAAGTAGTTACCTACTCTGTGATAGAGCATGAAATGGCGACTTTTCTACATCTACATTTTCTACATAAGGTACTACTCAAAATCACTATCATTTTTACAAGCTTTTATTTAACATGCAATGTTTGTTTGGGTCAAATCTTGCAAGATGAATTAGACCCACTTCCCGGTTTCTGATCGAGTTGAAATTTTGCATGTATGTGTAAATCGGACGACAATACAATATTATTGTGACATGGAGCTGATCTGATGATGGAGACGGAAGATGGCTATTGGAACTCTGTAATAAAACGACGTAACCCCATCGAGTTTGGGCTCGTTTGATTCGTCATAACAAGTACTCTGATCCTAGAAGATATCCAGAGTCTAATGATGTAGCTACTAAAAGCTTGCATTTAATAGTACATTGTTCAACGAGGGGTGAAAGTGACCGATTACATACGAGGGTGTCATTTGGGGCCCGAGGCGCAGCCGAGGGCCTTAATACACCCGAGTAAGGAATCGCACTTTCTCCCGAGTGATACATAGTGCTTTATACTACACCTACGAGGAAAATAATAGACAAATCATTTAATTGAAATTAATATCTATTAAAATTTTTACAATTCTCAAACTCAACTCAACTCTAAAAAACTCATGGTAGAATTTTTTCCCGCTTTTCTACTGTAGTAAATCTTCATAAAATGCTTTGTTGTATTTATCGATTTTTAGATTTCTCGGGACATTCATTTTTCACTAAACAGACATTTTGAATTCACACTGCTATCACCAATAGACATTTTGAGTTCTTAATATAGAGTAAAGTTTATGGTTTCTACTAAAAGCTTGTAATTTTATAAATTCAAAATTTAGATCTATCAAAGTAATGCGACTCTCGCGAAATTTTTCATTTTTTTAAAATACGTAGGTATGACTTGCAGAAAACGCAAGTGGCCAGTAACCACAGACCAGGAACAACAAGATAACAATTTGTTTTTTTTCTTAACTTTGTAATCAGTTATATTATATTTCATAGAATAAGTATGTAATAGAATATGGAACCTCGTTTACTGATATAGTTTAAAGAATCCTCTTTATAAAGATTATTATTAGTTATAATTTAGTCACTATTTTATACATTTTTCTAATTATTTATTTATTAGATACTTACTATGAAAATAAAGAGTCTTGTTTGTTGAAACAGAGTTCTATTTTTTTTTATATAATTTTTTTAAGTATTGGTATTACTGAACTGATTTTATCAAAAATTAAAAAAAAAAACCACGTGTGTAATGGATTTTCATACAACTTTTCAGCCCGCTAAAGCACGTAAGTAATGAAATTTCATACA
Source organism: Oeneis ivallda (assembly GCA_029955525.1). Classification (NCBI taxonomy): domain Eukaryota; kingdom Metazoa; phylum Arthropoda; class Insecta; order Lepidoptera; family Nymphalidae; genus Oeneis; species Oeneis ivallda. The sequence continues at coordinate 27,325,252 of JARPMR010000003.1, read as the reverse complement.
TTTTTTCAGCCCGCAGATTTGCCTCCACGTAAAGACGTATTTTCTTTCTCGCTCTTTTCCGATATGACGCAAATACTTTCCGAGCAGGTGTAGTATAAAAATATTTTTTTTAATTTACACTTGTTGCGAGACAAAACACTGTTCCAGCAAATCAGAGAATTTAGCTTGAAATCTTGAATCCTCTTACTTCGCTTTCTTACTTATACTAGATTGCATATAGTATATTACACATCTAGGGCAGTAAAATAAGAAAGCCTCAGATCACATGTTTATTGACCTCGGCTTCGCCTCGGACAACAATTACATGTGATCTGAGGCTTTCTTATTTACTGCCCGTGGTGTGTATACTATTTTTCTCCTCGACGGAGGCGGAAAGCGACATTTTCGTTTAGCGCAGCGGGAGGAAAATTGACGCTTTCCGCCCGGAGGTGAGAAAAATTATTATTTATACATATATAATACTAGTGGTTCGCCCCGAACTGAGACCTCGCGGTAACGGTATCCCATGATTATTCATTCAATCGATACATGACGACCAAAACTAACATTATTATTATTATGCCCGTTTTCACCAAACATACCTAAATCATCCCCTATGTAGGAGTCTCTTTACGTAGGTAGCTCCAAAACACAATCCTAAGTCCTAACATCCGTCCCAATGTCCTTTTAGGTGTCCCGTACAGGATCGTGATAAAGAAGTTGACAGTAATCATCACATAACTTATCATAGGTAGCCCGTAAAGGTTAGGGAACGTCAGTGAAAACATTGAACTATTATGTAGGTACTAACGAGTGAAAACGGGTTAGGGGCATCTGTACAAATCGTCATCTATCGACGCGAATAGAAAATATACAAAATGATATTTAACTAAAGAATAATTTTAATTGAATAATATGTTATTATCTTATGTACCTAAGTAATAATGGTTGACGCAAAACTGTTTTTGGGATAAATCGTAGTCGTAACTCCTAGTTGTTAATGCATTATTGTGAAGCTATGTGAAATTTACTAATGCTCATTAAAAATTAAATAATCTCGTTTCTTTATAATATTCACATAATTTTATTTAGTATTTGTTGTTCAAGTACAGGATACAAGTGAAGTAAGGAAATAAGTACAACTTGAAAATATATAGAAAATTTTCCCAGAGAGCGTCTTCAAGCGAGCGTATTAAATCGCCACTTTGGAAGCCCCCCATTTCGTCAATTTTAGGAAAAAAATAAAAAAAAAATACGGTTGTACTCTGTTCCAAATTGTCTTTAAAATGATACACAGAAAACCTATGAATCGCAAATAAAAAAAATTTCTTCGCATTCGCTTCTATGAGAGCCCCCCTGAAATAAAGATTTTTATAACTTTTTAAGCTATTTTCGGCTGGAGGCCATCGGTTTACATATTATATCTAAATTTGAAGTAATTACGTTCAGTAATTCAAAAGCTATAAGGCTCTGACGGACGGACGGACGGACGGACGGACGGACGGACGGACGGACAAGTGCAAATCGCTCTAGTAAACTCAGAGACCTCGCTTCGCTCGGTCAATAATTGAAGCCTGAGGAAGACTTCTCTGTGTCTTTTATTATATCTGTACGTACCTATTGCAGAAATGGATACGCATTGCAGAAATGGAAAAGGTACGTTTTGTTTTGTACTTTTTTTAATTCAGTTCAATTTAAAATCCTATTTGTGTTTTACTGCGGGGCAAACGCGATATTTCTATAGCGTAAAAAAAATTCGTTTCTGGAGGAAGACTGATGTTTTTTTTTTCTTAAATTATTTTTAACCCCCGACGCAAAAAGAGAGGGGTGTTATAAGTTTAACGTGTCTGTCTGTGTATCTGGGGTATCGTAGCTCGCAAACGGATGAACCGATTTCGATCGTCGATCCGTAGCTCTGTTGCAGCGTGATTGAAGGACAAACCAACAAACAAAAACACTTTCGCATTTATAATACCAAATATCAATACTTATTATAAAACAAAGTCCCCGGCCGCGTCTGTCTGTCTGTTCGCGATAAACACAAAAACTACCGAACGGATTTTCATGCGGTTTTCACCGATAGGGGTCATTCGTGAGGAAGGTTTTAGTGTATAATTTGTTAAGGTTTTATGTAAATTAGTTGAAATATAACGATAATTGTTGATAATGTCGGAAAAATTCAAGCCGCTAGGGAGCTTTCATCGAAACGCTGTAAACCCCTTTGAGATATAACAAAACAATTTATGGTGGTGGTATGGTGGGATAAGTCTTTACAGAAAAGTCCGCGATGGCATATATCTTTTTCGTACCACTTGCTCAAAAAAGTGACATTCTGTGCCACAAAAAGCGAACATAACAATAGTCATTTTTAATCTGTTAAAAACAGGGAAAGAAAATTGTACTGAATTTCATTCATCCTCTAGGGGGAGAATGTGATTTAAATTTGGAATACTTACCGAAATTTATACTGAACTACATCTGTGTTTACACCATTGAGTTTGTATATAAAGCATTATACATCTTTTTGAAAAAGGAATACGCATTTATTATGCAGTTATGATTATTAAATAAAATTACGAAAACCGACGAGGCCGTATGAGCTTGATGCCTTTGCTTTTCCGACAAAAAAATATTAGTCTAGGAATTTGCCGCGTTTTTGTTTTCTTCAAATACATAAGGTAAGGCGCATACATACAACTTTTACATCGACTAAACTGTTTAGTCGAGTTGTGTACTTTTCGTGAATTCCATACAATCAAAAGCAAATCGTAAGGCTTTTTGATTTTTTTGTCGAGCAACTATCGTGTTGATAGTTTGCGCACATTCTATGATCGCAGTACATTTCCATAAACTTATGAAACACAACTAAATAGTTGTTCAACTAAAAGTTGTATGTTTGCGCTAGGCCTAAACGTTAAGTTTATGTTAATTTATTTTTATAAATAAGTTAATGTTCTAAAAATACGTTACGATGTTAAATCAAAGCGACAGTGACAGTGAATTGTCGGATTCCATCAGTGCAAATGGTCAGACGCAAGAACAGAGAAATACTCAAATCAACTCATCAACAATAAATGTACCAAACAAAAATGTAATTCTCTCTATCAATAATTGGACCAATGTTTCGAATGTTAACTTTTACTTTTAATTGTCATTATTTTTAATAAATGCTTATCTCATATTATTATTGTGTTAATTTTTTCGCAAATGGTACGAAAAGTAGAGTATTTCCCTCGGCGATAAAGCTGTCTTAGTCTTGGGTGAACTTAAATCCCTCACTACACTCAGGACTCGTCTTAAATCCCTCGCTTCGCTCGTGATTTAAGTTTTTAACACCCTCGCTACGCTCGGGAGTAAACCTCGAGTCCTTCGTTACGCTCGCGATTTAAATCGTCACCCGCGACAGAAGACACTGCTTTATCCCCTTGGTTAATAATCTACTATTAAGAATAGCTCACGATACCCATTTTAACTTCTAAAAAAATGGTCACATACTATGCGGTAATTGGACATCTATTTAGACGGATACAGTATTATTAAAATAACTTAAATACGTTAGTTACCATAAGCATTTCATGCACATTATGATCATCCCTTACACCATACAATTTAAATGAATATCTTAGGTGTTAACGCAAAATAAAAACGAACGCGCGCCAATATAAATACGCAGATTTCAACCCGACGATGGCGATGACGGGGCTCGCTCATGTGACCATAGTGACCACTTCCACGCGAGCCGCGTTGTTTTGATATTATAAGCCGAGCGATACTTCTTTTATAAACCTACGTACTGTTCAATATAACTTATGGAACATTTCAAGGAGTTTGCAAAGCATAGGCGTAATATGCTCTACTACCCGTGCGAAGCCGGGGCGGGTCTAAATATTATATATAAAAGGTGACTGACTTATGAAAAAGTTTCCGAACAAAATAAGAAGGAAACAAAGGGACAACATAAGAAACTAGGCACTGCCAAAATCACATCTGCAGCATAAAACATTAGAGACACCTCCCTAACCACTTCAAAAGCAAATCTACATTTTTATTCCATTGAAAAATAATGTCTATCACAATGTAAAATCACGAATGAAAAAGTTCTTTTATTTTTGCGGGAACTACTCGCATTATGGAGAAAAAGCGGCACAAATAGGTACCCAGGTTATGCATTTCTGTGGCACTTCAGACAATCTAGATTTTATCATGATTTGCCGCCATTTTGTGTAGTGGTTTCAATACAAAGTACCTACGCTCAGCTTTGTAGATAGATACGTCGTTAACAGAGGATTGTCCTACAAGATACTGGCTCTGGACAAGGCAGACACGTGGGGCCTATTTCATAGTAGATAGTAGTCTCAAATAAGAAAATATCGCATTCGATATTAATAATTTTCTACGTCCTAGCATGTTCCTGGTGTTTAAAAATGGGTGTACCTACATAGATAGACCACCTATTACTGTCCTTCGCATAAAAGTTCTTTTTGCCATGTGAATCCACTTAGCCAAAATAAAAAGGTTAGTATGTGTACTCACTAGTAAGTCAAGTGGTGAACGCGAACTAACGTGTATTGTGCAGCTAGTATACAGAGGCTCCATAAGAATCGCCTGATGTCATCGGTGTACCTAGTGAGGATATGCCAACACTGTGCTTTCCGTTGAAAATTCGCCACTTCAGCACCTTGGGACCCCGACGACAATCATTCTTTGAACTAACCTCACCAATTGCCATCAATCTTCATCTTCACGACTCCATGAGCAATATCGATAACTCTAGTTGTCGTTTGGATCTTCTCATTTCTGATTTGATCCCACAGGGATAACCCGAGCATAATTCTCGCCTGCATTGCCCGCTGACACGAAAAATTGTAAAGCGTGTCCGTATTCAAATACAGTTTTATTCCTAAGCTTCAGTCCTCCAAAGTTGCCGGGCAATAAAATGTTGCTCGTTTTATTTTCTGGATTTTTATCTTTACGACATTTTGGGATGTTTTACTGTAGCCTCCACAATTTGGATTAGATTTTTAAAATATCCATGCGCACATTGTGCAGTGAAACAAATTCCTGTACAGAAGTTTAATAGTGTAAAAAATTTACAACTATGTTAATCAATAATAATATTATCTATGTATACTTTATATATAATTGAACCGCAATGTACTGTATTATTAATATCGAACTAGGTTTGTAATAGTCCTTGGTTCCTCGCGATCTTGTAATCGTTGAGCTTGGTCTGACAACGAACCGTCTCAGATATTATGGCTAGAACTTGCCACGTGCGTTAGCCAAGTTGCTTACGAATATAACGATAACAATATTATTTTTAAGCAAGCGTAGTATATTAATAACTCCGCCACTGGGGTCACTCAGTGCCAGTCCCAAGCCTGGATAAAGGAGGAGGGAGGACCGCCAACACCTGGTCCACACTCTTAAGATCATCAGAGTGAAAAGGCTGCACACATACACCAGCATTATGTAATGCTAAGGCACAAACAGCAAGTTCGTATACGAGCGAGGGTGAAACGTCGGCACCCTAATACTGCGTCGAATTTAGGGAAGGATAAACCTGAAACTAAACCTGGCGTGACTCGGCGCCAAAGGTGGCAGCCCCACCACCGGATCTAGGATGCAGGGAGCCAATCACTCACTCATCTGAAAACCCAAACATGATTAAGGAAGGAAAAGGAAAAATAACCGATCGATATAAACCAAAACGACCCGGCTATGTCAAAACGGCTAACGATTTTATCTTATGTACTTGGAATCTTCGATCACTTCACCGATCTGCGGGACTTAGGTTACTCTGCCAGCAGCTGCAACAACACAGAGCAGATATTACAGCTTTGCAAGAGATGAGATGGACAGGTCAAGGAGTTATTGAAAAACCGGATTTTTCCGTGTATTACAGCGGTCATAAAAGACAACACATTTTCGGTACAGGATTCATTATTAGCAAGAGACTAAAGCATTTAGTTATTGATTTTCAACCAATTAACGAGCGAATGTGTACTATGAGAATAAAAGGAAGATTCCACAACTTTACTTTTATAAACGTCCACGCACCTACTGAAGAAACAGATGAAGAAGAAAAAGAGCAGTGGTACTACGACCTAGAAAACACTTACGTCAAGGTCCCGAGAGGTGACGTTAAAATAATACTTGGCGATTTTAACGCTAAAATTGGCAAGGAAAATGTGTTCCGGCCTACAATTGGCTCCCATAGTCTTCATGATACGTGTAATGATAACGGCATACGTTTGGTAAACCTAGCTAGCTCTCTTAATATGATCATAGGCAGCACTTGTTTCCCACATAAAAACATTCATAAAATTACCTGGATTTCACCTGACGGACAAACTAAAAACCAGATAGACCATGTTTTAATAGACTCTAGGCACTTCTCTAACCTTCTCGATGTAAGGACTCATCGAGGTGCTAATATAGACTCTGATCATCACCTCGTTGTTTGCAAGATTAGAGCTCGCATCTCCCGGTACAAATATAGTAAAACGGAAAAAGTTAAAAAATTTAATATAGATCCACTTAAAAAGGACAAACACACACAATTAAAATATATAGACACCATCTGCCGTTTACTTACTCGTGATTGTCAAGTGCCAGAAGATGCTGAGAATGTGAACGTCGATGAACACTGGAACCGATTGAAAGAAGCAATATATGCTGCTGGAGAAGAAACGCTCGGTATGCGGAACTACAGTCAGCGTTCTGATTGGTTTGACGCAGAGTGTCAAGAAGTCACGGACAAGAAAAACATAGCGTGGCGTAATATGATGGCATCTGGTACCCGGCGAAAGACAGACATTTATAAAACACTCAGAAGACAGGAAAAAGCAGTACATAAAAAGAAAAAAAAAGCATCCGAAATGCAAGAATTAGAAGAGCTCAATACAGATTATTGTCAAAAAGAAACAAGAAAATTCTATGGGAAAGTAAATATGGGACGTAAAAAACTTAAACCTAAAACAATAGCATGTAGAAATGAACAAGGTGACATATTAAATGATAAAGTGAAAATCCTAGAGAGATGGGTAGAACATTTTGATAATCTTCTAAATAGTACCAGTCAACGCGAACAAACTAATTTAATAAATGATAATATGAATGACCATGAGGCGCCTAAACCAACATTAGATGACGTTGAGCAAGCGATACAGCGGCTAAGAAATAATAAATCACCAGGATTTGATAATATTCCTGCAGAGCTTATTAAATATGGGGGACCAAGACTCTACAAAGAATTCCATAGCCTAATAGACCAAATATGGACAAGTGAAAGCTTGCCCGATGAATGGAATACAGCGATCATATCTCCTTTACACAAAAAAGGTGATATACTAGAGTGCGCTAATTACAGAGGTATCTCACTTCTCAACGTGGCTTACAAGATCTTTGCGAATGTTCTTTATGACAAATTAGTTAAATACACCGAACCTGCACTAGGCGAATTCCAATGCGGTTTCCGGCCCAATAGATCTACAACGGACCAACTCTTTTGCCTAAGGCAGATCCTCGAAAAAACGCGCGAATTCAATGTCGACACCCATCACTTGTTTATAGACTTTAAAGCTGCCTATGATAACGTACACCGAAATTTCCTTTTTCAAGCGATGAAAGATATCAATATACCAATAAAGTTGATATCTTTAACAAAAATGACCCTTGGTAAGACGGAGTGTAGAGTAAGAATCCAAACGGATCTCTCGGATCCTTTTCGTGTAAATGACGGGCTGCGACAAGGCGATGCGCTTTCCTGCCTGCTTTTTAATATTGTGCTAGACAAATGTGTGCGAGATTCAAAAATAGAAAAAGAGGGCACTATTTTCTACAAATCTGTACAAGTACTAGGATATGCAGATGACCTGGACCTAGTAAGCCGAACACGACAAACCCTAGACAACGCATACCTAGCACTGGAGAACGCAACACAAGCGGCTGGATTGTGCATCAATCAACAAAAGACCAAATATATGCCGGTAGTGAGGGACCAACACATTCCATTGAATGAAGACATTAAAATTGGCACGAAAACCTTTGCTACAGTTAGAGACTTCATATATCTCGGCTCCCTCGTCACATCAGAGAACGAAATCTCAATAGAAATTCAAAGGAGAATTACTTCGGCAAACAAATGTTATTTTGGTCTGTTACGCTACCTCCGATCTAAGATCCTGCCAAGACATCTTAAAATACTCCTATACAAAACTTTACTTAGGCCAATTCTTACTTACGGGGCTGAATGCTGGGTTCTAAGTAAGAAGGATGAAAACAGCCTGCTAATTTTTGAGCGAAAGGTCCTGAGGAGGATTTTCGGTGCTGTTCAAGATAATGGTATCTGGCGCATTCGTTACAATCACGAACTCTATGGACTATTTAAAGAACCGAATGTAGTCAAAATCATTAAATTGTCACGAATGCGATGGGCAGGACATGTGCAACGCATGGACGATTCAAGAGCCCCAAAAAAGTTGCTTGACAGTAAACCAGAGGGCCGTAGAGGCAGAGGAAGACCTAGAGGCCGGTGGATTGACGGAGTGGAAAAGGACATGAGAGTTTTGGGAGTACGGAGTTGGAGAGAGGCCGCTAAAGATCGCCTCAGATGGGGAAATTTGCTTGACCAAGCCAAGGCCCACCCAGGGCTGTAGCGCTTTGATGATGATGATAGTATATTAATTTATTATTCAAAAAATATCTAAAAGGTATAATTGAATAAATAAGCGCTTAAATTTTCATAAATTAAAATCCCGGTCAACTTTACAATTTTTCTCTATTTGTACTTCTAAATGGTTTTTACAACTTCCAAATTTTCATAGGTCTGCTTCTAAGTACGTAATGGATCCAACAAGTTTCTATCAAATTATTTTTCTGTTTCGTGATTCAATGTTCTTGTTCTGTGATTAAGGTAAAATAAATAATTAAACTACTCTTGTGCATTTTACCAAAAAAATCTCTTTTAACAAAACTTTTAACTTGAATATGCATGCCGTTTTCAGTATAGTATAAATTACAAAATGGTAGCAAATTAAAATATAATCAGTAAGCAATATTGCTGTTGTTTCTTATGCTGCAAGATAAAATCCTTTCCTCCCACGAAAAGTTATTCGAAAGCCATTATCTTGGCTAGCACCCCGATTCTATCTTGACGCGTATTGTTCAAGCCTAAGTTACGGGCCTCTGGCTTCAAAAGTCGTAAATTTTACGCTTACTTCGCAAATAGCATCTTAGATTATAATTAGCTTTCTATCGATTCTCGGAAATGAGAAGCGCTAATAACTTTTCTGGTTGATGTGTAGGAGATACTCGTACAGCCTAGACAAGAAAGAGTCAAACTATTGAGAATCGATGGGCATTGGTTGAGCATTGATTTTTGGATTTTCCACTTTTGGCAATCTTGGGAATCCGATTTTTAAAGTTATTTTTAAGCAGCATTTTTCGGAAGACCAGAGTACGGTCTCTAAGACAAAGTTTTCGAGTTTATCCCGAACATACATCGTGACTCGAGATTCTTATATATAGATATAGATGTTTTTTGACAGATATTAGACGTTTTTCAACTTTAACTGGTGGTTTGCTAAAGTCTATGACTATTCATAAATATAGTAAGTCTATGGCTAAAGTTCACTGCATGCCAAATTCTACAAATATTTATGCCTCTGTAATCAATAATAATAATCTACATTTTTTGTGCTGTTCATTCATGCATCATTTATAATAAATCTTTAAAGATAAGATATAATAATTTGAGAGAAGTATTATTGAAGACGGCTACGAAGGTCAGTAGGCAGTAGGTATCGAATGTACCCTCGAGCCGGATGTAATTCCAACTTGTCATAATAAGAGGTCCACGAACTCGCTGTTCATTACGGAATAATGCTTCATTAAATAATACAATATTATTTTTCGATATGTCCTATGTCAGTTTTCAACACGCGAAACATGCTTGATGTTTTAAGATTTAAGTAGTCCCTTTATCGACTTTGTGAATAAAAATTCAGATTTGTTAAAAGAAATTTACTCAAATTATGGACAGTAAACAAAAAGAAAAGTCGTGTGGTGTCGTGGGACACCAGATAGGAACGAAGTTATTATTATAAAAATATTAATTTCAAGTTCTATTCGAGGTATAAAGAAAATAATTATTCGGGTATACATTTTTTATCATCATTTTCATATCGATAAAAATCAAAATGACCCCAGGGAAACCTAAATATCGATATTATAAAATATTAAAATTAAAATAATTTTATAAAATAAAAAATGAAAATAAAACTGCCCGCCCCCGGGTGGGCTCGAACCACCAATCTTTCGGTTAACAGCCGCACGCGAGCCAATTACGCCACGGGAGCGATGCACAACTTGTTGAAATTATTATATTATAAGATATTTTTCAGGCCATCAAATAAAAGTGTCGTTACAACTTTTGGTCTTAATTTTTAAGACCAAAAGTTGTAACGACACTTTTTCCGTCTACCCCCTTTCGCAACGCGCTATAAGGAACTTAGTTCCAAAAAACAATCATAATATTATTTCTATAGTAGGTAATATTTACTCTAGGATCTACTGTCTGTATTAGGTAGTAGTTTTTATGGTCTAAATTGTGTAAGTAAATATAAAATAGGTAGGCTGATACACGTGACAGTGGTTATACATAATTTTATTATTATCAGCTTTCCGAACCGGTGGTAGTCTTGACCTGTCATAACAGCCAGAAGTGGCCTACGTGAAATAAATAATTCTGAACATCTTTACTAATACATAATTATTATAAATGCAAAAGTGTGTTTGTTTGTTGGTTTTCCTTCGATCACGCATCAACTGAGTAACGGATCGAGGCACATTTATCCCGGACAATCAAAGAGTTCCTGCGGGATTTAAAACTTAATCCACGTGGAAGAAGTCGCGGGCATCAGCTAGTAATTAGCTACGAGGTTGTTAGCCCTGCCTCATAGATTTAGGATTAAAAGTCTGCCTGAACTGTTTTAAGGACAAAATAATCCTTGTTTGGCAGAGACTTAAAATTTCACTTTAATAAGACACCCCAAATTTTGCTAGAGTTCTTATAGAACATGAAGTTTTCTACAGACTGGTACTGAACTCTAAAAGTTCTCTAGACGATCGCCCGATAAAATCACTCGGAATATTCGAGTCACAGTGGAGTGGAGCCACATGAGTAAATAACCGAACAGAGTCAAAGCTTCATACAACCGTACATGCGATCTACTATAGGTAAGTACCACGAGTATGCGATGCGGGAAAAACCGGATCACATCAGTTCGGCCAGTGGACAAACTTAGGTTCTGTGTAACGTGCGGTGTATTTATTTTCGCCCTACGTGTTTTGAAAATTATAAGAATTTTCAGTTTTAAAAAGCATTCTTCTATATGATAAAAGGACATCAAAAAAAAATCACATAAGTACTATAAAAACATGAATATTTTTATTTTTATCTGAGTTTATTTTTAAGAATTATAAAAGTCATAGAACAATAACGTTCACAACGTTATTGTTGTGTATGACGTACAGAAAATGATTGTAGTATAAAGTTTGTGGTCATGTATTATTTTGGTTCATTTCTCTTCTCCTGTGACAACCCTAACAAAGTGTCCATATTCCTTAGAAGTTTTGCCTCTGTTAAGTTATTCACTCATGTGGTGGAGCGGAGTGGGCTCATATAATTTATAACTTGTAATCTAATTCTGTGGGGTCATCGACTCGAACCTGTTTGGCATCTGACCAAACGCCATCGTGCGTACGGTGATTATATCTACGAGACGCTAGAACCTTTGTCCGACTTTGTAGGAAGACACTTTGTTCCATTAGTTCGTATTGTGGCTTTGGTACCTACTTGTGGATTTTTCCAAACTGTAATTTCTATGAAATTCTTCTTTCTTTACGGGGCATAATATCTCGGGCGAATTGGTAATTAATAGACTACGAGAGATACTGTTGCATTTTAGAAATTGATTTTATAATTTATACCTATCGCTGTATTCCAAGTTCTACCACTTGCTTAACGCTTATGGTGGACGACTATAAAAGGGAGAGTTGTAATAATTGTAAAAAAAAGTAGATCCAGAATATCTACTAAGTGCAGTTAACTCATACGCTGCAATAATTTAGTTAGATTTGGACACTTAGAGTCTACGTACTTTTTCTCCCGCTACTTCGAAGCTGCTGCTCAAATACTTCAACAGAGGAATGAAGACAAGACCAGGGTTTTATATCCACCAACTACTGACAGAAATACATTGACTGGTAGAAAATGCTTTAGCATTAAGTCCGCCTTTTGTACTTTTTTTTGTGCAATAAAGTGAATTAAAAAATAAAACTACTAATAATATGTTTTTTTTACAAATAACGGTCCCTTTCGTACTCTAGGATAGATAGTGTCTTTCTAACCTTTTCTCGTAACTCGTATTAATGTTTTGAAATTTTTACCCACCTACGAGTACGTATACAGATTATTGTGAACTTGGAATTTTGTATAGGACTGTTGGGGTTCCTGGTCACTAGCGTCTATGGAAGTTACCTCCCATTACCTTGAAGCCGAACTAAGACGGTGACTAATAATAACCTGATCTGGGTGACAGCTACATGCCAAGACTAACTTATATCCGGTCTTCTATCGGATATACTTTGGAGAGTGCGCTCAAGAACTTCACAACCTTGTGCCCCCTTCACCGTTTTACCACAGAACTTCGAGAAATCGTGAGCGTTGGCATCCTTACGTGGTTGAAATCCAACCTTCTCAGTTCTCGCACAAAACGCTTCAGTTCAACTTTTCTGAATCGAACCGCTAAGGTGTGGAACGCACTTCCAACATCTGTGTTTCCGGCCACGTATAACCTCACTACCTTCAAGGCAAGAGTGAATAGGCACTTTCTAGGCAAGCGCGCTCCAACCTAGACCTCATCAGTGCTGACCAGCATTGATTGTCGTCAAGCGCAAGCCTATCCCGAAATAATAAAAAAAAAACTAACATCAAAAGAGTAGACTCACCATCCCTTTTGGCAAGCATGGCGTTTTCTTTGCCAATTAGGTACATCAGACAGCACTGATGTGCAATATTTGAATAGATTGGCTTTTAAAGGTTTTCCGCTTAAACTCTACAGTTTGACCGCGGTTTCGTAAGATTTCTTTTACGAGCAAATCCTTACTAATATTATTATAAATGTGAAAGTGTGTTTGTTTGTTGGCTTGTTGGTTTGTTGGTTTGTCGTTCAATCACGCCGCAACAGGGCTACGGATTAACGTGATTTTTTGCATGGGTATAGCTGAGGACCTGGAGAGTGCCATAGGCTACTTTTTATCCCGGAAAATAGAAGAGTTCCCGAGGGATTTTAAAAGCTAAATCCACGTGGACGAAGTCGCGGGCATCAGCTAGTATAGTATAAAAAGAACTGCCTGACGAGTGTACATCATCGTTCGATACAAGTTTTCATTATTAATTACAAAGCTGCACGGTCGACGACGGTATCGTCAGCTAACAAATTCCATTTTACTTTGTAAGCGGCGCCCCGCTGTGTGACAGACCCGGCTCTGATTACTACATGGGGCGAACTTTGATATCATGTGACTCACTAGCTACAGGACAGGGCATGGAAGTGGGAATAGTAGGCTGACAGGGACTGGCGTCCGTACTGCAGACAAGCTCAGTTACGAATGCGAGCGACACTTAAGACACTCGCATTCGAGCATCGCTTAACTAAGTTTTTATCATCCTACTACTCATTCTAATTATTAATTATAAACTAGCTCATGCCCACGATTTCGTCCACGTGGATTTAGTTTTTAAAAACCCTCGAGAACTCTTTGATTTTCCAGGATAAAAAGTAGCCTATGTCACTCTCCAGGCTCTCAACTATACCCATGCAAAAAATCACGTCGATCTGTAACTCTGTTGCGGCATGATTGAAGAACAAGCCAACAAACAAATACACTTTCGCATTTATAATATTAGTATGATTAGAATGATGTGAAGTGGTGTGGTTGTTTGCTGGTTTGCCCTTCAATCACGCTGCAACAGAGCTTCGAATCGACGTGATTTTTTGCATGACTATAGTTGAGGGCTCGGAGAGTGACATAGGCTACTTTTTATCCCGGAATAATCAAAGAGTTCCGGAGGGAATTTCAAAACTAAATCCACGCGGACGAAGTCGCGGGCATCAGCTAGTAATGTATAATAATGTAATGAAATGTATAATCGCAGGCGAAAATTGTATGGACATTTATCGCATAGGATAATCCACATGGTTTCTTACTCGCATTCGAGAAACACTTCTAGTGTAACTGACGCCTTAGGCTGAGATCTATAGAGCATACTTTGATTTTGCTAAGATTTGAGACTGAGTTTAAACGAAACATATGTGTTTCCAACATCTGAAAACTGGAAGAAGCAGGTTCGAACCCCTTTGTACTACTCTTACCACAAGCTTTCAGCTTATTTGAAAGAAGACGGATATTATATAAGCCAAATTCAGCTTGGCTTCCTAAAAAGTACTTAAAAAAGTAAGCCATGTTTGAACTCTGTCCTGCGACTGCGATCTCTCTTCGGTCATATTATAGGATTTCCATTCCATCGGACTATGACAGTAAGGCATAGAGCCGCGCTTGTGTGTGCGTACACTTTTGCACTATAATATCTCCCGTGCATAAATAAAATCTTCGTCGAGATTGGCCGCCTTGATCAAAGCCGGTCGGGAAGATATTATAACTAGGCGTAGTGCAAACTAATTTGTAACTTAAATTAACTAGATGATGATTGATAAGGGATGACATCTATCGTTGTTATATTAGTTCCAAATCTCGTGAACTAATTAACCCACTTACCTAAATTTTTTGACCCAACTGTTTTGGCCCCTCTCAAAATTAATATAAAGCTATTATACCTTCGTAACATTCAGTAAGGTTGGACAAGTATAACTTTAAGCCTCATCCGCACGTTTGGCAAACCTCGGCAAGCCTTCACAAGTTCAAACGTGCGGATAGAGCTTTTGGCATGGCTTGCGTAGGTTTGGCAAGGCCAAATTCAAGGCAAACGTTTGTAGAGGTTTCTAGTTTGCGGCAAACGCCAAACGTACGGATGAGGCTTTAAAAGTTGATTCCTTCCTTACATAACCCTCATCGTTATCATCATCTTAATCGTTGGATATCTTGTGAAAGATCTGGCAACCATAGCTTCCATTACATTACCCTAAAAGGCCCTGAAAAGAATAGGTATTTCAGACCAAAATCGTAGCAAAATTCTTATAGCTATATATTGTTAGCTAATACGTACCCAGGTAAAACCGTTGAGGTCACAGCCCAATGTTTTAAAATTAATGTGATAATTAGACAGTATCAAAGTAGACACCAAGATTATACAGTTTTATGCAAATCAACTAAAACTTTCCTTGCGAAATCTCACCTTTGATAAACAAGTCAGCCAATAAAGAAGACGGTTGTAAAATGGTCCATTAGTGCATTCTTGTCGAGATTAGGTGCCGTCAGTGCCCTCTATTAAAATTTATCTAAGCTGAAGCAATCTATGGAATTAGTAACCGCCCAGGGCCCAGACCCGGTTAGGAAGTGACAAGCTAGTATTTAAAAATATACTAGCGACCCGCCCCGGCTTCGCACGTAGTAGAGCATATTACGCCTATGCTTTGCAAACTCCTTGAAATTGTTCCGATATATTGAACAGCATATTGAACAGTACGTAGGCTTTTATAAGAAGTATCGCTCGGCTTATAATATTATAGCAACAACGCGGCGCGCGCGGGTTGGTCACTGGTCGCATGAGCGAGTCCCGTCATCAGTCGCCATCATCGTCGGGTTGAAATCCGCGTATATATATTGGCGCGCGTTCGTTTTTATTTGCGATAACTCCTAAGATATTCATTTAAATTGTATGGTGTAAAGGATTTTATCATAATGTGCATGAAATGCTTATGGTAACTAAAGTATTTAAGTTGATAAGGATTAATACTGTATCCGTCTAAATAGATTTCCAATTACCGCATGGTATGTGACCATTTTTTTAGAAGTTAAAATGGGTATACTGAGATATCCTTAAAATAGATATATGCCATCGCGGACTTTTCTCTAAAGACTTATCCCACGACCATAAATTGTTTTGTTATAGCTTATAACTCAAAGGGATTAGGCGGCGTTTTCGATGAAAGCGGCTTGAATTTTTCCGACAATATCAACTATTATTGTCATATTTCAACTAATTTACACAAAACCTTAACAAATTATACACTAAAACCTTCCTCATTAATCACCCTATCTATTGGTGAAAACCGCATGAAAATCCGTTCTATAATTTTTGAGTTTATCGCGAACAGACAGACAGACAGATAGACAGACGCGGCGGGGGACTTTGTTTTATATTATGTAGTGATTACTCAGTGAAGGTATGTTCGTAAAATTCATGCTCTGTATAAATGAAAATGAATATTCATCAAATATTTTCAGCTCTATGTGAAATATGCTGATGTTCAGCATATTTTGTACAGTACAGTTGGAAATTGATACAATAACTGAAATTAATACTGGATATTGAAATATAACTTGAGTGCATAAAAGGTTTCCCAGCGCAGTGGGGATGCTTTAATAGTGAGAGTTTCAGATTCGATTCTTGTCCGGGTCAATTTGTGGGAATTTATGATATTTTTATTGCCTCTTGTTAGGTCTGGTGGGCGGCTTTAGTCGTTGCTTAGCCTTGGCTTGATCGAGATAAGAAAACAGCGCTCACCATTGCACCGTCGTCTCTGTAACAGTCGTATAAATTCTTATACATTGTAGCCATCGCCTTTGCTTCAGCCTATTCAAGATAGACATAGATATGCTACATCACACTAATATTATAAAAGCGAAAGTTTGTGTGTATGTCTCTTTGACGCAAAAACTACTGGACGAATTTAGCTGAAATTTGGAATGGAGATAGACCATGAATGTTATACTCTGGAATAACACATTTTATCCCGGAAAATTAAAGGGTTCCCGCGGGAATCAAAAAACCTTAATCCACGCGGACGAAGTCGCGGGATGAAATACATAATTTTGATGAATTTGAATGTCACTGCTTGGGACATTATATGAATAATGTTTGAAGAAATACAAGAGCCTCGCTCTGATGATTGTAACTATGGGATTGTACTACAGCGACAATCGCAATCGTCTCTAATTGACTGGTAGGTACTCTCTCACTATTGGTTAAAATGTGTTGATGAAGCAAGTACGCCATAATTTCAGCCAATCAGAGGTAATTTCGATCGTCACACTGCACCATTTTAAGGCAATTCCTCGGCTGCCGGCTGGTGCAAAATCTATCAAGCCAAATCGTCGTTATGCTAAAAATAAACATTCGTACAAAAATTTGACTATGCAGATAGAGAGCTTTAACCTAAGCAGTAGGTATGTTATGACGTGCTAATATTTTGACTGTTTCCAACGATCAGGCGACTCAAATCGTTTTCGTGCGAAATTGTATAACAATGCCGGCGATAAACTTGCGGTTTAATGCCCGCAACGGATTTTTGTTTCACGAATTCGGTATGTATTCGGTTACGTGGTTTCCAAATCCTTTTAGTTTGTAAATTCAATACTTACTCTTCGTCCACGTTCAGCGTTTTTTTCTAGAATATTGCTTTTGAATAGTGTTAAGTTTTGAATAAAGCAGTGATAGCCTAGTGGTAAGGACTGTAGTCTCCTATTCGGGGGGTCGCAGGTTCGATCCCGGGCACGCACCTCTGACTTTTCGTAGTCAAGTGCGTTTAAGCAATTAATTAGCACTTGCTTCAATTGTGAAGGAAAACATCGTGAGGAAACTTGTACATCTGAGAGTTTTTCAATGTTCTTGAAGGTGTGTGAAGTCCGCCAATTCGCATTGGGCCAGCGTGGTGGACTATGGCCCATAACCTTTCTCTGAGGACAGACCTGCGCTCAGTAGTGAGCCGTTGATGGATTGCTAATGATGATGATGATGAGTGTAAGGTCTGATATTGGGAGACTTTGAGAGACGTGGCTATTATACTACCTACTAGATGATGCCCACGATTTCGTCTGCTTGGATTAAGGTTTTTAACTGCCGCGAGAACTCTACAATTTTCCGGGATAAAATGGAACCTATATATATTAATCGTGGGTATGAGCTATCTCCATTCCAAATTTCAACCAAATCGGTTCATTCGTTGTGGCGTGAAGGAGTTACAAACATCGATCCATCCATCCTTCAATCCATCCATCCTTCCATCCATCTTCATCGAAGGATTTCGATAAAATATTAAGTTAATCGTGGGTACTTTTGAGCTATCTCCATTCCCAGCCAAATCGGTTTATTCGTTGTGGCGTGAATGAGAAACAAACCTCCATTAATCTATCTTTCCATCCATCGTCACAAACTCGCATTTATAATGTTAGTAGGATTGTAAATGCTAAAGTGTCTGTCTATCTGTCTGCCTATCTGCCTGTCTATCCGTATGCCTATCTGTTTTTCTTTCTGCATATCTGTTCATCTGTCTGTCCTTCACCTATTCATAACCTATCTCGGTAAACTAATCTTGACGAAATTTGGCACAGTGATAGCTTTTAGGTATCTCAGAGACGGAATAGGCTACCTTTGTCCCGAAAAAAATGTTATTCCCAAAGAATTTTTTTTAAAACAAATTCCAATCGGACGAAGTTGTAGGGATCATTGAATGCACATAATAAGTACAAATAACTGTAGATACCGATATAGATTGATGAATTTGCCTTTTCCATACTAGGTAGTTTATCGTGATTCCATCTTAGATTGCATCATATCATCAGAAAAGATCGCGAACGAACACAACCTTGGCATGGATTAGAAAACATTGATGGAAGCTTAATATGTCACAATCATACATCACACATTTATGATCTTATCTCAGGATAATATATTCGTGATAGAGAAATGCAGTCTCCGTCAGTTTCCGTCGTAAAGTTGGAATGGAAAAATAAATCAAATGCAACGTATGCATCCCACGTACTATCGTGAACGGGTACCTCGCAGACAAACCATAATCTTGCTATTCAATTTTATATACTCTGGTTGTGTAGGGTTACCAGTCTCAAGTACACAACAGGATTTTCATTTTATTAGGTGCTAAAGCAGTGATAGCGTTGTGGTTAGGAGTGCGATTGTCTATTCACGAGGTCGCAGGTTCAAGCCCGGGCCGACGGGTTCGACCTCTGACTTGCCATAGTTATGTGCGTTTAAACAATTAAATATCACATGCTTCAACGGTGCGGAAACCTGCAAGCCTGAGAGTTCTCCATAATTTTCTCAAAGGTGGGTGAAATCTACCAATTGGCATTGGGCCAGCGTGTTGGAATATGGCTTATAACTTTTCTCTGAGAGGAGACCTAAGCACTATGACCACCACTGATGGTAAGACATTAATGGGTTGTTTATGAAGTGCTAATTTCACCATCGTGTACTAACCTTTTACCGAGGAATAAAGAAGTTTTGGCACATTTTCTATACAAAAACTGTCATCTAATTACTGAACATCTAATTTCTTCCTCGTTTAAACGTTAATCGGTGGTGGTGAAATTAAAACTGTATACAACTATTAGCACTAATACCTCAGTCAAAACTTCCAAATCTATGAGAATATTTTGAAATGATTTTCAATATAAATAATATTAATTACAAATATTAAAAACATAAAAATTCAAGGAAAGCTGTGGCTACCCTAATAGTGTCTGTTATATTTCTTTTTCTGTACGAAAGGAGAAAATAGAATATTTGTTTGCAAGCAGATTTCTACTAACAAAGACTAAAGTCTTTGTCCTTTAGTTTCAAAGGTTTTACTCAGGATTCAAAATGTAAAGTCTGAGCTCTCAAAAAATTACTTAAGTACTAACTATACCTAGGCACCTACACATATTTTATTCTGTGGGTAAACTATTACTACCTCTTGCACCCACGACTTTGTCCGCGTGGGATTCGATTTTGGGTTGGAATTTTCAAAAATGGAGAAACATAGTCTTCTTTATTTTTAATCGAAAGGCAAAATACCAAATTTCATGGATAAAACTTGAAAAATGATGACTTGAGGATAAGAGGGGATAAATAGGGGATGAAAGTTTGTATGAAAGTCTTTAACTGTGAGACATTAATTGTTTCTTCATTTTTAACTTGAAAGAAAGACTTTCATACAAACTTTCATCCCCTATTTATCCCCTCTTATCCTCTCCTATTTTTAACTTTCATACTCTTGGGAGTGGAATTTCAAAAATCCTTTCTAAGTGGGTGCTTACGTCATAAAAGAGACCTACCCTGAAAATTTCAAGTTTCTAACTCTAGTGGTTTAGATCCTCTGTTAGCCAGGACAAGTCTTTTTATAAGTTTAGATTTTATATTCATAGTATCTATACTTGGAAAATGCCAAGGTATTAAAGTTCAAATTGTTTCCCGAAAGTTAATAGTTATAAAGTGACCGGGAAGGCGGGAAGGCAGACCGGTCAGTGCGGGAGGTCGTCAACTTTTTTTCTCATTCCCTCCCGTATCGTAAAAAGGGGTCTTAAGAAAAATGCGCTAGACGTAGTTTAACTGTCGAGCGCTTATTTAAGGGTAAGTTCACATAGGCAGTACGATGCGGCTGGTGAAATGCGCGTTTTAAAATATCGAAAAAAAGAAGAAGAGTCATAATTTCGGAAAGAGTCATAATTTCGGAAGTGAAACACAAATGGGATTGTATGACAAAAATTGAGACAAAGCAGCGAATCAACGAGGGGATGTAACGCAGCCCATTGCTTTACTTCTACCTATGTCCAATAATGCGCAGCCTAGGATTCTTCTTTTTCTACCGATAGACGTCCACTACAAGACATCTTGTAATAAAATACTTCCACATATTGTCTCAGCTTTGCGCCACTATCTAGTACTAACCACTCTTATCTAGCGGCTCGTCTGATGTCTTCAGTCCATTTAGTGGAGGAAGGGGGGGGGGGGACTTTGACTACACATGGAAGTCTACATAAGTGTATACGCAAGTGGATCTTGCGAGTCGCGGTCACGGCGCGTCCATTCAGTGTGATATCACCCTAATCGCTATTGAGATTTATCAACACGATGACTCCCTATTTTTTAGCTCTCTTAAATCTAGCTGTCTGGGGATTGTGCACCGCTCATCACTCTTAATAAGTGAGAGCTCCGGATCCAGGCTTCTGATAGAAAAAAATACATAGCATAGTGTGAGTGGATGTCCAGATCTGTCTCAGGGTCTGGACGAGGAGCTAAGAGATATAAGTTGAAAGTCTTCAGTGGTGTCTTGTTTATATTGTAAGGAGCAAGACATACCTTCGGAATGGAGTGGCTCTGAGATGCATCAGTTTTGTTTAATGATATCTACTTGAACTCGGCTTTACTTAGAAGACGCTGCACCCCGGCGTATTTTGTTTCCGCTGACACAAGACAATCTAACGCAATATAGCAGTACTATAATATCTAAAACACTTTAAATTCAGTTGTAAACAGAGCAGCCGAGTTTCTTACTGGTTTTTTCGGTTGGAACGGCCGGCATTCCGAATTAGTGGAAGATTTACTTGACGATTCAAAAGCACTTTGTAAAAGTTTATTTTAATTAAAAAAAACTTTTCTTATTACGTTCCCTCAAATATGGTTGAGCGAAGCAATGGCTGGGTCATGCGTCATGCTCGTGAACGGGTGCCACCGGCGGGAATGGGGGGCTACTTTATGTCTGCCCATCTTAAGATAGAAGTTAGTCGGTATGAATTTTTGGAACTTTCCTCATTGTGGAAACACTGCATATATAGCATAGTATTTACTGTATTGTAAATTTGTTTTGAAAAGAGCAACCGCCGAGTTTCTTGCTGGTTCTTCTCGGCAGGAAAGGCATTCCGAACCAGTGGTAGATTCATCGACTATTCAAAAGCACTTGTAAAAGTTTATTTGAATAAAAAATATTTCTATTCTATTCTATTCTATTCTATTCTATTCTATTCTATTCTATTCTATTCTATTCTATTCTATTCTATTCTATTCTATTCTATTCTATTCTATTCTATTCTATTCTATTCTATTCTATTCTATTCTATTCTATTCTATTCTATTCTATTCTATTCTATTCTATTCTATTCTATTCTATTCTATTCTATTCTATTCTATTCTATTCTATTCTATTCTATTCTATTCTATTCTATTCTATTCTATTCTATTCTATTCTATTCTATTCTATTCTATTCTATTCTATTCTATTCTATTCTATTCTATTCTATTCTATTCTATTCTATTCTATTCTATTCTATTCTATTCTATTCTATTCTATTCTATTCTATTCTATTCTATTCTATTCTATTCTATTCTATTCTATTCTATTCTATTCTATTCTATTCTATTCTATTCTATTCTATTCTATTCTATTCTATTCTATTCTATTCTATTCTATTCTATTCTATTCTATTCTATTCTATTCTATTATATTCTATTATATTCTATTATATTCTATTCTAATTAATTACTTTGATATTGGTTGGAAAACAAAACGAGACTGCGCTGCGGGCACAGGTAGACCGTGCGCGACGGCGTTCAAGCGCGTTTCTTGCTTTTTGTTTTTGTTATGCCTGCGCCTCGGTGCCACTCGTGTGCACTAGCCCCATTGAGAAATAAATGAAAAGATGCGTCTACATTTTTTGTTAACTTCGAATTTCACTAAACTAGCGGCACGTTATGATGGCCGGTTTGACACATTACAATAGTGATGTGGAATGTCAATTTATTCTCGAACAAAAAACAATTAAGTTTTGTTTTTGTACCTGATTAAATAGGTTTAATAAAACAAAAATGTATATGTTTATTTAATTTATTTGAACGAACTGAATATTTGAATGAAAATGAATATACATACTTTATATGCACACAAGAAACATATGAATACAAAAGATACCAAAAAAGGTGCCACAAAAGGCCATAATTAATCAGATTCGTCCATACTACTATTTTCACTGTCGTCACTGCTATCATCACCTACATTAATAATTATATGTTCGTTTTCTATAATATTATCTATTTTCACATCTCTTTCATAATCTTCCCTTATTAATTTAACAGTTCTATTCACAACCTTTTCCCAGTCTCCTTTAGTCACATGTTCACAAGCTTCTTCTAATAATTTTAGCATTTTTTTTGTGGTAAATGGGGGTTCTGTATTGTGTCTTGCAGCATATCCCTTAATTTGAGCCCACACCAACTCAATCGCATTATACTCACAATGGTAAGGCGGTAACCGTATAACTCTGTGCCCATGTTCTAATGCTATTTCGTCAATGACGTATCGGATCTTGGTTGGTTTGTTTTCTTTTAAAAGACGTACTAATTCCGCTTTTAACATATTCATGTTTGCATCTACGCCATTTTTACGAAGCCATGCGACGATATCAGCTTTCTTTTGGGATTGGGCAGGTGGCTTGTCAATTTGCATCGAGTGGTATGGGGCGTTATCCATAATTATAATAGATGGTTCAGGGAGGCTACACAACATTGAGGTAAACCATTCAGTAAACTTTTCTCCATTCATGTCTTCATGATAGTCTCCAGTGGTTTTTGACGCAAAAGCCATGAGAGAACCTTCGACAAACCCGTTGATGGTTCCGGCGTGACAAATTATAAGTCGCGATCCTTTTCCTACAGGAACTTTGGAAGTAGATGCTGCTGTGTCATCGTTCCAAGAACGGCCTACAGTATGGTTAGCATTAAGCCATGTTTCATCCAAGAACACAACATTTTGCCAATTTTTGATTTCTTTCACTTGCCGTAAAAAAGTATACCTTGCCATCGCTATATCAAATCTTTCCATCAATATTTTGCATTTGTTACATTTTTTGTATCGAAATCCAATGGTCTTCAAAATCTTCGTTAAAGAACTTTCCCCACCGAAGAATAAGCTTCCTTCAGTGAATGCACCAACTTTTTTCTTGTTGGATACTCCTTCTGTAAATAGTAGCCGTAAACATGTCTTCGGATAGCATCGGCATCAAAGCTATCGATGCCTACGACTGGTTTTGCTCGTTTTCTCTTTTTTGGTGTGTGAAGTTTATTTTCTTCTGTGCCAGTCTCGCCATATTTTTTTTTAGTTATCCGTCTAACAGTTCGTTGTCCAATATTAAGCGCATCAGCTACGCGTTCAACCACTGACGTTATAGGTAAAATTAGCCCTCCATTTTGAGCTTCACGATCGAAATAGTTACGAAGGCGTATTACGAACTCACGTGTCTGACTATTTAGAACAGTTCTCTGCGTACGTTCGGTCATATCGACGAAATCCACAACAAAGGGCTTGAATAGAGTCCAAATTAACGAGCAAGGGTCAACAGTAATGCAGTATCAATATTTGAAATCCAAAGCCAGGTCAAAACTATATCACAATCGCATTGCACTGACAGTTTATACTTTTCGAAGCAACGTCAATTCGAAACTGCTTTGTTTTGCATTGAGCATTGACGCGAGTTTGCCGGAGGTAGTAGTTGTGCTAGCCAGCGATCCTATGTGACGATCGTATTAGATTCCATTTTTAAAAATTTTCAATTTAGAAAACCAAATGCCGAGTTGTGGTATATATCATATAAAAATAAAAATTTTACCTTTTGTATGAAACAGCTGATATTTTTTTGCGATTTCAGAGGTTTGTCCACATAGTGAAAATTGTTCATATTCACAAGTACATTCACCCCTTAAATGGTGCAAACTGATTTTTCTACACTTGTATACATTTTAGAAATCAATTTAATAAATAAATTTTGAGTCCTAAACCTAAAACTACATTCGATAAAATTTATGAATCTCTGCACATCACTATCGTCAATAAAGTAATACAATTATTTCCTTCAAAGTCGTTATCAATTAATACGGAACTTCATGAGCGGACAAACGTCAAACCGGCCATCATAGCGTGCCGCTAGTTTAGGGTCGGTTTCACCAGCGAAAACTAAGACTTTTCCGAGCGTAAAGATATTTTAACAGAATTTCAATAAAAGAAACTGTCAGAACGCTCAATTTATCTCTCGGTTAAACGAACTGTGCTAAAACTAAGTATAGTTAACTAAGTTATCTCAATACTTTCTCAAAATTCCGAAATAATACAATAGGTATACTTACCTAGATTTACGTTGCATTGGATGCGGGTGTCACTTTGCAAAATTCAATTCTTTTGCAATTGTGCATTGTGGAGTCAACGTCTCCTGAGGATGTTCCGGTGTATGTCGGAGCGAATCGTACGTAGAGTGTGTATCAAGGGGCTTGTATGGCAGTACCTTGTTATGTTTTCTTCTTCTACTAGAAGAGCGGCAGTGTACCTACCTACAGCGCTAGTGGCACGTTGTACCATACAGATTTTTCTGGTATGGCGAATTATAGCAAAATAGTTTTGTCTTTCCTTGAGTAAAACAAAGAGGTAAATTTATAAACACATATCAAAAATTCCGAGGCCAGCGAGATTCGAACCCACATCTCTTGGGAATCGCGCCCGAGTGTGTTAGCTTTACACCATAGCTGCGGTCGAACTACACGTCAGCATCGAAATTAGTGACATGTATCTACTTTTTAGGGTTCCGTACCCAAAGGGTACCAACAGGACCCTATTACTTAGCCTACGCTGTCCGTCCGTCCGTCCGTCCGTCCGTCTGTCAGCGGGCTGTATCTCGTAAACCGTAATAGATAGACAGATGAAATTTTCACATATTATGTATTTCTATTGCCGCTATAACAACAAATAATAAAAATTAAATTAAATTAAAAAAATTAAATAAAAATATTTCCATGGGTACCTACATGGAAATATTTTTATTTAATTTTTTTAACGGAACCCTAAAAGAGCGAGGCCAGACTCGCACTTGGCCGATTTTTTCAATCAGTTTAAGCAACTGTTAGCGACATCTAGTAGCAATACGTTACAGTTTTTGATCTACTTTTTCCAAGACTCCATATTACAATGGAGCTCTTTAGGAACTAGAGATGCCACATTGCTTTTTATTATTTTTATTTGCAATAAAAAATAAAAAACAAAGAGATTACTTACCAACTATAAGGTTAAAACCCTTTTTTCCCAAGGCTTGCTTCTTCAAGCGTTGCGAAAGCTCTCGCAGTAGGAAGCAGATGCTTCGGGTTGAACTTACAAACTGCTAGCTTTTGCCCGCGTGAAATTAGGTTATTAAAACCCCTCGGAATCCCTTTGTTTACCCGGCATGAAAAAGCCTATGTCACTCTCCAGGTCCCCAACTACCCATGCAAAAAATCAGATCGATCCGTTGCTCTGTTGCTGCATGATTGAAGGACAAATTAACAAACATACACACTTTTGTATTTATAATACTTGTTAGTAGGGATAGATAGAATAGAATGGAATCGTTTTATTCAAATAAACATTTACAAAGAGCTTTAGAATTTACATTTGAATCTACCACTGGTTCGTTGATATCCGCAATCTCCCGAGAACTTTAAACAATATTTAAGGCCTGTTTCACCACTTGCTGATGAAGTGCCTGACAGCCTATCCGCAACTTGTCTGACAGATAGCGTTCAAATTTCTGTTTCACAAGTGTCCATTAAGACAATCTAGCAGATAAACTCTAAAATATGTCAAACGGATTTATCTGACAGCTATTTTATCTGTTAGAAATATAACAGACACTTTGAAACAGGCCCTTAGTATTCCGATCTTAGAAAAAGCGGGTTTAACAAGTCGCGACACGAAAGAAGTAACTTTCAACTATTAATTACGCCCACAGTGCAATCGCTGCAGCCTAGGCCAGTGACTCACGCCCTAGGTAGGTAAGAGCCAGCCTACGCACTAGGATGCCGCGCCATTGTATGCAGACGATTGTCGTTTATTTTGAGAAAGTGCCGCCTGAATGTAAATTCCCGGCGCTATTTCACTGGCTGCAATTTATGTTCGGGGGAATTGAGGCAATTTAAATAATAAGGCATGGCTGATACATACAAGCGGTTGGTACGTGGCATAAAAATTGTAGCCAGTCTAATCGGTAAGCAGACCTTACGAAGAAAAGTGTCCACTAATAAGCCAGTCTAATCGGTGGGCAGACCTTAGGAAGAAAAGTGTCCACTAATAATTGTAGCCAGTCTAAACGGTGGGCAGACCTTAGGAAGAAAAGTGTCCACTAATATTTGTAGCCAGTATAATCGGTAGGCAGACCTTACGAAGAAAAGGGGCCACTAATATTTGTAGCCAGTATAATCGGTAGGCAGACCTTACGAAGAAAAGTGTCCACTTATAATTGTAGCCAGTCTAATCGGTAAGCAGACCTTACGAAGAAAAGTGTCCACTAATAAGCCAGTCTAATCGGTGGGCAGACCTTAGGAAGAAAAGTGTCCACTAATAATTGTAGCCAGTCTAAACGGTGGGCAGACCTTAGGAAGAAAAGTGTCCACTAATATTTGTAGCCAGTATAATCGGTAGGCAGACCTTACGAAGAAAAGGGTCCACTAATATTTGTAGCCAGTATAATCGGTAGGCAGACCTTACGAAGAAAAGTGTCCACTTATAATTGTAGCCAGTCTAATCGGTAGGCAGACCTTACGAAGAAAAGTGTCCTCTAATAATTGTGGTCAGTCTAATCGGTAGGCATACCTGACGAAGAAAAGTGTCCACTAATAATCGTAGCCAGTCTACTCGGTAAGCAGACCTTACGAAGAAAAGTGTCCGCTAATAATTGTAGCCAGTCTAATCGGTAGGCAGACCTTACGAAGAAAAGTGTCCACTAATATTTGCACGAGTCAGCTACGTAAGATTATTTCTGCAAATTTTAGAACACAATAATAGTGGTTTTCTGCTAGAAAGCCTCAATAGTTGAACGATCAAGGTGTTGAATGGACCAGGCTGATATTTGAAAGGGCAGCGATTCAAACCCAACTTGTTACATTATTATCCTACCTCCTAATACAAGCTTACGCTTAATTTGGAGGGAAAAGTGAAATATTAGCCATATTTATCATGGCAAATATTCTATTATGAAAAGAAAAGAAAGAAAGTAATTGCGGCAGTTAATTGCTAAACACTTCGCTTACATACCTGGCTAGTGTTTGGGAGACGACACAAAGCTTCTTCCTCAATGCTGAAGCGCAAGCCACACCGCCAACTAAACTAACTTAGTTTAGCTTACCTCCTGTTACTTCGGAATTTCATACTTCAACTGACACGGCAAACAGAGTCCTAGTTAAACCAAACTGTGGGTCAACTCTCCCCAACAATTCCAATGAAGCGAATTCCGAGGCGATTGAGTTCCAATTTTGTATTCCGCTTTGATTACCCGGGTGATAATACCCAGGTGATCAAAGTGGAATTTACCCAAGCTACACCACGAATGAAATTAACTTATTTAAGCTAACGTAGCTAAGCATGCAAGCAACTATGTCAGCTATAAACGAAACTATGCGACCTAAAATATGTGCGGTATTAAACCGGAAACTAAGATCGACTTTATTTGCATCAATTTAGGTTTATTATATTCATTTAATAACCCTTTAGGTATTTTATGTCCATGTGCTCTACAATATAAACTATATCTCTGCAATCTCAATATATCGGTTCAACGGTTGAATTGTGGAAAGGTAATAAATACTCATAGACAGATCTGTCTGTCACACTTTAGCATAACAATAATATATTTTACGAGCTTTTGCCCGCGGCTTAGCTCACGTTAAGTTCGATTTTTCAAACCTCTATTTTTTGTTTATTAGTTGAATTATTAGTTGAATTATCAAAAATCCCTTCTTAGTGGATGCCTACGTCACAATAGCTATCTGTATGCCAAAGTTTAACCGATCCGTCCAGTGGTTTGGGATGTGCGTTGATAGATAAAACAGTCAGTCGTTACCTTTTCCTTTTAGATTATGGATTAACGATGGGTATGAATAAATTTCATTCAATTTTATTATTTAGTCATTCAATCCCAACTTGTAAATAAGTCAAATCGTAAAAGGTTTATTTAAGATAGACATTTATATCTCTCCAAGTCTCCACTCCAGAGACGAAGCGAAACGACTAATCCATAAACTTTATCCAGATAAATGTTAGATATTGGATAGAATTCGATTTCTTTGAATACCAGATAAATGTACCTAGTAAAGGGTAAAGTGTTTTTCAATTGATACAACGGCTTGCAATCTCAATACATTGATGGATTATTATTATCATTATATTTTATGGGATATCTTATTGATTGAAACGCTTTGTTACACAGCTACTGAGTAAAATTTTCCACTTTCAATTTTAGATTTTGGATTGAATAGGAAACCGGCAGTTAAGAATTCACGATTTATGAGCAGAAGAATTATGCTGCAGGTAGGTAGAATGCCATCTCCATAAACGTCGCTAGTTAATCTACCTACGCACCGAGTTGACGATTATACAGACGGGTCGTTTATTTCGAGAAAGCTCTTAAATCTCGACACTCTTTCACCGGTTCGTATATTTTAGCCTGCGGGTCGGCTGATATAATAACGTAATGAGACACAATATTTCCATAATGCTTGCCGAAGCACTCTGAAACGTACGAAATGAAATTATCTCGTGAGGGAATCTAACTTTTATCATACAGAGAGATACAGAAATGCCATTAATTTTTATGGTGCTACAAATAAAATAGCATATCAAGATGGAAAGCTTAGGATATTTTGAAATGTCAAATCTGTTGGTTTATAGTTTCGATTTCGTTCTACTACTAGCTAAGAGCGGTGTACATTGCGAACAGCACGTTATACCATACAGATTTTAAGCGATTGCATAGTTTTTATCGCGGGCTTTGAACTAGGACAAACAGTTTGAGCGTGTCGACCAAATCAAGAAATTCCGTAACGAAAATAAACGTAACACCGTCGTTCAGTAAGCGTTCAACATTTTAGAGGTTCACGAGTAGCTCTCTTTGGCGCAGTGGGCGAGCGGCCGCTTTCTTTACCGTATGGTGTATGATCTCACTCGCGAATCTCACTCGCGAAGTAGTGACAGTGCGCTTTTCTTGTTTGTTTGTTTTTCAATTATTTTTTTTGCATAATTTTTATTATGCAAAAAAAAATATTGCATAAATATTATAATTGCATAAGTTGATAAAAAATGCTATGCAATAGCTTTACCGCGGCAGTCCCCGAGTGCCGCTTAATTTTTTTCTGATTTGGCCTTTGGTTTTGGCGGAATATATAGAAATAAACTTTTGTTTCTCATTGTGTATCATGGACTTCCACAAAGTAACGCCTGCTTCTATACAAACAAGGAGCTCATACTATTGTGCTTTGTGCTCATAACAGTGGTGCAGTAGACGCCAACATGAAGCGTATGAAACAACTTCTGCTTGCACAAATGTAGACTGTACCACTTCCAACTCTAATAGAAGAACTTACTCTCTATTAATACTATCTTCTTCTTCTTCTTCTTGTCAACTGATAGACGTCCACAGCTGGACAAAGGGCTCTCGCATGGACTTCCACAGCTTTGGTATTGCGCTGCCTGAATCCAGTGGCGTTCGTTTGGTGTCGGTCCACTTAGTGGGGGGTTTGCCAACACTGCGCTTCCCGGTGCGGGGTCACCACTCCAGCACCTTGGGACCCCAACGATCACCAGCTCTTCGAATTATGTGCTAATACTATATCTACTAATACTTACTTCTTCTTTTTATAAAACTACTAATAATACAGAATACTGAAAGGAAAGATTTTCACAATTTTTTAGCAAAGGAACTCATTAAGTATCTCTTGGTAGGCGAGTGTTAAGTATTTGTCTTGCTGGCTATTATGATTACTTACCTTTTCGAACAAATACCTCTCCTCTATAAGATGCATATATTATAATAAATAATATTATGTATATCTTTTATTCTCCAAAACACAGATGGATTGTTTGTAACGTAATCGCTCATGATTTATTGTACTTTCCGTATGATCGATTCTGAACCTCTGTTATTTGATACGGTGACCCGATACCCCATACTGAGATACCGAGAGAACGAGAACTTTCTTTTGCAATCACCGTTTCAGACCATAAATTATGTAGGTAGGTACACGTACACAGTTGTGACCGATTAAAGTCTATAACTTAATAGATAATGACCACGACTTCGTCCGCGTGGATTAAGGTTTTTAATTCCCGCGAGATCTCTGTAATTTTCCGGGAGAAAAAGTGCCTATGTGTGGATCCTTGGTAAGAGCTATTTCCATTCCAAATTTCAGCCAAATCGGTTCATTCGTTGTGTAGTTATTAGAGTAATAAACATCCATTCAAACATCCATTCATACATCCTCACAAACTTTCGCATTTATAATATTAGTAAGAATTAGTAGGATAGGATACTCGTGGTGAGGTAATGTGAATAATTAGGTATACTAGCGGCACGCTATGATGGCCGGTTTGACGTTTGTCCGCTCATGAAGTTCCGTATTAATTGATAACGACTTTGAAGGAAATAATTGTATTACTTTATTGACGATAGTGATGTGCAGGATTCATAAATTTTATCGAATGTAGTTTTAGGTTTAGGACTCAAAATTTATTTATTAAATTGATTTCTAAAATGTATACAAGTGTAGAAAAATCAGTTTGCACCATTTAAGGGGTGAATGTACTTGTGAATATGAACAATTTTCACTATGTGGACAAACCTCTGAAATCGCAAAAAAATATCAGCTGTTTCATACAAAAGGTAAAATTTTTATTTTTATATGATATATACCACAACTCGGCATTTGGTTTTCTAAATTGAAAATTTTTAAAAATGGAATCTAATACGATCGTCACATAGGATCGCTGGCTAGCACAACTACTACCTCCGGCAAACTCGCGTCAATGCTCAATGCAAAACAAAGCAGTTTCGAATTGACGTTGCTTCGAAAAGTATAAACTGTCAGTGCAATGCGATTGTGATATAGTTTTGACCTGGCTTTGGATTTCAAATATTGATACTGCATTACTGTTGACCCTTGCTCGTTAATTTGGACTCTGTTCAAGCCCTTTGTTGTGGATTTCGTCGATATGACCGAACGTACGCAGAGAACTGTTCTAAATAGTCAGACACGTGAGTTCGTAATACGCCTTCGTAACTATTTCGATCGTGAAGCTCAAAATGGAGGGCCAATTTTACCTATAACGTCAGTGGTTGAACGCGTAGCTGATGCGCTTAATATTGGACAACGAACTGTTAGACGGATAACTAAAAAAAAATATGGCGAGACTGGCACAGAAGAAAATAAACTTCACACACCAAAAAAGAGAAAACGAGCAAAACCAGTCGTAGGCATCGATAGCTTTGATGCCGATGCTATCCGAAGACATGTTTACGGCTACTATTTACAGAAGGAGTATCCAACAAGAAAAAAGTTGGTGCATTCACTGAAGGAAGCTGGATTATTCTTCGGTGGGGAAAGTTCTTTAACGAAGATTTTGAAGACCATTGGATTTCGATACAAAAAATGTAACAAACGCAAAATATTGATGGAAAGATTTGATATAGCGATGGCAAGGTATACTTTTTTACGGCAAGTGAAAGAAATCAAAAATTGGCAAAATGTTGTGTTCTTGGATGAAACATGGCTTAATGCTAACCATACTGTAGGCCGTTCTTGGAACGATGACACAGCAGCATCTACTTCCAAAGTTCCTGTAGGAAAAGGATCGCGACTTATAATTTGTCACGCCGGAACCATCAACGGGTTTGTCGAAGGTTCTCTCATGGCTTTTGCGTCAAAAACCACTGGAGACTATCATGAAGACATGAATGGAGAAAAGTTTACTGAATGGTTTACCTCAATGTTGTGTAGCCTCCCTGAACCATCTATTATAATTATGGACAACGCCCCATACCACTCGATGCAAATTGACAAGCCACCTGCCCAATCCCAAAAGGAAGCTGATATCGTCGCATGGCTTCGTAAAAATGGCGTAGATGCAAACATGAATATGTTAAAAGCGGAATTAGTACGTCTTTTAAAAGAAAACAAACCAACCAAGATCCGATACGTCATTGACGAAATAGCATTAGAACATGGGCACAGAGTTATACGGTTACCGCCTTACCATTGTGAGTATAATGCGATTGAGTTGGTGTGGGCTCAAATTAAGGGATATGCTGCAAGACACAATACAGAACCCCCATTTACCACAAAAAAAATGCTAAAATTATTAGAAGAAGCTTGTGAACATGTGACTAAAGGAGACTGGGAAAAGGTTGTGAATAGAACTGTTAAATTAATAAGGGAAGATTATGAAAGAGATGTGAAAATAGATAATATTATAGAAAACGAACATATAATTATTAATGTAGGTGATGATAGCAGTGACGACAGTGAAAATAGTAGTATGGACGAATCTGATTAATTATGGCCTTTTGTGGCACCTTTTTTGGTATCTTTTGTATTCATATGTTTCTTATGTGCATATAAAGTATGTATATTCATTTTCATTCAAATATTCAGTTCGTTCAAATAAATTAAATAAACATATACATTTTTGTTTTATTAAACCTATTTAATCAGGTACAAAAACAAAACTTAATTGTTTTTTGTTCGAGAATAAATTGACATTCCACATCACTATTGTAATGTGTCAAACCGGCCATCATAGCGTGCCGCTAGTATAAGAATACCAGCTCACCTTGATGGCAAATATTATATTCACTGGTAAGTACACTAGCGGCACGCTATGATGGCCGGTTTGACGTTTGTACGCTCATGAAGTTCCGTATTAATTGATAACGACTTTGAAGGAAATAATTGTATTACTTTATTGACGATAGTGATGTGCAGAGATTCATAAATTTTATCGAATGTAGTTTTAGGTTTAGGACTCAAAATTTATTTATTAAATTGATTTCTAAAATGTATACAAGTGTAGAAAAATCAGTTTGCACCATTTAAGGGGTGAATGTACTTGTGAATATGAACAATTTTCACTATGTGGACAAACCTCTGAAATCGCAAAAAAATATCAGCTGTTTCATACAAAAGGTAAAATTTTTATTTTTATATGATATATACCACAACTCGGCATTTGGTTTTCTAAATTGAAAATTTTTAAAAATGGAATCTAATACGATCGTCACATAGGATCGCTGGCTAGCACAACTACTACCTCCGGCAAACTCGCGTCAATGCTCAATGCAAAACAAAGCAGTTTCGAATTGACGTTGCTTCGAAAAGTATAAACTGTCAGTGCAATGCGATTG
The DNA here is from genome assembly GCA_029955525.1 of Oeneis ivallda. NCBI lineage: Eukaryota > Metazoa > Arthropoda > Insecta > Lepidoptera > Nymphalidae > Oeneis > Oeneis ivallda. The sequence continues at coordinate 27,291,067 of JARPMR010000003.1, read as the reverse complement.
TGATATAGTTTTGACCTGGCTTTGGATTTCAAATATTGATACTGCATTACTGTTGACCCTTGCTCGTTAATTTGGACTCTGTTCAAGCCCTTTGTTGTGGATTTCGTCGATATGACCGAACGTACGCAGAGAACTGTAAACCTATTTAATCAGGTACAAAAACAAAACTTAATTGTTTTTTGTTCGAGAATAAATTGACATTCCACATCACTATTGTAATGTGTCAAACCGGCCATCATAGCGTGCCGCTAGTGTAGGTATAGTTAGTATGTACTACATATCTTAGACTTGCCTTTACACAAGTTTAAGAAAACAGTTAAAACTAATCTCATGAAAAAAGCGTATTATACAAGTGAAGACTATGGCACGTACGAGACGTGACCATAGGGCACCTCATAGCATATTTTAATTCCGCGATAAAAACCTTGTAATTTATTTCAACAAACTTATAATAATATTAGTTCAGCAACTTTTGCACGTACGTAATATCCAAGCACATCTCTCCCCACCTTTATTTATAAAATTAATTAGTATATAAGATCTTTTGTAAATACGTAATATATGCCACTACCATTAGACACTGCAGTCTGTGTTTCTTTATTCCTTCACCGATCTCTCTGCAAGAACACGCTGTTACACTGCAGCCGCGGTGTAACGCAACAGTGGTGACCCCGACCGTGAAAAAACCTCAACGTGATTCTGCTCTCCGACGTACGAAGCAGTGATCCTCAACCGAGTCATCCGACGCGTTCATCCGACGAGATCGTACCCAACGTGTCCAACCAACCAACGAGATCGGCCAACACATCAAGACATCCTCATCATTGTGAGTCATATTTTTTCGTCATCATGGCTCGTCAAACACCTGTCAAAGGTTTCGGCGCTGGCAACTCTACAGACGAACAACTCAACGGCAGCACAGACTTGGTGGCATCAATATCAATAGCAGAGAGGATTCCGCAGTTCTGGACGGATTCACCGCGTCTTTGGTTCTCTCAATTTGACGCTATTGTGGCTCCGCAGAAGCAAGGCGACGAATACAAGTTCAACGCGGTCGTATCAAAATTACCAAAGGACGTCATCCATCAAGTCAGCGACATTTTAATGAGTCCGCCTTCAGAGAACAAATACCACTGCATCCGGGAACGGCTCATCAGCTGTTATGAAGAAAGCGAACATCGGCGATTCCATAAGCTTTTGTCTGAGATGGACCTCGGAGATCAAAAGCCATCTCAACTATTAAGGAAAATGAAAGAAGCTGGCTGCGGCAAGATTAATGACGACACACTACATGATGAGACAACTTCCTCCATCCGTAACCTCCGTGTTAGCGATTTCCGAAAATTTGGCACTGGACAAGCTAAGCGAAATGGCTGATCGCATCTACGAGAACAGCCGCTGCAATACGAACATATCGTCTTCGGCATCAGCTGACATTAATTTAATCACCCAACTGACGTCACAAATTGCAACGATGCAATTAGAGATTGCAGCGCTACGCAATGACCGCTCGCGAACAATGCACCGGCGCAGCAGTTTTAGTCAACCTCGGTACAATAGACCTAGGTCAAGTTCATGCCTGCATTCACGATCGGAACAACGAAGCAATTTTTGTTACTATCATAAAAACTTTAGAGGCAAAGCTCGAAAGTGTGAAAAACCCTGTTCTTGGGTAAACAAACATTCGGAAAACTAGATTCAGCACAGCGTGCGGCGAGACTCTGTGCTATTCTTCCCTCAAATCGCCTAACGATTACCGACTCTAACAGTGGTTATCGATTCCTCGTGGATACTGGGGCGAACATTTCAGTCATTTTAAAGCCATCACAGAGCTCAAAAAAGGCAAGCGAGTTGAAATTATTTGCCGCCAACGGAACCATTATCAATACGTATGGAGAAAAACCCTAACCTTAAATTTGGGGTTACGCCGCCCATTCATCTGGACCTTCGTTATTGCCGACGTCAAGATGCCTATATTAGGAGCTGATTTCCTAGACCACTACCGACTTTTGGTAGACATACACGGGAAAACTTTAATCGACAAAACGACTGAAATCAAGAAACCAATGAATTCTATACGAGTGAATATTCCGTCCGTCCGCTCCATCGACTACAACTTATCCGCTCCTCTCAAACAATTACTAGAAAAATACGAAAGTATTACAAGGCCAACTTCAATGAAAGGACCTACGCAACACAATGTTCAACATCACATCATCACGGAAGGATTTCCAGTATGCGCCAAAGCTCGCCCACTTCCTCCTGACAAGTACAAAATCGCCAAAAAAGAATTTCAAGAGATGATGGAGATGGGAATTTGCAGACCATCCAGTAGCCCATGGGCCAGTCCATTGCACATGGTAAAAAAGAAGAATGGCGAATGGAGACCTTGCGGTGACTACCGCGCCCTTAACAAGATTACTGTTCCAGACAGATACCCGTTGCCAAGGTTACTGGATTTTACATATATCGCAAACGGAAAAAACATATTCAGCAAAATCGACATTAGGAAGGCTTATCATTCTATACCAGTAGCGGAACCCGAGAAAACCGCGATCGTTTTACCGATCGGTTTATACGAATTTTTAAAAATGCCTTTCGGGTAACGTAATTCAGGACAGACCTTCCAGAGATTCATGGATTCAATATTCCGAGATTTGGACTACGTTTTCATTTTTGTCGACGACATATTAATCGCAAGCAAGTCCGAGGAACAACACTACAAACATCTGGAAACAGTTTTCAAGAGACTGCAACAAAATGGTATTACAATCAACATGAACAAATGCGAGTTTGCCAAACAAGAACTAGATTTTCTTGGTTATCATATAACGAGCCAAGGAATGAAACCAACACAAGAAAAAATTCAAGCAATCATCGATTATCCCAAACCCAAAACTGTGAAGGAACTTCGTCGTTTCCTGGGCATGGTCAACTTTTACAGACATGCAATCAAGCAATCCGCCAATCATCAAGCTCCACTCAACATATTTTTAATAAATTCAAGAAAAAACGACAATACGCTGATTAAGTGGAACGCAGAGGCCGAGCGTGCTTTTCAACAATGCAAGCAAGATTTACGTGACATTGCAACGTTAGCATTTCCTGATGAAAACGCACCGATCGCAGTAATGGCCGACGCTAGTTTAAAATGCGTTGGCGCAGTTTTACAACAAAAGGTCAAGCAAAAATGGATACCTATTGCATATTTTTCAAAATCCTTATCGGATACGCAAGTCAAGTATTCAACTTATGATCGAGAGCTACTCGGAATTTATATGGCGGTAAAACATTTCCGGCGATTGATAGAAGGTCGCATTTTTACGATTTACACCGACCACAAACCATTGGTGCACGCCTTCGACAAGAAGCCGTCACTAGATGACACTCCGAGGAGAATAAGATATTTGGATTATATATCACAATTTAGCACCGATATACAGCACGTAAGCGGGAATCACAACGTTGTGGCTGACGCCTTATCTCGAGTTGTGGAAACTATTACGTTACCCACCGTTATCGATTATTCTGAGCTAGAAAAATACCAAGAGGGTGACATCGAGCTACAGCAACTCAAACAAAATAGGTCAATATACATGACGCGAGTAGCAGTACCCAATACAAATAGCAAGATTTATTGCGACATTTCTACTGGAATTACGCGACCATACATTCCGAAGCAACTTAGAAGAACTATTTTTGACAGCTATCACAACTTCAGCCATCCGGGCAAAAATACGACAAGGAAATTAATCGGAAGAAATTACATTTGGCCTAGCATGAACACAGAAATAAATCAGTGGTGCGATTCGTGCTTACCATGCCAACTATCAAAAGTGCATAGGCACACAGTATCGCCACTCGGGAAATTTATGCCTGCACAGCGTTTTTCGCACATACATATTGACATCGTCGGACCATTATCTACATCACAAAACAAAAGGTATTTAGTAACGATGATCGATCGATGCACGTCATGGCCAGAAGCTTTTCCTGTATCTGATATTACAGCCACCACTGTAGCCAGACTGGTGTATGAAGGATGGATTTGCAGGTACGGGACCCCTATCCATTTAACGTCAGATTTGGGGCTTCAAATGGAGAGTGAGATACTCAAAAGTCTCGCGAAATTAATGGGAATTGAGAAGATCCGGACCACACCTTACCACCCACAATCAAACGCGAAAGTTGAAAGATTGCACAGGACAATTAAAACAGCATTAAGGCCTAAGGGCTCGTGCAAACACAGCGAATTGGACCAAAGAATTGCCATCAGTTCTATTAGGCATACGTTCCAGTTATCGACAAGATACTGGCTATAGCGCCGCAGAACTCGTTTATGGCACAGCTATTCGGTTACCGGCAAGTTTTTTCGGCGACAAGACAGAGACCACATACCCCGAATTCGTTCAAGATATCAAAGAAAACATAAGTCGAGCCACGAACATTCCGCAGAGAGAGAGTTCAAATCGAAACGTTTTCGTCCACCCGCGCCTGTCAGACTGTACGCACGTATTCCTGAGGTGCGATAGACTACGTCCATCCTTAACTCCTCCGTACGAGGGACCTTTCCGAGTAATCAGACGAAACGATAAAGTCTTCACCATTGAACGAGACGGCAAAGAATATAACGTATCAATAGACCGGATCAAGCCAGCATTTCTGATGAACGAAGAGATCGACGAGCGTAACAGCAGCAACCAACGCGACATAGCAACAGATCATAGAGAGATTCAACAGCAGAAGGTCACGCGTTCAGGACGCATATCTCGTCCTACAGTTCGTTTTCAACAATGTTAATTAGTAGTAGTTTTTCTTCCCTTTTGATGTATACGTCATTTTTCCCTAAAGGGGGGAATATCTATGGCACGTACGAGACGTGACCATAGGGCACCTCATAGCATATTTTAATTCCGCGATAAAAACCTTGTAATTTATTTCAACAAACTTATAATAATATTAGTTCAGCAACTTTTGCACGTACGTAATATCCAAGCACATCTCTCCCCACCTTTATTTATAAAATTAATTAGTATATAAGATCTTTTGTAAATACGTAATATATGCCACTACCATTAGACACTGCAGTCTGTGTTTCTTTATTCCTTCACCGATCTCTCTGCAAGAACACGCTGTTACACTGCAGCCGCGGTGTAACGCAACAAAGACTATATATAGCGATTCACGAGACAGTAGGTAATGATTAACCTGTAAATCCTCCTTTTCCTCATTGTGGAAACACTGCATACATAGCATAATATCTATTATATTGTAAACTTGTTTTGAAAAGAGCAACTGCTGAGTTTCTTGCTGGTTCTTCTCGGCAGGAACGGCATTCCAAACCAGTGGTAGACTCATCGACGATTCAAAAGCACTTGTAAAAAAGTTTATTTGAATAAAAAACATTTCTATTCTATTCTAAGTACGCAATCTCTAAACTTAAGTAAATTGATAGCTGTGGTATTGTCTAAAAATGATTGGAAAAGTGTGGCGATACAATCATCTCTGATTGGCTGGACTCTTCCGCTATCGATCAAAATGCATTGATTCAGCAGGAACGAAATAAATTCAGTCAATCACAAGTTAATTGCGATCGTCACATTAGTGCAACCATTGTCAATTCCCCATTAGGAAAGGTAAATGCACGAAATGAAGCGCTTAGTGCGATCCCGAAATAAGCACTTTGCTGCCTCGTTCCTAATGCGCACCGCTCCGGCTTCTGTTTTTCCAACTGACTATAACTTGGGTACCTTTATATCCAGAGTGAATAGACATCTTCTAGGCAAGCGCGCTCCATCTTAGGCTGCATCTTCACTTACCATCAGGTGAGATTGCAGTCAAGCGCTAGTCTATATTATATAATTTAAAAAAAATTAGGTCCTGTCCATTTAGTTTAGGGATTGTGAACAACAGAAGTATACCAACATTGCCTGCACTAATATGAACTGTTTTTGGAGTTTATTGGAGTTTTTGGAGTTTATTGGAGTTTACTCCTTAAGAATCGATTTTCATATATAAGGCGCCCGGTATGAGAAAAATTCGAGGAGTAAAATCTACTTATGAATGACCTCGTTACGTTTTTCACAACGATGCAAATTTCTACCCTAACTTTGAGTAAATAAGGTTGGTTTTCGCTTGACTACTTATGAATGACCTCGTTACGTTTTTCACAACGATGCAAATGTCTACCCTAACGTTGAGTAAATAAGGTTGGTTTTCGCTTGAGTCCGAATGCGGAAGAGCTTTCCGATTGAAGCCGAGCGCGTACCGATCGGGTCCGAGCGGCGCCGAGACGCAGCGAGCGCCGCGAATGCATTACGACGTTGTAAGGAGTAAACTCCAGTCGTGCGTCGAAGCTGACACACACACTTTTTTTCTTTCTTACGTCCGCGTCACCCAGACATGTATCACACCACGCCTCGCGGGCGTATACGGTCTGACAACCAACAATCCCAAGGGCCTGACGTCAGCCTAAGCCGAGGTCCAAGCCTTACAGTAGACGCCCTAAAGGTAGACGTTACCCCCGATTTCTTTCTAGGGCTCGAACTCATTTAATTCTAGCATTCTGCGCTCACCCAACCCTTCCGGTGGATCCAATAGGACCCGTGCAGTATACAGAACCCAAAAAAAAAAAACTTTACAGTGCGAAGCAGTTTTGTAGTCCAATCATTTCCATAAGCGTTCATCTGAAACGATGGGATTTCGCAACGGAATTTCAGAGTTCAATTTAAATTAAAACTGAAAGCTCTTTTGAAATAAAAAGATAATAAGAAATGTTTTATTTAAATTAAACCTGGAAATACCATGTCGCTTATTTGCTGCAACGATGTTCGAATCTCGAAAATAACCTAGTGATTTCAATTTTCTACTCATCATCATCATCATTAAGACTGCGCCGAGCATAAGACGCGGGCGCTGTTTAGGTATTTCGCTAGACGTGTGCGTCAAGTCGTGAACGCACGCACACAACAGCGAGATTGCCTAGCTTAACCGGCCGACTGTACGCAAAAGAACGTAACTCATATTTTTTAAAATTGGTGGTTATCATGTAAACACAATAATTGTTAAGGCTAGGCATTTGTGCGCGAGGCGAGATTTTAGGAGGTGAGGTGTGGGCTGCCACCCGCTGAATTGAACTGATTGGCTAAATTTTAAAAAGTGACTGCCATATTGAAATTCTTTGTTATTGGACAGATTTCGTTCAAAATCGATATTTAGGCTTCCCTGGGGTCAAGAAAAGGAAATGGTTGCCAAAATTTTAAAAAGTGACCGCCATATTGAAATTCTTTGTTATTGGACCGATTTCGTTCAAATTCGATATTTAGGCTTCCCTTGGGTCAAGAAAGAGGAAATGGTTGCCAAAATTTTAAAAGGTCACCGCCATATTGAAATTCTTCGTTATTGGACCGCTTTCTTTCAAATTCGATATTTAGGCTTCCCTTGGGTCAAGAAAGAGGAAATAGATGCTAAAATTTTAAAAGTGACCACCATATTGAAATTCTTTGTTATTGGACTGATTTCGTTCAAATTCGATATTTAGGCTTCCCTGGGGTCAAGAAAAGGAAATGGTTGCCAAAATTTTAAAAAGTGATCGCCATATTGAAATTCTTTGTTACTGGACCGATTTCGTTCAAATTCGATATTTAGGCTTCCCTTGGGTCAAGAAAGAGGAAATAGATGCCAAAATTTTAAAAAGTCACCGCCATACTGAAATTCTTTGTTATTGGACCGATTTCGTTCAAAATCGATATTTAGGCTTCCCTGGGGTCAAGAAAAGGAAATGGTTGCCAAAATTTTAAAAGGTCGCCGCCATATTGAAATTCTTCGTTATTGGACCGATTTCGTTCAAATTCGATATTTAGGCTTCCCTTGGGTCAAGAAAGAGGAAATAAATGGCAAAATTTTAAAAAGTGACTGCCATATTGAAATTCTTTGTTATTGGACCGATTTCATTCAAAATCAATATTTAGGCTTCCCTTGGGTAAAAAAAAGAGGAAATAGATGCCACAATTTAAAAAGTAACCTCCATATTGAAATTCTTTGTTATTGGACCGATTTCGTTCAAAATCGATATTTAGACTTCCCTTAGGTCAAGAAAGAGGAAATAGATGCCAAAATTTAAAAAGTGACCGCCATATTGAAATTCTTTGTTATTGGGCCGATTTCGTTCAAAATCAATATTTGGGCTTCCCTTGAGTAAAAAAAGAGGAAATGGTTGCCAAAATTTAAAAAAAGTCAGCGCCATATTGAAATTCTTTGTTATTGGACAGATTTCGTTCAAATTCGATATTTAGGCTTCCCTTGGGTCAAGAAAGAGGAAATAGATGCTAAAATTTTAAAAGTGACCGCCATATTGAAATTCTTTGTTATTGGACCGATTTCGTTCAAATTCGATATTTAGGCTTCCCTTGGGTCAAGAAAGAGGAAATAAATGGCAAAATTTTAAAAAGTGACTGCCATATTGAAATTCTTTGTTATTGGACCGATTTCTTTCAAAATCAATATTTAGGCTTCCCTTGAGTAAATAAAAATTCTTTTCAAAAACCGACTTCTAACGCCACTACAAAGTATAAAAATAATTTTAATTTGTCCACGTTTGTTGAAGTCGGGCGGGCCTAAATTCAAACTATGAAACCGATGCGCGACGCTACACAATATGGGAGACTCGTTTGTAGAAGTTAAGCGAGCATCGCGAGTCGGTTTCATAGTTTGTATTTTAGGCCCGCCCGACTTCAACAAACGTGGACAAACTAAAATTATTTTTATACTTTGTAGTGGCGTTAGAAGTCGGTTTTTTGAAAAGAATTTTTATTTTAAGCTTTTAAGTGTAGTATCCTATGATTGAGGAGCTAGGACCTGGAGCTCCATGATGTAGTCCATACTTGTTACCTACAATAATAATTCGTAATCGACATTTCCTAAATCTCTTTATTTTAGGTGAGTAATATCCCTGCAGCATCAGGCTTAAGGAGTTGAAGGTCAACATTTTTATGGGACCATTTCGCAAACATCCTCTGTCGATAAAAAAAAAATCACGCGGATCGGTCCAGTAATCCCGGAGAAATCGGTGGACATACATAGAAAAAAAAACCGGCCGAATTGAGAACCTCCTCCTTTTTGGAAGTCGGTTAAAAAAGAGGAAATAGATGCCAAAATTTAAAAAAGTGACCTCCATATCGAAATTCCTTGTTATTGGACCGATTTTGTTCAAAATCGATATTTAGATTTCCTTTAGGTCAAGAAAGAGGAAATAGATGCCAAAATTTTAAAAAGTGACCGCCATATTGAAATTCTTTGTTATTGGACCTATTTCGTTCAAAATCAATATTTAGGCTTCTCTTGGGTAAAAAAAGAGGAAATAGATGCCAAAATTTTAAAAGTGATCGCCATATTGAAATTCTTTGTTATTGGTCCGATTTCGTTCAAAATTGATATTTGGGCTTCGCTGGGGTCAAGAAAGAGAAAATGGATGCCAAAATTTTAAAAAGTCACCACCATATCGATTTTGAACGAAATCGGTCCAATAACAAAGAATTTCAATATGGCGGTCACTTTTTAAAATTTTGCCAATGAGTTCCTCTTACTTGACCCCAGAGAAGCCTAAATATCAATTTTGAACGAAATCGGTTCAATAACAAAGGATTTCGATATGGCGGGGACTTTTTAAAATTTTGACAACCATTTCCTCTTTCTTGACCCTAGGGCACCTTAGATATCGATTTTGAACGTAATCGGTCCAATAATATAGAATTTCAATATGGCCGGCACTTTTTACAATTTTGGCAACCATTTCCTCTTCCTTGACCCCAGGGAAGCCTAAAAATCGATTTTGAACGAAATCGGTCCAATAACAAAGAACTCCAATATGGCGGTGACTTTTTAAATTTTGACATCGATTTCCTCTGTCTTGACCCCAGAGAAGCCTAAATATCGATTTTGAACGAAATCAGTCCATTAACAAAAAAATTCAATATGGCGGGGACAAGTAGGAAATGAGCTTCATCTTCTTCAAACGCCTAAGCAGATTTTCGTAAATCATAGCTAAGATCCATCTCGATCACGTCTTTCAAATATATAAAAACAGCATCAAAATCGGTGTATTCGTTAGGGAGCTGCGAGGGAACAGACAGATATACGGACACTAGCGTATTATTATTCACTATAGGGCGAATATGTAGTTATTGTGACATATCTGTAATAGTTAGATTTATGGTATTGCCGACTTTTTTTATAGATATTGATGTCCTCTATAAAACTTGTAGTACAATACTTTGCTCTATTGTCAATAGATTCCACAACATACGCGATATAAGAATTTTTGTGTTTTTTTCACAAAAAATACTTACATCGTTTTGTCGATAGACGTACACGAGATTACGATCGAGACGCGATCGGTGGGTTGTTCAGCAAAGTGACGTGGACTCACTCTGAACACTCGTGGACGACTGAATCACAGAGCACGAACGACGCGTATTAAAACCGGCGCGTGGCCGCCATACAAAAATGTATGGCAGATTTGAAGTGCTTTTTGATAAATATGTATCTTAATGGTCATACAGTAATTTAAATATTTGAGACGGATTTATTATAATATAAATATTCATGCTTTGTTTGAACTGAAAATTACGTTAGATTTCTATTGTTATAATATAAATAATCGCTTAACGCCAGCATACGTTTTTGCAGTTTTCATCCAACTTTATGTAATTTTGTAGGCTAAAATATTAATCATTTTAAGTTTTTTCCACGGTGTAATTGTTAACGCATTCTTCGTTATGGTTAAGGTATATATTATAGATGTATTGAACAAATGCTGTTGATTTTATCAACTTAACTGTGACTGCCTGTTTGGCACATTTCGCTCGGCACAGTCTTAACAACCCATCAACGGCTCACTACTGAGCGCATGTCTCCTTTCAGAGAAGGCTTATAGGCCATAGTCCACCACGCTGGCCCAATGCGAATTGGCGGAATTCACACATCTTCGAGAACATTATGAAGAACTCTCAGATGTGCAGGTTTCCTCACGATGTTTTCCTTCACCGTTGAAGCAAGTGATATTTAATTGCTTAAACGCACTTGACTCCGAAAAGTCAGAGGTGCGTACCCGGGATCGAACCTGCGACCCCCGAATAGGAGACCACAGTCCTAACCACTAGGCTATCACTGCTTCATTTTCTACTAGTAATACCTAATGTATAAAAAAAAATCCCCATTTCATTTCTATAAAAACTATATTAGTTGAAGGGTAAGGCTTCCCTAATTCCCTTCTTTTACCTTTACTCGATTATGCTGACTGCTTTTACCCTGACTTGGTGGAAGATCAACTTAACAAGCTGAAACGGTTAAAAAACCTCTGCATCCGGTTCATCTTTGGCCTGCGCAAGTTCGATTATATATCTTGCTACTGTGCCCAGCTTGAATGGCTTCCGTTTATGCAGCTTCGTGACACGCTCATCCTGCACCTTAATCCTGCACGCCTGAGAGTTCTTCATAAAGGTCAAAGGTGTGTGAAGTCTGCCTATTTGCATTAGGCCAGCATGACCTGTAATCCTTATATATATAGATAGGAGACCTGCGCTTTTTAGTGAGCCGTTGATGGGTTGCTGATGATAATGCACCGGCGGGAATGAGGCTGCTTTCTGTCTGCCCGTCTTAACATAAATTGAATTGTAGTACCTACGCTTTTTTGGAACCTCACCTCATTGTGGAAATATTATATTCTATTCTATTCTAACAAAGTTGCATGGGTTAAATCGGAATGACATCCGGCTGCCCACAAGATAGTATAAAAACTTATTACAATGTAATAGCTGTGTAATAATATTGTAAAATTATTATTTTGAAAAGAGCAACTGCTGCGTTTCCTGCCGGCTCTTCTCAGCAGAAACCGACCCGGTGGTAGAATCATGACGTGTCATAAGAGCCACAGGTATATATGAAATAAATAATTTTGAATGTTGAATGATACACTCTTTAACTAAGCATAAATAGACCTACAGACGAGACTTTAACCATCGACCTTTGTGATGTCGGAACCATTGAGGCTTCTATTTTAACTTTATAGCTTAACTCCAAAGTTATGCGACAGGTATTCCTATAAAGTAGGTAATTCTTCCGCGGCCCCAGTGTAGGTATACTCGTTCGTAACTCGAGGTAAGGCAAGTAACGGTAAGCGCACAAGACGTGAAGTTCACAGGGCATTCGTCGTGAGCAATTTGTGTCTGCTGCGAGTAAATTACACGACTCACGGTGAATTTCCCCTTTGCGGAGTTTAGCAGATGAATTATTGGGTAATATTTTCACTGGTTAAGGTTAACATTAAATGGGACGAAATAATCTATTAGTTACTAGCTGTTAAATATTTGAAGTGGGGATTCCTATACAAAATTACCAATTTAGACATTATCAGTTTCCCAATTTTTTTTTGTTTGAAACCACCATTTATTAAGGCAGGAAAAAAACAAAAAAAAATATTCACATTGGTTAAGCTGTTTTTGAGTTTTAGCCAGACTAACGAACAGAAATTGATTTATCTATACTTCTATACTAATATTATAAAGAGGAAAATTTTTTTTGTTTGTTTGTTTGTTTGTTTGTACCGAATAGGCTCTGTAACTACTGGACCGATTTTAACAATTTTTTCACCAATAGAAAGCTAAGTTATCAGGAAGAAACAATAGGCTATAATTTTTTTTTTAAATTAGAAATCCTTAAGAAAATTGCAATAATATAACCCAAAGTAGCAAAATTTTGCCTGTAAAATGCATTATTTGGCGTGTGCTGGGAAAAAACTATTGATGATACAGAAAAATGATGTACTACATGATTAAAGTACTAATTATTTTCTACAAAAAAGTCCTGGAGGGAATATACCTAACTATCATATTATTTAAATCACAATAGTAGATTTGTGTTCTAAAATTTAATTAGATCGCCACCGGTAGAAACAAACATTGGTTACATTCGTATCGTAGTGTTAATTCTTCCTTACTAATATTATAAATGCGAAAGTGTGTTTGTTTGTTGGTTTGTCCTTCAATCACGCTGCAACAAAGCTACGGATAGACGTGATTTTTTGCACGGGTATAGTCGAGAACCTAGAGGGTGACATAGACTACATTTAATTCCGGAAAATCAAAGAGCTCCCGGGGGATTTTAGAAACTAAATCCACGCGGACGAAGTCGTGTGCATCAGCTAGTCTATATCTATACTTATAATAAAACTGTAACTGGACGATTTCTGTACATTTAATCTATTTTTAAAATTTTAACCGGGGGATGCTTATTATCAATACTGATCCCAAAACAGATTTTTATTTATTTTTTGTCTGTCTGTCTGTCCGGGCATCACGCAAAAACTACTGAACGGAATTGTATGAAATTTGGTATAGTAGTAGGTGATACTCCGGGTCAACATATAGGATAGTTTTTATCCTGATAAACAATAAGGTTCCTCCAGGATAGGGGATGAAAATAATTATCGGTTTTACTTCATAATTCCGTCAAATTTGAACCGATTTTAATCATTCTTTTTTATTTAAAAGTGTCTAAAAGTCTTTTTTATTTATATAATATCAGGCATAGTATGTCTAATTTTGATGAAGATCTGATAAATATCATAGGAGATAGAGGACATAATGCTTCACGGGTAGCAGCAAAAGTCAATCACATAAAGGACAACGATCGAATACAGGCATTCCATATTTATATGAAGGTTTTAGCCATAGACATAGACTTCATCATTAATCTCCAGGCCCTAGATGATTATACCATTGTGTTTGTTTTGTAGCCTACCCGTGCGAAGCCGGGGCGGGTCCACTAGTGTTTTAATATTCCTGCTCTTTCGGGAACACGGCGTCTTTGTGTAACGGCCGCGGTGGCCTTGGCGGTCACACGATACGTCGCATTTCACGGCGATGACGTAGGCCACACCGCAGACTAGGTCTAGGCGCAAAGTAATAATAGGTAGGTATGGGACCTTTTGTTAAAAATAAAAATCTTAGCTGGCTATTTTCAACTTTGTATGACTGGCTTTTGTGATTTTTAACCGACTTCAAAAAAGGGAGGAGGTTCTTAATTCGTCGGAATCTCTTTTTTTTTAATGTAAGTATGTATCACCGATTACTCGAAAACGCCATTGCACTGATTTGGAAAATTCTTTTTTTGTTTGTAAGGGTATACACTATACCTGCTTCCCAGGTGGTCGCATTTACATTTTATAGAAATCGGTCGAGCGGTTTTTAAATAAATGATCAACAATAAATACCATACGTTGTAGTGGCGCGGGCGTTTGAAGTCGGTTTTAAAGAATATTTTTTTTTATGAAAAAAGTTTAAAAACTGTAACGCGACTACGGGAAATTGGATGTAACATGCGTCATATTGATTTCATCATCATCATTATTAGCAACCCATCAACGGCTCACTACTGAGCGCAGGTCTCCTCTCAGAGAAGGGTTACAGGCCATAGTCCACCACGCTGGCCCAATGCGAATTGGCGGACTTCACACACCTTCAAGAACATTATATGAAGAACTCTCAGGTGTACAGGTTTCTTCACGATGTTTTCCTTCACCCTTGAAGCAAGTGATATTTAATTGCTAAAACGCACTTGACTCCGAAAAGTCAGAGGTGCGTACCCGGGATCGAACCTGCAACCCGCCGAATAGGAGACCACAGTCCTAACCACTAGGCTATCACTGCTTCATATTGATTTAGTTCGTTTAAAATGTAGCCTATGTCACCCGCACCATAATAACGAAACGATTGACACCTCTTTAATTCATAAAAATCGGCCAGTAGTTTAGGCGCTAAGGTGGAACATATGTAAATAGACACATACAATACATACATACAAACATACATACACTAAATTATATTTAAAACCTTTGGCTTTACCGTAATCGGGTAAACTTTAAAAATCCCGCGAAACCTTTGGATTTTCGGGATAAATAGGCATAGGCATGTCAATCGCCGGCTCCTTAACTATACCCATCTAAAAATCACGTTGATCCATAGCTTTGAGGCATTGTGATTGAAAAACAAACCAACAAAAAACCAAAAGTAAAAATCGGCCAAGTGCGAGTCGGGCCTCGCTCTTTTAGGGTTCCGTTAAAAAAAATTAAATTAAAATATTTTCATGTACCTATGGAAATATTTTAATTTAATCTTTTAATTTAATTTAATTTTTATTATTTGTTGTTATAGCGGCAATAGAAATACATAATATGTGAAAATTTCATCTGTCTATCTATTACGGTTTACGAGATACAGCCCGCTGACAGACGGACGGACGGACGGACGGACGGACGGACGGACAGCGTAGGCTTAGTAATAGGGTCCCGTTGGTACCCTTTGGGTACGGAACCCTAACAAACACAATTTCTCTTCTTTAATATTAAGTAAGTATTATACTATTACTATACATTTACGATATATATTATTTTCAATAAATGGTAAATCAAACACAGCCCTGAGTGAATAGTACCTACTAGAGTGGCTCGGGTGTAATGTAATGCAAATAAAGTTAGTAACCGAATGGTACGAGTAAGTAGCGGCTACGCTTATCCGAGCTTAATTGGAACACCTAACATCTGACCCCGCTCACGATGGCTAAGTTTATTCCTACAGTTATTTAGAGATCACCTCGGGTTATAAACTCAAATAATTGCCACTTGGCAGCCCTGGTGCGAAGTACAGTGCAACACAAAACTCATTTGCAATGGAGTTATTTATTTGCTTTGGTAGGTGTTCCTAGAAAAAGCTGATACCTAAATAAAATAAAATAATTTGCAATATGAAATAGAGAAACGTGGTTCCTAGACTAGGCATAGATAGTAAAAACGACACGTTGACATCAGTTAACTAAGAATCGTTTCTTAGTTAACTGATGTCAAGCGGTTCGTACCGCTATCTCCATAGAATTTCGTTTCTTAAACTAGCGGCACGCTATGATGGCCGGTTTGACACATTACAATAGTGATGTGGAATGTCAATTTATTCTCGAACAAAAAACAATTAAGTTTTGTTTTTGTACCTGATTAAATAGGTTTAATAAAACAAAAATGTATATGTTTATTTAATTTATTTGAACGAACTGAATATTTGAATGAAAATGAATATACATACTTTATATGCACACAAGAAACATATGAATACAAAAGATACCAAAAAAGGTGCCACAAAAGGCCATAATTAATCAGATTCGTCCATACTACTATTTTCACTGTCGTCACTGCTATCATCACCTACATTAATAATTATATGTTCGTTTTCTATAATATTATCTATTTTCACATCTCTTTCATAATCTTCCCTTATTAATTTAACAGTTCTATTCACAACCTTTTCCCAGTCTCCTTTAGTCACATGTTCACAAGCTTCTTCTAATAATTTTAGCATTTTTTTTGTGGTAAATGGGGGTTCTGTATTGTGTCTTGCAGCATATCCCTTAATTTGAGCCCACACCAACTCAATCGCATTATACTCACAATGGTAAGGCGGTAACCGTATAACTCTGTGCCCATGTTCTAATGCTATTTCGTCAATGACGTATCGGATCTTGGTTGGTTTGTTTTCTTTTAAAAGACGTACTAATTCCGCTTTTAACATATTCATGTTTGCATCTACGCCATTTTTACGAAGCCATGCGACGATATCAGCTTTCTTTTGGGATTGGGCAGGTGGCTTGTCAATTTGCATCGAGTGGTATGGGGCGTTGTCCATAATTATAATAGATGGTTCAGGGAGGCTACACAACATTGAGGTAAACCATTCAGTAAACTTTTCTCCATTCATGTCTTCATGATAGTCTCCAGTGGTTTTTGACGCAAAAGCCATGAGAGAACCTTCGACAAACCCGTTGATGGTTCCGGCGTGACAAATTATAAGTCGCGATCCTTTTCCTACAGGAACTTTGGAAGTAGATGCTGCTGTGTCATCGTTCCAAGAACGGCCTACAGTATGGTTAGCATTAAGCCATGTTTCATCCAAGAACACAACATTTTGCCAATTTTTGATTTCTTTCACTTGCCGTAAAAAAGTATACCTTGCCATCGCTATATCAAATCTTTCCATCAATATTTTGCGTTTGTTACATTTTTTGTATCGAAATCCAATGGTCTTCAAAATCTTCGTTAAAGAACTTTCCCCACCGAAGAATAATCCAGCTTCCTTCAGTGAATGCACCAACTTTTTTCTTGTTGGATACTCCTTCTGTAAATAGTAGCCGTAAACATGTCTTCGGATAGCATCGGCATCAAAGCTATCGATGCCTACGACTGGTTTTGCTCGTTTTCTCTTTTTTGGTGTGTGAAGTTTATTTTCTTCTGTGCCAGTCTCGCCATATTTTTTTTTAGTTATCCGTCTAACAGTTCGTTGTCCAATATTAAGCGCATCAGCTACGCGTTCAACCACTGACGTTATAGGTAAAATTGGCCCTCCATTTTGAGCTTCACGATCGAAATAGTTACGAAGGCGTATTACGAACTCACGTGTCTGACTATTTAGAACAGTTCTCTGCGTACGTTCGGTCATATCGACGAAATCCACAACAAAGGGCTTGAACAGAGTTCAAATTAACGAGCAAGGGTCAACAGTAATGCAGTATCAATATTTGAAATCCAAAGCCAGGTCAAAACTATATCACAATCGCATTGCACTGACAGTTTATACTTTTCGAAGCAACGTCAATTCGAAACTGCTTTGTTTTGCATTGAGCATTGACGCGAGTTTGCCGGAGGTAGTAGTTGTGCTAGCCAGCGATCCTATGTGACGATCGTATTAGATTCCATTTTTAAAAATTTTCAATTTAGAAAACCAAATGCCGAGTTGTGGTATATATCATATAAAAATAAAAATTTTACCTTTTGTATGAAACAGCTGATATTTTTTTGCGATTTCAGAGGTTTGTCCACATAGTGAAAATTGTTCATATTCACAAGTACATTCACCCCTTAAATGGTGCAAACTGATTTTTCTACACTTGTATACATTTTAGAAATCAATTTAATAAATAAATTTTGAGTCCTAAACCTAAAACTACATTCGATAAAATTTATGAATCTCTGCACATCACTATCGTCAATAAAGTAATACAATTATTTCCTTCAAAGTCGTTATCAATTAATACGGAACTTCATGAGCGGACAAACGTCAAACCGGCCATCATAGCGTGCCGCTAGTTTAGTTGTGCTAACTACTAAATGATCATTATTTGACATGTCATACAATGCCTGCCTAAAAAAATAAGAAAACGAGTGTGCTTTACACCATACGACTGAAGTAAAACTTACGAAACGCAACTGGCTATGAGAGAAAAAGAGAAAGAAAATGTGTGCACGCAATTCTCGCTCTTGCCCCTACAGTAATATACGAAACGTAACTCTTTCTGTCTTCACTAACTTATAATATCGTCCTCTCAAATTCCGTTCGCCTCGCCTAGTATCAGCAGTATTACTACTTTTAATGTTGGTGGTAGGCTCTCTGGTCATGTTATTCATTTTTACAGTCAATACCTTACCTAACTTAACACTAGCGAAAAAATCTTCACCCCTAAAAAAATTCAAGCTTTTCTTACTACCTGTACTGATTCTAGGAATTATAGTTCACGCAGAGTATTTAATAGTTATTCCATATACTGACTGTAAACCTGCACTGATCTGTGGGCGCGTTCAGACGAAATAGATATCTATCGCGGGAGACAACTACTTTCTCCTTGTCTATGCAGATAAATATAGATATAAAGATAAATAAAATGTAGACTACATAATTATTTGTTTCAAGTTTGTTTTATTTTATGAAGATACTAGCTGATGCCCGCGACTTCGTCCAAGTCGATTTAGTTTTTAAAATCCTTCCCTCGGGAACTCTTTTTTTCCGTTATAAAAAGCAGCATAATTTGCCACTCTCCAGGTCCTCAACTATACCCATGCAAAAAATCATGTCGATCCGAAGCTCTCTTGCGGCGTAGGTAGGTATATATGTATTTTTTTTAGTTTTACTTTTTTAACCTTTTTTCACCGTTTAAACCTTCCCTGGACTACGACAAACATTTCAAAACCAAAATCAGCTAAATTGGCCTAGCAGTTCTCTATATATATATATATATATATATAGAGAAAAAGAAGACAAGATCGCTCTCTACCAAGAAACTTCTATACCTTCTCCTTGCTGTGAAGTTGCTGTGTACCTACTGAAGTCTTTATGACAACTCAATTTCAGGCTTGTGCACATTGTGTTCTAAAGATTGGTAGGATGCGCGTAAGTGCACAGTGCCTACCTATCATATTGTGCAATCACTCTTGAGGTTTTTCAAGGTGACAAAAATAGCTTCAATGGATCTAAATCTGTCTTTACCAATCGCTAATTTAATGCCAATAATTTATTAATGTGCAAATGAGAGCTCAGTAACCATAAAATCATTTTATTTTATTTTTGCAAATCTATAATTACTATTAAGAAATGGATTCAATATCAATATATTGATTAATAGTTTTTAACCGAATCTCCCAATCTCTCTAACCGTTGTCTTTTTAAAACTTCTCCTATTCACAGGGTAGTTCAATTAAATCTCTTAATAGTATGGAAAAATAATTCAGCTTCGACGCTCAAGAAGCGGTCAGTCAATGGTATTGTCGCATTCCACGCCTTGTACGGGCGAGCGCTTTGCAATAACGAGCCTCAAATGCACGCGCCAACAAATGTTCGGTGCAACTCAGCCTGCCTGCGCCTTCCGAGATAGAACCACGATGCGGCGGAGAGCAATTTGCATCAAAAGATACATGGCCAGAGATTAAAGAGCGTTGGTCTCCTAGTTAATTGTTTTATACCTACAGACTGCTTGTCTCTGGGAGTACCTACTTGAATGGAACTAGGAAAACGACTACGCCTACTAGTGTAAGGCTTGTCATTGTGAATTGGGTATTAAACTACGGCCGTTCAGAGAATGCGTTCCTGACACGTCGCGATTGAACTGACGACGTAACTTTATAATGGCGTTGCAGTTATGATAAAAATATTATTGCTGGTTGTTTACCGTTTTAACAATTGATGAGCATTAAAACAACATTATTATATCAATAATCAATTAATGTTATAATTTTGTGACAGTTGTCGTGACTGACAGGTGTCAGGAACGCATTCTCTGAACGGCCGAACTTTAATGGCGGACCCATATTATTTTTACTAAAAAACACAAGGTAAGAAAAAGTAAACAAATATACGTTACTCAATAGTTGAATAATTAAATCAACAACACAAGTAGGTATAGTAAGACGTGAACAACGCGGACGTGACAACCCGAAACAGAATGGCCCCTGGCGTCGATACTCGTTGGCTTTTATGTAATTGACGAGCCGCGCAGCTCGGTAGTTATTATAAAAATCTACCCTCAGCTAACACTATATTATTATAATACTTTAGTAAGATCCGATTATTTATTTTGTACCACAACTAACTAGGTACACAACCAAAACATATAAGCAGATAAGGAAAAAATAATCAGAATCGACGTTCAAAAATTAGAGGTCAGTCAATGGTATTGTCGCATTCCACGCCTTGTACGGGTGAGAGCTTTCCAATAACGATCCTGAATATGAACACGCTAGCAAGTGTTCAGTGTGACTCCGCCTGCTTACGCCTTCCGAGATAGGACCACGATGTGGCGGAGGGCAATTTGCATCAAGAGATACATGACCAGAGATTAAGATTTTTTATCCCTTTTAAACCTACAGACTGCATGCTGTCTTATGGGAGGACTCTTGGGCATAGGCGAATGATATTTACTAGAGGTTGTTGTCAACGTCATTGGGAATTGGAGTGCTAGAATTGGAATTTGGAGATTGGAGTTGATTAGTTAAAGAGTGTGTCATCATCATTATTATCAGCAACCCATCAACGGCTCACTACTGAGCACTCCTTTGTGAGAAGGGTTATACGCTAATAGGCCATAATTCACCACGCTGGCCCAAGATGAATTGGCAGACTTCACACACCTTTGAGAACATTATGTGTAACCCTCAAGTGTGCAGCTTCCTCACGATATTTTCCTTCATCGTTGAAGCATATTGTGATATTTAATTGCTTAATCGCACATAAGTCAGAGGTGCGTGCCCGGAATCGAACTTGCGACCCCCAAATAGGAAACCACAGTCCTAACTACTAGGCTATAACTGCTCTAATTAATTCTGTACCACAGCTTAAACTAAAACATAAATGTATAGGAAAAATAATTCAGTTTCGACGTTCAAAAAGTGGTCAGTCAATTTTAGGTATTGAAGCATTCCTTCCACACTTTTTACGGGCGAGTACTTTCCAATCATGAGCCTGCATATGCACGCGCCAACAAATGTTCAGTACAACTCCGTCTGCCTGCGCCTAAAAAGATAAGGACCATGATGTGGCGGAGTTCAATTTGCATCAAGAGATACATGGGCAGAGATTAAAGAGCGTCGTTCTCTTTATTTATTTGTTTTATGCTTATGTAAGGCTTTTCATTAAAAATTTTATTACAGAGTTCCGATAGCCATCTTCCGTCTCCATCATCAGATCAGCTCCATGTCACAATAATATTGCATTGTCATCCGATTTACACATACGTACATGCAAAATTTCAGCTCGATCAGAAACCGGGAAGTGGGTCTAATTCATCTTGCAAGATTTGACCCAAACAAACATTGCAAGTTAAATAAAAGCTTGTAAAAAATCTTTCAAAAGTAGAGAACACACCTGAGAAGATATTCTTTGGTATCACGTCTGGTGCAGCATAATAAGTGTTCATCGACACCGCGTCACGTGTGCCGGCCATTATTGCAGCTATTTCGCTGCCTCTAGCCGCCTTGTTCTATTTTAAGTTGCCATTTTATAAATAGAAAGCGCGCTATCTCGTGCAAGGTCTATTTCTTTTTGTTCCTCTACGGAATTTTATCGTCTTTGGCCTGCGTTAATATTTAAAAAGGAGCTTTTGCCAGCTTCGTCGTCTTCGTAGAGTTATTAAATCTCGTGGGATCCTTTTGTTTTCTTGGGATGAAAAATATCCTCTGTCTGTGTAGGTTTTTAATCATATCAATAAAAAAATCAAGTCATTCTCGTGATACACACACTTTCGCATGTAAAATATTATTACTTAAATTATTATTTAGTAAAAATACCTGTTTCATTTACTCATTTTCTTATACAACACTTTTTGAAGCCTCAATAGCCTAAATAGTCGCAGGTTCGAATCCCACCCGTTGCACTATTGTCGTACCCACTCCTAGTACAAGCTTTCCGCTTATTTGGTGGGGAGAGGAGGATATTAGTCATCTTCAATTTGACTGATATTCTTTAAAAAAAACAGTGGTCTTAATTTAGTTTTGCAATTAAATAATGTCTTCTTTCTTTTCTTCTTTGTTTCTTAGATAGACTTATTATATTTACTACGTTTCTTGTCATTATCATATTGTACCAATACGGTTAGACCGTATCTAGGTTGTTTTAATTTTATCAAGGAATATTGTGATAGGACCGAAATTGTTTTTACATAATGTTGTTCCGAAGGTTGTTCCTATAAATTAAGTTCTAAGATCATGTAGGTACCTACCTACCTACAACCGAATCTGCATCGATTAGAGTCCGCTTATTAGTGTGCTTGCCCTAAGGCTGAGCAGTAACTTTAGTTTGTTAATTAAACTAACTAACGATCCAGACTCATGTACGCACTAATCAAGATCTGTAATTGGCTGCTCGGTTTGTCCCGATTTGTTTAACTGCAGCTAACTATAAGTAAAATTACTTCAGGAAATTGGTGTTGTCGTGGTTTAACTAATTTTAGGATTAAATTTAGATAGCATTAAATTAAATAACGTAACTCTTTTTTTAATACATGCCCCACGCTTAACCACTATCACACCTGATGGAAAGAGATGATGTGGCCTAAGGTGGAACGAGTTTGCTGAGAAGATGCCTATTCACTCTTACCTTAAAGATTGTACGTGTGTACCGTACCCACGGTACAGACAGGAAACCATTATCGCACCGTTAGGGAATAGGTCCCGTTAGAGGACGAAACATTTCGTTAGATGCCTGATCCTTGCGCAAATTATTGCCACCATTGTTTACATAAGTTAGTTAAGGTTTCTATTGTAACATTTTGTAGTAAGTAGGAACTAGGTAATAAGCTTTCCAATTTATTGTTAGTCCGTAACGGTTTACTTTTTAGTTATTTTTACAGTCAAAACATACCTGGAGTCTCACTCCCTACTCCTCATCTTGTTGTACAATTTGTATATAAACTTTACCTTTTAAGTTGTAAATATATTCTCACGGCTACACTCATTGAGTTACGAACACGCTATTTTATTTCTACATCGTAACCATCCTCCTCCAAAGTGGTGACCCCCGACTGAGTTTACCGCCGAGCATACCGCCTGAGTTTATCGAAGTCCAACGTAGCCTGCCGACGAGCTTATCAACGGAGCCTACCTCTGAAGAACATCAACAAAATGGCCCAAGAACAGCAGCCATTCATCCCCGCTCAAGCACACCTTGCAGGCCAAGAAGAAATCGCCGCCATATCACTCTCACTGCGCGTTCCACCTTTTTGGCGAGACAAGCCACGCCTATGGTTCATAAGTTTCGAAGCAGCAACGAGCGAACTCAAGAAAGGACAACAGCAACTAGCACAGATGGTCATCGCACAGCTCGAAAAACAGGACATCGAGCAAATCTCCGACATACTGTGCAATCCACCAGCCACAGACTTGTACACAGCTCTGAAGAATCGCCTGATTTCCGTATACGAGGAATCTGACAGTCGCCAGCTACAGAAGCTACTTTCAGAGATAGAACTCGGAAACCAGAAGCCCTCACAACTGCTGCGCCGTATGCAATTCCTTGCCAGTGACAAAATCCCCGATTCAACGCTACGGCTAATGTGGATGAATCACCTTCCGCCATACATTCGAACCGTACTGAACGCCAGCCAGCACTTCATCACCAAGACTGCAATCGACGAGCTTGCGCTTATAGCAGACTCGATGACGGAGTCAAACTCCAGCTCACAAATATCAGCCGTCGCAGCTACCACGTCGCACACTCCAAGCAGTGATATGCATTTTGTTATCGACGCAATCAGCAAATTGACACTTGAAATCGCCGCGCTCAAGACTCAACACAATAGCAGACCATTTTTCCGAAGAGAACGTTCTACAAGCCGTCGCTACCTCAGTAACAACAGATCAAGAAGTGCAACTCCGATGCCCTATTGTTATTACCATCGTCGTTTCGGAATTGATGCAAGGAAATGCGCACAGCCATGCTCATTCAAAAGCGCAAATACGAAGTCGGAAAACTAACGACTACGCTGGATGAAGCGGGATCCGGCGTACCTGAGAATTCATACCGCTTGTTCGTCACCGATAAGAAAACAAAGACAACATTCCTGATCGACACAGGCGCAAATATATCGGTGTTGCCACCCAAAAAAGGTCAAACACCGGAGCCATTGAATTTTCATCTCTACGCCGCAAACAATACAGTCATCCCAACGTACGGAGAGAAGACGATGGAACTCGACCTTAATCTTCGCCGACCATTCAAATGGAAATTCATCGTCGCAAAAGTTAGCAAGCCAATCATCGGAGCAGATTTTCTTGATTATCATCAGCTAATCGTTGATATCAAGAATCGAAGACTCATCGACGGAAAAACTAGCTTAACGACGCAATCTTTCGTCCGCGCAACAAATATTCCAACAGTTCGAAGCATCGATGTCAATGAAGATTACCACAAAATACTATCGGATTTCCCCGGAATCACAAGATTATCATCAATGCAACTATGTCCCAAGATTAAAGTTGAGCACTACATTGAAACCCAAGGTCAACCCGTCCACTGTCGCGCCCGCCCTATACCACCACATCGCTACGAAAGAGTGAAAAAAGAGTTCGAAAATATGATCGAACAAGGGTTATGCCGACCAAGCAAGAGTTCGTGGTCATCACCTCTTCATATCGTACCTAAAAAAAACGGAGATATCAGAGTTTGTGGTGATTATCGAAGACTGAACGCTATAACAAAACCCGATCGATACCCCGTGCCACGAGTCAAAGATTTCACACACCAGCTGTCCGGGAAGAAAATATTCTCAACCATCGACCTCAATCGCGCATATCAACAAATAAGTATTAGAGAGGAGGATATCGAAAAATCGGCAATCATAACGCCAATGGGATTATTTGAATTTCCGCGTATGTGTCCCGGATTGAAAAACGCCGGTCAAACATTCCAACGTTTCATACACGAAGTACTACGAGGACTCGATTACGTGTTTCCATTCATCGATGACGTTCTTATCGCATCAACCAACGAAAAGGAACACAAAGAACACTTGAGGACTGTTATGCAACGCTTGGAAGATAACGGCATCACTATAAACCCTGCCAAATGTGTTTTCGGCCAAACGGAAGTAAAATTTCTCGGCTACCTCGTGTCCGAAGCAGGTATAAAGCCGCCCGAAGAAAAAATCAAAACAATCACCGAGTATCCCAGGCCAAAAACAATAGAGGAATTACGACGCTTCCTGGGAATGTTAAACTTCTACCGCGACCATATTCCAAACGCCGCACTGATTCAAGCACCGTTAAATGCATACCTGCACAATACAAAGAAACGGGATAAAACAGTAATCGAGTGGTCCAGCGAAGGGGCAAACGCTTTCGAAGCATGTAAAGTTAGCATATCTAACGCAGCTTTACTCGCCCACCCGTCTCATAACGCTACTCTTGCTATATTCAGCGACGCTTCAGACCTATCAGCAGGAGCCGTGCTACAGCAGTACGTAAATAAAAAATGGCAACCACTTGGATATTTCTCAAAGAAATTCAACAACGCTCAGAAGAACTACTCGACATACGACAGAGAGCTACTAGCTATTTATATGGCTATGAAGCATTTTAGAAAAGTTTTTGAAGGAAGAGAACTAATTGTATACACCGACCATAAGCCGCTTACCTACGCAATAAACAAAGCGCATTCTTCGACCGAGACACCGAGGCGAACCAGACAGCTTTTGTTCATCAGCGAGTTTACAACTGACATTCGCCACGTGTCCGGCCAACAAAACATCGTCGCAGATGCTCTTAGTCGCATCGAAACAATAACCTGCCCTTCAAACATTGATTTCACCGTAATTGCAAACGCTCAAGAAAAGGACTGCAGCATCGAAACATTATTGCAACAATCCAACCTCACATTGAAGAAAATTAATATACCTAATACCAATATCGAGTTGTACTGCGAGACGTCCACACAGTTTATACGACCGTACATACCGGAACAGTATCGACGCGAAGTATATGAAAGCATACACAACATCAGCCATCCCGGAACTAGAACGACTAGAAAGCTAATTACAAGAAAGTTTTTTTGGCCGTCCATGCAAGCAGATATCGGCAAATGGACGAAAACCTGTATTAGCTGCCAGAAGAGCAAAGTGCAACGCCACACAGTTAGTAAGATTTCTTCATTCCCGCCAGCAGATCGTTTCCAACACATACACGTTGATATTGTTGGACCGCTACCTACGACGCCACAAGGACATCGCTACTTAGTAACAATGATCGACCGACTCACCAAATGGCCCGAAGCTGTACCTATAGATAGCATTTGCAGCGAAAAGATCGCGGATGCCGTCTATAAAAACTGGATTTGTCGATTTGGAATTTTCCAGACCCTGACAAGTGACCAAGGTTCTCAATTTGAGTCGCAGCTGTTCCAGGATCTAATGCAACTAATGGGAATCAAGAGAAATCGGACAACTCCTTATCACCCGCAAAGCAACGGCATGGTAGAAAGATGGCACCGTACACTGAAAACTGCTCTACGTACAAGGCTGTCTAACACAAGCACATGGTTCGACGAATTGCCTACTGTACTGTTAGGCCTGCGCGCCGCCCTTCGTACAGATACAGGCGTAAGTGCAGCAGAACTTACCTACGGTTACAACCTACGATTGCCTGGCGAATTCTTTGCCGAAAGTTCAACAAGTTCTTCACCTACCATGGACTCCACCTACGTCGAACAACTACGCGCACAAATAAGAGAATTCAGACCGCGTCAAGAGACCAAGTACTATAATAACAAACACATGTTCGTGCATAAGGATTTGCTCACATGCACTCACGTGTTTGTTAGGACCGACGCAATACGCAAACCACTTCAAACTCCATATGAAGGACCTTATAAAATTATAAAACGCACAGATAAGGTCTACACGATCCAGTTACCTCGTCGTCAAGCAAACATCTCAATCGACCGTTTGAAGCCTGCCTACGTTCTACAAGATAATAGAGAAACAGCCAACTGATCTACCTATGACAACGGCTACCCATGAAACTCCTTCCAACAAGGCATCAAGCATCATATCATCACGGCCCGATGTTTGTAAACAAACACGATCTGGCCGCATCATCAAGTTGCCGGTACGCTTCGCTTGAGGGGGACTCCTGTACCGTACCCACGGTACAGACAGGAAACCATTATCGCACCGTTAGGGAATAGGTCCCGTTAGAGGACGAAACATTTCGTTAGATGCCTGATCCTTGCGCAAATTATTGCCACCATTGTTTACATAAGTTAGTTAAGGTTTCTATTGTAACATTTTGTAGTAAGTAGGAACTAGGTAATAAGCTTTCCAATTTATTGTTAGTCCGTAACGGTTTACTTTTTAGTTATTTTTACAGTCAAAACATACCTGGAGTCTCACTTCCTACTCCTCATCTTGTTGTACAATTTGTATATAAACTTTACCTTTTAAGTTGTAAATATATTCTCACGGCTACACTCATTGAGTTACGAACACGCTATTTTATTTCTACATCGTAACCATCCTCCTCCAAACGTGTTAAGTAACAGATCTCAGAAGACTCTTTTGCAGATATCCTGTGTATAAAAGATACTTTAACGGCATTCCGAACCAGTGGTAAAGCACTTGTAAAAAAGTTTATTTGAATAAAAAACATTTCTATTCTATTATATTATATTCCATAGCGCTGGAATTTACATACCTACTATAGATGATGCCTGCGACTTCGTCCGCGTGGATTAAGGTTTTTGAACTCCCGCGGGAACTCAGTAATTTTCCGGTTTAAAAAGTAGCCTTTGTGTTAATCCTGGGTACGAGCTATCTCCATTCCAAATTTCAGCCAAATCGGTTCATTAGTTGTAGCGTGAGAGTAACAAACATCCATCCATCCTCACAAACTTTCACATATTTTATAACTAGATGATGTCCGCGATTTCGTCCGCGTGGATTAAGGTTTTTTAATTCCCGCGGGAATTCTGTAATTTTCTGTTATAAAAAGTAGCCTATGTGTTACTCCTGGGTATGAGCTATCTCCATTCCAAACTTCAACCAAATCGGTTCATTCGTTGTGGAGTTGTAGAGTAACAAACATCCATCCATCCAAACGTCCATCCATCCATACATCCTCACAAACTTTCGCATTATAATATTATTAGGATTAGGATATTAGGATTAGGATTCTTCTTCTTCTTCTTTATCAACCGATAGACGCCCACTGCTGGACAAAGGTCTCTTGCATGGACTTCCACAGGCCTCGGTCTTGCGCCGCCTGAATCCAGCGGCTCCCTGCGACTCGTTTGATGTCGTCGGTCCACCTGGTGGGGGGTCTGCCAACACTGCGCTTCCCGGTGCGGGGTCGCCACTCCAGCACCTTGGGACCCCAACGACCATCAGCTCTTCGAACTATGTGCCCCGCCCATTTCCACTTCAGTATCGCGACTCGCTTAGCTATGTCGGTGACTCTGGTTCTCCTCCGGATCTCCTCATTTCTGATTCGATCCCGCAGGGACACTCCGAGCATAGCTCTCTCCATCGCCCGCTGAGCGGTCCTGAGCCTACTTATGAGGCCCTTAGTTAGCGACCATGTCTCGGATCCGTAAGTCATCACTGGCAACACGCACTGTTCGAAGACTTTAGTCTTCAGGCACTGAGGAATTTTGGACGAGAAGACATCTCGGAGCTTCCCGAACGCTGCCCAGCCGAGTTGGATTCGGCGGTTGATCTCTTTCTCGAAATTGGACCTACCTAGCTGGACTGTGTGTCCCAGGTAAATATACTCGTCGACAATTTCGAGTGCAGAGTTCTCAACAATTACTGGGTGGAGCGGTGCATGAGCATTGGACATGATTTTCGTCTTGCTCATGTTCATTTTCAGGCCCACCTGTTGAGAAACCCTGCTGAGATCGTTGAGCATTGTATTGAGGTCTCTCAGAGTCTCTGCCATGACTACTATGTCATCGGCAAATCGCAGGTGAGTGATGTACTCGCCGTTTATGTTGATGCCAAGCCCGTTCCAATCCAGAAGCTTAAAGACGTCCTCCAACGCAGCGGTAAAGAGCTTCGGGGAGATAACGTCTCCCTGTCGCACTCCACGCTGCAAGTGGATTGGCCTCGTAGTCTGGTCCTGTATACGTACTGACATTGTGGCGTTTTCATACAAGCACTTCAACACTTGGATATACCGGTAGTCAATCCGGCATCTCTGCAGCGACCTCAACACAGCCCAAGTTTCCACCGAATCGAAGGCTTTCTCATAGTCCACAAACGCTAAGCAAAGTGGCCGGTTATACTCTTCCGTCTTTTGTATAACCTGCCGCAGCGTATGAATGTGATCTATGGTACCAAAGCCTTTTCGGAATCCGGCTTGTTCGGGAGGCTGGAAGTCGTCGAACCTACGAGCGAGACGATTCGTAATGACTCTCGAGAACAACTTATAAACATGACTCAACAACGAGATGGGTCTATAATTCTTCAACAAGGTATTATCACCCTTTTTGAAGAACAGAACCACCACGCTCCTGTGCCATGCTTCCGGCGTTGTACCCTCGTGGATGACGGAATTGAACAATCGCTGAAAGATCTTAAGTACCGGTTTTCCACCCGCTTTCAGGAGTTCCGCAGTGATTCCGTCATCACCTGGCGCCTTGTTGTCCTTGAGCTGTTTGAGAGCCATTCTAATCTCGTATAGGCTGACGTCCGGGATATCTTCGGTATAGTGTCGGGTCAGTTTGGCTCTGGGATCTTTCGCCAAATCTTCAACAGGTTTTTGTGTCGTGGTATATAACTGTCCATAGAACTTCTCAACCTCTCCCAAGACCTCAGGTCGAGAAGAGACGAGACGGCCGTCATCAGTTTTCAGCCGCGTCAGCTGGCTCTGTCCGATAGACAGATCTCTCGCGAACACTTTTGAGCCTTTGTTCCGCTCAATGGTATCTTTAATACACTTGGTATTAAAGACACGGAGGTCGCGAGTTTGTGCCTTAGAGATCTGCCTATTAATCCGCCGGTAGGCAGCCGCGTCTGCCGATGACTGCAGCCTCATCTCTTGTCTCTCCTTCATTAGCTTGAGAGTATGGTCAGAGAACTTTTCGGTTCTTTTCCTGCGATGGGTCTTAAAGAATTTAGACCCCACAGTATGGACAGTTTCCACGAACCTGTTGTTTAGATCGTCCACAGAAACGCAGTCTGCTAGGCACTCGAATCGGTTCTGCAGTTCGAGTTGGAAGTTTTCAGGATTTTGGATATGAGCACGAGAAGGTCGGAGAGTGGACTTCACCAGTCTGGCCCTTTCCAGCTTTACATTAATATTCAACGTGCCTCTTACCATCCGGTGATCGCTACCGGTTTTCACCCTATTGATCACAGAGACATCATTGAATATATGCCGCTTGGTCGACATAATGAAGTCGATCTCATTTCTCGTGGAACCATCGGGACTCAACCATGTCCATTTTCTGTGTGGCCGCTTCCTGAAGAAGGAGTTCATCATAAAGAGGCCCTCCTTCTCCATGAAGTCGGCCAACATTTGGCCCCTTTGGTTCCTTCGCCCATACCCAAAATGCCCCACTCTCGTCTCTGCACCGCTTCGTTCGCCCAGCCTTGCATTGAAATCCCCCATCACAACACTGTAATGAGTGGCAGAGGCGTGTATGGCTTTTGATATACAGCGCCTCTACAAGAATCAGAATGTGTCGATGTCGGTGCGTAGACCTGTATAACCTTCAGCGAATACCGTTTGGTGATTCTGAGTATGAGGTACGCTACCCTACTCGACACACTCTCGACTTGTACAATGTTGTTGACGAGGGACTTGTGGACGATGAACCCGACACCACCCTGGGACTGTTGATCGCCCTCCCGGTAGTAAAACAAGTTGCCGGAATTGAGGATTATCGAGTCCTCCCCCTCTCTTCGGACTTCAGACAATCCTATAATATTCCAGCGCAACTTGTTCACTGCTTCTTCCAGCTCGATGATCTTCTCGTCGGTCCTCAAAGTGCGTGCGTTATACGTCACCAGGTCCAGTCGTCGGGGTTGGCAGCGGAATCTCGTCCGGAGATTCTTAGCACCCCCTGCCCCGCCATTACCGTGACCGCTGCCAGGGTCAGGAATAGCGAGGCCGCCGGGAACTAGGGGCCATGGTTTTCTGTGATTATCCATTAAGGTTTTGCCCATAATGACCACGCTGGGCAGGCGTGTTGGTCATCGCAGGGCTAGACTGATCGCACCGGTGTCGCTGCTGCCCGACACCGGCCTGTGCCATTTGCTCAGTCTAGCCAGTATGAAATGGTTATACCGCCATTTGTCGGTCGTCATAGGATTAGGATTAGGATTAGGATATTTGTATGATAGGTTCTATTGATAAAAATGGATACTTAATCATTTCAAAATTGATTAGATTTGGTTATTTTGGTGGAAAAGGTGTCTGGATTGCGTAGATTGAAAAATTGGAAACTTGACATAGTGGAAAAAGGAAGTAAAAGGTAGGATTAATCGAAATAATTTGTAGAGGAGGCTATGATCCTTAAAGAGTAGGAGTAGTCTTGGGTTCTATTCCCGGCAAGGACGATCTGGGAATTTTTTATTTCTAGAATATTTTTGGTCTTATCTAGGAGCCACTCTAGTCCCTACCGGCAAAGACATACCGCAAAGCGATTCATCGTACAGCGTTATGCCGTGTAGACTGTAAGGCCCAAATTAGATAGTGCCTCGTTCATCGTTCATTTTTGCGAGTATTTTTTGCGAAAATGAACCCTAAGGCCCGTTGCCCTAAGGGCGAATTCAGACGGATGGCTCACCGATGACCTTCGAAAATGAAATCAAAATCTCGAAAAATTAACCGTAGAAAATGGTGAATTTTCTACGGTTAATTTTTCGAGAAGCGAATTAAGACGGTTCATTTTCGCAAAAACTTTCGCATCGATGAACGATGCACTGTCTAATTTGGACCTAACTGATTATGTAACCGTGTATAGTTTTAAGACCTACATAGATTTAATTAAGCTGCCACACCCATTCCAAGTTAGTTGTAGACTGTATCTTCGCTTAATACCGGTGAAATCGCAGGCAAGGGTTAAGTTGCCATCGCATTAAAAAAGGCTTGTTAGAATCTAAGTGAAGAGTAGTCGAATCACTCGAGTCTAGTTTAGATGATGATCTAAACTTACCGTATTTTGAATAAAATTTTATTTAGCATACAAAACAAATTCAAACATAGGCTACCTACCGTGTAGCATATCCAAAAAACTTAGCTTTCAAGGAAACCTAAGGATACATACAAATACGAGTTTTCGAAGAAAAATGCTCGCTATTAGTGATTCTCAACGGCTTTAGAAACAAGAAATTCGTAAAACAAACAAGATGGCATTCAAGTCGCAGCACGAGGTATTTTGGCTGCGAATCTGACGTCACGGCCTTCTCACAGTCGTCGTTATAATCCAAACGTGGGGTCGATGACCGATGCAGATGCGTTGGTTCACATGTAGCGTAACAACCTCCTACGTGAGACCAGTATAAGTTACAAGAGGTAGCGGTAACTTGAAACCAATAATAGAGATTCACGACGAGGTCATCATTTGGACCATTTATTATTTACCGAGAAGTTCTATGACTGATGTAGATACCTTGGTTCACATGTAGAGTAACAACCACCAATATGAGACATGATTGAGTTATAAGAGGCAGCGGGAATATAAAACCAATATCAAGGCGTTACGAAAAAGTATGAGGCCAACTTCAAGGCTTTATTACATTTATTACTATAAGCTTAGGGTTTGGTGACCGAAATAGATAGATCTATTGATTTTACCCGTGTAGCTTAATAACCTTCTGTGTGGAAGAATGTGATAACAATATTGACAAAAAATTAATGTACCTAAAGCTAGAAAAACAACAAACCAACGCAACGTCAAGGCACTATCGCAATAATTGATATAATTAAATGACGGGGTTGATGGCCGATGCAGATATACTATTATTGGTTACACGTGTTGTGTAAAAACCTATTTCACTTTAATTTGAGTCACAGGAGGTAGCGGAAACTTTACATGTATGTTTGACAAAGGAGTATTGAGCAAATATTTAACTTTCATTACAAATATTATCAACTGGCTTTTGCTCTCAATATGGTCCACGCTAGGATTTTTAAAAATCCCGCAGGAACCCTATTTTTTCAGGATAAAAAGTGCGATAAAAATTCGTGTGTTTTTTATTTGTAGTTCATGTGTTTTTTTTATTTTTATTTTATTTTATCTGTGATTAGCCAAGTAGATACAAATACTCTTAAGTTGAAGCTT
Source organism: Oeneis ivallda (assembly GCA_029955525.1). Taxonomy (NCBI): domain Eukaryota; kingdom Metazoa; phylum Arthropoda; class Insecta; order Lepidoptera; family Nymphalidae; genus Oeneis; species Oeneis ivallda. Next base: position 27,257,429 of record JARPMR010000003.1, on the reverse strand, counting down.
TGCGGAGGGTCTTTCCATCGTCGTATTATTCCATAGAAAAGGGGTTATTGATCGATGAAGGAGCGTTGGTGTATACAACGTTAACGTTGGGATCATTTATACACAACATGTGCAAGTTACAAGTCGAAGCGTGTCTAAATGGAGTAAAAAATTAAAATAAAGACGTTTCAAAAGATTTTCATTTCAGAATTTAAATCAGTTGATATGTCATTCGTTTTCGTAAGGAAAACTCATATGAAATTATTTATTTAGCATACAAAATTTTATTCACCTTGTTTTAGGTAAGAACTTTATGAATATTTTGAGTTGGGATATTTGTGTTTTGTTTAAACCAGCATAAAATCTGTATCTGTAAATCACTATGATAGTTGTTTGTACGCTTAATGAATAATTTATAGAAACCACAGTACCAAGATCATCATAGACTACCGTTGCACGTGACATCATAGCCGTAAATAATTTAACTCTACGCACTAACAAGTAGTATAAACACAAACAATTGGGTAAATAAAAGTAGGTATGACGTGTCGCCGCACTCGCCGGGTACATCGTTCATGCTAATTGCTAATAGACTGCTTTGAGGACTTGTTTACTGCGAATCATTACAGCTGTGCCATAATAACTAGTGGTTCGCCCCGAACTGAGACCTCGCGGTAACGGTTTCCCATAATTACTTATTCATTCAATAGATACATGATGATCAAAATTGACATTATTATTATGCCCGTTTTCACCAACCATACCTAAATCATCCCCTTTGTAGAAGTCTCTTTACGTAGGTAGCCCCTAAATACAATCCTAACATCCCAATGTCATTTTCACCTTTAGTTGTCCCGTAGAGGTTCGTAATAACAAAGTTGACAGAAAGTGTCAACTAACTTAACATAGGTAGCCCGTAAAGATTAGGGAACTGTAGTGAAATCCTCAAGGCCTCAATCAAACTTAGGTAGGTATAGTTTTTTGGAACATTCAAATTAAATTACTTGTACACAGCGTCAACTATCGACACGATCAGAAAACATGTAAAAACAAACTGCAACGTGAAGTTTTATTGATGTTTGCTAAATGACTAAATAATAATTTTAATTGAATAATATGTTACCTATAGCTGCATTATTTGCTATATGAGATGAGAGCGCCATCTATTGACATCATTGTGAAGTTCTGTTGTTGCTGCTCATTAAAAGTTAAATAATTTAGTTTCCTTATTACATTTATCTAATTTTAGTATTTGTTGTTCAAGTACATGATATTACGCTAAAATTATAAAACTTTCAAGCCCCAGCTTTTAATGGTTATTCCGTTGTGAGGTCAAATATAATCTCCACTTTGAAAGCCCCCCATTTCGTCAATTTTAGGAAAAAAATTAAAAAAAAAAATACTTTTGTACTCTGTTCCAAATTATCTTTAAAATGAGCCTACTATAACTCTATGAAGCGCAAAAATTTTTTTTTTCTTCGCATTCGCTTCTATGAGAGCCCCCCTGAAATAAAGATTTTTATAACTTTTTAAGCCATTTTCGGCTGGAGGCCATCGGTTTACATATTATATCTAAAATTGAAGTAATTAAGTTCAGTAATTCAGAAGTTATAAGGCTCTGACAGACGGACGGACGGACGGACGGACGGACGGACAAGTGCAAATTCACTCAAGTAGACTCAAAGACCTTCGCTTCGCTCGGTCGATTATTGCCATGTGCCATCATTCAATGCCATAATAATTATTATAAAATAAACCAACTTTCAACTTTTACAACTTTTTGATATTGTGTTATTGCTCAGTTAAAAGTATAAGGGCAGTTCTCCTAATTGTTGGCTAAAACGTCCGACGAAAAATAAAAATTTTTTTTTGAGTTATTGGTTTTTTAAGTATGCCTTGACAAAGAGGTTCCTTCATTTATCACAGTGATGAGGAAGGCCTCCACCAGAACCTAGTTTTCTTGGAGAAATAGCGTATTTGGTAATTATGGTGTCCATGGTAAGGATAAATTGGGACATGGTAATGAGGTCCGGAATATGGTGATTAGAATATGCTATATGGTAATTTGTTAAAATTTTGTGAATTAGAAACAAAAATAAAACATAAGTGTTTTTATTAATAAAATCTATTTAATCTGTAAATGTGGAAAAATACAGTAATAAAACTGAAAGAAATATCGTAGTATTTCTTTAAATATAAAAAAAATCTGCTTAGGTAAGTAGGTACTTATTAATAGTCCTCAAAATTGATAAATCAAATGTATCAATCACGATTTACAAAATAGATAAAAATGTCACTCATAAATTTTCTTGATTCAATTCCGATTATTTATTGATTAATTATTATAGTTAAATAGTTACCTAGAAGAAGCGTCTAAGTAAATCTCGTAAAAACGGCATGCCAATCATAATCGTACAAAGATTCATAACAAAAGTCTGCCTTGCTGACGAGATCAATAAATTCAGTTATCTTCCTATCAAACCTACCTAGGCTTACCCACAAAAAGCGTCTAATTATATTATGAGTTTAACATAAGATAGCTCTATGAACACAAAATATTCTTCAAATAACATGCCAAACATAATTAATAATTATTATAATACGAGTATAAAATTTGATACAGAATTGTCAGTGTCGTTGATGAGATCTTTAAATTCGGTAATCTTCTAATCAAATAAGGGTCTAGGGCCTTTGGAGGAAATAGTGACTTACCTGCGACCGCACCTGTTAGGTCTTGACACTAAGCTAAGCTATCCACGCAACGCATTTGTTCGCTATAGACCCGAGCAACAAGGACTGTGTTATCATGGAGCTTGACATACATAACGCTTTCAATACACTGGAAAAGGACATTCTACTGAGCGAAGCAAACTTATGATTCCTACTCTGTATCCTTTTCTTCAGCAATTTTAACATTCCCCATCCAATGTCTTCTATAACCAAACCTCTATCCTTTCGCAGATTGATGTCCAACAGGGAGATCCGCTTAGACCTCTCATCTTCAGCCTCAGCATTCAGAAAGTTCTTCACGACCTCAAATCCCCCCTTAATATCTGGTAACTCGATGATGGTACTATAGGAGGCAAACCTGAAGTTGTGGAACGTGACCTACTGCTTTTAATACATTGCTTGAAGGAGCTGGGATTGAATGTGAACATGCCTAAGTGAGAGTTCTTCACCTGTATGTAATCCAGAGTCCCGTCTTTTGTTCCCTCACTTTGAAGACCTAGTTCCTGGGCTCAAGGAGTTTAACGCTGACAATTTTTTCCTCTTGGGGTCTCCTATCTTTTCTTCTGCTATCCCGGAAGCCATTGAGGCAAGGAGGCCACTCCGCCATTCAAGAGCATTGGAAAGATCTTTCGGCCCATGTTACACTTACGCTCTTGCAAAACTATTTTGCTGTGCCGAAGATTACATATCTACTGAGGACTTCCCAACATGGTTGCATGCCTGTTTGCGAATTCCATCGATGCATCTGCGGTTACATGTTGGAAGCCAACGGCCGCCACGCATTGAGTTGCAGTCGTTGTGTGGCCAGATTCTCTCGTCACCACTCTCTGAACGATATCGTCCGCATAGCCCTCGTCTCGGTCAACGTACCCTGCGTAGTGTGTACTCGAGCCACCCGGTTTGGGTCACATGGATGGCAAGCATCCTGATGGCTTGACACTCGTCCCATGGCAAAATAGCAAATGCATGCTGAGGGACGCGACGTGCATGAATACATTCGCACCATGTCATCTCAGCCGGAAAACACAGGTAGACGCTGCAGAGTCCGTTGCATTAAAAAAAGGAGTAAAAGTGCCCCTATTCTGGACAGCTACCTTTTTGTCCCTCTGGCAGTGGAGACCACGGAATGCTGGAGTGTGGAAGCTAAGCGATTGTTGCACGATATCGGCCGTTGGTTAAGGTGAAGGGGTTGCGATCCACGTTCTGGGGTTTACCTGCTCCAAAGGTCGTCAATCGCCATACAACGCTGCAATGCTGCGAGTTTGATTGCGATTGAGCTATATAAAGAATTAAGATTTATTCTCCATCTTTTTTCGGTATAATATAGGATCTTTTTTTATCTTCGCTTACCATTCGAGCCTTTTTTGTCCATCTTTTTCGGCTTAGTAAATTTTATTGTTGGTAAATATAACGATGTTGTCATTACCAAAGCCCAAACAGTATCAAAATACAGCCATAATCATTCAACACAGATTACTTATAACTTTTTAAATGTTACTACAAGTTGGTCCTTGACTGCGATAATCTGGGGTAAGTGATGAATGCAGTCTAAGATGGTTTCGAGCTTACCTGGTATTAAACTTAAACAACTTACCGGTTTCTACGCTGATACGTACCAGAACGCTAAATCACATGGCGCGGCACATCTTTGCTGGTAGAGTATTGGACGGTAACTAGCCTCGGCCAGACCAGACTGGAGACAATTTTACAACATCCAAAATTGCACCAGCCGGGAGTCAAACCCATGAAGATCCAGTTTTTAAGACCAAAGTACTCACCACAGGGCCAGGGAGGTCGTTAAAATCTAGAAGATCCCATACATTCAAGCATTACTCTAATTACCTAGCTAATGCCCAATTACCATAGTACGTAAAATGGCCCTGTTAATAATGGTAATTAGGATCATGGTAATTAGAATTGGTTAGTAATTAAATTTTTACTTGATAAGTAAACATAGTAACTTTTTTAATGTGCTTTGTTAGAAAGTAAAACATATTTGAAATATATAAAAAATACAAACATATAAATGTGATAACTACTTACGGTATGGTGACAGTCCTATGAATGAGCGATTAAAGTTGCCAAAATGAAATTTCCGTTGGAGAATGCCAAATATTTCAGTAACCCGACGACTTACACACCTCCATTCGACATGAATTGCTCAAGGCAACTGACTTTGTACGTTAGACGCGACGATGATGCGGATTGTATGGATATGTGGGTAGTTACGATAGTGTTTGCAGAAGAGCACGGTAATGATTAAAAAGTCGTGGGACAGACTTTAAATACTAATAAAAAACTAATTCTAAGACATAACCTCACGCTACTGTTGTTATTTTAAAGATTAATTATTCATTAATGAAATATATTTTTTTGAGAATTTTTAATCGACTATGTTTTTAAATAAATAAGTTTGTTACATACAACATAAGCAGTGGGACAGTCATGGAGGTTAGAAAATGGAGGTTTAAAATTTTTTTTAAGCTGGATCTCACCTCTTTTATCTTCTTTTTCTTGATGGACGATATAGAGCACCTATATATATATATATCACCTTTTTAGTTAGCTCTACAAAAAGCGCTCGAGCCTCCGGGCCCCACGGCCCCAGGGTCTCTACACCAAAAGGCACAAATATGAAACCACTGTCAAGTTTTTCATATTTGCGCCTCTTAGCCTGTTCGGCGCTAGTAGCCGCTGCACCCGCCACAGAGGAGGTCGCATGGATGTGGGATGCAGCTAGTGTATCTACACAGGTGGCATCCCACACAAGCGACCTCCCTGTCCTCCAAGGAACAAGCGTCATACCATCAGGTCTCCTGCCATCACTACGTGCCAAACCAATAGGTTCTTATACAGCTGGCACGTGAGCAGTAGCAAGAGACCTGCGGATGATGTCGTTGAGGGCATTGTGGCGGGAGAAACGACCAGCGCTCTTCGAACAGGAGAGTCCGTGATGACCGTAAGCGTCGACGTGGTCACCGCAGTGGCAACGGTGAGGCTGGGTTATTTTGGCGCCGAGCCTAAGGCCAACTACCACTGCAAGAGTGGCGTGGTTTAAAAGAGTGCCTAGATTAGCAGAAGGGAGAGCATGGAGCCAGTGGCCGGATTCTTTCGCAGAGACAGCGAGAAGACGAGCACGGTCTTTAGAATTTGCTTCCATTAACATTGCGTCAAAAGTTTTTTTACAAATAATGTCATCCCACTGTCTCTGGGAAGGAAGAGAAACCGGCAATTGATTTGGGCTAATCGCTGACCATTCATTTCTTGCCTCTGCCAAGTACGACACCTCAATTGATCCCAAAGACTGGGATATAATTTTTTCAAAGAGAGTGTGTGTACTATAAACAGAGGAAAGAAATGCTGGCAGTGAGACACTAGAAATTTTGCGGATTCCCAGACCTCCATACCTGATCGGAAGAGAAGCCTGGGCCCATTCTTGATCATCTATCGGACAATTTAAGATGTCAGATAGAATATTTTGTATAAAATTATCCAAATTTTCCAATAAATTATTAAATTTCCAAAGAGGTGAACATCTTAGGAAATAAGTAAATTTTGGAACAAATAAGCAGAATCGAATGATGGTCATTGCCACATGAGGATTAATATCGAAAAGGTGATGGGAAGTGTTTTTGAATTTAGAAATTAAGTCAGTAAAAAATTGAGGAACTGAGGCCTCTAGAACAGGTGCTCCTAGGAGGCGAAGTGACTCATCATTTAAAATTTTAATACCCGGAGCTAAAGTATTGAATTTATTTAATATGTGCAGTTTAGATTCCGCCGAAAAAGAATTAGGAATATAAATTTCACATTTATCAAAGTTAAGTTCCAAGCCAATAGTTTTAAATTTTGATATAATAATTTCTAAATCCTCCAAAACCGAATTCACTTCGCCGCCCAAGGTTCCATCATCCAAATACCAAACATTGAATTTGGAATTTAGAGCCGAAATTATAGGGTGGATGGCCAAACTAAAAATAACTGGTCCAAGCGGATCCCCCTGCTGACAGCCGACAGCGGAGCTCAGAACATTCTTTTTGTGTACGAGCTTTGAAGGTTCCCGGTAGCACTGCGCCAAGTACGGGAAAAACTGTGGAAATTTATTTTTTACTTCTGAGAGGAGGACCCCCCGATCTACTGAATTGAAGGCATTCTTCACATCAATTTTAAGGAGTACCTCCTCCCGGGAGCTAAGGAGGAATGTGCGAGCAGCATGAACAGCTGCTTCACATCCCCCCTTTACCCCAAAGCCTAACTGAATTGGGACAAAATTAGAAGATATCAAAGGAAGAATTTTTTTACAGCAAATTTTGGAAACGACGCGCCGAATCGTTGAACCCACTGCTATGGGGCGAATACCACCATCCTTTTTTTTTAGGGCACATAAATTTGCTCCATATAAGGTTTTAGTTATTTCATGGGGTACTCGTCCAGATAGCATCAGGTTCACCAGATCAGTGATGGATTTCAGAAGGGTACCACCTACGTCAACGTTTGCACCACAAACTAAGTCTCTAAAGTGTTGTGGTGACAAACCATCGAGCCCTGCAGCGGAACCACTTCTGAAAGACATCAGAGCTCCCAGCACGTCATTTGTAGTGGCCTGAAAAAGAAAATCGTTATTTGTCGGTGGGTCTGGAAAAGAGGAATCAGGAGAAGGAGATGGGTGTTTAGAACGCAGTGCTTCCAGAGTCTCCGCTGTATCAGGGGCAATTGTGTCACTGGAGAATAAAAGTCGAGCCGCTCGCCGTCGCTTATTTTATTTTCAATATTTTTTTTTTTATCATAATTATGTTTCAGATATTGATGAGATTGTGTATGTGTTACGTGTAGTGGATTTAACTGTATGGTAGTATTGTAAATATTGCTGTCATTTATAGTGCAGTTATTTTTTATTTTCTGTGTAAGGGAGAGGTTTTGACTCTTATCCGCGTGTAGCGTGCGGTACGCGAAAGTGAGCAGGAGCTCCCAGCTATGACAGGTGTTTTGAGAGATGACATTATCTATAGTTTTTTTTAAAGAACATGAAACTGAATGGCGTGATCCTCGAGGAATGCGTCTGATTAATGGAATGGAATTCTTGAAAGTACTTAATGATTCCCAAAGGTTACCATCAAGTCCTTTAATTGGAAGGGAAGAACATGAAATGGGAGGTATCGATGATGCAAAAGATGATTTGTGAACTCTACCTACATGAATTTTCAAACCTTTACTATTTTTAAAATACCGAGGCTGGGAACACTGCTCACAACGCACGCTATCCTGCGACATAAAAAAAAACCCCGGCTGTCTCAACCTAGAACAGTGGCTCGGCGCCACAACAACATATATGACTAATATTATATACAAAAAAAAAACCTAAAAATAAGAAAAAATACAAAATAACAGCTTAAAATTCACACTACACACTTCACAATTTAACTTGGTTAAGGCATTTGTCTTCGAGCTTCTTTACCGAGGATTCCTTTACAGAAGATACTGCCTCATTATCCTGCGTGGATCTTCAAATAAAACTTCTGTAGTAAAGTTCGTTATCTGCCCTTAAGCCTGAGTTAGTTTTAACCAACGTTCTCCAGCCTGGGACATGCCTTAGCCAACATTTAGGAGAATCGCCCATAACAATATGTAGCGAGTACCTTTACTCAGGGATTTTCAATTGTTTACTTCAAAATTCAGTGAAGGTTTAGAGAAGCATGAACTGGTACCTAGCGCAGTTTGGTGAAACACCAGTGCGGGTTATTATAAAAATTTACGTTACAACAACGTTAACAAATAGTCCGGGAGGAATCGGCGCATGCGTACCGAAAACTATTCCACCTCAATTTTTTTATGCGATCCTCTTCCAATGGCCCTCCTAATTATATAAATGCATGTTGCCAGGGCGCCACCTGGTGCCATATTATTTAAACCGAAATTGTTTAAACAATTGCAAGGAATTATTATTTTTCAACCGGACAAATTTTTTTTATATTCTTTATTAAAATACCAATAAAAAAGGTCCTATGACTTTTCACGATAAAGTTAATATTTTTAAAGATATGAATTTTTAAAGGTTCGAAAAATCTCAAATTTGGGTACTTTCGACCTATGAAAAATATATTAAAAAAAAAACATAATGTTTTAGTTATATTTTTTTTTAATTCTCTATACGATAGTTAATAATATTGTTAATAGAGATTTAAAAAAATTTCATTGTTTATATCTTTTTTTTATTTGTTAATTTCGCGCGCTCACAAGTATGCGTCGCTTATAGTCTAGATTTCCTTACTTGAGTATTCGGGTAAACAAACACCTCTTGATATAAATATCACTTATTTACACACCAACCACACATTTTGAACTATGTTTAACTGTCTAGATCTGTTTATTAAACACATTCGTTACGATTTACACTTGAATGTTTAGAAAAAACATTCAAATGAATTGAATTATAGTTATTTATGCAACTGTTGTATAATAAGGGGTATTATAGAATAGAATAGAATAGAATAGAATTTTTTTTTATTCAAATAAACTTTTACAAGTGCTTTTGAATAGTCAAGGAATCTACCACTGGTTCGGAATGCCTTTCCTGCCGAGAAGAACCAGCAAGAAACTCGGCGGTTGCTCTTTTCAACTTTTCAAAACAAATTTACAATACAGTAAATACTATTAAAACACGAATGTGGGTTTATCACACTCATGTGATATTATGACACACATATGATTCACATGTGTGTTCACTATTATCACACTCGGCTACGCCTCGTGTGATAAACCCGCATTCGTGTTTTAATACCCCTTATTATACAACAGTTGCATAAATAACTATTATTCAATTCATTTGAATGTTTTTTCTAAACATTCAAGTGTAAATCGTAACGAATGTGTTTAATGAACAGATCTAGACAGTTAAACATAGTTCAAAATGTGTGGTTGGAGTGTAAATATGTGATATTTATATCAAGAGGTGTTTGTTTACCTGAATACTCAAGGAAGGAAATCTAGACTATAAGCGACGCATACTTGTGAGCGCGCGAAATTAACAATTAAAAAAAAGATATAAACAATGAAATTTTTTTAAATCTCTATTAACAATATTATTAACTATTGTATAGAGAATTAAAAAAAAATATTACTAAAGCATTATGTTTTTTTTTAAATATATTTTTCATAGGTCGAAAGTACCCAAATTTGAGATTTTTCGAACCTTTAAAAATTCATATCTTTAAAAATATTAACTTTATCGTGAAAAGTCATAGGACCTTTTTTATTGGTATTTCAATAAAGAATATAAAAAAAATTTGTCCGGTTGAAAAATAACAATTCCTTGCAATTGTTTAAACAATTTCGGTTTAAACAATATGGCACCAGGTGGCGCCCTGGCAACATGCATTTATATAATTAGGAGGGCCATTTGAAGAGGATCGCATAAAAAAATTGAGGTGGAATAGTTTTCGATACGCATGCGCCGATTCCTCCCGGACTAAAAGATATATACATATACAGACTAGCTTTTGTTCGCGGCTTCGCTCACGTTAAGTTCGATTTCTCAAACCCCTATTTTACCTCCTTATGGGTTGAATTTTCAAAAATACTTTCTTAGCCGATGCCAACGTCACAATTGCTACCTGTAAGGCTTTCAGACTGATCCGTCCAGTGCGCAGTGGTTTGAGCCGTGCGTTGATAGATCAGTCAGTCAGTCATTCACCTTTTTCTTTCATATATTTAGAGACTAGCGTTTGCCCGCGGCTTTTCTCACGTTAAGTTAAATTTTTAAACGCCTATTTTACCCCTTAGAGGGAGAATTTTCAAAAATCCTTTCTTAGCGGATGCCTACGTTATAATAGCTGTGTCTATACCAAATTTCAGCCCAATTTATTCAATAATTTAAGCTGTGCGGAGATAGATCAGTCATTCAGTCAGTCAGTCACTTTTCCATTTATAACCATTCTTTTGCATTCATAATATGCACTCAGCACTGCTATTTATATGAGTATATAAGTGATTTAGAATATAATAGAATAGAATAGAATAGAAATATTTTTTATTCAAATAAACTTTTACAAGTGCTTTTGAATAGTCAATGAATCTACCACTGGTTCGGAATGCCTTTCCTGCCGAGAAGAACCAGCAAGAAACTCGGCGGTTGCTCTTTTCAAAACAGATTTACAATACAGTAAATACTATGCTATATATGCAGTGTTTCCACAATGAGGAAAGTTCCAAAAATGCATACAGACTAACTTCTATCTTAAGATGGGCAGACACAAAGTAGCCCCATTCCCGCCGGTGGCACCCGTTCACGAGCATGACGCATGACCCAGCCATTGCTTCGCTCAACCATATTTGAGGGAACGTAACAACCCGCATCACACGACACCACCACAGAAATGTTTAAAGAGTGCGTGACATACTTATGCTACCCATGTCAAGGCATCAAACTGAAAACTAATATTCAAATGCTAATTTTAAGACATCACTTAGACACAAATAAAGTAGAAACACTGAATAGCACAGGATAATTTTGTTACACAGGTTGATTATTACTGTCTCATGAATCGCTGGAGCGAGTTATATCCACGCTTTTTGTCATTAATATAGTCTTCACGTCATTAATAAACGTTGTCATTAATATAGTATTTCCACGATATAGGGAATCCTAGTGTGAAAATCACGGCTTTCACTCTTAGATATTTTGTAACGTAATATTGTTATTTTTCTTACTTTAAATAAATAAATCAAGTATGAATATTTTTTGTTTTCGTGTATTATTTTCGCTCGCTTTTCGCTTATAACTTGTTCCCCATACCACCAAGAAGTCCGCCTACACAATGAGCTCTCGAAGCAAGACGCGGTGATTTGGAAACTTTTTGTGGGCATTTAAATTGGGTGCTCGTTACAAGGTTGCCGGTTGCTGGTTCCGCCGAATCGAATACTATCGCCTTTTGTTTCAAACGAACAACTCATATTAAATACGAACAACAGGGCAACGTGACTGCAGCTCAACACAAAATTATTTTTTTAATTAAGTCCGGTTCTCAAAGACTTTTTTATCGCTTCATTTCGCCAAATTAAAAAGCTGTGCTATTTCTGTCCATTCACGAATGTTTCTAATCCACGACTTTCTTCTTCAACCAACACTTCTATTGCCCTCAATTTTGCCTACCAGGAAGTGGTCGATGGTCTGAAGAAACGGCCCAGGTCATGTCTGAGACCATGTCCCAAATAACTGATCATTTTGTGTTTGAAGGTCAAAATTGGGTCTCTCTCTAACTTTCAAAATATTATGCATATTTGTTTAATGGATTTTTTTATTTTTTTATTTATTTATTTATATATTGGATATTGGAAAGAACACGAGATGAGGAGGTTCAGTACCTACTGCTACCTTTATTACCAATAAATTATTTTTGGGTACACAATTATTTTAACTTGTATATCGTGAACATAGCCGTATCATTGACAAGGAAAGGTCCAAATGACCAAGTGATAAAGAACTCGTCAGAATTGGGATTAGGTACTTCTTATGGATTAAGAATTAATTCTCGGTAGTTCTCAGTAGTATGAATAAGCCTCTTAAGTATACCTAAAGCTAGGGATTTTACCTCAGATATTCTTGTGGAATTTATTTATCAGTTTCGATGATGTAGGTTGTGGTAGTGTCTACCAACTTAGGTATACTTACTACTACCTAACTTCTTTATATTATATTCATTTTATATAATTTATTGTCTTAGTAAGTAGCTCTCGTCTTGTATTTCAGGTTTCTTAGTCATGTTTTGGTTTTACCAATATCTTTAGTTAGTCAGTTTCAAATCTAATTTAGGTATCGGTTACAAAAACCTAAGGTCTTGAAACCCTAAAGGCCTGCGAGATTAAATCAGAAATGAGGAGATTCGTAGGAGAACTAGAGTTACCTACTCGATGGCAATCCGGCACGATCGGAGAGGGATGACGGCTTTATGACGTGTTCTCCAAGGCACGGGGGTATGGCATCATCAACTCGCTCAGCGGGAGCTGTGATCGAAGTATCACTGCAAGATCAAAATAGAAAAGAGGAGATCCGTTTGTGAAACAAAGTTACCAACATGGCTCATCGAGTCGCGAAGCTTAAATGGAATTGGGCGTCGCACATAGTTCGAAGACCTGATAGACGAGTCGCAGTGAGCTACAGGCTACAGGCGACGCAAGACCAAGATTTGTGGAAGTCCATGCAAGAGATCTTTGTTCAGCTGTGGCTGTCTATCGGTTGATAAAGAAGAAACATACTAAGGTTGTCACCGGAACAAACAGGGAGTTTGCAATTGTGAATTGTTGAGTCTACGTCTCCTGAGGATGCTCCGATTTCTCACCGAAATGTCCCTACGTAAAGTGTATAATTGGAAGAGTTTTTTTTAATTCAAAAATCTAAATTATTTATTTAATGTAGGCCAACCTGTGGCTCTTATGACACGTCATGACTCTACCACCGGTTCGGAAAGCGGATTCTGCTGAGAAGAACCGGCAAGAAAGAACATTAGTCAAACTGAAGTTGACTCCTATATGCCCCCCAAATAAGCGGAAATTTTGTGCTAGTAGTGGGTACGGCAATAGTGCAACGGGTGGGGTTCGAACCTGCGACCTTTTAGATTTCAGTCTGCACCTTTAACCGTTGGGCTATTGAGGCTTCAAGTTAGTGTGGTGTTGCGTCGTCTGCGTTTCTTTTGCCTTGGCGGGGTACAACGCGAGCGGCGCGCTTTTGCCATAGAGTTTTTTTTGATTTGGCCGATTATGTACAGCAAAAAAATTTTTTGACTGGCCAAACATGGCTAGGTACCTACTGTTGGCAGTCACGACAGGGTTAGTCACATAGCGCCGTCACCACGCCCTCTATTGTGGACCACAAAGTAGAAAGTTTTCACATTAAAAACTTTCATTTCGTACATAATAAAGCATTAGCTTACGTGATGTTTAACATTAGCTTATCTATAACACTGTGGAACCTAATAACAAGCCTCACCCATAGGCTGAGACTGAAATCTAGGCAGTGTTCTCCGATTTGACTTGGACTTGAGATAGAGTTTACTTGAGACGGAATTGGAACGAGCCATTCTATGTCAGGACATAGAAACTTACTGTGCCTCATCTCAAGTTACAGTACCTACCTAGTACCTATATTTTTTTAGCCATAGAGACTCGTATGTAGGCGGTACATAGGTATAGCTCTTTTTGGAAATAGTCAACCTTATTATCTGTTATATGAAATATAGGCATTTCCATGTTTCTTAATTCTTTTTAATATATTTTAAAGCCTGATTATGTATTCGGTATTATAGGTTCGGTATTGCAGACACATGTCGTGGGAAACCTTTGTTTTTCCGGGATAAAAAGGTTGAATGAAGTCCGTGGTATAACTATAGGGTGGAATTTAGGCAAAATGCCACGGGCCTCTAGGCCCAGAGGGCCATGAGCACAGGAGGGTCCTAGCATGTTTAAATGGGTGGGAGAGGGCCCCATCCAATTTATTTGCACGGGCCTCGAACTGTATAGTTACGCCACTGAATGAAGAGTACCCTTCAGTAGTAAATATTGACTTACCTACTACTACTACAAATTTTGGACAACGCTCTACTTATAGGCGTACTGCTACGTAACAACAGGCTATTTATTATAAGGACGACGTAAAATTTTCGGATGCGATGTTTCGCATCTTATTCTTAACGTTATTATAGTCAGGTACCTACTCTTTGACATAAGTATAGACAAAGCTACGCTTTACTAGTTTGGTGTTCTTTGATTATGCTAATATAATGCCACATCCTAGTAGGTATATTGTAGGTTACAGACGAGAATGACTCATGTTGTCACGAGAGGGCAAGACTAAAGGCACGATCGAGTCCGCCCTCCATTGTGGACTAGAAAGTTTTCGTATCTAATGGTACCCTATTTATGTACCCACGAGTACAAGACGTAGGTAAGAGTATGTTTATATTGTTACCAAATAACCGTTAGCTTAATAAAGAACTAGATGATGCCCGATGATGACTTCGTCCGCATGGATTAAGGTTTTTTAACTCCCGCGGGAACTCTATAATTTTTAGGGATAAAAGTCTATGTGTTAATCCTGGGTATAAGTTACGAGTATCTCCATCCCAAATTTCAGCCAAATCGGTTCATTCGTTGTGGCGGGAAAGAGTAACAAACATCCATCCATACATCCATCCATCCTCACAAACTTTCACATTTATAATACTTACTAGATATACTAGTAAGTCATATTATACTATACTAGATGATGCCATATTATACTAGATGATGCCCGCGACTTCGTCCGTGTGGATTAATACGTACTTTTTATCACGGAGAAACAAGGGTTCTCACGGGATTTTTAAGAACCTAACCTATAACCAAATGAATGAGACCGCGCACAAAAGCTAGTTCACAATATACTAACACATACATTTTAGTTAGTTTATAATCTTACCAAAGATATCCAGCCGTAATATTGCGAAATATTGAGCTGAAATTGGGAATATTATGTAATCATATTAATGTAAGTCTGATTAACCTGTATATCAAAATAATTCTATTCTATTCAGAGTTTCCACTTTATTAATATCTTAAAATGGGTATCTGATTTGAATATTAGTTTCAATTCGATGCCTTAAGATGGGTAGCCTAAGTATGTCACACTCTCTTTAACATTTCTGCGGTGGTGTCGTGTGATAAGAAATAAATAATGGACAATATACTCATCGACATATTATCGCGAATAGGTTGCCTAGTTAAATTGCGTGCGAGTTTTCGGACGAAGTAAATGGCTGAGACGGAGTGGAGAATAGAGGCCCAGGTGTAAATCAATCATCCAATACTTCTCAGGCGTATTCTAGATGCTTGTCTCATCATTTAGAATGATGATACATTGATGGCGGCAAAAAACGTTGACCGCGTATTTTTTAAAACCTTTTTATACCACACGATAAAAACGACATTCATTACCATGTGGGAGAATATATCCGCTGTATATCTATATCTTGCTCTTACGTTGGTTTATATGGAATGTCATGTCGTTGTCGTGAAGTAAAAAAAGTGCAGAGATCTCTTGTACCGCACATGTAGAAATTACAGTTACTTTTATCTCACACTACCCAATATATTTTAAGCTTTATATGTTTGAATATAAGTCTCAAAGTGCTGTGACATTATTAAGTATATTATGTACTAAATAAGATATATACCGAAAAGGCTATTGGCATTTTTGTACGCAATGCCGGGTAAGTTTTTGTTGCTGTGGTGAAAACAAAAACGTGTATTTTTTGTTTTCGTAAAAAGAATTTTGTGATGTGTTAATTTGATGGGGATTTTTAATCTCATGTCAAGTTAGTCCTTGACTATGCAGTGTAAGGTGGAAGTGGGCTAACCTGGAGAAGGGTTTTGTATGGCACACTACATAAATCGCTTAGCGGTATGGGTGGCATGTCTTTGCCGCTGATTTGATTTCTGCGCAGAAGCGTACCGTAACGCTTAATCGCTTGGTAGGTAGTTGACACAAACCGAAACAACTTGACTAGAGGAAAATTATAAAATTATAAATGCTTATATTGCTCCTGCCAGAATCGAACCCGAAGACACCCATAAATTAGGCTTGGTATTCGTTAAAGAGGAGATAGGTAGAGATGAAATGTTTCATAAATAAGCAACAGGATATCGTTATTTCCACATCTCTCCGCTTATCCGCTTAAATTCGGTGGATACAATTCAAGTTAGTAGGAGAGCAGTAAATGTCTCTTTTTTCTATGAAGCGAATGTAGCAGAGCCGAGAAGAGACGAGAGCGGATACTAGCATGAAAAAGCTTCTTAGGCGGAGACAGTTCAGCTCTAGCCAGTACACACCTCCTCTCCACTCTGGTGGGAAAACCCTGTTCACTACATCACTATTTCTCTCCTCTCCGCCCGTTTCTGCTTTGGTGGAAACACCCTGTCCACTACGCCACTAATTATCTCCTCTCCGCCCGTCTCTGCTTCGATGGAAACACCCCGTCCACTACGCCACTATTTCTCTCCTCGCCCGTTTCTGATTTGGTGAAACACCCTGTCCACTACGCCACTAATTCTCTCCTCTCCGCCCGTCTCTGCTTTGGTGAAGAGACTCTGACCACTACGCCACTATTTCTCTCTTCTCCGCCCGTCTCTGCTTTGATGGAAGCACCCTGTCCACTACGCCATTATTTCTCTCCTCTCCGCCCGTCTCTCTTTTGGTGAATAACAAGGTAACTGTTAGAACTTTGCGCCAGTAAGTGACATCTTGTTGAGTGTTTTAAACTTATGCCCCCCTGCTGAGGAATCTAATATTGCACCCTCAGAATGAAAGTGACCTAACCCAAAAATCCTGTAAATTCTGTTTTTTTTAGAAACTGCCCTTAATAAGCCTACTCTAAAACTTTATGGTGAAAAAGAGTTCGAATTATGAGTAAGTATCGGTCACTTTATTTGATCACCTTTTTCAATTAAGTATGCATGTTGTGTGAGTTTGCTCATTCCCTAAAAATTGCAATTTTTAAGTTAGGTCACTTTTATTCTAAGGGTGAAATATATGTAAGTATGATTCTCATCCAAACCAGCCTGTAAGCGTGTTGGACATAGACCTCTAGAAGAGAGCACCACCCCGCATGGTCCTCTGCTTTCGTCATTTACCCACTTTCCGCATCATCGCGCGTGTTTCCAGCAGGTATTGCGGGCTGGATTAAACCCCATAATCCGATTCCAAATTCCGTCGCACAATGCGCTTACCGGCACGTATTGTGTTGTTAGTCTCGTAAAGTACCTAATTAGTATCCTCTCAGTTTGAGTTCAAACCGCGGTCGTTTATTTCAGTCTACTAAAGTTTTAAGCGAATTTTGACCTCGGTAAGAAATGATTATCTCACAAAAAATTATAATAATCATAAACTTTTTTTATTGCGGCCTGGCGTCCGAGTTTATCTCCAAACCAGCGCTGCCACTCTGTATTCATTCGTAATTAAACCGAAATGAGCAAACGCCTTTTAAATTTGAATACCTACTGGCTCCACGAAAATCGTTGGCAACGGCTTCGAATTTCTTCGAATATTATTACCTGGTTGTTCGAGAACCGGTTATTTCAGTATCACGAGGCTGCCTGAACTGAGAGGACGTATCATTTTTTTATTGATATTTACGACATGAGAAGTTTTCGGAACGTTCGCGAAATCCCTGAACCGGTCCGCGCGGTCGCCATCATGGAATTTCGGCCATGTTAGTCTCGCGAAAAGGCGGCAAAAGGAAAATTAACCTAGACCCAACGGTCGTCGGCGAATGCCCAATTGTAATTCAAATATTGAATCGGTTTGGTTTGTCTATGGTCACCGTGACTCTTGAGGTGGTCAGTGGTCGGTTTGGTCAGCGATGGCAGCAGTTTGGGGGTGGGGTGGGTGGAGGGGAGTGGCGGGGTCCGGGGCGTGAGGCGGGCAGTTGCCGGCTGTCGTCGCCCGCGCACTGCCGCGCTCGCTCTCTGCGTGGACGCGTCGCTCGGCGCTGACTCGCCGCCCGTCGCCCGCCGCCAAAACTCAAAAGCCCGTGATTCCCTCAAGGGTTACGGCACGGGTGCATTTCACAACGTGCAGTTCGTGTGTCCGGTTCCACCACCGCCGTGTTACGAAAAACGTGCGGCATAAGTTTGTTCAGAGATCAAATCGCCGGATGAGTCGATTTCTGCGCAGGTGAGTTTTCCTTTTTACTACAGACGCAATACTTGAGACGACGACGCAATCTGGCATAGATTATAGAACATCCTGCTTGGTAATGTGCGATTCACGTCGAATCTGACAGTTATTTTCAGTTTCAGGGCGTGGGTCACGTGGCCAGATCATTTGTAAACGAGACCTATTTACGTGGTCTCGTTTACAGATTTTTACTCCAAATTCGAATCTCGTTTTAGCCTGCTTATAGACCTTAAATGATTAACCTCTTCAACAAGGTTATGTAGAAACCAAATTGCTGATCTAGGATAGGTAGTAACTGAAAGTATGGCAGTTAGATTTTTATAGTTCACTGTAGTTTGGTTGTCTTAATCCTAATATAATTCAAGACGGGCATCTATCTTTCTTTTTTCTCTTTCAGGCAAACTTCTAACTTCTTTTTTTCCCCGTCAATCTCAAGAATGGTACCTAGATAGGTTTGCGAAAATTTTGCATTTCGTTTTGTAAGTTTCCCAAAGCCTGTGAACATTTTACTTTTAAAGAAATCTGTGTTGCGTCTTTGAACTTTAAGTCTTACTTAGGTATCTTGTAGATATTATAGGTATGCGATATTCTAGTCTGTCGCATCCGGGTCGCGTCTAGTGCCCACGCAGGCCTTGACCGCTACGAACTCGCGCCGAAATCTCATGACGCATGCCCGGAAAAATCCTTCTGAACATTGGCCGTGAGTCCGCGACTAGCTAGAACTTAGAAACAACTCTTTGTTTTATGTTAAAAAGGTGTTAGCTACTCACGTGTGTGTGTTATTTCTTTAAATTCATAAAAATATAGAGAACATCGTAAGAAAATTCTGAAAATCGAGAAAAAACGCGAATATTTTCGATCCTTCGTCGAAAAAGCACATAAAACATTTTTGAGCACATAAAAACCATGATATTGTAGTTTTAATGCTAAAAATTACAATCATCATGACAACTAGTTTGAATAAACACATTTTATAAGATTTATAACAAAAAACTAATTTAACAACTGTATAAAAAGGTAGGTAATTTATTACACAATAAAATAAAATCACTTTCGTAAAATATCGATTTCGGTGTAGGTCTAGGTAGGTGGGTTTTATTAGTTGTTACCCACTTCATTCATTACAGCATTCTCTAAGAAGTGGAAAATTTTCCATTTTCGTCAGATAATTTTTTTAACAAAACATTCCCACTTGATAAATAAAATTAATCCGTATCAATAACATTATAAATGGTTAACTTGGATGAAGCGCGTTTCTATCTACATAACTGTAGAACTTGAAGATTATTTTATTTAAGTTTATTTATTTTAAGTGCACAGAATATTTTAGTTAATTTTATTTATTTTTATTTACCAACCATACTTAGTATATAACTAAATCATCTCCTAGTAAGAGTCTTAGCCCCAACATGACACTTTAGGCCTTAACTATTTAGGAAACGTTGGTGAAAATGGTCATCAATTCTTAAGTTTAGGGAACTGACTGAAATCCGAAACGTAACATAGGTTCAAACCACATTCGTTGAAGTATCGTCGCAAATGCCTACACTTTACAAAAGCATACGATTAGCTAAAGAAGAAAGGGGGACTTTTATCACTATTTATATCATTACAAGTCTATTAATAATTACCGAAAACCCAGCAGTGGACGATAAAGAAGAAGAGTAGAATAGAGAATAGTTCAGGCATCTTCGAGTAATATACACAAAAAAAAATTGGCAGTCATAGGGACTGCCGATAGAAGTGAAAACTAGATTTGCTAATAATTAAAAACAAATATATATATAAAAAAAATTAAAAATAATTAAAAAAAGCGCACTGTCACGTTTCGTGAGTGAGATTCGAACCTGCGACATCATAAATTAATCGGTAAGGAAGGCGGCTGCTTGCTGACTGCACTGTACAAGCTTGCTAGAGAACCTCTAAAATGTTGAACGCTTACTGAAATGTCCAGGTGACGATTGTGAAGGGGACGATGACGCGAAATCCATGTTTTTTGCTAACCCAAAAAAGTGTTCAACGCGCCTAAAGAAGTTTTCACTTCAAAAAAAAATCTGACGAATTAGAGAACCTCCTTCTCATTTGAAGTCGGTTAAAAAAATCTCTGGAAAAAAAATGATGTAATCTCTTTAGATATTTTAGTTGTATTGCGACTATACAAGAACGCTAGCTAGATATTAGAAAGCACGGCAAGTCGCCCGGCAGCTTAATGAATAACTTGTGAAACACTCGTTAACTGTCATTAGCCGATTTCCTGGTTTTGTAACCCGCGCGGCGGAGAAATGAGAAAACTCGAAAATGATTGATGCAGGAAGCTTATTGAATAAGTCTGTACCATTGTGTTCTAAAAAACTAATCAAGAACTTGCATACAGACGAAGAGTATCATCGTAACGAAATCATCTTTTTGTAACCAATTTGTTTTCGTGGATCCGTCCGCCAAATAAAAATTAATAAAATGTTAAATAAAACATAAAATAATAAGGAAAATCTTTTCCAAGGATTTGTTCCATAAATATTTCATTAACACGTTTTTAACATGTAAACCTAAAAGTGTCTTTCGATAAAGCTCCAAAAACCCAAATTATTTCTAATTATATAATATTATTATTTAAATGTCAAAAATGTTTATTTTTAGTATGTACTTAAGCGGTACCTCCTAAAGTTTTGCTTAGTACACAAAAAATGCAGGTTTTAGTTGTTAATCATAATTTACTTTCCGTCTGGCCAAAGACGCGGCCAGCGTGACGTGTAATAGGTAATTATTCTGGAATCTGTCGAGCGCGCGTTGATGTCTTTTGTAGCGAGGGGTGGGATGCTTTGAACGGAATTTACATAATTATAATTTAGTTTGCGTATTATTGCTGCTTTTACTGTCATAAAACTTATTGCCGTGAATTTTTGTATGAAGAGGTTCATTTATATTTATTAATATAGATATAATTGTGTTATCTAGTTAACTACCTACTGTGGTTTTTCATTAAGTTGGCTACTAATAAAATATCTATACTAATATTATAAAGAGGAAAGATTCTTTTGTTTGTTTGTTTGTTTGTTTGTACCGAATAGGCTCTGTAATTACTGGTCCGATTTTAACAATTTTTTCACTAATAGAAAGCTAAGTTATCAGGAAGTAACATAGGCTATAATTTGTAATACAGAAATAAAAGTGTGTTTGTTTCTTGGTTTGTCCGTCAATGACGCTGCAACAAAGCTATGGATTGATGGATACTGATTTGTTTGGATAGGTATAGTTCAGAATCTGGAGGGTGTCTATCCCGGAAAATCAAAGTCATAAAGAAAAATGAAGTCGCGGGCATCAGCTAGTTTACTATAAATGCGAAGTTTGTGAGGATGGATGTTTATTGATCTTTCATGCCACAGCGAATAAACTGATTTGGCTTTAATTTGGAATGGAGAATTACCTAGGATTAACTAACGCATAGGCTACATTTTATCCTGGAGAATTAAAGATTTCCCGCGGGAATTAAAAACCGTTAACCCACACGGACAAAGTCGCGGGCATCATCTAGTAATACCTATACAAAGAAAACTAATCAACTCCAAAATCATAATTTGACATTTGTGATTTTTCCCCAAATTGTAATCATTTATTTTAATGATTTAAAAATTTTCTGTTGTTAGCTTTATTAGTTTCTACCAATGACATTTTTCACGATTAAAATATATTATTAGTAGGTAGTATATTTTCTTGCTCAAAGTCACTTCGATACCGATAATCCGTAAACAAAGATACGAGCTTTAATTTAGGTACCCACTTATTACTTAATTCATGCGATCACAATTTTCTCAATTCACTATAGTTTCGTGATTACCAACTCAGTGATTACCGTAATCACTGGTTGTTACATTAAGGCTTAGAAACTTACGTCTAAGTGACCAGATTTTGTAACTTAAATGTTTATAGCACCCACTTATGATCAAGTTTCTCGAAACGAGGACAGATTTGTAAGAAAAACTTGATTTACTACCGCTTTCAAAGTTTTACGTCAACTGGTTGTACCTACGAGTTGCTAGTCACTACGTGAATAGAGGGCTCAGGGGCTGTATAGTACGCGTTTCGGTTAAGAAGAGCTCCAACATGCTTATTGTAATGTAAGGAACTTATAGTTATAAGTATTCAAGTTTTCTCATTGTTCTACTTACTTTTGTGATAATCTCCTTTCTTTAAAACGCAGAAAAAGATGAAGTCTTGCAGGCAAAACATGTATTACGTTGTTAAAATTATTTAAATATATGCTTCTCCAGAATACATGCACTGAACAAGGTGACATAAATTGATAGTGTTCAACATCAAATTGACCTGTCTCATTGGAAATCAGTGCCCCAAGTAATTTAAAGTGTAAAACCATTATAAAATTAGATATAATAGTTTCACGTGCAAATCTAAAACAAACACTTCAAAAATCTATTTTGCTACTTATAAAGAAGAATATAATATGACGTGGATTTCTGTAAAAAGAAACACAGTTTTTCCTTATTCCAAGTTTTTTTTTTAAATTATAAAAACTTCTTTTTTATGTACGTTAAGTAAGTTTTACAATAATCATAATCTAAATAAAGTGTTTTAAAATAAGTCACACATTATGTAAGTTGCAATTTAATACTGTGAGCAGTTTATATCGTGGACGGTAGCCAAGTTTTGAGGTATAGCCAGCAGTTGGCTAGGGCCTTGCATTCCTTTACCGGGACAGGTTTTACATGTTACTCTAAAAATAACTTTGCGCCCTTAAAACCCCGGTATGCGATTGCGTTTTATTCATTTTACGTTTCCATTCATCTTTTTGTGTTGAAAGAAAATTGCTGGAGTCGTTTGTTGGATTTTTTTGTAGAAAAAGAAATTAAAAAGGATTGAAGTTTCACTTGCGCTTAATTTGGATTTTGTCTACGGTGAAGTTATTAAGTATTTCGCATATTTAGAAAATAGTTTTTGCTTTCATCATTCATCATCATTAGCAACCCGTCAACGGCAAACTACTGAACGCAGGTCTCCTCTCAGAGAAGGGTTATAGGCCATACTCCACCACGCTGGCCCACTGCGAATTGGCGGACTTCACACACCTTAGAGAACATTATGGAGAACTCTCAGATGTGCAGGTTTCCTCACGATGTTTTCCTTCACAGTTGAAGCAAGTGATATTTCGCACTTGACTCCGAAAAGTCAGAGGTCGGGATCGAACCTGCGACCCCCGAATAGGAGACCACAGTCCTAACCAATAGGCTATCACTGCTTACTACTTAATTGCTATTTAAGCAACATGAATTTAAAAAAATAATTTAATACCTACATAAAATTATCTTCAGTACCCAGCTTTGATCGCGTAAATGATGATTTTCATTAAATTTACAGTTTCAGTTTCATCAAATTTAGTTTCAGTAGGTAGTATATTATGCTTCCAAATGACAAAATTTTCATTCAAAATAGTATATTCTTGAAATCTAAGTAGACAAAGTATTATAATTTTACAATAGTCTTTTGACTATTTTAAAAAAAGTTTAAATTTAAGTTCTAGCCAAAATTATGACAAGATGTTTATAACACCGTAACCGAAAACTATCCAAAAATACATTTTTTCAAAGCGTGTTTCTACATCTTCGTGATTAAGTCAATTTGAGTCCATTAACAATTTTCCGAGATGTAGATAGCCATTTGGTGTGGTCGTCCCGTTACGCATTGTTCTTATAATTCAGAGTTTCGTAGTGTTAACATTTGAATCCCTATTTACATACTCAGCGACCGTGAATGTGTGTGTGCTCGTGTGAATCCGCCTTAGAATGTGGCTGGAAAAATTCAACTATTAAACTACGGTGGATATGGCTTTTGGTGATTTTTGTAGGATTTTTTGAGTTAAAAATTCTACAGCTATAATATTGAGTTTCTTAATGTTATGGCATCAAATTATTGCCGTGTGATTTCCCACAAATGATTATTTAGAGAAAAGTTATTAGAGAAGTGTACTTTTAGAAATTTTGGCGATTTTATTGCAAGAACCCTGTCTCAAAAATCAGTCGGTTATCCGTCTCCAAATGATAAATTAATTTTCTATACCAGTTAACCTCAGACAAAATGCAAATCTTTTTTAAAATTATGTTTCTCTCAGTAAAACCAAAAATATTTATGTTATGAACTACCTATACTCACGAAATTAATTTATAGCCATTTATCTCATCTGAAACAGTTATGCCGGGTTTAGTTAAGAACCATTTAGCGTCGATTGTTCTTTGATGTCGAAATTTCGTGGGCATTAGCATTATTTTCGTCTGTAGTCTAAGAATTAGTCACTAGTTACTCCATTTACATAGCCAGTGACCGTGAATTTCTCGTGTGAAACGGATCGGGCCGAGCGGAGCGTGCATTGGGTTCTCCTTCTTATATATTATTTCCGAATTAAATTAGAAATGCTTCGGTAGTCGTGGTTTACGTTTGAAGACCTTTTCATTCGTTTAAAGCTGAAAAATGATTTTGTACATTTTGTTTTATAGGATCTAATACTGCTTTTATCCCTAGACGCAAAAAGAGGGGACTCATAAGTTTTACGTGTGTATCTGTGTATGAGTCTATTTGTGTGTCTGTCTGTTCCCTTGTAGCAGCCTCCGCAATTAACCAATTTTGATGCGGTTTATTTTGTTTGAAAGCCATTGTAATCGAGGTGGATCTTAGCTATAATTTCTGAAGCTCAGGCGTTTGAAGATCATCATTGACTACTTGATTAAAGGGTCTTACAAGCTTTCATTGGTGCGATTGATTTGTTTGGTGTACTGTTACTTCGGATTATTTCCAAGGCATGGTAACCTTGAGTTATTGCTGTAGCATCAAGTAGGTATTTTATTTTTTAAAGAGTATCAGTCAAGTTGAACTTGACTAATATCCTTCTCTCCCCTCCAAATAAGCGGAAAGCTTGTGTTAGGAGTGGGTACGACAATAGTGCAACGGGTGGGATTCGAACCTGCGACCTGTCAGTTTTCAGTCTGCACATTTAACCGTAGGGCTTACTTACTTACTTGAGTTTGCGGGATACGCAACTCCATAGCAACTTACAGCAGATATAGTGTGCTTGGGCTCATTAGAATGGTCTCAATGAGTAGGTGTTAGATAGATGGTGATGATAGATGATGGTGGAGCAGAAAACTGGGTAACAGGGTGTCAAATATATCGTACAAGGTCCGCAATAGAGTCAAATGTCGAGTTGTTTTAAATTTTTAATTTACACAGTTATGTTAAATATCTTATGTGTACTCGTATATATCATAGGTTTTTAGTCTCTCACAAATTTTGGCAATCCACTTTTTATCAAATCTATGTTTAAACTGTTTTGTTAGTTTTTAAGTAAGTTTTTTGTAAGGTTCCAAAATGTAGCTTATATATAACTACAAATTTGTTTGGATCTTTTTGCAGTCAGTTTTATTTTTCAGCCGTTTTCTCAAGTTCTAGGTACGTATATACTAATCTTCAAGTATAAGATGGGTCGTTGACATTTGAATAGCGGCAAAAGGTGCTCAAAATAGTAAATGCTAATTTCTATAGCGTTAGTCTCAGTAAACAAAAAACGTCATGCCTATGTATTTTACATTGGAAGTATCTGTCATAATTTCCCACAAAATTTAACTTAGTATACATATTATAATAGATATATATTTTTTAAAAGAATATTAGTCAAGTTGAGAGTTAAGAAGTTGAGTATCTGTCTACCAGCCGATCAATTGAGGAAAAGCTGCATCGATCATTGCTACAGCGTCAATGGTGGTGGTTGACTGAATTAAATGCGTTCTTGACGCAATAATGTATTTTAGCCAAAAGCGAGAGAGGGCTGTCTAGCTACCCTTGACATGGTCGTGACTCGTGACCAAGCGATAATGTGACATCACCCATTATCGGTCTTCATATTTCTTGGTCGAACGGCCTCTCGCGTGATCTTGCTCCTCTTGTAATAAAGTATTCAACATTTCCTATTTCATATGGGCTTTTTGACGTGATAACGTCTTATAAATCGATGAACACGGGCTGCACGCACGAAAAAGTGTCACGTTCCGCCTGCGCCTGAGCGTGCAAGCGAGAGCGCGGAACAAGCGATAGAGAGGCACGATCGGCCCAAGCGTTAAAGTTCGGCCGTTCAGAGAATGCGTTCCTGACACCTGTCAGTTAGTCACGACAACTGTCACAAAATTTATATATAACATTAATTGATTATTGATATAATAATGTTGTTTTAATGCTCATCAATTGTTAAAACGGTAAACAACCAGCAATAAAATTTTTATCGTAACTGCAACGCCATTACAAAGTTACGTCGTCAGTTCAATCGCGACGTGTCAGGAACGCATTCTCTGAACGGCCGTAGTTTAGCTTAGAGAGCGCCCGCCGACGGACCCCCGCCAGTCATCGTCAGTATTTCTTTTTGACGTTATCACGTAAAACTATCCTCCGTAAACCGAATTTACAGTCAACCAATTTTTAGGGTTCCGTACCCAAAGGGTACCAACGGGACCCTATTACTAAGCCTACGCTGTCCGTCCGTCCGTCCGTCCGTCCGTCTGTCAGCGGGCTGTATCTCGTAAACCGTAATAGATAGACAGATGAAATTTTCACATATTATGTATTTCTATTGC
Source organism: Oeneis ivallda (assembly GCA_029955525.1). Classification (NCBI taxonomy): domain Eukaryota; kingdom Metazoa; phylum Arthropoda; class Insecta; order Lepidoptera; family Nymphalidae; genus Oeneis; species Oeneis ivallda. The sequence continues at coordinate 27,230,393 of JARPMR010000003.1, read as the reverse complement.
CGCTATAACAACAAATGATAAAAATTAAATTAAATTAAAAAAATTAAATTAAAATGGGTAGGTGGGTAGATGGAAATCTTTTAATTTAATTTTTTTAACGGAACCCTAAAAGAGCGAGGCCCGACTCGCACTTGGCCGATTTTTTATGTACATACTTAAAAGGAAAGCTAATTATACTAAATTTAGGCCCATCGGTTTGAGCTTTACGTCGCTATCGGTCAATCAGTTTCTTTTTTTTTAGTCGTATAAAAATATAATAATATCATGTAATACACCATGGCCACTTTGAATTACAGTCGGCCTATAACCACCGTTATAGTTCTGTTTAAGTTATTAAATATGTATGGAGATTACATGGAATTATGGCCACCCTAGCGCGAACATCATAATACAGTGCATTAGAAGTACCATCACGACCGCGGGCCGACGCCCGTCTGAATATAGCCATATCTTTGCTGGAATCAAGGCTCGTTCGCACGGTCTCACTAGTATTTTTTTGCATTATAATTTGAACCCTATTGTTTAGAAAATACAGTTCAAGGAAACCTCATTTAGTTTCCACAAAATGCTGAAGGCAATTCATTGCTTATTTTCATCGTAATAAGGTGTTGGTATTGTACACGAAATTGCTATTCTTGTACACTTGTAGCAACTCTCATTAAAACTGTTTTTTTTTTATATTTTGTTAGTGAACATCGAACGGTGATTTATGTAAAAGTTTTCATTTTAGACAACCGTCTTTACCCGTCCCATCCCAATTGCCTAAATCTTCTAATATATAAAATTCTCGTGTCACAATGTTAGTTACCTTACTCCTCTGAAACGGCTGGACCGATTTTTTATGAAATTTTGTGTGCATATCGGTTAGGTCTGAGAATCGGCCTACATCTATTTTTCATAGCCCTAAATGATAAGGGTGACCATTGACCAACCACTAAATATTTTTGCTGGCGGTACGAATTGCGCTGGGTCAGCTAGTACTCTCTAAATTTTCCTTCCTCCTCCTCCTTGCGTCGCTTCCTCATTACTGAGGATCGTGGCTCCTTCTTGATAACAACCTCTTGATTGTTTCTGTCCAACGTTGGCGGTTCTCCGCCGCGTGGTAAGCACAGTAGATGCTGGAATCAAGCGCCTCCTTCACCTGGTCCGTCCAACGTCTCGGGCTCCGTCCGCGTGGCCTTTTTCCTTCGATCTTTCCTGTGAGCATGAGATTTTCTATGCTGGTCGTATCTTTTCGGGCTATGTGACCGAAGTACTCGAGTGTTTTCCGCAGACAGATGGATAATAGCCGAGTTTTTACGCCTAGCGTTTTTAATATGGAGACGTTGGTCCTATGTTCTGTCCAGGAGATATTCAGCATCCGCCTCCAACACCACATCTCGAAGGCATCTATCCTCTTGCGGTCGGCTGCCTTTAAGGTCCATGTCTCGGCTCCATAAAGAAAGATGGAAAAGATGAGCGTGCGTACCAAGTGAATTTTCGTCCGTCGCGAGATGTTACGATCTTTCCATAGTTTAGAGAGCCGGGACATAGCGCTCTTTGCCATTTTAGCAGAGGTCCGTCGTCGCATAGGAATGGCAAATTTTCCTTACGGCAATATTAATGCACAAGTGTGTTTATTGGTTTGTCCTTCAATCACGCAGTAAGCAACAGAGCAACTTGATTTTTTGCGTGGCTATAGATAAAGACCTATTATAGATATATATAGAGAGTGATATCGATATTTTATCCCAAGAAAATAAAGGGTTCCATCGGGAATTTACTTCCAATTCAACTTGCGGCGAAAATTTGGTAATTACGTGAATTTATGGTTGCCAATAACTGATATTTTATTTATATTATGAGATTAATATAACCTTAGCTTTGTTGCAAGATATATTTAAGGATTCAAGAATCACCACTTATTAATCTTTACGTTTACAACTCACTCAAAAAGAGCTTCATAACTTTTAACTACCTGCTCATAAACGTATCCATTGTACCTTTTTTGAGAAAGGTTTTCAAAATCGAGTGGTACACTGTGACTACGCGGTTTAATTGTCCGACGATTGTCCGTCGAACAAAGCGGATAATGGACACTGAGAAGGATATTTCTTGAAACTGTTCAAGTGCAGTCATAAAGAGCTTTAACTAACAAAAGGCAGGTATGAAATTTTGAAGTACAATATTGGGTGTAAGGATGTTTCTCGGAATTTTTATGTAGGTGCAAAGTACTATATATGAGTTTTAGGGCTTAGGGCAGGTATTGGAAGCAGACTTAGCTCAACTAACCATTTAAGCAACAATATACCTACTCTAAAACATTTAGAATTATAATAAATATTAAAAAATTTATATTAAAATAATATGACAATAAAATTATGGGGGTAATTTTTTGTCAAGTTATTAAAATAAAACAATTTAATCAAGATAATCCTTCTATAATATTAGGGAATCAGAAATGAAAGGGGGTTGATCCTATTTTTATTTTAAGTTAGCTGTTTTACTTTAAGTTAAACAAGTCTTAATAATAATGAGTAGATGCAGGCTCTATTGGCGACTCCTTTTTAGACTTTTTTAACCGACTTCAAAACAGGAGGAGGTTATCAATTCGTCGGAATCTTTTTATTTTATGTATGCTCACCGATTACGCGAAGACGCCTGAACCGATTTGGAAAATTCTTTTGTTTGAAAGAGTGTACTTACCTACTATCCAGGTAGTTCCATTAAAATTTTATCGAAATCGGTCGAGCGGTTTTAAAAAAATTAACAATAAGTTATATACTTTGTAGTGGCGCGGGTTTTTGAAGTCGGTTTTTTAAAAAGAATTTTTTTATACTAAATTATTGCTCCCAAGGTGTTGGAGTGGCGACCCCGCACCGGGAAGCGCAGTGTTGGCAGACCCCCCACCAGGTGGACCGACGACATCAAGCGAGGCGGCGCAAGACCGAGGCCTGTGGAAGTCCATGCAAGAGACCTTTGTCCAGCAGTGGACGTCTATCGGTTGATAAAGAAGAAGAAGAAGATTGCTCATAAGTTTAGGCGGGACTTACCCTTCTCATTTGAGAAGATTCCTGGGCCCAATAATAGGCTGGCGATGGGTTATAAGATTTGAAAGGTTACCACCTACACACTCAGGCTGAGATCTAAGATGGCACTCTCACTCAGCTCAAACTCAAAACCGAGCTCAAAAGAGACAGATTTACCTGTGTCAGGACATATTTGTGTCTCATTTTAAGTCTATCTTGAGTCTTGAGCAGAGTCAGAGTTAAGTTTGTAGGTAACCTTTATACGGTTGTGTTAGTGAAGAACACAATATTTTTCGGTTCCACCGCCCAGCCGCCAGTTCAAATTCCTAGCGTTCAACTTTTATAGTCACTAAAATATTTTCGAGCAAAAGTTAAATTGTTCGTGGATAAATTGTATGGAAAAAGTAACATTTTTTTCATGGCTGAATCTTTTATTTACATAGAAATTCTACTCATAAATATGTTAAATTGTACGCCAAATTTGTTCGCGGCAAACCTGAAGGCAATTCGAACATTCAACTCGAATCCTAAGTAATGTAATAGTCAATTCCACCTTTGTCGTCGTTTCACGAATCATTAGCCACTTCAAAATCTTCAAAGCTTCTGTAATATTGAAACAAAAGGAATGAAGCCAAATTCGCCCACTCGCTATTTCAGTTGATTACATGAATCCTTATCATAAGTTTTATTTGACTTTAAACGAAATTGGTTTGAAAATTAACGGGGGCAGAATGGAGTTTGTAAAGTAATGAGTTCATTTATTTGGAAACCAATGCTTTTATTGAAATTGTTATTGTAGGTTGTCAGCTCCTTTGTTATTAACTAGATGATGTCTGCGACTTCGTGCGCGTGGATTAAGGTTTTTAATTACCGCCGGAAATCTGTAATTTTCCGGGATAAAAAGTAGCTTATGTGTTAATCCTGTGTATGAGCTATCTCCATTGCAAACTTCAGCCAAATCGGTTCATTGGTTGTGGCGTGGAAGAGTAACAAACATCCATCCATCCATACATCTATCCATCCTCACAAACTTTCACATTTATAATATTAGTAGGGTTTAGAATAAAGACCGATCAAAATGTACCTACAAATTTTGTCTAGTGATTATGATTTTACATCCTTGCTTATAGTGCTATAAATGCGACAGTGTGGTTGTTTTCAAGTTTGTCCTTCAATCATGCAGCAGCGGATTGACGTGATTTTTCTCATGGGATATAATTGAGGACCTGAAGAGTAGAAAACTTTACTAACTTTTTCCAGCGACTTTGTCCCGCGGGAATTTTCTGTTTTTTTTCGGGATTAAAGATCTGTCACTTTGCAGATATTCAACTATAACTATGTAAAAGATCACGTTGATCCGTTGCTGCGTGATTGGAGGACAAACCAGCAAACACACACTTTCGTATTAATAATATTAGGATGAACATCATAATCATAATCTGTACCTACCTAACCAGTTATACCTACCTATACCTAGGTAAAACTCATCAACTCATTGGTGAAAACTCTCTAGACATGGATCGTCAACTTTACCAACATCCTGTTTATCAATATTATCTAAAAGGTGTATGTAATACGCGTCGTGTGTAAGCTAGCTAATGGTCAAAAAAGACCGAAAATCGGTTAACCGACCGACCGACATAACAAAAAATAATCTCAACCGGACCGCGCAGGTAGCATTTTCTTTAAAGCAGGTATACACACCTGCCGATTACCTGCCCCACACGTTAGCGACTATATCAGGACCTCTCATAATTCCTTAATATCACCCGCTGGGTTCCATGTGTAATAATTCAGCGGGGGGAGGGGTAGGTCAAACCAACTGGTAGTGTTCAGTCACCTGTGAAGTGAATACGACTCCACAGTGTGTGATTTTTATGGTGAACATCTGTCTTTTCTTTCTGTAAGTTAAAGGTAAAAAAGTTCTTCAGTGATGTCATTTTTAAATATCGATATCGGTAAAACAAACTATTGAAAAACAATTTTTTAGCTAACATTTTTAATTTTTAACATTTTAATGTTAATCGCGTTTTTCAGATATTATATACCTACTTACCAATATAGGATTTTGTAGAAATGAGTAGGTAGGTTTGTGTAGTTACTGTAACATTTTTCATTTGCATAAGGTTAACCTATAACAGTTGAGGTTCTTGAGGATTCTTCTCAGTAGATTTACAATTGAAAATTTATGTCTAAGATCTCTACAAAAATACCTAAATAATTATTATGCATTTTTTAAAATTAAATAGAAACTCTCTTGTACCTATCAGCTGATGTGAAAGTATTCAGTAGGATAATTTTACGTGTTATTTGAGAAAATGTAAATGAAAGTACCTACTTTAGATTTCGCTTTGTGCCAAGAAAGCGAGACAACTGGTGCAATGAATGTTTTACTGTACAGAAAAAATATTCCTTTTATATTAAGTTGTATAATTTCTTTCATTATTTTACTAGGTGCAGGAAAAAGTAGTTTGCATGAGTACCCAACTACCGAATTGAATTGAAATTGTAATTACGTAGAGTGTACATGCTGAGTCTTTAGATCTTGCCTAACGAAGTTGATGACGTAATGATTAATGAGTGACTTCATTGATGAATCAGGCATAGCAGGACTATTTTTATATAAAAAATGTGTTTCGCCTATACATTCTAAAGTTAATTTCTATCGACACAAGACAATATTCACCTGCCATTTCCGTTCGCAGCACCTGTGTACCAACACTAAAAACAAGTTAAAAACAAAATTCAAGTCAACCTGTTTCAAAAAGGATGTGGCTCAGAGACTGTACCTACATAATTTTAAACGCATCTGTTTTTACGTGACATTTTACTGCTTTTTCTTTATTAAAGTATTATAACCTTAATAAGGATTTATTATTTGAATTCAGAGGACGTGCAAAACCCTTCGATAGATAGTATTGTTATTAGACTTGTACTTGTGACTTGTACAAACTTAGATAGGTATGCATAAAATTTTAACAATACTTCAATCTTGTGATTTTAAAATTAAATTATTATAAAATCATGAGGTAATAACTAATAATCACTGATTGTTATTTATTACATATTAATAAATAAGACATTTACCGTAACATAACATATATTTATTATAATATTATAGGTAAAGTTTGATAGTAAATAATAAATAATATTGCGTTATTGGCTACGTACCTACAATTAATAATGTTATACCCAGATGAATCTATAAATTATTGTAATCGATTCGGGCAATTAATAAAAATTCAAGTATGTAGGTAGTTGGTTATGATTAATTTATGTAAATACCGATGTACTTAACTGTTAAAGATTTTTTTACATAACACGAATTCATAATCGATAACTTACGTCATCATTGTCATTAGTGTTTTTGAATTATTATATTTTGATTATTTATTTCTCTTGGCGACATTATAGGCGCGCATTGGGGGTAAGACCAACACGTATTCCATGACGGCAAACGACATAACTATCATGGCGTCATGTCCCATCCCCTTTTATTTATTTTACTCCATATTAATTTATTGGTTTCCTTTAACTATAAATTCATTCAAAAAATAGTTGAAAATGTAGACGTTTCACGTCTGCGGAGATCCACACTTTTTTCAACAGTTCTCTATTTTACTGAGATATTCGTTAAATTATCAAACTAATCTATGACGGAGTATTGAGGACAATAATGTGAGTAAATAGAATTAATTATAATTTATGACGTGGATGCAGCATAAGGCAATGGCGCCTGTTATTATGGATGAAAGCACGCACGGTGAATGAATAGACTGTATTTCATTTTAATCAATGAATCGATTCGAGTAATCGATGAGAAATACGTGGAATAAATATCGATTTGGGATTCAGGTATGAAATGTAAATCTTGTGATTAAAAATTATTGAATCAAAGTGATTAAAAAATAACAGGGGTGATAAAATTGGCACCCTATTTTTCAATATTCAAAGGAAACTTTAATATTTGTGAACCTGATAGAATTTATCGATAAAAACGTTTTTGTAGTCATAGATTTTTGTGTCAATAGGTAGGTATACATAAATGAAGGGTATGGTAGATGTAGTTATAATCGTAAGTTATTATAATGACCAAGATTTACTGGGTCTATGGTAAATCATTGCATGATTCTACATTTAAAAATTCCTTTACCAGTTTTTTTCGTATCGAAATATCAGGAATCCGAATGAGTTTCCGAAATTTAAATGTAGAACGTGAAGCGAATTTGTAGTATTTCCTTCATTTGTGTTCACAAGTCATCGATCGATATAGAATTTTAAGCACCCTTTAAGTTGTCTTTATGTAATGTATTATTTTAAATGAAGTTTTAATATTGATTTGACGTCTCTGTTCAAATATATTAAATTGTCTTTGTCGGCTGGTTTTTAATTTATTTAACTTGTAATTTTCGTGCTTAATATGTCAGAGTGAATAGGTATTATGAAGCTGAATTTTTTATTTATTGTTAAAGGTACTGCCATAAAACAACGGGAAGAGGTATTCATCATCACATCCAGAGGACATCGTTATCATCATTATCATCATCATCATTTCCTTCATCGTGAAGTGTGAGGTAAGTTTACAAACGTACCTAGATATGGCAATACCTAATATGTACATACTTATTGAGCGACTTCAAAAAAGGAGGAGGTTATCAATTCGTCGGAATCTTTTTTTATGTATGCTCACCGATTACTCTAAGATGCCTGAACCGATTTGGAAAATTCTTTTTTTGTTTGAACGGGTATAAGTATACCCAAGTGGTCCCATTTAAATTTTATCGAAATCGGTTGAGCGGTTTTTAAAAAAATCTACAATAAATTATATACTTTGTAGATAGTGGTGCGGGCGTTTGAAGTCGGTTTTTAAAAAGATTTTTTTATAATACAGTCTACATATTTTTATACTGCACCTAATAAAAATATTTATTTCATATTTAGAGCTCTGTTGAGTCTGTTTCGAAAATATTTTTATCCGATTACGGCGAAGCCAAAAGGAAGGGTTATGATTTTAGCAGTCTATGTATCTGACTACTTATGAATGCTCCATCGTATAAACTACTGAGCCAATTTTGATGAATGAGCAGTCACTCGATTCGTTATGATGGTCCGGGTGACGTAGGCTTTTTGTATGATTGAACGATCATATAAAAGCCTATGTCACCCGGACCAAATATTGAGTGAAGCAATGGCTGGGTCATGCGTCATGCTCGTGAACGGGTGCCACCGGCGGGCAAGGAATGCCTGTCAGAACATAATTAGGTATGCTTTAGTGAAACCTCCCCTCATTGTGGAAACACTGCATAAATAGCATAGTATCTATTATATTGTAAACTTGTTTTGAAAAGAGCAACTGCCGAGTTTCTTGCTGGTTCTTCTCGGCAGGAAGGGCATTCCGAACCAGTGGTAGACTCATCGACGATTCAAACTTGTGAAAAAGTTTATTTGAATAAAAAACATTTCTATTCTATGTTTATATGTTAGACATTTTATACGAATAAACTCAGTATGACGGATGTTATATTCAATTTGCTGTAGTAGGATTATAGTTTTAAACTTTATCCTTGACAAACCTTAAACTCAGCTACGAACCAATCCCTCTCGAGATGTATATTAGCCATTTCATCCATTTTCACGTTTTATGTTGTCAATTATAATATTATTAGTCTGCGGTGCTAACGAGGCGGGTCAAAGGAGTTCATTATGTACGCGACTGTACCTGAACTGATATGTTTTAATTAAGTGAGGAGTACGGAATGTGTTCACTTAATTAATTAATATACAGGGTCCATGAAAATTTCAGAATATAAATAATTATATAAAAGGAAAGGGTGACTGACTGATTGATTGACTGACTAATCTTTACCCCCAGCTCAAACCACTGGATATTTCGGGCTAAAATTTAGCATACCGATAGCTATTATGACGTAGGCATCCGCTAAGAAAGGATTTTTGGAAATTCAACCTGTAGGGGGTAAAATAGAGGTTTAAAAAACGAACTTTGGGTTTCAAACTTAACGTGAGCGAAGCCGCGGGCTTAAGCTAGTACTGAACGAAAAGTCAGACAGCATGATCTTGCGAAAGTTACGGAACAAGCAAAACGTCTAAAAACTGTAAACTGTATCGGTAAAAACTGCGTCAAATGTTTATGACGTCACAGTTCACTATTTCATGCAAGCTGCCATAGATGCAATGCGCGTTTTGACTGCTAAGCCAAAAGGAAGGGATGTGATATCCCTTCCTTTTGGCTTTGCCATGGTAGGGTAAAAAGTCCACACACCTCAGTACCTTCAAGGCAAGAGTGAATAGGCATTTTCTAGGCAAGCGTGCTCCAACCTAGACCTCATTAGTGCTGTCCAGCATTGATTGTCGTCAAGCGTAAGCCTATCCAGGAATAAAAAAAAAAAGTTTTGATAAATACCATCGTTGCTAGGTAACGTCGAGAGATAACAGATAAATTGGATGTGGGAACCGGGCGGAACCCAATGCAGCACCGCAAAAGGCAACGGCCGCGGACCGGTTAGGCCGATTGAATAAGCTATTACTGAAGTTTCTACATCAATTACACTGCCTCTAAATGGACATGTCTGCCGCGGCCGCGTTATAGTTACATTGCGTCCAATCGATTTGGCCAATTATATTGACGTTACAAAAGCGGATGGCGAAATTGCTGAGTGTGATGTTTTTGCAATGATTTTTAATTATCTTTTTATCTTCCTCTGAGCAGAAACATGTTCGGTTTTCGCACGTTATTTATTATGATTATTGAGGTGTTCTCATTAATGCGCGGTTCGGCTATGCATTTATAAATGTTACCTTTATAGTATACGTTCCTTCCTGCGACTTCGACTGCGTGGATTTTCCCTTTTCCTGGGGGAAGTCTTTGATTTTTCGGGATGCAAAGTATCACGTACTTTGAAGCCTATCGCGTACTACTTACTAGGAGGCCTTTACCCTTTCAGAGAAATAATCCAAAACTAGTAAAAATCCAATCTGTAAATGAAAAAGTCATTAATAAAAGCTCAAAAAATTACAATTTTTTAGTTTTTATCATTTTTAGGGTTCCGTACCCAAAGGGTACCAACGGGACCCTATTACTAAGCCTACGCTGTCCGTCCGTCCGTCCGTCCGTCTGTCAGCGGGCTGTATCTCGTAAACCGTAATAGATAGACAGATGAAACTTTCACATATTATGTATTTCTATTGCCGCTATAACAACAAATAATAAAAATTAAATTAAATTAAAAAAATTAAATTAAAATATTTCCATGGGTACATGGAAATATTTTTATTTAATTTTTTTTAACGGAACCCTAAAAGAGCGAGGCCTGACTCGCACTTGGCACATTTTTTTTTTATTCGATCATGAACTGGAAGAATTTTGGAACTAAATCGATTAAGGGAAAACAGTGATTATATGCCTCTTTGAAAGTTCCCAATCATTTCAGAGCTAACTAAGGCCGTTGCTTGATTGCGGATTTGCAGAACTTGGAAAACGCTTTTAAAAGTTAGGTGTCGGTAATTGTTCCAGAAAGTAGAAGTTAGCCTGTTAACAGGATGTCACGAACTCTGAGCTGAAGTTAGCCGTTACGCACTCCGTCCTTCGTTGTGCGTCAAGTGTGGAGTCGTGCGCACACTTCCGACAAGATACGACACAACAGTAGCATTGCTCATGTAGGTAGGTGTTAGGTGTAGATTGTTAAGTTAGATTAGCAGCGCAGTCAACAATGCGCTGAACCCAAATAATAAAATTGATTGATTAATTGTTTGATTGAAGTTATGTGCGTTTTGCGTGATTAAATATCACTTGCTTCAACAGTGAAAGAAAACATCGTGAGGAAACCTGTGTTCTCTGGTAGTCCAGCGTGTAAATAGGCGAACTACTGGTATGATGATGCGTTACATAAAAAATATATTTAAAAGCCAATCAATATGACAGCGTTTTTACAAAAAGACTCATTAGCATGAACAAGCACAGCGCAGAAAACACGGCACTCGCAGAATCTTCTTGCTTTCCAGCTGGATCAGGCGAGAGGCGGTACGTGAGGTTCAGGGTTCGGGAAATAGCGTGGCGTCGAGGCGAATTTAAATTATCGAGCGCAGTATAGGTAGTTCAATCCTCGACTTTTTCTAGACTACTATTACCACGCAGCGATAAATAGTGGGGCGCGTCTTCGTGGATTGAACTATCTATAATATGTCCGAAGCGCGTGGCGATTAGCTTAGGTGTCAACGCGTAATGAATAATGACAATTAGCACAGATGATGATCTTTGAGGGAGTGGTGCGTGAGTTTGCTTATACATAATAGCAGGCGATCCTGCGCAATGCTTGTCCAACGAATTATGAGTCATCAGCGCAACCAATATATCGAAGGTGTGTAAAGTCTTCCAGTCCGCACTTATCCAGCTTGGTGGACTATGGCATAAATCATTCTCATTTGAAAAGAGACAGCTGGGCCCAATTGTGGCCTAGTGATGGGTTCAAATGATGATGATGACTAAACACACACGTGCACACATTACACAATACCTAATAAAAAAACTACTTTGTCATAATATAAATGTTAAATGTGTCATTTGAATAAATTTGCAATTTTTTCATGTTTGCCTGCTAAGTCTGACATATTATATTACTTATATTTTTTAAAGAAATATTGTTAAAGACGTTATCCTTATACAAATCTTGTTATGATGGTTCCTTACATGATTTAGGTGAAGGCTACAAAACCCTCGTAGATAGGTACATCAAAACATCAAGTATTTAATAATTCCTTGTAATGCAAAACATAACATTCAAACTGTCTCTTCCATCTTAGACTGCATCTCACCATCAGGTGAGATTGCGGTCAAGAGCTAAGTTGTGAAAAAAAATTCCGTCTCAAGGCTGTCGCGAGTCTGCGCTCCAAAAAGGCACAATTTAAATTCGATTGTAGACGTTCCGTCGATTGGTATGCATGGGTGCGTGCAATGCTTGAATAAGGTGTTTTTGTCGTCCCTCGGAATTACCTTGCGGAGACGTGATGTGAACGAGCCAGTGCCGGGGCTCGGTAAATAGGTATCGGGTAAAATGTTCGTGAAATTGGTTTCGGAGGTCCCCTTGTAATTTCTGAGATGCGATCTATTTTCAACAAATAGGACAAATTCGATTACGGTTTTAACGGCTTTTTGTTCTATATATAATGTTGAATGTGAATACTACTGTCAATTTTTTTTAAATAACAATTTTTAAAGACACATGCTTGTCCCACCCGATTGCCCAACGATTAAAGATGCAGAATGAATGGAAGATGGATGTTACAATCCCCTACCGTTGCGCTATTATCGTACATAATCTTAACACAACCATTACCCTTATTTGGAAGGGAGAAGGAAATATTAGTCAAGTTCAACTTGGATTATATTATTCTTTATTAAAAAAACCACGGATTACCTTGCTTGATGCACTAGTAATCTTTGTAGGTAATAAGTTAAAAAACTTGAAATTAGCCCACTTTAATCTATCACAACGCATAGTATTGTGATATCAATTATTATCAATGACCTAACAATGTCTCGTTTGAAAGTTACAAGCCTTTTACAAGCTGAATTTGTCATTTTTGTCTCGTGGTTTTTAGGGTTCCGTACCCAAAGGGTACCAACGGGACCCTATTACTAAGCCTACGCTGTCCGTCCGTCCGTCCGTCCGTCCGTCTGTCCGTCCGTCCGTCCGTCCGTCTGTCAGCGGGCTGTATCTCGTAAACCGTAATAGATAGACAGATGAAATTTTCACATATTATGTATTTCTATTGCCGCTATAACAACAAATAATAAAAATTTAATTAAATTAAAAAAATTAAATTAAAATGGGTAGGTGGGTAGATGGAAATTTTTTAATTTAATTTTTTTAACGGAACCCTAAAAGAGCGAGGCCCGACTCGCACTTGGCCGATTTTTGTATAAAATGTACTATTACCCAATATAATGTAGTACGTTAAGGAAATTCACCAGAGGCACGTTTAGGCCGCTGTTCCTTTAACGTCTGTCACGGTCGTGTTAAAACCATTTTATTGGGAACCCTCATTACAAAAACCTTAGGCCTTCGTTCATTCGCACGTTAAACTGAAACAGCTGTAAAGTCGTAAGCCGTGGATACATCGGCAGATACTTGTCAGGCGATGTCTAGCGATTTTTCAGACAAGTACCTATTAAATTTTGTAAAATAAATTACACATAATTCTACAATAGTTCTACCTAGAATATAAATAAATAATTTAAATAAAATTTTTAAGTATTTATGAGAAAAACTATTCAATGCTTATTTATTCTAAAAATATAAGTAAACCAAAACAAGAGAAAATCATATTGCCCTATTTAATAATTTTATTATAATAAACATTGTAAATGTGAAACATTTTTTGAATAGTTAATGACTGCGCCATCTATTAGCATTATTGTGAAGCTATGTGAAATTTACTGATGCTCATTAAAAATTAAATAATCTCGTTTTTTTTGAATAACTGAAAAACAGAATTAAATTTTGTTCATGCGATAAAGCAGATTTAAAACTTTGAGATAAAGTTCTACTAAATAGTACATAACAATGATTACAATACTTACTACATATTTTTTTGCACACTTTATTGCACTTTAATGCACAACGTAGTAGGTACAAGTGTAGACGCTAAAAAGTCTTATTATTTATTTATTCGTAGAGTGGACGTTACTTACCCTGGTACTATGGGAGTTTTTTTTGCGAGTAAAAACATGTCCTGACATTTCTGGTACACTGTACAGTACCACAGGGTAAGACCTGATTTCCCGTGGTACTGAAGGCGGACTTAACGCTGAAGCATTTTCTCTATCTATATCTTTGGATGTGAGGTGTACAAAAAGAGAAGTTTCGTAACATGTGGGCTAGCCCTTATTTGTCTCGGTTGGGGGTCTCATAGGTCAGACGCTGTGGTACTAAATCGCGTTGTAAAAGAATCTATTAACATAAAAAAAACCATTCTGCGAAACTGGCCTCTTACGTAACTTCACGGCGGAGGGCGCGACGACTTATTTAAATTATAAAACCTCATTTGTATGGACAGCTCTAGTGCTGCTTGACGGTTTACAGTAAGATGTTTTGATCTTAGACACGGACGAGATTACGGGCAAAAATTAGTATCAGACTAACTTTTCGCTTCATCCGCGTTGAGTTGGTTTTGAAAATGCCGCAAGAGCCCTCTGTTTTTTTTTAGGATAAAAGATAGCCTTAAATATGTCACTCTTGCCTTGCCTTAACATGGGTAGCCTAAGTATGTCGCGCTCTCTTTAAACATTTCTGTGGTGGTGTCGTGTGATGCGGGTTGTTACGTTCCCTCAAATATGGTTGAGCGAAGCAATGGCTGGATCATGCGTCATGCTCGTGAATGGGTGCCACCAGCGGGAATGGGGCTACTTTCTGTCTGCCCGTGTTAACATGTGTTATATTATAATTAGGTATGCTTTTGTGGAACTCATTGTGGAAACACTGCATACATAGCTTAGTATCTATTGAATTGTATACCTACTTGTTTTAAAAAGAGCAAGTTCCCGCCGAGTTTCTTGCTGGTTCTTTTCGGCAGGATGGGCATTCCGAACCAGTGCTAGACTCATCGATGATTCGAAAGCACTTGTAAAAAAGTTTATTTGAATAAAAAAACATTTCTATTCTATTCTATTTTATTCTATTCTTGGAGTTCTCAACTATACCCATGAAAAAAATCAGGTCGATCCATTTCTTCGTTGCCACTTGGTTGGTTGACACAACAACAAAGAAACACATTTTCGCATTTAAATAATATTATGTATGTGTTGTCAGATTTCTGCAAAAATTTGTAGTTTCAAAGTAACACGAGCTGAAAATTAAAACGTACAAATCTTTGAGCCCGTATTTTACGTACTACGGAACCCTAATACGGAGCTTTTTCAGCAAGAGAATAGTAAATGAGTAGGTACTACTGTTATAGGAGTCCCAGTGGAGATTCCGCTATTTTCTGCTCATTTTAATTTGTTGATCGTATTCCTTTGTGACCCAACCCCTTTGCTCGAACCTTTTGAAAGCTAATTTTCTTTTCATAGACGGCAGACGGTTAGGGTATTGTAGGTAATATTATTTTGGGTGGTTATTTAACTTATTACCAAAATTGGACCTTCAATTAACCATGACACTGACTGATACTGACTTGTTTGTAATGTTTTTAGGTAGGCTTTAACGTTACTATTTTGATATGCAACTCATTCATATTTATTTTTGACCGAAAACACCCTTCGGGTAATTAATTAATTGTGAATTTTAATCGTAATTAGTTATTGGTCTGTTATTTATTAACAAGTGAGAATTAATTGAATAATTTATTCCTATTAATTTGTTTTTTTCTCAATTTCAGGATGCTGCGCAGATCACGGTGGTCAACACAAAGATGCCGGAAATAAGATGCCTCGTGAAAAGTAAAATATGTATAGATGCCTGTGGAAATAATATTTCACTTAAAAGTCAATCGTACCTACTTCCCTCTTAAGTCGTATGCGAAAAGATTTAGGATCCAATAAGTGATTAATGGGAGAGATAATATGAGTAAAATAAAAATATTCATAGCTTAAGACCGACTTGGGTACTTATTATTTGAGCAAGAAAGAATAGAAGACAGGAAATGAAAATCGACGAAAAATTGAAGTAAGGAGTCCGAAGAAAGAATTTGGGAGAATGAAGTTTGAAGAAAGACAGGTTATTTATCTTTGGTTATCTAGCTGTATGAGTACTGAGACATCATAAAGCTAGGTTACCGGAGTTAAGGGCCGTCTGTGATCGACGATACGAAGATGTGATATGACACGAGCCAGAACAGTGTGTCTGAAATGAATAACATTCTTTTGTCATAGCTTCCTTTTGTGTATTCTCATTTAGCAGTTATTTACAGAAAGCGCCAGTACAAGGACCTATGTCTAGATAAGAAAAAATTATTTTGAACTGCCCCTCATTGGAAACACTGCATACATAGCATAGTATCTATTGTATTGTAAACTCGTTTTGAAAAGAGCAACCCCCGAGTTTCTTGCTGGTTCTTCTCGGCAGGAAGAGCATTCCAAACCAGTGGTAGACTCATCGACGATCCAAAAGCACTTGTAAAAAAGTTTATTTGAATAAAAAACATTTCTATTGAATTGTATTCTATTGTATTGTATTGTATTCAATTCTATTCTATTATATTCAATTATAGCGTAGCCTATGTCGCTCTCCAGGTTCAAAACTATACCCTTGCAAAAATTCACGTCGATCCGTACGCCTGTTGCAGCGTGATTGAAGGACAAACCAATAAACAAACACACTTTCGCATTTTAATATTGGTAAGGATTTACGTTTAGTATTCAAAATTATTTGATGTCTTATCATTTTAAAATGTATAATGCAAAGCAACTGAAGAATGATGAAGAAGAATTTTACGAGTACCAATTTATGGAAGAACTGTATAATTTGAAGTTTGTCGTGGATTTGATGAACATTTTATAAATACCTTATGTTATGTACTAATATTTACGGTTTTTTACGGTTTTTAGGGTTCCGTACCCAAAGGGTACCAACGGGACCCTATTACTAAGCCTACGCTGTCCGTCCGTCCGTCCGTCCGCCCTTCTGTCAGCGGGCTGTATCTCGTAAACCGTAATAGATAGACAGATGAAATTTTAACATATTATTAAGTATTTCTATGGCCGCTATAAAAAATAATAAAAATTAAATTAAATTAAAAAAATTAAATAAAAATATTTCCATGGGTACATGGAAATATTTTTATTTAATTTTTTTTTAACGGGACCCTAAAAGAGCGAGGCCCGACTCGCACTTGGCCGATTTTTAAACACGTTGTCGTTACCCTTTGAGTATCAAAAGTCGTTAGCAAATTACGAGTATAACATCATAGCTAACTAGGTAGTTAGAAGTCACCACAAAATCATAATATGGCTGAGAGAAAAAAATAAAAATTAAATAGAAATGAAAAAGGCGAAAGCTCAGCAAAGATAATAATAAAAAATATTATTTCTGGGTGTTTTTTTAAAGTAAAATTACACAGGTTTTATTTTTAGTCCTTACTACGGATAATGGTTTTCTTGGAAAACCGAAGTAGGTAGGTATCTGCCTCATTTAACCACTCCATGCACCGTAACCCACTCAAGTGAGTCAACATTTAACTCAATTATCACTTCCTTATTCATTTTATTCGTAGAAATAATCTATTTGCAGTCATTGTATAGATTTTCTAGATCCGTGATTTACTCTTTGTAGGAAGTAAGTTGCTTATTCATATAATTTGTTGGCGGTAAATTGTCATGTTCATAGAAACATTTTTTAGCAGATTTACATTAGGTACAGCTAATGGAATATACTATAGGCACCAATTATTAACTTTTTTTAATTTGTACAAAGTTCAATAAAATCTAATCTTCTATATATATAAAAGAAAGTGGTGTTAGTTACACTATTTATAACTCAAGAACGGATGAACCGATTTGGCTCAAAATTGGTGGAGAGGTAGCTTAAAACCAGGAGACGGACATAGGATACTTTAAAAAAAAAAAAAAAACAGAACAGCGGATTGATGTGATTTTTTGCATGGGTATAGTAATGGATGTAGTAGTGGTTCCTCAAACCGGGAGAGCTACTTTTTATCTCGGATAATGAAAGAGTTCCCGCGGGATTTTTAAAAACTTATTCCATGCGGACGAAGTCGCGGGCATCAGCTAGTATTTTATATAATTAACCCTAAGATAAGCATTAGCTAGAACTATAAGCTTTTTGGATCAAAATATCACCACCAAGGTTTCTTGTCATTAAAATTCTTTTATGTTGAACCTAATAAGACTTTTTCAAAAGTTTCCAAAAGCTATGAATATTATATTCCTTCGCATACGTTCTCATCTGTCTGTGTGCCGCCTAAATCCAGCGGCTCCCTGCGACTCGTTTGGTGTCGTCGGTCCACCTAGTGGGGGGTCTGCCAACACTGCGCTTCCCGGTGTGGGATCGCCAATCCAGCACCTTGGGACCCCAACGACCATCAGCTCTTCGAACTATGTGCGAAACTGAAGTGGAAATGGGCGGCATTTCCACTTCAGTTTCACGACTCGCTGAGCTATGTCGGTGGACTTTGGTTGTCCCACGGATCTCCTCATTTCTGATTTGATCTCGCAGAATCTGAAAAAAGAATTACTCGTCTTATATTAAAATATATAAATTACCTAACCTGATTACATAAAAACTTTGCAACGCCCTCACGGGTCTCATTTATCTAATCTATCATTATTAGATGTGTAAGTAGATACATGAATGCAAATAATCTATACCTACTTATACTTAATATTATAAAGAGGAAAGATTTGTTTGTTTGTTTGTTTGTACCAAATAGGCTCTGTAACTACTGGACCGATTTTAACCATATTTTCACCAATAGAAAGCTAAGTTATCAGGAAGTAACATAGGCTATAATTTATTTTCAAAAAATTAGAGATCCTTAAGAAAATTGTAATAACGTAACCCAAAGTAGCAAAGTTTTGCCTATAAAATGCATTATTTGGCGTGTGCTGAGAAAACTATTAATGATACATAAATTAATTATGTATTACATGATTAAAGTACTCATTATTTTCTACAAAAAAGTCCCCGAGGGAATATTATATCATATTTAAGTCACAATATAGTACCTACCTAGCTTTTGTGTTCTAAAATTTTATTAGATTGCCTTTATTATCGTAGTATTAATTCTTCCTTACCAATACATATTATTAATGCGAAAGTGTGTTTGTTTGTTGGTTTGTCCGTCAATCACGCAGCATTAAAGCTACGGATTGACGTGATTTTTTGGATAGGTATAGTAACCTGGAGGGTGACAAAGAGTTCCCGCGGGATGTTAAAAACTAAATCCACGCGGACGAAGTCGCGGGCATCAGCTAGTCAATAAATAAAATAAAGCTACTCATAAGACGTGTACTTCCTGGTACTTAATTAAATAACATCCAAGCACGACAGATTAATTTGTTATATTATCAGAGCAATGAAAATTCATGCCGCTAATTGGTTATTGTGTTATAATCGCCTTGTATGTATTATACGGTTACACATCAACGCCCCTGATTATTATAATCTGGCAACAGTGAAATATCGACCTTATTGTGTAAGGAAAATAATTGTTATTTGATTGTTATTTGTTATTTGATAAGTTAATGTAGCTTTAGATATCAAATATTAATAAGGATTTAAGAAGGTACTTGTATTACATAAATATATATCTATTAATTTTACATAATTTCACTTATTTTGTCTATACACTTATTATATCGTACGTTAACGTCGATAATGTTAGCAATCCTTACTAATATTATTAATGCGAAAGTGTGTTTGTTTGTTGGTTTGTCCTTAAATCACGCCATCACAGGGCTACGGATCGACGTGATTTTTTGCATGGGTATAGTTGAGGACCTGGAGAGTGACATAGGCTACTTTTTATCCCGGAAAATCAAAGAATTCCCGAGGGATTTTAAAAACTAAATCCACGCAGACGAAGTCGCGGGCATCAGCTAGTTTGATGATAAATAAATAATAATTATTTTAGTTAACCTTCTTTGTAATGTTTTTCTTTCTTTGTAATGTATGATGTTTAAATGTATGTATGTGTGTATTTATGTATGTACCTATGTATGTTTAGGTCAAATCTTGCAAGATGAATCAGAAACACTTCCCGGTTTCAGATTGAGGTGAAATTTTGCATGTAGGTACATGTAAATCGAATGACAATGCAATATTATTGTGACATGGAGCTGATATGATGATGGTGGCGGAAGGTGGCTACGGAAATTCTGTAATAAAAAATTGGTTGTCTGTAAAGTCGGTTTACGGACGACGGTTTTACGTGATAACGCCATAAAGAAACATTGTCGATGACTGGCGGGCGGCACAAGTCAACGCTCGGGCCGATCGTGCCTCTCTATCGCTTGTTCCGCGCTCTCGCTTGCACCCTCAGGCTCAGGCGGAACGTGACACTTTTTCGTGCGTGCAGCCGGTGTTCATCGATTTATAAGCCGTTATCACGTCAAAACGACGTAACCTCATCAAGTTTGGGGTCGTTTGATTCGTCTTGACAAGTAGTATAGTCCTATTCCTAGGTGATGTACAGGGACTGATGATGTAGCTACTATAGCTTATTTTTTAAAAATATACACTTGGTAATAAATAGATTTTTAAATAATTACTTTCACTCACTTTGCCATGAAATATCAGGAGCTGAGAGTAAGGAGACAAGAGTGTGTAAACTTATGGAGTTGCTTAATTATCATAATAATAAATGTTTAAAATTTGGTTCCGCCAGCAAGTTCCGTGAATAAGGTTAGGTACCCGGTAAACCTGACAGGTTAAAAGAAAAATTCACAAACTCACCACAGACCAGCTGACTGGTCTAGTCGTCGATATCTACCTACTCAATGTAAAAATAGCCTCAATAGCCCAATGGTTAAAGGTGAGGACAGAGAACTGAAAGGTCGACTGTTCAATTCCCATCCGTTGCACTATTAGCGTACCCAAGATTTACGCTTGATTGGAGGGAAGAGGGGAATATTAGTTAAGTCTGGCATGTCATATAAAATAAAACCAACCTAATGCCTATTTATTAGGTTGGTTGTTATAACTACTTTTGTTGTTTGTTGTTTTACTTTAAAATAGTCAAGTCTGACATGGCATCTAAAACCATTCTAATACCTATGTATTAGGTTGGTTGGTATACCTATGTATTACTTTAAATTACACACATCAAAAGTGTCTAGGGATCAACATATATTTTTGCAATAACTTTTCTCCTGATTGATATTAATTAAAATTTTCTTTAAGGATTCATCAAATAAAGTGTTTTCGTTTGTCACAGTAACGATAAACCAAGTCACCTTTGCATTAATAAAGAAATTTGCCATTTTCCTAATAAAGGGATTTTTGACATTTGAACCACTAACATTAAAGTTCGAAAAAAAGACTGAAATAACAGTTTTCTTTAAAATTTTATTGGGTAACTTAAACAATTAATAATCCGTGTTTCTACCGCGAACACTAACAACACAAGAACATCGGTTTGGCATACTCAAAATGAGTTCATCCAAATCACGCTGTGGAATGGCCGCCCATGTTCGTTGTAACAACAAAAAAAGGTCTTCTTGCCACTGGATACCCTCCATATTCGGCAGAGCTCTTCTCTGTAGCATATCCCATGCATGCTCAATCGGGTTCAAGTCTGGCGACTGAGCAGGCCAGGGCAGGACATTGATGTTAGCTGCGGCGAGAGTCTGTCTTACAACTCTTGCGGTGTGCGGTCGTGCATTATCATGCATTAACTGAAATAAGGGACCGATTTGCACTTGTAGAGGAACGATGACGTCTGATACAATCGTCTCAGCATAAATTTGAGCGTTGAGGTTGCCTCTGATCCAAATCAACTCACTTCTTCCGCCGATCCAAATACCCGCCCATACCATGATGGTTCCACCACTATGGACTTCCTGGCAGGATTTTAATCGCTGTTGGCGTCCAGGGGTTCTCCAGTGTCGTATACGTCTTGTATCCGGTCTCATACCAAAACGAGACTCATCAGAAAAGCACACGAAACGCCATTGTTCTTCTGCCCAATTTCTGTGTTCAAGAGCCCATTGATATCGAATCCTACGATTGTGCATTGCTATAGGTGGTACCCGTAGCGGTCTTCGGGAATGAAGGTTCACTTCATGCAAGCGGTTTCTGACTGTTTGGTCGCTAATTAAGTTCCCTGAAGAGTGATGAAGCCTCACGGCTAACATCATGGCGGTTATTGTTGGAGCTCTTCGAGTTAAGATTTGAATGTATCGGTCTTGTCTCCGTGTGGTGCAGCGATACCGTCCTCCATGGCGCTCAGCCACGGTACCAGTGCTTCGGTAACGTGTCCAAAGTCGACTGATAACACTCTGACTTGTATTCAGAGCTAAAGCCACAGTACGTTGCCGGGAACCAGCTTCTATCATTCCCACGGCTCTGAGCATTTCTTCCCTGCTTAAATGACGTCGCCGCTCCATAATAACGTTGGTTTTAATCAGTAGTAGGGAAACAGTAGCACTAATAATGTCTTCAATGCGTTGTATGTTTTTATAGGGAAAATATTGACAGCTGATTTTCATCTTTTACTCGAATTTGATTGACAGTTCCTGATTCAAATTATGAAATGCACCAAAAAGGATCCATATAAATTTATAAAATCATAAATTTATTACAAAGCCACATCTCAATCTCAAGAAATCCGCATAAAAATGCTTGATCCCTAGACACTTTTGATGTGTGTAGTCAAGTCTGGCATGGCATATAAAAGCAACCTAATACTTATGTATTAGGTTGGTTGGTATACCTATGTATTACTTTAAATAAGCACCACCTTTAATTTTCACTAATGTCTCTCATATATTATTAAAATACAAAATTGCATGAGTTTAAACCAGTAAAAAATTGTTTATATGTATTAATTTTTAACTCATTCTCTCAAGAGAATGTTTTAAATGAATTATAACAGCCATTTATTTTCTCATAACAAAGTCGAAAAGTACGTTGTTTTCATTTATAATGTCTACTATTTTTAATGTAAAAATTTACTCTAGTATTTATTTAACAAGTTATTCTAAAAGTAAATTAGATATTTACAAACTCACAAAGTAGTTCTATGAAAATATTTGCTTACTCCTAGTTGGAATAATTACTCTTGTTTAGACTAAGCCTTGTTTGTAGAAATAGAACATTTTCAAAGATGTTTTCTAATTTCATTAGTACAGCTGTTCTACCTTTTTTTTGATTATACTTTTCAATTAGTTTGAGAGATATTTTTAACTGACTTCAAAAAAGGAGGATATCAATAAGTCGGATTTTTTTTATGTATGTTCACCGATTACTCGAAGACGCCTGAACTGATTTGGAAAATTATTTTTTTATTTGAAAGGGTATACTTTCCAGGTGGTCCCACTTAAATTTTATCGAAATCGGTCGAGCGCTTTTTAGAAAATCAACAATAAATTATCTACTCTGTAGTGGTGCGGGTGCTTGAAGTCGGTTTTTAAAAAAAAAAATTATATTAAATTATATTTGTTGCAATGAATGCAACCCATTATTATTCTGTGTTTTTATCTATCAATTGAAATGTCTTATGTCACCTCCTCTCTCTTTTGTCTGTGTCGTTGTGAATTAAATATGGTTGCTTTAAATGTTCAATACGAGTTTTAATTATTATAATAGTGAAATATCTTTAAAATCCTTCAATATTGTATTCTCTAGTTTTTAACTTTCTCACCCCGGCTTTGCATGTATCAAAAGGAATCCGTTTTATGCTCGTATTTTTCGCAAACAATGCCCGCCTCTGAGGATACGCACTGATTGAAACGAACCACACTCCCCGATTTCCTCAAACAGAGATGATTGTTAAAGTTTCCTTTCAACCCTCCTGTGACCTGAGGGCAATTGCGTTGCGCATAATTGTCGTCAACTGATAGAAGTCTACTGATAAGTCAACATAATTAAGTCTGATGGCAATTCTTCTTCATCAATTGATAGACATTCACTGCCGGACAAAGCTCTATTGCATGGAATTCCAAAGGGCTCGGTCTTGCGCCGCCTGTATTCAATGACTTCCTGCGACTCGTCTGTTGTCGTTTTTCCACCTATTGGGGGTCTGCCTACACTGCACTTCAAAAGCACTTGTAAAAAAGTTTATTTTAATAAAAAAACATTTCTATTCTATTCTATTCTACTGCGCTTTCCAGGTGTGGGGTCTCCACTCCATGGATCTGAAACATGGTCGCTAGTTATGGGCCTCATAGGCTCACTTTATCAGCTATTTATTATTGGTGACTTCTGCTTCGTACGTTCGTATTCGTATTTGCAGTAGGTACAGTACAATACGCTTACGGTGACACTGACTCATGCTCTTGCGGCTCTACCTCCTACAAGTCTAGCGTGCTTTGCAACCGTATTCAATTTCAATTCCAATTTTGTGTTGCACAATAAACCCTATGATTTTTCATGGAACGTAAGAACGGTATAGGGACATAGTTTTATTCAATTACTTTAGCTAGTAACTTAATTAGCAACCACAAATATTAATAAAGCTAGTTGACTGAACATACAACAACCAAACTACTTCATTAATGTGTACAAAGTGGGTAAGTATTTCACAAACAATGGGTACCTACAGTTCCCTGAAGAGGGGTAACATTAGAACCTCACTGAAACATTTCACAATATTTATATAATACTACCCACAACAACGCTACAAGCAGCTTTGAATATTGTTTTGACATGTTAAAAAATGTTAACCTTAAAGTAATTTCTCATTGTATCCTGAAGAGAGATCTCTTGATTCACTTCCACATGTCTCGGTCTTGCGTCACCTGTAGGTATTCAGAGCAACTTGTCTGATGTAATTCTGTAGGTACAGTGTACATTCTGCTGCAGGGCTACCACTCCAGCACCTTAGGACCTCAATGATCAATCGGTTCTTCAATGGCCCCGCTCATTGTCATTTCAACTTGACGACTCGATGAGCTATGCCGGTAATTCTGGTTCTCCAACGGAGCTCCTCATTTCAATGTCACGCAGGGATACTCCAAGCTTAGCTTTCTCCATCGCTCTTTATGGGTAAACCAGGGGTCTTTAACCAGTGGTCGACTTTTTCTCAAGTTAAACCCAATGGATGTAAGATTTTTTGGAGTTGTGTTTTCGAAAACTTCCACTCACAACAATCAAATGATACATTTCTGGAAATTGATAAATTAAATTATTAAAAAAAACTTGGTGAAAGATTTCAACTGTTTCAGAAATAGGAAGTGTTTTTGAACATAATTTCCTTCGGGAAAATATTCTGTGGCTGGAAAACCTCGAAATTAGTAAACTTATTTTAAATACTAGGTAGGTACATACAAAATAACTATAGACCCGTTGCTCTTAGGACAATTTATACTTGTTTTAATTTTAAAGAGAAGAACATTCTCTCCGAATTTTATTCTCATGACTATTTATAAAGCGCGCGGTACGGAATTTGGTATTAAAGTCAGAGCTCAGAACTTAAAGGAGTAGCTCTTCCATGGAACCAGGTCGAGATAGACGCCAAAGGTAGGAAGGAAGGCATAGAAAATTATCATACATATTATGGTACATATAGTTGAGCGAAGCAACGGCAGGGGTCAAGCGTCATGCTCGTGAACGGGTCCCACCAGCGGGAATGGGGCTACTTTATGTCTGCCCATCTTAAGATATATTGCATTATTAGTAGGTATGCATTTTTGGATCTTCCCTCATTGTGGAAACACTGCATAGGTACATAGCATAGTATTTATTGTATTGTAAATTGGTTTTGAAAAGAGCAACCGCCGGGTTTCTTGCTGGTTCTTCTCGGCAGGAAGGGCATTCCGAACCAATGGTAGAGTTAGACGATTCAAAAGCACATGTAAAAATTTTATTTGAATAAAAAATATTTCTATTCTATTCTATTCTATTCTATTATCTACTGCTACAGTCTACTAATATTACATAGAAGTATAGAGTGACTGAGTTACGATAAAAACTATCTCTAATAAGTAGTTACGGCTTTGTTTTCACTGATTGCTTTCAAAATAGCGTCATGTATAATAATTTTAATAGGATATAATTTAAATTTCGTTATTAAAACTGTTCAAGTGTTCAAATCATAAAAGAAATGAAATAAAACATAAAAAGAAACTTGGAATGTCTCACAAAATCTGAGCTAACGTATCTATTTGTACATGTAGAGAAGCTTGGGATTCAAAAAAATTCCAAATCGATCGGTAATATCGTTGAAACGAAACCCGTATACTGACGAGTATCTATCTAGATACCTTATCTCCTTTGTGACACTGTCTACCTATTTGCTCTGATAAAACACGAAAGCTGTTACAAATATAATAAATAAACAAAGGAAAGGAATGATTGTTTCCAAACAAATCCGAGTATTTCGTATTTTGCTTCGCAAACAATACCGCCCTCTGTGGAGTAGCTGTGATTGTTAAGAGTCGCTCACTACCCTACTACCCTTAGGCTATGTTTATATTAAGCTCACAGTTGGCTGACCGCAATATTTGCAAAATTATCGAAGAAAAACCTCAATAGCCCAACGGTTAAAGGTGCAGACTGAAAACTGAAAGGTCGCAGGTTCGAATCCCACCCGTTGCACTATTGTCGTACCCACTTCAACTTCAACTTGGCTGATATTCTTTAAAAAAAAATTTGATTGGGTCGTGCGTGATCAGATCAGGCGGCATACTGTACTGCACTATGAGGTCGATTACAATTTTAAAATGTGTTTTGAGCTTTTCATATTATACTTACTTTAAGAAGTTTCTTGCGATTTATTTAACTAGCTTTTGCCCGCAGCTTCGCTCACGTTAAGTTACATTTTTCAAACCCCTATTTTACCCCTTTAGAGGTTGAATTTTCAAAAATCCATTCTTAGCGGATGCCTATGTTATGATAGCTATCTGTACCTATGCAAAATTCCAGCCCGATCCGTTTAGTGGTTTGAGCTATGCGTTGATAGATCAGTCAGTCAGTCAGTCAGTCACCTTTTCCTTTTATATATTTAGATTTCTTTCGAATATTAGAAAACATGATAACATCTCCAGTGGGATCAGCTAAGTTTTATTTAAAATCGAAAACAGAAAGCCATTTCTTATTCCATGATTAATAGCTTAGGTACATTTTAAATAGGAACACTTAACACCCACAAAGTCTTTTAAAACGTGAAAATGGCTCTTTGTTGAGTATTCCGCAATCTCCCTAATAATTGATGAGCCGTGAACTTTAAAACGCCTTTCAAAATAAGAGAGCAAAGTTGCTCTTTGAAATAAAAAGTCGTATATAATTCAAAGGCTCCTTAAATATTTTTTTTTATTCACAGTGACATTATTTTCGCAGTATTTTTCGGAGATGAACAATATTTTCTACTAATACTAGCTTTGCCTGCGACTTCGTCCACGTGGAGTTAGCTTTAAAAAATTGCGCGGGAAGCTCTTGCCTTTCCAGTAGGTATAAAAGGGCCTGTATCACTCTACAAGTCCTCAACTATATCTACGCTGGTAATTCACATCGTCACACAAAAATCACATTGATCCGTTGTTCCGTTGCTGAGTGATTGAAGGACAAACCAACAAATAAGCACACTTTCGTAAAAAATGGCGTAATAATCTATATATATATAAAAGAAAACGGTGTTAGTTACACTATTTATAACTCAAGAACTGATGAACCGATTTGGCTGAAAATTGGTGGAGAGGTAGCTTAGAACCAGGAGACGGACATAGGATACTTTTTATCCCGTTCGACCGCGTTTCCGTCATGTCACTATAAAACGT
This sequence comes from Oeneis ivallda, assembly GCA_029955525.1. Taxonomy (NCBI): domain Eukaryota; kingdom Metazoa; phylum Arthropoda; class Insecta; order Lepidoptera; family Nymphalidae; genus Oeneis; species Oeneis ivallda. The sequence continues at coordinate 27,202,979 of JARPMR010000003.1, read as the reverse complement.
GGTATAAGAAAAACGCATCTGACATGGAATAACAAAACGCAAATGACAGTGGAATAACAAAACGTAAATGACAGCTAATAGTTATTTGTGTTATATGGGGCCAAAGGAATTTTTTATTCCCCGAGGGCGTTATTTTGAATTCAGAGCGAAGTGAAGGATTCTACAGTAGACTCCCGAGCGCAGCGAGGGATTCTAAAGTAGAATCCTGAGCGTAGCGAGGAATTCAATATACGCCGCCCGAGAACAAAAAATTTTGGCCCCGAATGACACACACTATTTTTCATCATTACCTATGAGAAAAAGCTAGGAGTATCAACCTACTATGTATAGAGTATAGACATTACCAATACGTATATTGAAAGTTTAAATAAAACACAAATAAATTTTTATGAAATAATTAAACATTAATATTTATGTTGGAAGTATGGGCGTATATGTCTAATCGACAAATTTGATCACGTGACTTATCGTAGACAACAGCTTCTCAAGCATTTTTGAATTTCGACACATTTTTGAATTCTCTCTTCTGATTGGTCCGCGTTAGTGCTTTAGTATGCTAAAGCACTATAACGCAGACCAATCAGAAGAGAGAAATGAAAAGTCCGATGGGGTTAAAATGAAATTTTGCTCCCGCTGTCCTCTGAAGCCAATATTCGTTTTTCGAATAGGTATGATGAAATAGTTATTTGTGTTATATGGGGCCAAAGGAATTTTTTGTTCCCCGAGGGCGTTATTTTGAATTCAGAGCGAAGTGAAGGATTCTATAGTAGACTCCCGAGCGCAGCGAGGGATTCTAAAGTAGAATCCTGAACGTAGCGAGGAATTCAATATACGCCGCCCGAGAACAAAAAATTTTGGCCCCGAATGACACACACTATTTTTCATCATTACCTATGAGAAAAAGCTAGGAGTATCAACCTACTATGTATAGAGTATAGACATTACCAATACGTATATTGAAAGTTTAAATAAAACACAAATAATTTTTTATGAAATAATTAAACATTAATATTTATGTTGGAAGTATGGGATATCTAATCGACAAATTCACAGATCACGTGACTTATCGAAGACAACAGCTTCTCAAACATTTATGAATTTCGACACATTTTTGAATTCTCTCTTCTGATTGGTCCGCGTTAGTGCTTTAGTATACTAAAGCACGAACGCGGATCAATCAGAAGAGAGAAATGAAAAGTCCCATGGGGTTAAAATTAAATTTTGCTCCCGCTATCCTCTGAAGCCAATATTCGTTTTTCGAATAGGTATGATGAAAACGTAATTTTGTCTTTGGTTAAGTATGGTAAAAAATTGACAATTATAAAAAGTGTTATAATAAAGCATTACCTACTGATATTATAAATGCGAAAGTGTGTTTGTTTGTTGGTTTGTCCTTCAATCACGTCGCAACAGAACAGCGGACTCCTCTTAATGACTGCCTCGACTTTACCATTAGAATAGAATAGAATAGAATAGAAATATTTTTTATTCAAATAAACTTTTACAAGTGCTTTTGAATAGTCAATGAATCTACCACTGGTTCGGAATGCCTTTTCTGCTGAGAAGAACCAGCAAGAAACTCGGCGGTTGCTCTTTTCAAAACAAATTTACAATACAGTAAATACTATGCTATATATGCAGTGTTTCCACAATGAGAAAAGTTCCAAATGCATACCGACTAACTTCTATCTTAAGATGGGCAGACATAAAGTAGCCCCATTCCCGCCGGTGGCAACCGTTCACGAGCATGACGCATGACCCAGCCATTGCTTCGCTCAACCATATTTGAGTTATATTTTAACCATTGCTTTGGTAAACTAATTTATACCAGTCAGTGGGCAGATTCACTTGACGATTCGAAAGCACTTTGTAAAAGTTTATTCGAATAAAAAACTATTCTTTAAAAATCTCGGGGTAAGGGAGTTATAAAAAACATTTTCATCATACCTATTCGAAAAACGAGTATTGGCTTCAGAGGATAGCGGGAGCAAAATTTAATTTTAAGCCTATGGGACTTTTCATTTCTCTCCAGATTGGTCCGCGTTCGTGCTTTAGTATGTGTTTATTACTACTGCGTTTGTTTCAAAAACCTGTCGATCGCTCATTCCGTTCGAAATTCAAAAATGTTTGAGAGGCTGTTGTCTTCGATAAGTCACGTGATCAATTTTGTCGATCAGATACTCCTAGTTTTTCTCATAGGTAATGATGAAAAATAGTGTCTGTCATTCGGGGCCAAAATTTTTAGCTCTCGGGCGGTGTATATTGAATTCCTCGCTACGCTCAGGATTCTACTTTAGAATCCTTCACTTCGCCCTGAATTCAAAATAAGGCGTTGTTTTGAAGCGAAGAGCAAAAAATTTCTTTGGCCCCATGTAACACAAATAACTATGTCATCAATCATCATACCTATTCGAAAAACGAAAATTGGCTTTAGAGGATAGCGAGAACCAAATTCAATTTTGTTCTTATGGGAGTTTGAGCTTTCTCTCTTCTGATCGGTCAGCTTTCGTACTTTTATATGTGTTGATAACTAGTTAACCAAAAAGATCGAAAACATATAATGTATGAAGCAATAATGTCTGTACATATGAGTTTTGTGTTTTATTTAAACTTTCAATAATATAATGTCTATACATACGAGTTTCGAGGTACTCCTAGTTTTTTCTCATAGGTACAGGATAAAAGATAGTGTCATGAGGGGCAAAAATATTTTGTTCTCTGGCGACTCATATTGAATTCCTCCGTATGCTCTAAATTCAAAATAACACCCTCTAGGAACAAAATATCACTTTGGTCCCTTGTAACACAAATAACCATTTTTGCCCTACTGCAGACTCCCTGCGGACCTAATGATCCGCAGCTGAACAAGCTAACCTAAGCTTAAGCCACTTTAATACTTACGTCAGTTTACTACAATGGGCTAGAGAGAGAAACCTCTGCTGTAAAGCTTCTATCTCCGGTAAATAGCGTTCAGGAAATTGCATTACGCTCAAGCGATGATGGCGGTGATGTTTGCTCATACATCGACTGTAATATAAGCTCTTGCATATACGGTGCTTCAATATCAAAGCTACAAACTCTAAATAGAACCTTTTTTCGTAAACAAAACTCGTTGGTTCATTGTTGATGTTCTACTTTTTTATTCGATGACAAGATAGTCCTTGACTGCGATCTCACCTGATGGTAAGTGACGATGAAGTTTAAGATGGTAGCGGGCTAATTGTAAGGGATATGGCAGTGAACATTCAACCCATACCCCTAATCGGTTTCGACACGCCATCGTGCCGGAACGCTAAATCGCTTGGAGGCACGTCTTAAACGGTAGGGTGCTAATGCTAACTAGCCTTGGCCAAAGCCTCCCACCAGACCAAACCAGAAAAAAATCAGAAAATATATTTTCCCAACTTGACCCCGCTGGGAATCGAACCGGAGACCTCCCAAGTCCCAGTTATAAGGCCACACATCATTGAGCCAGGAAGGTCGACATAACTTACTTACTACTTACGTACTTATTGTTCCCTTTTGTCAATCTTCGTAAATCCGTATGTAACTCGGTCGATCTTTTATTGCGATTCTTGTGATCTCATGTGATCTCTTATAACCTTCATTTTTAACCGACTTCAAAAAAGGAAGAGGTTCTCAATTCGTAGGAATACTTTTTTAATTTTTTTATGCCGATTACTTGAAGACGCCTGAACCGATTTGGCAACCGATTCTTTTTTTAGCAAGAAAAAGTTAGAATTATTTTGCTGTAATCCGAGACCAGAAAGATCTGTATGGTCAAAAACATGCAGTTACAAGCTAAGCACCGCTCACCTTCCCAGCCAAGCAAGAAGTGTGTGGTCCCATTGAAATTTTATCGAAATCGGTCGAGCGGTTTTTACAATATCAACAATAAATTATACACTTTGTAGTGGCGCGGGCGTTTGAAGTCAGTTTTTAACTAGTGGTTCGCCCCGAACTGAGACCTCGCGGTATCCCATAATTCCCATAAGGTAGTTTTAACTATATATTGTAATTAAAACGCGCCGAATCTGATGACATCAATCATCATCTGCTTTCGTGGATGGGATGCGTATGCCTACAGTATTTTACTAAAATTCAGCTGGTTCGCTGAACGGGTGTTACGTAGTAGGTATACGATTTCATAATAAAAAAAATTATAAAATGTCATGACTGCGCGCTTGCGGCTTCTGCGGCGAGCATGTCTAGATGCGCGCTCATCTTTACATTCATAGACACAGTACCATCATACGGTAGTAAATAGGTGCTAACGTCTCATTATTGTAAATAGAAACGGATTTACTTTTGCAAAAACAACGTGATACTTTTATTGATAATAATTTGCTAATTGAATACCTAACATAATTAGTAATAGACAAAATAAGAATAGTTGACGCAAAACTGTATTTACAATAATAAAGACAGCGCCATCTATTAACAGTATAGTGAAGTTTTGTTAAAAACATTGATGCCCATTTAAAATTAAATAAGTTCGTTTCTTTATAATATTTATCTAATCTTAGTATTTGTTGTTCAAGTACAGAATATAACTCAAATTATGTGTAAGTTTCAAGTTTTAAAATAAAGTGGTTTTAGAGATCTAGCCTCGAATTCAATCTCCACTTTGAAAGCCCCCCATTTCGTCAATTTTAGGAAAAAAAATAAAAATAAAAATATTTTTGTACTTTTTTCCAAATTATCTTTAAAATGAGGTACTGCAACCCTATGAAACGCAAAAAAATATATTTTACTTCGCATTCGCTTCTATGAGAGCTCCCTGAAATAAAGATTTTTATAACTTTTTAAGCCATTTTCGGCTGGAAGCCATCGGCTTACATTTCATATCTAAAATTGAAGTAATTACGTTCAGTAATTCAGAAGTTATAAGGCTCTGACAGACGGACGGACGGACAGACGGACAGACGGACAACTGCAAATTCACTCAAATAAACTCAGAGACCTTCGCTTCGCTCGGTCGAAAAGAATTTTTTATATTAAACTAGCTGATTGATGCCCGCGACTTCGTCCGCATGGATTTAGTTTTTAAAAATCCCGCGGGAACTCTTTCATTATCCGAGATAAAAAGTAGCTCTCCCGGTCTGAAGAACCACTACTACATCCATTACTGCTACATACCCATGCAAAAAATCGCATCAATCCGCTGTTCTGTTGCGACGTGATTGAAGGACAAACCAACAAACAAACACACTTTCGCATTTATAATATCAGTAGGTAATGCTTTATTATAACACTTTTTATAATTGTCAATTTTTTACCATACTTAACCAAAGACAAAATTACGTTTTCATCATACCTATTCGAAAAACGAATATTGGCTTCAGAGGATAGCGGGAGCAAAATTTAATTTTAACCCCATGGGACTTTTCATTTCTCTCTTCTGATTGGTCCGCGTTCGTGCTTTAGTATACTAAAGCACTAACGCGATATTATAAATGCGAAAGTGTGTTTGTTTGTTGGTTTGTCCTTCAATCACGTCGCAACAGAACAGCGGATTGATGCGTTTTTTTGCATGGGTATGTAGCAGTAATGGATGTAGTAGTGGTTCTTCAGACCGGGAGAGCTACTTTTTATCTCGGATAATGAAAGAGTTCCCGCGGGATTTTTAAAAACTAAATCCATGCGGACGAAGTCGCGGGCATCAATCAGCTAGTTTAATATAAAAAATTCTTTTCGACCGAGCGAAGCGAAGGTCTCTGAGTTTACTTGAGTGAATTTGCAGTTGTCCGTCTGTCCGTCTGTCCGTCCGTCCGTCTGTCAGAGCCTTATAACTTCTGAATTACTGAACGTAATTACTTCAATTTTAGATATGAAATGTAAGCCGATGGCTTCCAGCCGAAAATGGCTTAAAAAGTTATAAAAATCTTTATTTCAGGGAGCTCTCATAGAAGCGAATGCGAAGTAAAATATATTTTTTTGCGTTTCATAGGGTTGCAGTACCTCATTTTAAAGATAATTTGGAAAAAAGTACAAAAATATTTTTATTTTTATTTTTTTTCCTAAAATTGACGAAATGGGGGGCTTTCAAAGTGGAGATTGAATTCGAGGCTAGATCTCTAAAACCACTTTATTTTAAAACTTGAAACTTACACATAATTTGAGTTATATTCTGTACTTGAACAACAAATACTAAGATTAGATAAATATTATAAAGAAACGAACTTATTTAATTTTAAATGGGCATCAATGTTTTTAACAAAACTTCACTATACTGTTAATAGATGGCGCTGTCTTTATTATTGTAAATACAGTTTTGCGTCAACTATTCTTATTTTGTCTATTACTAATTATGTTAGGTATTCAATTAGCAAATTATTATCAATAAAAGTATCACGTTGTTTTTGCAAAAGTAAATCCGTTTCTATTTACAATAATGAGACGTTAGCACCTATTTACTACCGTATGATGGTACTGTGTCTATGAATGTAAAGATGAGCGCGCATCTAGACATGCTCGCCGCAGAAGCCGCAAGCGCGCAGTCATGACATTTTATAATTTTTTTTATTATGAAATCGTATACCTACTACGTAACACCCGTTCAGCGAACCAGCTGAATTTTAGTAAAATACTGTAGGCATACGCATCCCATCCACGAAAGCAGATGATGATTGATGTCATCAGATTCGGCGCGTTTTAATTACAATATATAGTTAAAACTACCTTATGGGAATTATGGGATACCGCGAGGTCTCAGTTCGGGGCGAACCACTAGTTAAAAACTGACTTCAAACGCCCGCGCCACTACAAAGTGTATAATTTATTGTTGATATTGTAAAAACCGCTCGACCGATTTCGATAAAATTTCAATGGGACCACACACTTCTTGCTTGGCTGGGAAGGTGAGCGGTGCTTAGCTTGTAACTGCATGTTTTTGACCATACAGATCTTTCTGGTCTCGGATTACAGCAAAATAATTCTAACTTTTTCTTGCTAAAAAAAGAATCAGTTGCCAAATCGGTTCAGGCGTCTTCAAGTAATCGGCATAAAAAAATTAAAAAAGTATTCCTACGAATTGAGAACCTCTTCCTTTTTTGAAGTCGGTTAAAAATGAAGGTTATAAGAGATCACATGAGATCACAAGAATCGCAATAAAAGATCGACCGAGTTACATACGGATTTACGAAGATTGACAAAAGGGAACAATAAGTACGTAAGTAGTAAGTAAGTTATGTCGACCTTCCTGGCTCAATGATGTGTGGCCTTATAACTGGGACTTGGGAGGTCTCCGGTTCGATTCCCAGCGGGGTCAAGTTGGGAAAATATATTTTCTGATTTTTTTCTGGTTTGGTCTGGTGGGAGGCTTTGGCCAAGGCTAGTTAGCATTAGCACCCTACCGTTTAAGACGTGCCTCCAAGCGATTTAGCGTTCCGGCACGATGGCGTGTCGAAACCGATTAGGGGTATGGGTTGAATGTTCACTGCCATATCCCTTACAATTAGCCCGCTACCATCTTAAACTTCATCGTCACTTACCATCAGGTGAGATCGCAGTCAAGGACTATCTTGTCATCGAATAAAAAAGTAGAACATCAACAATGAACCAACGAGTTTTGTTTACGAAAAAAGGTTCTATTTAGAGTTTGTAGCTTTGATATTGAAGCACCGTATATGCAAGAGCTTATATTACAGTCGATGTATGAGCAAACATCACCGCCATCATCGCTTGAGCGTAATGCAATTTCCTGAACGCTATTTACCGGAGATAGAAGCTTTACAGCAGAGGTTTCTCTCTCTAGCCCATTGTAGTAAACTGACGTAAGTATTAAAGTGGCTTAAGCTTAGGTTAGCTTGTTCAGCTGCTGATCATTAGGTCCGCAGGGAGTCTGCAGTAGGGCAAAAATGGTTATTTGTGTTACAAGGGACCAAAGTGATATTTTGTTCCTAGAGGGTGTTATTTTGAATTTAGAGCATACGGAGGAATTCAATATGAGTCGCCAGAGAACAAAATATTTTTGCCCCTCATGACACTATCTTTTATCCTGTACCTATGAGAAAAAACTAGGAGTACCTCGAAACTCGTATGTATAGACATTATATTATTGAAAGTTTAAATAAAACACAAAACTCATATGTACAGACATTATTGCTTCATACATTATATGTTTTCGATCTTTTTGGTTAACTAGTTATCAACACATATAAAAGTACGAAAGCTGACCGATCAGAAGAGAGAAAGCTCAAACTCCCATAAGAACAAAATTGAATTTGGTTCTCGCTATCCTCTAAAGCCAATTTTCGTTTTTCGAATAGGTATGATGATTGATGACATAGTTATTTGTGTTACATGGGGCCAAAGAAATTTTTTGCTCTTCGCTTCAAAACAACGCCTTATTTTGAATTCAGGGCGAAGTGAAGGATTCTAAAGTAGAATCCTGAGCGTAGCGAGGAATTCAATATACACCGCCCGAGAGCTAAAAATTTTGGCCCCGAATGACAGACACTATTTTTCATCATTACCTATGAGAAAAACTAGGAGTATCAACCTCCTATGTATCGATATTACCTATATTTATATTGAAAGTTTAAATAAAACACAAATAAATTATTAAGAAATAATTAAACATTAATATTCATGTTGGATACAGTATGGGCGTATAATACCTATCTGATCGACAAAATTGATCACGTGACTTATCGAAGACAACAGCCTCTCAAACATTTTTGAATTTCGAACGGAATGAGCGATCGACAGGTTTTTGAAACAAACGCAGTAGTAATAAACACATACTAAAGCACGAACGCGGACCAATCTGGAGAGAAATGAAAAGTCCCATAGGCTTAAAATTAAATTTTGCTCCCGCTATCCTCTGAAGCCAATACTCGTTTTTCGAATAGGTATGATGAAAATGTTTTTTATAACTCCCTTACCCCGAGATTTTTAAAGAATAGTTTTTTATTCGAATAAACTTTTACAAAGTGCTTTCGAATCGTCAAGTGAATCTGCCCACTGACTGGTATAAATTAGTTTACCAAAGCAATGGTTAAAATATGGCTCAAATATGGTTGAGCGAAGCAATGGCTGGGTCATGCGTCATGCTCGTGAACGGTTGCCACCGGCGGGAATGGGGCTACTTTATGTCTGCCCATCTTAAGATAGAAGTTAGTCGGTATGCATTTGGAACTTTTCTCATTGTGGAAACACTGCATATATAGTATAGTATTTACTGTATTGTAAATTTGTTTTGAAAAGAGCAACCGCCGAGTTTCTTGCTGGTTCTTCTCAGCAGAAAAGGCATTCCGAACCAGTGGTAGATTCATTGACTATTCAAAAGCACTTGTAAAAGTTTATTTGAATAAAAAATATTTCTATTCTATTCTATTCTATTCTAATGGTAAAGTCGAGGCAGTCATTAAGAGGAGTCTAGTTTTCGTCATGTTTGCTTAAAACAAATTTTAAATAAACACCCCATCTCAGTTCACCTCTAGGGCATAAAATGATAGTAAAATAAAACAATAAACCTCTACAAACAAAGTTAACGATGAATAAGCAAATTAATATAATATTATCGTTTTACTTTTACTTTTGAACCCTCGGTGCGCGAGTCCGACTCGCACTTGGCCGGTTTTTTATACTCGTGATAATTTTGAAATTAAATGTCTGATTTGAATAAATTAAAAAGTATTTAACTGCTAAATAAATACCCTTGATGATAAAACTATTTATTTAAATAAGAATACCTACTACGATACGAATGTAACCAACTTTAGTTTCTACCGACGATTTAATTATAATTTAGAACACAAAAGCTTTGTGTATAGTGACTTAAGTATCACAGTTAGATATATTCCCTCGCGGATTTTTTGTAGGTAATAATAAGTACTTTAATCATCATTTTTATGTATCATCAATGGTTTTCTCAGCGCACGCCAAATAATGAATTTTATAGGCAAAATTTTGCTACTTTGGGTTATATATATAACGAGTCTGAGCCAGGATGGTCGTTGACGTTTCCAGTGTGACCAGGTGACGTTTGCGTTCCCATTATTTCCAACTCATTTCCAATATATATATTATATAATTGCAATTTTCTTAAGGATCTGTAATTCTTTGAAAATAAATTATAGCCTATGTAATTATGTACTGATTGGTGAAAAAATGGTTAAAATCGGTCTAGTAGTTTCAGAACCTATTCGGTACAAACATTCAAACAAAACATCTCTCCTGTTTATAACATTAGTATAGATTTAAGTGAAACCCAGTGTCAAAGTGAATAATAAATGCTATGTAATGTAGAAAGGAAATAATAATATTATCTCCTTCGTCCTGAACGTCTCAAATTTCATTTTCCGGGCTATCAAATAAACCGTGGGACAAAGAAATTTCCGACAACGATTAACGAAGCACCCTAACGTTCACTGTCGAATAAACTTGCTTTGTTATTCCCACTGTAATTGTTTTTTTATTTTGTTACTAGCTGATGCCCGCGACTTTTTCCGCGTGGATTTAGTTTTTAAAGTCCCTCGGGAACTCCTTGATTTTCCGGGCTAAAAAGTAGCCTAGATGTTGACCCGAGTAATAAGCTACCACGGTATAAAATTTTAATTTTTTGGAAAGAAGGACAAACAAACAGACAAACAGACAAAAATTAAATAAAAATCTGTTTTGGGCTCAGTATCGATAGTAAAGCATCCCCCAATTAAAATTTTCAAAATATATTAAATGTACAGAAATCTTCCAGTTACAGTTTTATTATATGTATAGATTAGATTTAAATTTAGTATGAAACTGGCTTTCTGACAGACAGACTGAAAAATTGCGTCATCAGAAATAAAACAAGAACCATAGATGTAGTACGGAAAATTAAGACTCAAATGGAGATGGGCAGGGCACACAATAAGAGGTCATAACAAATGGAGTAAGAAGATGACAAGGTGGTATCCAAGGGAAGGTAAAAGGAAAAGAGGCAGACCACAGAAAAGGTGGGACGATGATATAAGAGAAGTGGCAGGAGTGATGTGGAACAGAGTGGCTCTAGAAAGATCAGAATGGACAAGGTTGGAGGAGGCCTTTGCCGATTGGCAAACAGATCTGCAAAAGATAAAAAAGCATCAAATATTAGATTAAGTTTTAAGTTTTAAGTTTGCTTTAGAATACTGTTATTAGGTTAAGTTGATCTGAATATATAATATAAATTATTATTATTATTATGAAACTGGCTTTAGTTGGTTTTTACACAAGCAGCCTGTGGGGTCGTGTACGCTGACGCCAAAATAGACTGCCAAGAAGGGCATGAACTTACCTAATTGAACTGTTACTGTAAGGTTCCAATTACTGATGTTGAAACAACATGGTAGGTGTTCACATTAAATACCTTATACAATAGTTCCATGCCTTATACATTTTAAATTCAGACCTATGAACATTAACAATCAATAGTCAATAGACTTTATCTCATATTTACTTTACAACTTTATTTTACCTAAGTTTCTTGCTGGTTCTTCTCGGCAGGAAGGGCATTCCGAACCAGTGGTTTTTCATCATTAGCAACCCATCAACGCTACCCAGTTCATGTTAAGACGGGCAGACACAAAGTAGCCCCATTCCCGCCGGAGGCACCCGTTCACGAGTGTGACGCATGATCCAGCCGTCTTTCGTAATCCAGCAATCCTTGATTGTATTGCTTTAAAGTCACAAATTCAGTACAACCGATTTTAACATGGAGCGTTATGGAGCATATCGTACATACCTAAACGTATAAGAATGCATACACGAAATTGAGATCTAATTCAATGCTGTTATGGTTTATTTTACTTTGACGCTAATGTCATCGAATACGATTACGATCAATGGAATAACTTAGACAATCGCTCCTCTGAATAGGCAGCTAACAATATGCTCATGCAAGTGCAAACAAGGGCTTGCTCGAGCGTAACGCAATTTCCCGGTTCCTTGCGGAATAGTGCTTTTGCTTTTCCGAGAAAACTTAGCAAACTTTGAGCTCTGTGCCAGTCTGCTTATCCATTTGATGGTTTAATGTTTTCGTCAAGAGAAATTGCCCTTTGATCTTACCACTATATAATAAGGATTGGTACCTAATTGAAATAAACTAAATTTTTCCAAAGTAGTCAAAAGTCATTTATTGCAATGAACATTGCCTCTTCGGGCATGCAACAGAGGTACAAAAATGGTTTAAAAATAAATATTATGTAATAATGATAACATTTAAGGAAAAATATTAATTAATTAACAAAATGTCGAAATCTAAGATAAATATTTTAAAATGAAAAAAATTGTAGTTGAAAAAAATCATTAATATAATCATTTCCCGCGATTTCATCTGCATGTTTCATATGTAGTTCATAGCAGTCTAGAATAGCAGTGATAGCCTAGTGGTTAGGACTGTGGTCTCCTATTCGGGGGGTCGCAGGATCGATCCCGGGTACGCACCTCTGACTTTCGGAGTCAAGTGCGTTTAAGCAATAAAATATCACTTGCTTCAACGGTGAAGGAAAACATCGTGAGGAAACCTGCACATCTGAGAGTTCTTCATAATGTTCTCGAAGGTGTGTGAAGTCCGCCAATTCGCATTGGGCCAGCGTGGTAGACTATGGCCTATAACCCTTCTCTGAGAGGAGACCTGCGCTCATGGGTGGATGGGTTGCTAATGATGATGATGTGGTTCATGTCTCTCTAATTTATTCTCGATTTCATTTTTAAGGGTCTCATAGCGTAAGGACGTCACGTGGATAGTACCTAGTTACTTGGACTTACTTTTATTCAGGGAACAAGTTTTGACTTTGGTTTTGTTCGATTCAGTTGTATTGTAAGCGGATTTGGCCATTTTCGCAGTAAAAAGTATAGCTAAAGCCCGCCAAATTAGAGAACATTTTATCGCATCTGTCTACGTCTTTGCAAGTATCTATGTACTTCTTGAAAACGTTTTAATGAAACTTAGTATATATACTGTACTTATAATACTAAGTAGATTCTGCCTCTATATTAAGACAGAAACGTTAAATAAGGAAACGTTTATATATCTTACGAAAGTGGAGGTCTAATTAAAAAGTTAATTTGCATGCTAATCGGGCTCAGTTCACAAAGGCCATGTCAAAGCCAAACACCGGATTTAATGTAAAGAAAACCGCGACTTTGACAACTTTTTGAAACAATGATATAAGCACTTCGTGCAAATACTTTTAATGAGGATCTACTTTTCTACTTAAACATTTGTCCCTTGAGTTATTTTGATGCCTGAGATTAAATAGGGAGCAGGATAAATTGAAACCATAAAAGTTGAAAATTATTCCTGTTGAATACAATGTTGAATTCTTGCTTAAATTAAATAATTTATGTTCTATCTTCTGTTTAAATAAAAATTGCCGTAGATATTATGTATGAAAAATCAATACTTGAGAAGGACTCGACCGATTTTTTTTTTGTTGCATTTGTAATAGGTAATTGTCAGGAAGAAGATTTTTGGAAAATTCACTGGAAAAGTCTGTAATTATGATTATAGATGGTATTTTTGTATGCAAATATCTATAATTACTATTTTTAGGCTTCCGTACCTAAAAAGATAAAAAAGGAACCTTAATGAGTTCACTCTCTTGTCCATCTGTCCGTGTGTCACCACTGATTTTCTCAGGAACGGGTGGACCTAGCAAATTGGAATTTAAACCAGATACCCAGATACCCGGCGATATATATTGCACATCGGCCTTTGGAATAAAATGCTATTTCTATTCTATTACAAGGAAAGCTAGCCAGAAATTCACGTAGTAATTACTGAAATCTCGAGCGGCGAGCACATCACGTAATAAATATAAAAAAATTCAGTCGAACTGTGAATAGAATAGAATAGCGTTTTACCTATTCCAAAGACCGATGTGCAATATATATCGCCGGGTACTGTACTGAGGTCTATAGTCTAGAGACTATAGACCGGTGTATAGGTATATATTTTCATTTTCATTTTTCATTTTCATATATATTAGGTGTATAAAAATCAAGGTCCTGAGTCAACACGATAAAAGGATATGGGCAAATTTAGATTTTCGCGAAAACTTGTAAGTAGGTACCAAAACTCGGATGGGCTGCCTTCAGTAAACTATCCGACGTCCTAAGAAACAAGAAGATTCCCCACTTATCTCAAACGTCGAATGTTCGAACAGTGTGTGCTGCCCGTCATGAGTCATGACCTACGGTTCGGAAACCTGGACACTGACAAAACAATTAATAACAAAACTACAAGTGGCACAACGGGCAATGGAGCGAGCCATGCTCGGTATATCGCTCATTGACCGGATACCTAATACCACAATCCGTGAAAGAACTGGACTGACAGATATTGTTTTGAAATTGACTAGGTCAAAGTGGAGATGGGCGGGACATGTGGCCAGGACAACAGACGACCGATGGACCCGCTTCGTGCTTGAGTGGAGACCACGTACCGACAAGAGAAATGTGGGGAGGCAACCATCGCGCTGGTCCAACGACATCGTCAAGCTTGTGGGAAAAACTTGGTTGAGATTGGCACAACATCGAAAAGAATGGCGTGCACATGAGGAGGCCTATGTCCAACGATGGATTACATGAGGCTCGAAAAGAAGAAGAAGAAGACCAAAATTTACCTTAATTTTCAACCTTTTTTTAACTTTACCTGAATATTTATTTTAGAATGTAATATTATATCAAGAATGAGACGCACCATGTCTGGAAAAGTCGCCGGTTGGTTTTTCGCTACCTGCACCTAAATTTATATCTGGTTGTTATTTTTTGCTTTTAATCTTCCGAACCCTCTGGCTTACGGCCGCCTGGCCGATTTCAATAATCTAATGAATAAAAAATCTAAATATTGAAAGTCGAATATAGCGTATCAATAGGATATAATAATCGTATTGAGATTACAATCTGTTTTACCAATCAGTAATTTTTACGTCCTATTATTTGGATTCTATATCCGACATTTTTAATAAGGCAGGTTAGTGAAAATGATTGTTACAAAAAAAAATTGTAGTGATCCCTGTTGTCTTCTAAGTGGGAGGTCCTTTTGGCCATGGCTTTATCGTTCCAGTTACCATATCGTGTATAAACAAATTAAGGGTATAACTATGGTTTAATAAGTTGTACTTTCAGTTGGCCCACTTTCATCTTCAACTATTGTTATAACTTACCACCAGGTGAGATCGCAGTCAAGGGTTATTGTCATCGTATAAAAACTCTGCTTAGATTTTACAACAATAAACTTTTGTAGAGATATTGAGATAATACTAAGAACAGAGATACCTAGTCAAGACAAATAGATAGATAGATTTGAACCTCTTACATTACATAATATTTTAAATATTTTCTTTTGCATTTACGGACATCCTGTATCATCGTTCGATAACTTTACTCCCATCTTAAAAAATCGATTCGCAAATTATTAAAATTATTTATAAAAAATATATATTTACTAAGGGGTGATTAAGTCGAAAATTTATTTAGCTATACATAAAAGCAAAATATATATCCCAGCAGTTTATGTTTTCGTTTTTAACTGCGCGCTGCATTAGAGATAATAAAATCGTTGCCATAATATATTTTATTTTACGTTCTCAGATATCAGTTAGGTACTATGCCGTTATAAAACTTTAATGAATTTCGCGATGCGAGGAAATTTTAAACGCTATTATCATAAATGGAAAGTGTAAATTTGCTTGTCAAAAATCTTAGGGTAGACTCTTACACACGCAGTCCAAATTCTATATTACTGCATATCCTGATCGCTAAGTATAGACAGTAAAGACATGTCTTGATACTGTACCAATTTTATCTATCCTACAGATAACTACAGACTATTCCGATCTTTGTCAATTGTAACTCATAGACTTGGTTGTAACTGTCGAGCGCTCCGGTATCAGATGTCCTCAAATGAGGTATTCTCTACGAATAAATAATTATTTATACGTAAGGTACTTACTCTCTTTAATGACTGTTTTAATTTTAGATAAAACAAACAAAAAACTTCAAAGTAATACCTAAACCGAAATGAAATAGGTATATATTAGCTATAAAATATATTCTCATGTTATAAGGAGCAATATAATAACATAATAACTACACGTATGTTTATAAAGAGGAAGAGAGTTAGCTCCAGGCAGAATCGTGAACCTTTGATAATATCAAATCTTATCAGGCTTATATACAAGCTGACATACAAATAAATTGGCGAAGTAATATTTTGCTCTTTGATATTATTGTTTGTATAATATGTAATTACGTATACACATTATTAAAAAATTCATTAAATATATAGTAGTAGGAGATCCTACTTCTTCGACTATTTTGTTTTTGCTATAATTTTCTTTCCTCCAACCATGGGTTGCCTGGAAGAGATCGCTTAGCGATAAGGCCGCATATTGTACTCTGTTTTTTGTTTTTTTTTTTTTTATTTAAGTTACCTATGCCTATTTTGTTTTCTTCTTGGTTTATAATAAATAATATTTCATTAATTAAGTAACTAATTCAAAATTCAAAAATCATTTATTTCATGTAGACCAACTTGTGGCTCTTTTGACAAGTCAAGGATCTACTACCAGTTCGGAAAGCTGATTCCGCTGAGAAGAGCCGGCAAGAAACTCAGCAGTTGCTCTTTTCAAATCAAAAATGTTACAAAATGTAGCTTGTCTATCTTGTGGACAGCTGAAGCAAAGCCGATTAGAATAGAACAGAAATATTTTTTACTAGCTGATGCCCGCGACTTCGTCCGCGTGGATTTAGTTTTTAAAATCCCTCGTGAGCACTTTGATTTTCCGGGATAAAAAGTAGCCTATGTCCTCAACTATAGTACCCATGCAAAAAATCACGTCGATCCGTGGCTCTGTTGTGGCGTGATTGAAGGACAAACCAACAAACAAACACACTTTCGCATTTATAATATTAGTATGATTAGAATATTAAATTGCATAGGAAAACACTGTAGCATTAAGTCCATACGATGTATTACATCCATACCTACTATGTAGTATGTAGGTATAATGATCGTTTGGCAAAATCTGACGCCTTTGGAGTAGTTTGACTTTGATAAAATAGGGCTATCCACGATGGCTATATACGATAAAGTACGTTAGCCAGCTTAAGATGAGCCGTTCATTCAAAGTATCTTGTAGATTCCGGGGTTCAAGTTATTAGGACCTTATACTGAAGATCGTGATGTCTATAATTTCTGAACTACGAAATTGACGACCTTGAAATAATTACAGGACAATCTCTAAAGAACCTGCTTTCTAACAAAAAAAGAATGGATTAAATCGGAATACGCCTTAATGAATTACAGCGAAATACACATTTTGACTTTCATCCCCTCTCCCAAGGTTACCGTGCTGAATTTCGGGATAAAAAGTATCCTATATTATACCTCGTAGTATTAACTTAAATCGTGCCAAGTTTCATTTAAATCCGTCCAGTAGTTTCGGCGTGATGCGCGGCCAAGATACAGACAGACAGACAGACAGACAGACAGACAGACAGACAAAAAATTTAAAAAAAATTGTTTTGGCTTCAGTATCGATTATAGAATGCCCTCAAACAAAAATTTTCAAAATATCTTCAATGTACAGAATTGGACCTGTTACAGTTTTATTATATTATAGACTAGCTGATGCCCACGACTTCGTCCGCGTGGATTTAGTTTTTAAAATCCCTCGTGAACACTTTGATTTTCCGGGATAAAAAGTAACCTATGTCCTCAACTATAGTACCCGTGCAAAAAATCACGTCGATCCGTGGCTCTGTTGTGGCGTGATTGAAGGACAAACCAACAAACCAACACACTTTCGCATTTATAATATTAGTATGATTAGAATATTAAATTGGATAGGAAAACACCTAGCATTAAGTCCATACGATGTATTACATCCATACCTACTATGTAGTATGTAGGTATAATGATCGTTTGGCAAAATCTGACGCCTTTGGAGTAGTTTGACTTTGACAAAATAGGGCTATCCACGATGGCTATATACGATAAAGTACACTTGCCAGCTTAAGATGAGCCGTTCATTCAAAGTATCTTGTAGATTCCGGGGTTCAAGTTATTTGGACCTTATACTGAAGATCGTGATGTCTATAATTTCTGAACTACGAAATTGACGACCTTGAAATAATTACAGGACAATCTCTAAAGAACCTGCTTTCTAACAAAAAAAGAATGGATTAAATCGGAATACGCCTTAATGAATTACAGCGAAATACCCATTTTGACTTTCATCCCCTCTCCCAAGAGAACCGTGCTGAATTTCGGGATAAAAAGTATCCTATATTATACCTCGTAGTAATAACTTAAATCGCGCCAAATTTTATTTAAATCCGTCCAGTAGTTTCGGCGTGATGCGCGGCCAAGATACAGACAGACAGACAGACAGACAGACAGACAGACAGACAGACAGACAGACAAAAAATTAAAAAAAAATTGTTTTGGCTTCAGTGTCGATTATAGAGTGCCCTCAAACAAAAATTTTCAAAATATCTTCAATGTACAGAATTGGACCTGTTACAGTTTTATTATATTATAGATTTAAATAAACTTTTACAAGTGCTTTCGAATCATCAAATGAATGTACGACTGGTCATACCATTAATTACCATATACAATCATTCATTGTTTTGTCCTTTATCAAACAAGCTGGACATTCGTCTCTTGATAGAGACTCCCACGCCCCTCGATCTTGTCCCGCCTGTATCCAGCGGCTCCCTGCGACTCGTCTGATGTCGTCGGTCAATAGTGGGGCCCATAGTGGGGGGTCTACGTACACTGAGCTTTCCGGTGCAAGGTCATCTGTCCAGCACCTTGGGACCCAACGCCCATCCGTTCTATTTCAGCTACGCGATTCAAGGTATGTGTGCTACGCGATTCGAACCAGGTGCAGTGGTAGATTCACTTGACGACTAGAAGGCACAGTAAAAGTTTATTGGAATAAAAAACTATTCTATTCTAATCTTTTCTATTCTATTCTATGTCGGTAACTCTGGTTCTGGTTCTCCAATAGGTCTTCATTTTTGATTTGATTATGGAGTAAAGTTAGCACAGCTCTCTCCGTTGCTATGTATCAAATATCAGCGTCTTAGGTATTATGAATCTGGAGAATTTCTAATTATGGGCAATTCTCCTAAATGTTGGCTAAGGCATGTCCAAGGCTGGAGAACGTAGGTTAAAACTAACTCAGGCTTATGTAACTTTTTTTGTAGATACTAGATAGTGTCCTCTATATCGTCCATCAAGAAAAAGAAGATAAAAGAGGTGAGATCCAGCTTAAAAAAAATTTAAACCTCCATTTTCTAACCTCCATGACTGTCCCACTGCTTATGTTGTATGTAACAAACTTATTTATTTAAAAACGTAGTCGATTAAAAATTCTCAAAAAAATATATTTCAATAATGAATAATTAACCTTTAAAATAACAACAGTAGCGTGAGGTTACGTCTTAGAATTAGTTTTTTATTAGTATTTAAAGTCTGTCCCACGACTTTTTAATCATTACCGTGCTCTTGTGCAAACACTATCGTAACTACCCATATATCCATACAATCCGCATCGTCGTCGCGTCTAACGTACAAAGTCAGTTGCCTTGAGCAATTCATGCCGAATGGAGGTGTGTACGTCGTCGGGTTACTGAAATATTTGGCATTCTCCAACGGAAATTTCAATTTGGCAACTTTAATCGCTCATTCATAGGACTCTCACCATACCGTAAGTAGTTATCACATTTATATGTTTGTATTTTTTATATATTTCAAATATGTTTTACTTTCTAACAAAGCACATTAAAAAAAATTACTATGTTTACTTATCAAGTAAAAATTTAATTACTAACCAATCCTAATTACCATGATCCTAATTACCATTATTACCAGGGCCATTTTCCGTTCTATGGTAATTGGGCATTAGCTTGGTAATTAGAGTAATGCTTGAATGTATGGGATCTTCTAGATTTTAACGGCCTCCCTGGCCCTGTGGTGGGTACTTTGGTCTTAAAAACTGGATCTTCATGGGTTTGACTCCCGGCTGGTGCAATTTTGGATGTTGTAAAATTGTCTCCAGTCTAGTCTGGCCGAGGCTAGTTACCATCCAATACTCTACCAGCAAAGATGTGCCGCGCCATGTGATTTAGCGTTCTGGTACGTATTAGCGTAGAAACCGGTAAGTTGTTTAAGTTTAATACCAGGTAAGCTCGAAACCATTTTAGACTGCATTCACCACTTACCCCAGATTATCGCAGTCAAGGACCAACTTGTAGTAACATATAAAAAGTTATAAGTAATCTGTGTTGAATGATTATGGCTGTATTTTGATACTGTTTGGGTGTTGGTAATGACAACATCGTTACATTTACCAACAATAAAATTAACTAAACCGAAAAAGATGGGCAAAAAAGGCTCGAATGGTATGCGAAGATAAAAAAAGATCCTATATTATACCGAAAAAGATGGAAAACAAATCGTAATTCTTTTTATAGCTCAATCGCAATCAAATTCGCAGCATTGCAGCGTTGTATGGCGATTGACGACCTTTGGACCAGGTAAACCCCAGAACGTAGATCGCAACCCCTTCACCTTAACCAACGGCCGATATCGTGCAACAATCGCTTAGCTTCATCCAGCATTCCGTGGTCTCCACTGCCAGAGGGACAAAAAGGTAGCTCTCCAGAATATGGGCATCTTTACTCCTTTTTTTAATGCAACGGACTCTGCAGCGTCTACCTGTGTTTTCCGGCTGAGATGACATGGTGCGAATGTACTCATGCACGTCGCGTCCCTCAGTATGCATTTGCTATTTTGCCATGGGACGAGTGTCAAGCCATCAGGATGCTTGCCATCCATGTGACCCAAACCGAGTGGCTCGAGTACACACTACGCAGGGTACGTTGACCGAGACGAGGGCTGTGCGGACGATATCATTCAGAGAGTGGTGACTAGAGAATCTGGCCACACAACGACTGCAACTCAATGCGTGGTGGCCGTTGGCTTCCACCATGTAACCGCAGATGCATCGAAGGAATTCGCAAACAGGCATGCAACCATGTTGGGAAGTCCTCAGTAGATATGTAATCTTCGGCACAGCAAAATAGTTTTGCAAGAGCGTAAGCGTAACATGGGCCGAAAGATCTTCCTAATGTTCTTGAATGGCGGTGTGGCCTCCTTGCCTCAATGGCTTCCGGGATAGCAGAAGAAAAGATAGGAGACCCCAAGAGGAAAAAATTGTCAGCGTTAAACTCCTTGAGCCCAGGAACTAGGTCTTCAAAGTGAGGGAACAGAAGACGGGACTCTGGATTACAGGGGAAGAACTCTCACTTAGGCATGTTCACCTTCAACCCCAGCTCCTTCAAGCAATGTATTAAAAGCAGAAGGTCACGTTCCACAACTTCAGGTTTGCCTCCTATAGTACCATCATCGAGGTACCAGATATTAAGGGGAGATTTGAGGTCGTGAAGAACTTTCTGATTGCTGAGGTTGAAGATGAGAGGTCTAAGCGGATCTCCCTGTTGGACATCAATCTGCGAAAGGATAGAGGTTTGGTTATAGAAGACATTGGAGGGGGAATGTTAAAATTGCTGAAGAAAAGGATACAGAGTAGGAATCATAACTTTGCTTCGCTCAGTAGAATGTCCTTTTCCAGTGTATTGAAAGCGTTATGTATGTCAAGCTCCATGATAACACAGTCCTTGTTGCTTGGGTCTATAGCGAACAAATGCGTTGCGTGGATAGCCTAGCTTAGTGTCAAGATCTAACAGGTGCGGTCGCAGGTAAGTCACTATTTCCTCCAAAGGCCCTAGACCCTTATTTGATTAGAAGATTACCGAATATATAGATCTCATCAACGACACTGACAATTCTGTATCAAATTTTATATTATAATAATAATTATTAATTATGTTTGGCATGTTATTTGAAGAATATTTTGTGTACTTAGAGCTATCTTATGTTAAACTCATAATATAATTAGACGCTTTTTGTAGGTAAGCCTAGGTAGGTCTGATAGGAAAATAACTGAATTTATTGATCTCGTCAGCAAAGCATACTTTTGTTATGAATCTTTGTACGATTATGATTGGCATGCCGTTTTTACGAGATTTACTGAGATGCTTCTTCTAGGTAACTAATTAACTATAATAATTAATCAATAAATAATCGGAATTGAATCAAGAAAATTTATAGTGACACGTTTATCTATTTTGTAAATCGTGAGTGATACATTTGATTTATCAATTTTGAGGACTATTAATAAGTACCTTTTATAGTTTTTTATATTTAAAGAAATACTACGATATTTCTTTCAGTTTTATTACTGTATTTTTCCACATTTACAGATTAAATAGATTTTATTAACAAAAACACTTATGTTTTATTTTTGTTTCTCATTCACAAAATTTTAACAAATTACCATATAGCATATTCTAATCACCATATTCCGGACCTCATTACCACGTCACAATTTATCCTTACCATGGACACCATAATTACCAAATACGCTATTTCTCCAAGAAAACTAGGTTCTGGTGGAGGCCTTCCCCATCACTGTGATAAATGAAGGCACCTCTCTGTCAAGGCATACTTATAAAACCAATAACTCAAAAAAAAATTTTTTCTTTTTCGTCGGACGTTTTAGCCAACAATTAGGAGAACTGCCCTTATCACCATAAATCCACAAACGGCTCACTACTGAGCGCAGGTTTCGTCTCAGAGAAGGGTTATAGGCCATAGTTCACTACGCTGCTGCGCTGGCCCAATGCAAATTGGCAGACTTCATACACCTTTGAAAATATTATGGAGAATAAATATCTGATGAATCCACAAACGGCTCACTACTGAGCGCAGGTTTCGTTTCAGAGAAGGGTTATAGGCCATAGTTCACAACGCTGCGCTGGGCCAATGCAAATTGGCAGACTTCATACAACTTTAAAAACATTATGGAGAATAAATATCTGATGAATCCACAAACGGCTCACTACTGAGCGCAGGTTTCGTTTCAGAGAAGGGTTATAGGCCATAGTTCACAACGCTGCGCTGCGCCAATGCAAATTGGCAGACTTCATACACCTTTGAAAACATTATGCAGAACTCTCAGGCGTGCAGGTTTCCTCACGATGTTTTCTGATGATTTTCTGGTCTTGACTTTGTCTTGAATTGACTTTTTCCTCAAATTCTATTGCTTATTTGAGGTTTGAATTTTAAAATTCTTTTTAGTGATATTCTGGGGATAAGGTAAGATGCACTTGCTTGCACTATGCACTTTTTAATGCTATAGGCGTATCTTGACAGCAAATCTTTTAACTAGCTTTTAAATATTCGAAAACTTTAACTCATAAAACAGGAAAATTACGGATACAGTGAAACACCGACTTCAGTTTTCTAAAACAAACGTAAAACTAATAAACTCGGAACTGAAAAATACTGTACATTTTCAGAGGCAAAAGTCAAAGCTCTTTTCCCGCAGAAGTGGGTGTACAAATTGCACTATTACGAGCGCGTGCCACCGCCTGTTTGCACGAAGATGAGCCACCTTGCGCCAGACTAGTGCCTCCAAATTGCTTGTATAAGGCAGCATTCGAGCATGTTGAGGTAAAAATTTACTTCGTCTCATTATTTATTCCTCGTTTTTGTAAATATTTTTTGACGTGATAACGTCTTATAAATCGATGAACACCGGCTGCACGCACAAAAAAAGTGTCACGTTGTGCCTGAGCCTGAGCGTGCAAGCGAGAGCGCGGTGCAAGCGATAGAGAGGCACGATCGGCCCAAGCGTTGGCTTGTGACTAGAGAGCGCCCGTACGTTACCACGTAAAATTATCGTCCGTAAACAGACTTTACAGGCAACCATTATTTTTTTTTTGCTTTCTATTGCTGTAAATACAAAAATATTTTTGTTTGTCCTTTAATCACGTCACAACAGAGCCACGGATCAACTTTATTTTTATACATTGGTATAGTTGAGAACCTGGAAACTGACATAGGCTACGTTTTACTTAAAAAAACCGGCCAAGTGCGAGCCAGACTCGCTCACCGAGGGTTCCATATTCCAGAAGTATAAGTATTCAAGTAAAATATACATAAACTTCTATTGACCATAATTATTTTTGATATTTCGATTGGCAAACTTCTGTCTGTGACAGACTGTGTTCGGTCTGTGACAGACGGACGGACGGAGAAAGTCGCACCATAAGGGTTCAATTTTTACCATTTTGGTACGGAACCCTAAAAAACCTTTTGCTGTCAAGTCTTTTAGAATTACCGATTATTATCCAAAAATTAAAAAAAAAATCAGTCAACATTTATAAACAGGTACAAAAAAATGAAATTTTGCAGGCCTTTTTTACGTAAGCATCTTTTCACCTTCTTTTTTTCACATCAATTTAGTGAACACCGCTTAAAATCAAATCCCCAGCAAAAAAGATAATAGAGTCGCGGTCTCTAATCTCATTGTCCACTGATGCCCAATGCCGGACGTTGGACACAGACATGTACCGACGCAACTAACGAGGGTCCCTTTAATCTTTTCCACCAAATAAATTGACTGATTTTTCCCAATCGTAGTTCCTTTTTACGTTAGCTACGTATATCAATAATCTTATAAAAGCTGTCTTTGTTAGAGATCTTCTTTAACGTGGAAGACAAGGGTCTGCTCGCGAAATTCAAATTTAATTTGGTTTTTCGCAATTTGTAACCTAATACGGCAAAGTAGGCTTATGGCCTTCTAATTGCGCCAGTGGAATTTTCATCTTCACAGGTTACATAAAAATCTTTACTTGAAAGTGACCAGTTTAAGAAATTAATCAAAATACTGAGTTGGACGTGAGTTACTCACAAATTAGTCGATATTCTGACTAATTTCTTAAACTGGACACGTTCAAGTAAAGATTTTTATACAAACCTGTGAAGATGATACTGCCATTGTCGCAATTAGAATGCCATAAGCCTACTTTGTCGTATTAGTTTACAAATTGCGAAAAACCAAATTAAATTTGAATTTCGCGGGCAGAACCGTGTCTTAAATATGTATATCTCCTAGCGTAGACTGATTTTTTTATGGAGTAACCTGCAAACGGGATTTCTGGCGGACATGCATGAATGATGAATCAATAAGCATGAATTTATGCAAGTGTGCGTGAACTGTTTATGTAGGTAGGTACTCCATCGAAGTGATACATATTTTTCTGTCAGTTTACTTAAGGTGTCGATGTGATTTCTTGCATGCTTTGAGTATATAACCAAAAGCTTGCATGCATATAGTTCAGGACTTAGAGAATGACATAGGCTCATTGTATCCCAGAAAATCATAGAGTTCGCACGGGATTCTTAAAAACTAAATCCCCGTAGAAAGTCACAGGCATTTATTAATAATTTTATTACTTTGTTATACCCAATTTCGGAAAATATATCCTGGGTTTATTGTTCTAAAGTTACGGTATGGGCCTTTTGGAAGGTTCAAGTAACGATATAATGTCTCTGTTAGCGTTTCAGCCAAGGGCGGCAAATTATTTACAGCCCTCTCTAGTTAGCCGAGCGGTTGAATGGGTATTAGGTGCGGTATTAGGTGACTCTTGTTTAACAAGACAAATAAGGTATCTCGGTGATCCATGTGAAACTTGATCCATGTTTGGGTATTATGGAACTAGGAATTACGACTATTGGGTATATATTTTGTCTTTGATTTGTCAATTTAATTTAAATACCCTTTGAGTATTAATTTAATACCCAAAGTAAATATCTATTTACTTGTATCTGATACTTACTTGGTTTAGGGCTGGAATTTTGTTTCTTTGAAAGTTAACATAATGTTGTGTATTTCGAGGTTTTTAATAGAAAACACATTTGCATTTTATTTCATCAACTTCACACTTCACCTATTATCTTTGAGTATATAACCAAGCCTATTATTAAATATCAATTTCATCTACTTCACAATCCGATCACAGCTGTGATCGAAGAATTCACATATTACTAAAAATGTATATAATAAATGAAAGTAGGTAGGTGCCAGAATAGGTACTCTAAAAAGACAGACCTACTCCCGTGAAATAGTGTAATACGGTTGGTGGCGTACGTACCTAAAACGCTTGGTGAAGATATTAAGAAAAACTCTTGGAGAATAAATAAAGGTATATGAATTATCCAACTTATCCGTGATAGTATCACTTGGTACATGATATAAAAGGCCTCCAAATATGAATAAAAAAAAAAATATGCTCCGCCGCGACAGCTGCTCGCTGCCGTGACCAGGATTCGAACCTGGGTTACTACGGCCACAACGTAGGGTCCTAACCACTAGACGATCACGGCTATAGGAGCTTGTATCTGTAGAGCTCAAAAAGTGAACTTCATTCAATGTACATTATTGATTGAAAGTAGAGCAGATTTCGACAGTTCTTTTTAAGTTTCGTGACCGTATCAAATTGATAAGATAGTGAAAGTTATTTGAATAAGGTGCTTGTATTCGTCGGTGCAATCACCAGCTCCTATAGCCGTGATCGTCTAGTGGTTAGGACCCTACGTTGTGGCCGTAGTAACCCAGGTTCGAATCCTGGTCACGGCAGCGAGCAGCTGTCGCGGCGGAGCAAGTTTTTTACATATTTATGCATTTAATAAGGACATAGTGCAAGCCCTAAGCTTCCTTTAAAACAATACCTACTAGCCTCTCTAAATACAAAGAGTCAGAGGCCCGGTACCGAACCCGCGACCTTCCGAACAGGAGATCGCAGTCCTAGCCAGTAGGATATCACTAATTACACCTAATAATATAAAGAGTGTGTGAAAAATTTACGCGTCTTACCTTAAATTAATACGTGGTTGGATTCTGTTTCAATTAATTAGATATGTAGCGTCCCTCTAAGATAAATGGCTGCATCAATTTATGTCAACCCGAAATATGTGAGAAGACCCTATCATGAAACCATTTCTGAAATGGCAAAGTGGTATGGTTGCTAAATTATATCTTTAGCTTCGAGATTATATTTTGCTAAAAGAAAAATCTTTATTTAGCGTTATTTATAGTAAAACTAGCTTTTGCTCCCGGCTTCGCCCATGTAAACTTCGATTTTTCAAACCCCTTTATTTTACCCCCTTATGGGTGAAATTTCAAAAATCCTTTCTTAGCGGATGCCTACGTCGTAACTCATAATATTTATATTACTCATTATGCCAAAATTTGAGCTGTGCGTTGATAGATGAGTCAATCAGTCAGTCACCTTTTCCTTTTTAGGGTTCCGTCCAAAATGGTAAAAATGGAACCCTTATGGTGAGACTTTCTCCGTCCGTCCGTCCCTCTGTCACAGTCGATTATTTCAGTAACTATTAAAGCTATATCGTCATGAAATTTGGCATAGTTGTGTATAATAGTGGCCCAACATCATTGGAATAAAGAAAAACCGAAAATTATTTTTAGTTTTATTAAAAAAGGGGGAAAATCGGGGGTTTGAAATTTCAAAGTAAAATAATTATACCGAGTGGGGTATCATATAAAAGGCCTTTACTTGTGCATTCTAAAACAGTTTTTTATTTATTTCCATATATAATAGTTTTTGATTAATCGGCCAAAATGTCGAAAAAAATACCGTTCCCCCCCCCTTATCTCCGAAGTTTCTTCTTCTTCTTCTTCTTTATCAACCGATAGACGTCCACTGCTGGACAAAATTCTCTTGCATGGACTTCCACAGGCCTCGGTCTTGCGCCCCCTGAATCCGAAGTTTACCAATCGAAAAATCTGAAATAATTATGGTCAATAGAAGTTTATGTATATTTTACAGAAAAAATAAAATCAACGCTCTGATTAGCATAGTTTTTTTTATATTAACAATAAACCTCTACAAACATAGTTAACGATAAATAAGAATATTAATATAATATTATCGTTTTACTTTTACTTTTGCAGTACGGAACCCTCGATGCGCGAGTCCGACTCGCACTTGGCCGGCTTTTTTAAAGAAGAATGGCAGATTTTGACCCAGGACTTTTAAAAACCGTTCAGATTCAGAAATTATTTCATTTTAATTCATATTTTTCAAAGTATTTTTCTGTGTATACCCCATATTTTTAGAAGATGGGGATCAAAAATATAATTATTCACAATTACACAAAATAATTAACCGTTTTAATGGCAATACTTAACATTTTACGGAGTATAGATTAAAAACTTGTCAAATTATATATGTCAATGTCAATTGTCAACTCCCTGTATATAAGATTATAGTCGCAATTCCTGGTTCCATGGTCAACTCACTCAAATGTCCATGGAACTAGGAAGATGAGTTGTAATTCCACATCATAATCATCATCGTTAACGGCTCACTACTGAGTGCAGGTCTCCTCTCAGAGAAGGGATATAGGCCATAGTCCACCACGTTGGCCCAATGCGAATTCGCGGACTTCACACACCTTCGAGAACATTATGGAGAACTCTCAGGTGTGCAGGTTTTCTCACGATGTTTTCCTTCATCGTTGAAGCAAGTGATATTTAATTGCTTAAACGCACTTGACTCCGAAAAGTCAGAGGATCGTACCCTGGATCGAACCTGCGACCCCCCGAATAGGAGACCACTGCTTCTAATTCCTAGTTCCATGCAAATGTCATTCGTGGTGAAAGAAATAGGAAAGTCGTAATTCCTAGCTCCATATTCGTTGTCCGTGGTCATTTCATTTGTTAATTGTTTGTAATGCATTTGGAATTTGCGCGTTTATTTTATTTTTTCGTTCGTTTTGTGTTTGTTATGCATTGTAGTGTATTAATTACTAACGATTTGGCGTGATTTTGGACAAGACACAGCATTTCTTTCTGAACTTAACGTAATTACAAGCAAATTGGTATTGGTATTGGTAGTACTAGTTGAATTACCATGGAACTAGGAATTGCGACGAATTACACATTTTAGGTAAGGTTGGTAGGAAGCGGGTTCTCTTAATATGTATAATCAGACAATAATATTCTGTGCCTGTTAGATTATTCAAAGCACAGATTTATGATTGATTCAAAGCTATTGTGGCAATTTGCCTTAAATATATTAAATGGAAACATAACCTCATTTTTAACAATTTACTCTTGAATATCTTTTTTCCCCCAACTTTATATTATTGACTATGATTAACTTTTTTGTTAGTCTGGTTTACTAGAACAAGTATCAGAAGTTTGATTCGTGAACGTGGGCCGCAAGTCTGGGTCAGAAACACTATGGGGGTTCGCCAAACTCCTTTAGAAGAATAAGTAGAAGATAGGAGACTTATTGCTTCATGGGATTTTTTAACCATTCAAAGCTTAAGCTGAAAGGCCAAAACCAACACTAAAATCTAGGTCTTGGATAGTTGAATCAAAACAGACTTTCATGAATTCTCTGGTTTTTTGGCCGCCGCTCTGCTTATTAGTGGTTTTGGTGTAACTATGACGAACCTTTATACATAAACACACATACATACAGATTGCTAAACTCATAACCCTTTCGACGGTAGACGGATAGACGGGAAAATACTAAGCATAAAATTCCATACAAAGCTTTTAATAAACGTATATTAATAGTGCAATAATTATATTGGTGAACTTACATGGGTGACATTATCAGCATTGATACCTGACCCCTCTAAAAAATAATGACAAGTTTATCCTTGATTGTGATCTCACTTAATGTCGAGTGACAATGGAAATGGCACCTGACGATGCAGTCTAAAATGGTAGCGGGCTAACTTGGAAGAAGTGTGGCAGTTTAATTAAATACCAAATCCCTAATTAGTGCCTACTCGGCATCGTGAACGTCCCGGAAGGTTAAATCGCTTGGCGAAACGTCTTTGCCGGTACGAAGCGACATTCCTACCACAATATTTATTTTACGTAAATAGAGGAACATTATTTTGCTGAAATGTTGATAGGAGAACAATCGATGTGACAATTTGTCACAAGAACAATAAAATGTTTGTTCGCGGGGACATTTTTCTGTGCCACTTTGTCACTGTCTTTTGTTTGGTTGATGATTTTCAATGAATGTATAAAAGCTGTTTCTTTTCTTTTTAGGGTTCCGTACCCAAAGGGTGCCAACGGGACCCTATTACTAAGCCTCCGCTGTCCGTCCATCCGTCCGTCTGTCAGAGGGCTGTATCTCGTAAACCTTAATAGATAGACATTTGAAATTTTCACATATTGTGTATTTCTATTGCCGCTATAACAACAAATAATAAAAATAAAATTAAATTAAATAATAAAGGGGGCTCCCATACATGGAAAAGGAGTCGACATAAAATTTTGTTTTTTAAACCTGGCATGTGGGGTGTCATTGTCTAGAGCTCATTAAGTAGAGTCCAAATATATATTTTTTAATTTTTTAGCTACAAAAATTAAGAAATGGGGAGCCGTCAAAGTTGTCGGTTTTAGACCAATTTTGTTATGGGGTCTATCTAAAAAACTAAACTAGTTAGGAATTTGAAATTTTGATATATTATGTACTATATACTGTATTTAAACAAGTACTGAAAACACCGATTTATCATGCGGTTTGTAAGTTGTGACCAAAACAAACGATCATTTTTTCCCCATATGCTAATTTAGTACTTTCTAAGAACTACGAGTAAGATATCTAAATATGTATCTAGTTTAAAAAAAAATGATTTGGTCATATGTACGGAACCCTAAAAGAGCGAGGCCCGACTCGCACTTGGCCGATTTTTATATATATAACATTACTAGCTAATACCGCGACTTCGTCCGCTTGGATTTCGTTTTGAAAATCCCGCGGGAATTCTTTAATTTTCTGGTATAAAAGTAACCTCTGTCACTCTCCAGTTCCTCAACGATATCCATGCAAAGAATCACGTCGATCCGTAGCTTTAATTAAGATACGATACGAATTAAGGACAAACCAACACACTTCCGCATTTATAATATTCAATTGGAAAGGAGGAAAGGATGTACTCGCTGATATGCTACGGTTTGGTTCAAGTCTTAATGCAGTGGGTATGTTTCATAGGAAACTTTTCTATCGAAAATTTTCATTACCTGTGTACAAGTGAACAGTTATTTAAAAATTAATAATCCAATCAGTAATAATTAATGGAATAACCCTTTGAACGGTGCCTCATTGGTATATTTTGTCATTTTCCTTTGTATGTAAACTTAATTTATTTTTAAGCTTGCACCAGTAAAATAGGCTATAAAAATACTGTGTAAGTAGGTATAATCTATTTTTTCGCATTAACAAGTAAACAAGTTGTTTCTCTTAATACAATAATCAATTCAATAAAATATTTTTGAATTAAGTTTAATTTATCATATTTGGAGTCTAAATTATGCATGTAATTATCAAAATAGAAACATTTCCACTCCAAAAAGCACGTCGCAAAATAATATCATCATAATATGGACTGAACTCATTCGTGAAACGCCGTCAAACTCGACTGAATAGGCTGACTGCCTACGTAATTCAGGCGAATACTCATATTTATTATGACTCAAGACGCGTAGCTTTGTCACCTTAGGCTAAAGAGAATCTTGCGTACGGAAAATTCTTTTGCGGAGTATTTTTTCAGTGTCCTGTCCACGAGAATCAAATATCGCACGCAATATTTACTCGTAAATACTTAACATTGAAAAGCGGAATTCTGCTATTATTTTTCCGCTCACGGAATTACGTAAGATTAGATACAAAACTATGTAAATATATGTAATAATAAAATTCAACGTTTTATAGTTCCGAAAGAATAATGGCAGAATTGTACCTGAATGTTTTACGAGGCGTCTACGTATTCGTAAAATCATATTTGATTTTAAATACAAAACAAAGTATTTAAATGAGTTCGTTTTTTATATGAAATTAGTTTTACATCTTTTGCCTTGGTTAAATATAATTATTAAATAATGAACCATCATCTGACTAATTCATATCGCGCTTTGAGTTTGGATTGGTTTGGATCGTTTCTCGATGACATTGCTCGCCGGAAATTCAAGAGTTTGTGTATGTAGAAAGTTCTATCGTCACGAATAGCTACTAGGCATGCGAAGATCATTGACGGAGTATACGTAACTCGCACAGCGATCAAACCAATAGCAACAAAAAACTTCCCACAATGTATATTTGGCTCTTTCTACCACACTATTTTCTCCCGTCCATAATATCTTCTCCCCTCGGAAATATGTTAAAAGTTAGCGAATAAATTCACCATAAAACTTGGTCCCAAAATGTTGTTCTGAATATAGAGTTGGTGATTACCTGGCTTCTGAGTTGGTCTAGCGGCTAATTTGCTGCGGATCATGGGGTTTGAGATCAGTAGGGTTAGCACAAGATTAGATAGTTAACTGTGTAAATGTATAACTATGTATATAACTTAATACTCTCTATCTGTGTGGTTAGTCCAAGTTTTAATTCGTTTGATCGTAAAAGTAAACTATGACATTACCATCAAAGTAAAATAAACCATAACAGTATTGAGTTAAAGCTCAATTTCGTGTATGTATTCTTATACGTTAACGTAACGAAATCGCTCCAAATTAAAATCGTCTGTATTGAATTTGTGACTTTAAATCTATACTATTATGGTTCATTAATTCGTTGATCGTAATAGTAAACTATGACATTACCATCAAAGTAAAATAAACCATAACAGTATTGAGTTAAAGCTCAGTTTCGTGTATGTATTCTTATGCGTTTACGTAACGAAATCGCTCTAAATTAAAATCGTCTGTATTGAATTTGTGACTTTAAATAGATACAGATGCAAATGTCATAGTTAACTATTACGATCAAACTAATTACACTAGCGGCACGCTATGATGGCCGGTTTGACACATTACAATAGTGATGTGGAATGTCAATTTATTCTCGAACAAAAAACAATTAAGTTTTGTTTTTGTACCTGATTAAATAGGTTTAATAAAACAAAAATGTATATGTTTATTTAATTTATTTGAACGAACTGAATATTTGAATGAAAATGAATATACATACTTTATATGCACACAAGAAACATATGAATACAAAAGATACCAAAAAAGGTGCCACAAAAGGCCATAATTAATCAGATTCGTCCATACTACTATTTTCACTGTCGTCACTGCTATCATCACCTACATTAATAATTATATGTTCGTTTTCTATAATATTATCTATTTTCACATCTCTTTCATAATCTTCCCTTATTAATTTAACAGTTCTATTCACAACCTTTTCCCAGTCTCCTTTAGTCACATGTTCACAAGCTTCTTCTAATAATTTTAGCATTTTTTTTGTGGTAAATGGGGGTTCTGTATTGTGTCTTGCAGCATATCCCTTAATTTGAGCCCACACCAACTCAATCGCATTATACTCACAATGGTAAGGCGGTAACCGTATAACTCTGTGCCCATGTTCTAATGCTATTTCGTCAATGACGTATCGGATCTTGGTTGGTTTGTTTTCTTTTAAAAGACGTACTAATTCCGCTTTTAACATATTCATGTTTGCATCTACGCCATTTTTACGAAGCCATGCGACGATATCAGCTTTCTTTTGGGATTGGGCAGGTGGCTTGTCAATTTGCATCGAGTGGTATGGAGCGTTGTCCATAATTATAATAGATGGTTCAGGGAGGCTACACAACATTGAGGTAAACCATTCAGTAAACTTTTCTCCATTCATGTCTTCATGATAATCTCCAGTGGTTTTTGACGCAAAAGCCATGAGAGAACCTTCGACAAACCCGTTGATGGTTCCGGCGTGACAAATTATAAGTCGCGATCCTTTTCCTACAGGAACTTTGGAAGTAGATGCTGCTGTGTCATCGTTCCAAGAACGGCCTACAGTATGGTTAGCATTAAGCCATGTTTCATCCAAGAACACAACATTTTGCCAATTTTTGATTTCTTTCACTTGCCGTAAAAAAGTATACCTTGCCATCGCTATATCAAATCTTTCCATCAATATTTTGCGTTTGTTACATTTTTTGTATCGAAATCCAATGGTCTTCAAAATCTTCGTTAAAGAACTTTCCCCACCGAAGAATAATCCAGCTTCCTTCAGTGAATGCACCAACTTTTTTCTTGTTGGATACTCCTTCTGTAAATAGTAGCCGTAAACATGTCTTCGGATAGCATCGGCATCAAAGCTATCGATGCCTACGACTGGTTTTGCTCGTTTTCTCTTTTTTGGTGTGTGAAGTTTTATTTTCTTCTGTGCCAGTCTCGCCATATTTTTTTTTAGTTATCCGTCTAACAGTTCGTTGTCCAATATTAAGCGCATCAGCTACGCGTTCAACCACTGACGTTATAGGTAAAATTGGCCCTCCATTTTGAGCTTCACGATCGAAATAGTTACGAAGGCGTATTACGAACTCACGTGTCTGACTATTTAGAACAGTTCTCTGCGTACGTTCGGTCATATCGACGAAATCCACAACAAAGGGCTTGAACAGAGTCCAAATTAACGAGCAAGGGTCAACAGTAATGCAGTATCAATATTTGAAATCCAAAGCCAGGTCAAAACTATATCACAATCGCATTGCACTGACAGTTTATACTTTTCGAAGCAACGTCAATTCGAAACTGCTTTGTTTTGCATTGAGCATTGACGCGAGTTTGCCGGAGGTAGTAGTTGTGCTAGCCAGCGATCCTATGTGACGATCGTATTAGATTCCATTTTTAAAAATTTTCAATTTAGAAAACCAAATGCCGAGTTGTGGTATATATCATATAAAAATAAAAATTTTACCTTTTGTATGAAACAGCTGATATTTTTTTGCGATTTCAGAGGTTTGTCCACATAGTGAAAATTGTTCATATTCACAAGTACATTCACCCCTTAAATGGTGCAAACTGATTTTTCTACACTTGTATACATTTTAGAAATCAATTTAATTAATAAATTTTGAGTCCTAAACCTAAAACTACATTCGATAAAATTTATGAATCTCTGCACATCACTATCGTCAATAAAGTAATACAATTATTTCCTTCAAAGTCGTTATCAATTAATACGGAACTTCATGAGCGGACAAACGTCAAACCGGCCATCATAGCGTGCCGCTAGTATAAAATTCGGACTAACCACACAGATAGAGAGTATTAAGTACCTGTTTTCACATACACACTTATGCAATATTATATTAATACTATATCCTATAGATATGGAGGTAAATTTTTATAATGTTGCCTTGCCTTACTACTCATAGATTCTTAATAAGTCAACGAGTACCAGTGCAGGCGACCATTGCGCTTCTCGTTGTCACGCCATTCACATTCCTACTTGTGTTTGTTGTTTTAAATATTTAATTACTAGCTGATGCCAGAGACTTCATTCGCGTGGTGTTAGTTTTCAAATCCCTCTCTTTTATTTTCCGGGATAAAATGTAGCCTATGTCACTCTCCAGGTCCTCAACTATAGTTGTTGTTTAATTTAACTGTCAAATGAAGCAATTCCTTACTTTGTGTAATCAATGTCCTTATTTTAGTAAAAATAATAAATATCCACCAATTTTATGTAATTACTAGCTGATGCCCGCGAGTTCGTCCGCGTGGATGTTGTTTTTAAAATCCCTCGGAAACTCTTTGATTTTCCGGGATAAAAAGGAGCCTATGTCACTCTCCAGGTCCTCAACTATACCCATGCAAAAAATCACGTCGATCCGTAGCTCTGTTGCGGCGTGATTGAAGGACAAACCAACAAACCAACAAACAAACACACTTTCTTATTTATAATATTAAGTATGATATAGCCATTAGCCAAAGTCATAGCCAAAATTGGATCAAAGAAGATTAAGATTCGATCCACTGTTGGTTCCATTCAGTGGATCCCAGTGGATTGAGCGATGATTATCTGGCACTGTACGAGTAGGTATATAGGAAAGTAACGAACTTATCTATTGGAATAAATCTCACATAGCTATTCCGTCTTCTATGGTTCATTGGTCCTTTATTTCCTAGTTTTATTTGTGTTCTAAGTACCATAAAGAATATTCATTCATTCTATTGAAAGACTTTTTTATCAAAGCTCTATAATATTATCTTTTTAGTATTAGGCTTAGGTATAAAGATCTCACGGAAATCCTCTATTTTTCCGGCTTAAAAGGTAGTCTATTTCACTCTCCAACTCCTCTACTTTAGCACGTGCAAAACAATATCACGTCAATCCATTACTCAGTGCTGGGTGATCGAAAGACAAATCAACAAACAAGCACACTTTCGCATTTAAAATATTAGTTAATATAAGAAAATGATTTTTTATTATTGCATATTATTACTATAACTTAACTAAAAAAGAATCCACTAAGAAATACTTAACTGTTTAGTTAAGATTAGGAATACTATGAAAGCATTTTCAAGTTCTAAGAAATTCCTATAATTGAGTTTAGGTTAACTATTAATTATATAAGAATTTCTTCGAGTTACTCAGCACAATCTGTTTGCCGAACGAGATGAGAGAATTTTGACCCTATATTAAGATAGGCCTAAATAAATATTTATGTTACTCATATTATGAAAATATGAACCGTTTCGAGGTAGAATCTTCGTGCTTTATGGTAGTCGTAACGTCGTAAGTCGTAGTTATGAGGAAGAAGTGGTTGGCTTTGTTGTAAAAATCATAGAATACGGCACCTTGCATATCCAATGTAATCTTTTAAAAAATCATGTTATAACTCAAAGAGGTACTGAATTTCTACGAGTAACATAACTGTATCTATTCTGCCAATTCAGCTTAACGGGCGAGCATTTAAACTCGAACGTATAGGGCGAGGAAAATGCTTTGCGAAATCTCCACTTATGAAGGGTTTGTTTACAAAAGCCTGAAAGTGTGAACAGCCCCTATCCCGAATCCCGTAACCGTTAGTGCATCCGCGGCGAGCGTGGAAGAAGGACGCGTCCTGAAACGTGTCATATTTACATGAAAAATCGAACGGACGCGTGAAAATTCCTTATCAAACTAAAATAGGACTCACAACTTTTGAGCTATTTTTTAATAATTATCTTATATTGTATTTTCTTAATAGCGTGCTATATCTTGAAATATTCTTGATTCGTGCTATACCTGTAGATATTAGTTATTTAAAGTGTGGTTATCTAATTCGTGTGTGTGGTTAATGTATCGTTTCCCCGGTCTACTGATGACGATGCAACCGCGCTGGTTCAACGGGGTCGGCTGCCAAAAGGCTGCTGTTTGTTTTGTCAGTTGGTGAGTTTGCGTAATGTATGGACGGCCAAATTGCTTGTGCAGTTACTGTTTCTCTTTTACTGAATTTAGTGCGAACCGATACCCTGTTTTAATTTGTAGTTCAAATGGCTGCAAAAAAAAAATCTGAAGACTAAAAGCAGAATTTACATTATCGGTACAAACATTTACCTATTCAGTAGGTACAACAGACAATAGAGATATTTTATTTGAGTGGTGATCTTATTGCAATCGAGAAATAAGTAGGTACATAGGTACGTTGAATTGGTTCAGTCCACGTTCGTAACCAATTTTCGTAACCAGTTAGGAAACAGGAAAATTTTTTCAGCGTTTCGTAATCGCTTACGAAATAGTAGATTATTAACCAAGGGGATAAAGCAGTGTCTTCTGTCGCGGGTGACGATTTAAGTTCACCCAAGACTAAGACAGCTTTATCACCGAGGAAAATACTCTACTTTTCGTACCATTTGCGAAAAAATTAACACAATAATAATATGAGATAAGCATTTAGAACATTAACTTATTTATAAAAATAAATTAAAATAAACTTAGGGTAAAACCGGGATAGATGCCTCAGAGGGATAGATGCCTCATATTCTAAAAACCTAACTTCTCGAACTCGCGACTAAGAATTAATTGTATGAGTAGGAGCCGCAGTCACCCCGCACCAAAATTACCCACGGACAATCGTGCGGTGAGGACGCGTTTCGCTCGTGCGTGTGATTATCTCCGCGGCGAAATCCAATAACACGTCAAAGTTTTAAAGGTTAGTATTTCATGTTATGTAACTTTACAATTAGTAATAAATTCCGACATATCTTTTATAACGTCAATATACTGGTTCATTGAGGCTGCATGTTGGTGTAAATAGATGCTATTTTGTTTATATTTTCTCAAAAAAATACTTGGGCATCTATCCCTATCACAAAGGATAGTTGCCCTGATTTTTCGAGGTATAGGTGCCCTTAGGGGCATCTATCCCTCTATAAACCATAAATATGAAGTAAGTGTATATTTTTATAATATTTTAATGTCTGTTATATTTTTTATGTATTTACGTTTATTTATATTTGGACTTCTTACTGATTTTAGCAGAACTATGCCACGAAAATATAAAAGAAAGAAAGGATTGCGAGCTCGAGTATGTTCTTGGACTACAAAAAACCTACAGTCAGCTTTCGATGAAATTAACAAAAATACTTAAAAATTCATATAAAACTTCAATTAAATTGGATAAAATAATGAAGATATCTTTATTGTGTTATTTTAGTATAAAAAGTGTGACTGTGCAATGTGCATGTTGATACTTAATACATGAATATTTTATAACAACAACATAGAATTTATATTTTTGCTTGCTTGTAAAATTTAATTTAACAAATAAACATAATTATGCATGTCGAAACCTAAGAATTTGTATTTTAGTTAAACAAACGCTTTAAAAATTTAAGGTTCATTTGTGTGATATCAGCTTCAAATGATAACAATTAAAAGATTTAAAAAACATAACATGTTTTTCATTATTATGAGCCATGTTTCTTGGAGACAATTGCTGTTTTGGAGTAGAAATACCTAACATTTGGTTTGGGTTTTTCGTTTACACGGTATAAAGGGCATCTATCCTTATCAGTATTTTCATGGTGGGGCAACTATCCATATAGGTAGGCATCTATCCTCAAAAAAATTGGTCCACGAAAAGCTAATTTTTGCAAAATCTGTATTTGATAGGTTAAAAAATGATAATAATAATTCAACATAAAGGATTGAGCTACCTACATTAATAGAAATGATTCGTATAAAATTAATATTTTTTAAATTAGATGGCTTTTTCAAAAAGTGGGGCATCTATCCCGGTTTTACCCTAACGTTTATGTATTTGAAGAAAACAAAAACGCGGCAAATTCCTAGACTAATATTTTTTGTCGGAAAAGCAAAGGCATCAAGCTCATACGGCCTCGTCGGTTTTCGTAATTTTATTTTCATCATACCTATTCGAAAAACGAATATTGGCTTCAGAGGATAGCGGGAGCAAAATTTAATTTTAACCCCATGGGACTTTTCATTTCTCTCTTCTGATTGGTCCGCGTTTGTGCTTTAGCATACTAAAGCACTCACGCGGACCAATCAGAAGAGAGAATTCAAAAATGTGTCGAAATTCAAAAATGTTTGAGAAGCTGTTGTCTTCGATAAGTCACGTGATCAATTTTGTCGATTAGATATATACGCCCATACTTCCAACATAACTATTAATGTTTAATTATTTCATAAAAATATGTGTTTTATTTAAACTTTCAATATACGTATTGATAATGTCTATCAATACTCTATACATAGTAGGTTGATACTCCTAGCTTTTTCTCATAGGTAATGATGAAAAATAGTGTGTGTCATTCGGGGCCAAAATTTTTTGTTCTCGGGCGGCGTATATTGAATTCCTCGCTACGCTCAGGATTCTACTTTAGAATCCCTCGCTGCGCTCGGGAGTCTACTATAGAATCCTTCACTTCGCTCTGAATTCAAAATAACGCCCTCGGGGAACAAAAAATTCCTTTGGCCCCATATAACACAAATAACTATTAATAATCATAACTGCATAATAAATGCGTATTCCTTTTTCAAAAAGATGTATAATGCTTTGTAAACTGAATGGTGTAAACACAGATGTAGTTCAGTATAAATTTCGGTAAGTATTCCAAATTTAAATCACATTCTCCCCCTAGAGGATGAATAAAATTCAGTACAATTTTCTTTCCCTGTTTTTAACAGATTAAAAATGACTATTGTTATGTTCGCTTTTTGTGGCACAGAATGTCACTTTTTTGAGCAAGTGGTACGAAAAAGGATTTTTTTTTCCAGGTTCATAACTGTTTCGTAAGCGGCTACAAAACTAACTCGGCTTTTTCTGTAGCCACTGCACGATCTGTATACTTAACAAAATCTTAGGTTAGGTTGGGGTTGTACAGAAACATCGAGGTGTAAAAGAAACATTGGGGTTGTACAGAAACACTTAGGTTCTGTTGGGTTAATATACGATCAATAAATAAAAAAGGTAAATACGATCCATTTTTATTCTAAACGTCATCATCATTAGCAACCCATCAACGGCTCACTACTGAGCGCAGGTCTCCTCTCAGTGAAGGGTTATAGGCCCACCACGCTGGCCCAATGCAAATTGATTGGCGGACTTCATACATTCACATTCTAAACATAATACTACAATATTATATGTCACGTTAAAAGGCAAATTAAAGCTTAATTTTCATTTCATTGTCAGTTACGAACCCAGTTAACTTTGATTAATAACCAGTTACAAAAAGACATTAATTTTATTCTATTACGAACTCGGATGGGCAGGGCACATATCGCGATACACAGACGAACGGTGGACAATCCAGGCTACGCGTTGGAGGGGACCCGAGGGCAAAAGGGTTGTCGGAAGACCATGTAAACGGTGGGCTGATGACATCTTAAAAACAGTGGGGAAAAACTGGACAAAACTAGGAAAAGATAGGGAAAAGAAAAAAGAGGTTGGGGGAGGCCTTTACCCGAGAAGGGGCCCATATCTCTTAAAAATTCTAATTAGTTAGTAGTAACTAGTAATTTTAATAGTAGTATTAGTAAATAATTAATAATTTAGTAGCAAATAGTAATTAGTAATTTTAAATTAGTTGATACATGTAAATTAAGATAAGGAAATGATATGGGAATAAACGGCTTTTTATTTTATTTTTATTTTACGAACTCGGATTAAATATTCTGGATTAGTAACTAGTTACAAAACAACGAAATTTTAGTAACGCGATTATGCCGAATTATGTCGAATTTCTAACGATTTTTATTTCGTAGCCCGATATGAATCTGGAAAAAAAATCCCTTTTCGTAACCGGTTACGAAACGCTGAAAAAATTTTCCTGTTTCGTAAATGGTTACAAAAAATGGTTACGAACGTGGACCAAAGGGTTGAATTATCACAAATGTTAAAGATGTTACACATGCATTAAGCCTTTCTTCGGATAGGAACCATTAAATAAGCGACGGAGCCAATTTTTCAAGTCTTTTCGATCTACAGATTGTGTAATCGCGGAATAGCTTAAATATAGCTTTTATAGCGCACCTAATTTATATTT
This sequence comes from Oeneis ivallda, assembly GCA_029955525.1. NCBI lineage: Eukaryota > Metazoa > Arthropoda > Insecta > Lepidoptera > Nymphalidae > Oeneis > Oeneis ivallda. The sequence goes on along the minus strand of JARPMR010000003.1, from coordinate 27,161,748 downwards.
AGAAAATTAATCAGGTAGGTTTATCTTTACTTCGTATCGTAAATAAAAATATGAAATTGTCTGTCTGTCTGTTCGTCGCACAACGGACATAGAGATTTGATTCAACTTTTGCCGGCACACTACCTGAGCACGGGTTTCTTCTCAGAATAAGAGGGGGTTAGGCTATAGTCCACTACGCAGGCCAAGTGCGAAAGAGAAGTGAGAACTCTCATGCATGCTGGTTTTCTTTCGATGTTATCCCTTATACTCAAAGCAAGCTTATATCAATACCACTTATACATAGTATACTTTTCTTACTTTGGAAAATTTGGTGGTGCCTGAGATTGGAACCCCGGACCACTAAAAAGGACATTTGTTATCGTATTTTTTTTTACTTTTAACAACAAATTGAAATCATTTTTGTATTGACATAATATTATTAATTAAATTTGACATTATCTCCTTAATAAATAAAGCACTGAAATAAAAATAATTTCGATTTCTTATATTATTCTTATTCGATTATTTATAATTAACACTGACCTAACCTAAGTTATTAAATATAAATTTCCAACGCCCTGACGGGGCCTCATGTAATCTAACCCCATAAGAATATTAGATGTGTAAGTAGATACATGCAAATGCAAATAATAAATAAATAAATAATGATAGCAAAGTAGTAACCAAGCTGTCATCGATATAAAATCGCAAGTACTATTGAAAAATGTAAGTGAAAAATACTCACTGGGATAAAGAGAAAAAATGTATGTAAATAATTTCACGCCCGGCGAAGCTTGTAATACAATAAAAAGGGTTTACAGGTCAAAAGTCACCTCACCGTCAGCGCCAAGGGTCTGCGGTGAGAACCGAGGAAAGCGATTGGTAAACACTATCGTAAATAGGGCGAGGCCCACACCAACCTCGGCTAACTAATGTAACACTAACAACCTATTATTGCCCTAACGCCAAAGCTTTCTGCACTAATGAGTCTTGAGCCTTAGAGCGATTCGACACGGTGCGATGTAGTGAAGAAGGATTTTTCTTTGAAGGCTCAAGGAAAAACCCGTGGTATATCACACAGTGCGTTGCGGTGATGCTGTGAGGAGCCATTGCGGTGATGAATAGAAAATAGAATAGAAATGTTTTTTATTCAAATACTTAAACTTTTTTACAAGTGCTTTTCAATCGTCGATGAGTCTACCACTGGTTCGGAATGCGGAATGAAATATTTGTGGTTTAATGAGCTGTCAAATTGCTCTTGTCACCAAAATAAAATTGTATTTTGCCTTTTGTGTGATATTGTAATCACGTTTACAATCCTTGCTTAATTCCACTCGAGGGTCCTTAAGAAATATTTTCTTCCAAATCTATAGCTTCAAATTCAAAATTATGTATTTATTTCACGTAGGCCAACCCGTGCCTCTTATGACACGTCATAATTCTACCTACCACCAGTTCGGAAAGCGGATTCTGCTGAGAAGAGCACCTAATTAGCACCTTTTTGATGTCTGTCTGAAGGTTAAAATTGAAATTCCAAATGATTATGTCATTTTTCATCATCATCATCATCAACCCATCATCGGCTCACTACTGAGCGAGGTCTCCTCTCAGAGAAGGGTTATAGGCCATATTCCACCACGCTAGCCCAATGCGAATAGGCAGACTTTACACACCTTCGAGAACATTATGGAGAACTCTCAGGTGTGCAAGTTTCCTTACGATGTTTTCCTTCACCGTTAAATCATGTGATATTTAATTCCTTAAACGCACTTAACTTCGAAAACTCAGAGGTGCGTACCCGGGATCGAACCTGCGACCTCCCGAATAGGAGACCACCGTCTTAACCACTAGGCTATCGCTGCTTATGTAATAATAAATAATTAAAAATATATTTAATTAAAATATTATGTAGGCCAACTTGTGGCTCTTAAGATGAGTCAAGACTCTCACCGGTTTGAAAAGCAGATTCTGCTGTGAAGACCCGGCATAAAACTCGGCAATTGCTCTTTTCAAAACAAAAAGTGTTACAAAAATATATGTAACATATGACTATATTTATAATTCACAGTAAGTACTACTTTACTTTTATGCCCGGTACTGGTAAATAAGAGAAGATTGGCGGTAAGCTACAGCTCTGTGCCAACTTTCGACAGTATCGGTTTAGTTCAGGGACAGACGCATTGTTATATTAATACTCGTATTATGCAAGTGTAAGTCGAGTGGTTAGGACTCAGGTCTCCTATTCGGGGGGTCGCAGGTTCGATCCCGGGATAACCTCTAACTTTTCGGAGTTAAATGCGTTCAAGCAAATAAATATCACATGCGTCAACGGTGAAGGAAAACATTGTGAGCAAACCTATACACATGAGCGTTCACCATAATGTTCTCAAAGGCGTGTGAAATATACCAATTCGCATTGGCCAGCGTGGTAGACTATGGCCTATAACCTATAACTCTTCTATGAGAGAAGACCTGAGCTCAGTAGTGAGACGTTATTGAGTTGCTCATGATGATGATGATGAATATTGTGCAAATATAGATAGCGGATAATATCTGCAGATTTATTTATTAATGAAAAAAGTCGTAAGCGACCGAACGTATCTGGAGCATATTTAGGACCATTTCAATGTTTAGGACATGGGCCGACGTCGTTCGGAAAAGTAAGGAGCTACACATTTATTGAGCAATCAACATTATGCAGATGAACGACAGGCAAGCGCCATGAATGCTAAGAGGTGGGATAAGGTCATAATTACGTAGAGCCTTCGACGGGTCATAATTTGGTATTTGACTGAAATTTATTTATTTATTTAAAACTGTGATTTAAAACAACGTTTTTAAATATTATAACACTAACATTTTTTAAATAACTACTAGTTTCGGAATTATAAGTTATTTTACTGTGAATACTGTCTCTTTCTAAAATAAAATTTTCTATGGAGCGTGTATGGAGCTGCTGACTTGTGACATCACACTTCAGTAGCGCTCTCTTTGTCTAACAGGAAACTTTAAAGTTCTATAACTTATTTGTTTTTGGACCGATTTATTTTCTGTTTTTACTAATGTTATTCATACATGTTACATTTTTGATTATAAATAATGAATAAGAACATTTTAACTAGTTAAATACCCAATTACGAAGTTGGGTAACTGTACCTGCTAGAAAACTTATTACGAGTTTGATGCCCGTTGTCACCAAACATACCTACATAAATCATCCCCTATAAGTCGGAATTTTAATTCGATTCCAGATTTGACAATTTCAGTGTTGCAACGTTATGACAAGTACTAAATAGTGACGTTACGAAATTATTCGATACGGAAATGGAATATTTCCGAATCGATTCCTCTCGTTTATAGTAGTATATCTAAACAACTACTACTTTAATAGAAACTAAGTATATCAGGAAATTAAATATTTCTGAACGGATAATTTAGTTATGACGATTAATTTTATTAAGGATCTGAGAGTTTTCTTTAATAATTGTGTGTGAAATAAATAAAAAAATATGATCATGAAGGAACATGAGAAATAAAACAAATAGATGTATTATGGTAATATTTTATTTTATAAATCGTCGCCGTCTTCGCTATCGCTATCGCTGTCACTTTCTGTAACATGTATTATAAATGTGTCTGTGATATTGTCAATTAAAATATCTAGCCTACTCATTTTTTCCTCTTCTTTGACAACATGGGATACGCATTTAGACCATTCGGTAGCCGTAATTTTTTGAAAGCCTTCCTCAAATAAATTTCTCACGTCTGTCAATTTGAAGGTTTTATTAGAATAGAATAGAATAGAAATGTTTTTTATTCAAATAAACTTTTTTACAAGTGCTTATGAATCGTCGATGAGTCTACCACTGGTTCGGAATGCCGTTCCTGCCGAGAAGAACCAGCAAGAAACTCGGCAGTTGCTCTTTTCAAAATAAGTTTACATTCAATAGAATAGTTATACAGTTAAATTACCACCTACTGTCTCATGAATCGCTGGAACGAATTATGTCCACGCTTTTTTATCATCTAAATAGTCTTCAATTGCATAATATGCTTTTTTCATGAGATTAGTTTTAACTGATTTCTTAAACTTGTGTAAAGGCAAGTCTAAGATCGACTGTGGAATTTTATTATAAAACGTCACGCCCATTCCCACAAATATCTTTCGGACCCTCTTGAGGCGACATCGAGGAATCACGAGCCTGTTTGGATTTCTAACTTGCCTATCGTGTAAATCACCCTTTTTTTTGTAATTCACAATGTTTTGTCTGACAAATATTATATTGTTGTAAATATATTGTGAAGCTACTGTAAGAATGCCTATTTCTTTAAATTTTTCTCGAAGGCAATCCCGCGGTTTTAAATTATATATTGCGCGAATTGCCCTCTTCTGCAATACAAAAATTTTCCCAATATCGGCTGCTTTACCCCATAATAAGATTCCGTATGACATAATACTATGGAAATATGCAAAATAAACAATTTTTGCAGTTTCTATGTCAGTTAACTGTCGAATCTTCCTAACAGCGTAAGCAGCAGAGCTAAGCTTGCCAGCAAGTGTTTGCTATATGGGTGCCCCATTGCAGCTTTGAGTCCAGGGTTAATCCCAAGAACACTGTGGAGTCCTCACATTTCAAGGGTTCATTACTTATCTTTAAATTTTTACTGACAGTTCTGGTGTTGGGCAATAAAAACTCAACACACTTGGTTTTTTTAGCATTTAAAAGTAGATTATTTGCCGTAAACCATTCAGAAACTTGAGATAATGCAATATTTACATCGTCAAAATTGTCTTTCGTCCTATCGACTTTAAAAATCAAAGACGTATCATCAGCAAATAGTACAATATCGCAAGTATTTTGGACAAAATGTGGTAAATCATTTATGTAAACCAAAAACATGAATGGACCTAGAATAGAACCCTGGGGTACACCCATTACCGAGGCTGATCCGGATGATTTTACATCATTGACACATACTCTTTGAACACGATCACTAAGATAAGACGCAATGAGGCTAAGCGCAAAATCTCTAATACCATAGTGGCTCAGTTTAAGCAAAAGGGTCTCGTGATCAACGCAGTCGAATGCTTTTGATAAATCACAGAAAATACCAATGGCATTCTGTGAGTTATTCCATGCATCGAATATGTGTTGCAACAGCGTTGCGGCTGCATCGGTTGTTGATCGACCCTTAGTAAAACCGTACTGCTCAGGGTGAAGAAGTTTATTTAAATTAAAGTGTAGAAGCAGTTGGTTGAGCATTATTTTTTCAAATATCTTGCTGAGAGTTGGCAAAATTGAAATTGGTCTGTAGTTATTCGGGTCACATTTGCTTCCCGATTTAAAAAGAGGTATTAATTTACTACATTTCATCAGGTCTGGAAAAGATCCAGAATCTACAGACTTATTAAAAATTAAAGCAAGATAGGGCGCAATAATATCAATGATATTGTGAATTATTTTAACTGATATTCCCCATAGATCTCCTGTTTTTTTATTTTGCAATGATTTAAATGTTTTGATAATATCATATGGGGTAACGTGTTTAAACCTAAATAATTTATTGCACTCAGAGACATTGCTTCTTAGAAGATTATAGGCTTCTGTTGGCGAGGAATTTAGAGAACTGGTCGTGGTTACTGGTATATTTTTGAAAAAGTTCTCAAATGTATTTGCAATTTCTATATCGGAGTCAATTACATGGTTGTTAATTTTAAGCTCCAGTTTATTATAATGTACCTTATTCTTACCCATTTCATCACCAATGATGTCCCATACTGCTTTTATTTTACTATCCGAATTGACAATTTTTTGTTTTATGTGAAGTGACTTTGCTTGTATGCACACGTTTCTAAACAATTTGGAATAATTTCTTACATATTCTATAAACGCGGGGGCATAATTATATTGTTTTTCTGCATACAAGTCAAACAGCCTATTATTTTGAGCTACATGCCCCTTAACCTGCGCCCATATCAATTCGATAGGGTTCAGCTCGCAATGGTAAGGGGGCAGTCTTAAAACCGTGATCCCATGTTGTGCTGCCATTTCGTCTACAGCGTACTTATTAGAAGACTCGTTATGTGGAATCAGTTCTAAAAGCGTAGCTTTAACCATATCTGGTTCGTAATGAATATTTTTATTTAAAAGCCAGTCTTGAATGGCAGCTTTTTTCCAGCTCATTTTTGGTGCCGTTTCCAATTTTCGGGAGTGGTAAGGTGCATTATCCATCACCACAATTGAGTTTGGTCTTAATACATTATATTATTACAAATATTATTACATTACAATTATTACAAATAGATTCACTCAAAGTTCACAAAAAAACTATAAACGTAACAACAAACACAACGTAACAAAACTTTAACAAAAACCCAACAAAATAACAAAATATCGATTCGCAATGAAACAAGATATTCGTGCAGTCAGACTGGGAGAATGAAGCCGAATGACAAGATAAACAAAATGGCGATAGCTGCACGAGCGCGCACGGGTTGCCAATACAGAAAACTATCTAGGTTCTTTTATTATAAGTTTTGTTTTTAATATAAAAAACAAAAATATTAACTTTTTATAAAATAAAGCAGCGGTTACTAATTAATAAATAATTATTATGAGTAATTATGTATTTATTTAAATAAAAATCAATAATTTAGTCTTTAATTGGCACACCAATATTATGATTACATAAACATAAATCGCGATTGTTTATCGATTTTTGTGTTCATCACTACACTATTATATATGGTATCATTATTTTACAAAATGACAGTAGCTAATATCAAACGTGGAATCGAATTATAAGTAGGAATCTCTTTACTTAGGTAGTCACTAGATACAATCCCCTACCCAATGTCATTTTCACCCTTAGGTATTCACTAAAGGTTAGCTTAGATAGCCCGTAAAAATTAGGGAGCCTTGGTGAAAACGTATATTAATATAATTTTCTAAGGGAAATTCTTATTATGTCTGTCGAAGAAAGATTCTGTGTACATTATCCGACCCTAGTCCATATTATTATACTGACTAGGGTCGGATAATAAAAATAATAAGCAAACGGCCATTTCATACAACGCTTATTGAGTTCTGACATCGTAACTGACAGATGTATTAATCCTGTGGAAAATGCTGACGCTACAAATGCGAGTTTTTTCACCATCGCCTATACGAAGGTTTCTGTAAGATATGTTCCCGAGCTAGGAAAGCATTCTGTAGTTACAGCGACGCTTAAGCGGATTGCAGACCGAAAACTAAGCTAACTTAGTTTAAGCTTAGCTCGCATAGCTGACGCAGTTTTTCATACTTGTGTGCAGACTGCAAACTAAGCTGAGTGAGTTAACCAGTATGAAAAACTGCGTCAGCTATGCGAGCTCAGCTAAACTAAGCTAGCTTAGTTTTCGGTCTGCAACCCGCTTTAATGTGAAAAAGGATAAAATGAAACCTCGCTCAATAATGACTAGGTCTCTAAAAGATATAGATGTCCAAAATTTTAATCAACACCTTAATGATATACCATGGATGGATATAAACGCTTCAAATGATGTAAATGATATGGTATCCTCGTTCAATACCCATATTATATTAAACATCTTTGACCTTCATGCTCCATGTAAGAAAGCACTAATTAAAGAAATACATTATCCCTGGATTACCTTTACCATAAGATCAATGATAAAATTACGGAATGCGAGTCACAGACGATAAAAAACAACACATAAAGATTCACATAAATTATACTACAAGGATCTCAAAAAAACGGTTTTCGAAGCTATTGAAGCAGAAAAACGCGCATATTATAAACACTATATAAATTCTCACAGTAAAAGCCCCGTTGACATGTGGAAGCATTTAAAAAAAATCCTGGTAATAAATCAAAAGAAAGATCAAGAGCTTCCTGAGTCTTTAAGTAATCCCGAGTCTATTAATAGACATTTTTTAGAAGTTCCACACAAAACTTTGACAAAATTATCAACCTACACCTATTTTGAATTCCATAGATTCGGTGCTGACACTTTTGAATTTGAAGTAACAAATCAAGTTGAAATTTTAATAGTAGTTTATGCAACTGTCATATAATGAAGGGTATTAAAACACGAGTGTGAGTTTATGAAACGAGCGCAGCGAGTTTCATAATAGTAACGAGTGTTTTAATACCCGTGTTATATGCAGTTGCATACACTACTTTATGTTCACTAATGCAATTTATCAAACAACAAGAGTAACAATCGGTCCAATAACAAAGAATTTCAATATGGCGGTGACTTTTTATAATATTGCCAATCATTTCCTCTTATTTGACCCCAGGGAAGCCCAAATATCGATTTTGAACGAAATCGGTCCAATAACAAAGAATTTCAATATGGCGGTCACTTTTTATAATTTTGCCAATCATTTCCTCTTATTTGACCCCAGGGAAGCCCAAATATCGATTTTGAACGAAATCGGTCCAATAACAAAGAATTTCAATATGGCGGTGACTTTTTATAATATTGCCAAAAGATCTTACCAAAGAGTTTTGTGTATGTAAGTTTAGTAGTTTCGACGAAGTTTTCACGTATAACCCAACTGTTTTCAAAAACCAGCCTAATATCAAAATTTTATACAACTTGTATGAGGATTTTGACATAAGGCTCGCCAGGTTAATTGGTCGCGTTTTATTGATGTTATAATGAGATTTTACGATATCGATGTGGATATTATACCATCATGTGAAATTGCTTAAATTGAGTGTTTTGTTATCTGCGCTATAACAGTAGTAATTATATGTCAAGTATTGGAAACATAAGTAGAATGTTATAACATTAGTGTAGATAAAAATTATTAAAGGATTAAAGTCAAATGCGGTAGGCGTGGATAAAATATCGTTAGAAATGTTAGCATTAACACTCCCTCAGAGCCTCACAGCAATAACTGAGATAGTAAATAGATCTATTTTAACTTCAACATTCCCTGAAGCATGGAAAACTGCCATTGTTAAGCCTCTCCCTAAAATTGATAACCCAATAGCCTTAAAAGATCTCAGACCGATAAGTAAAAGAAAGGAAAAAAGAAAAGGTGATATGTGCGCAAATGACCAAGTATATAGAAAGAAAAAAGATATTGCCGGATTATCAATCTGGTTTTCGTAAAAGCCATAGCACGACAACAGCCATTATGGACGTAGTTGATGATATACTCACTGCACAAGATCAGGGCATGGGGACCATTCTAGTCCTACTTGACTTTTCAAGGGCATTCGATTCCATTAACACTACTTTACTATTATCTAAGTTAACCTATTATGGGTTTACTAATAGAACAGTTAAATGGTTCGACAGTTATTTTAAAAACAGGGAACAGTTTGTACAAATAAATAAAATTAATGGTAGCTCATTAACCTCTTCATCGTTGCCAGTCCGTAGGGGAGTTCCTCAGGGATCTATCCTGAGCCCTATGCTGTTCGCATTATATACCGCGGACATGACCCGCTGTATCAAGCATTGCAGATATCATCTATACGCAGATGATGTCCAATTATATTATTCTTTTCGGCCGTCGGATACAATGGAAGCGGTAGCAAAAATTAATCAGGACCTTGAAAACATTATAGGCTGGTCTGATTTAAACTCGCTGAATCTTAATCCCCAAAAAACCAAGTTAATGATTCTAGGGACAAAAGGAGTTATAGCAAAAATTGAAAGCTATAACCCCTCTGTTAAAATAGGGCATGACGCTGTGGATAGAATATTTGAAGCACGGAATCTAGGCGTTATCTTTGACTCTAACCTACATTTCGAATCACACATTAGAAACATAGTTAAAGGTTGTTTTTATAGGCTAAAAGTGATTTACAAAATGCGCCCTTACCTTAGTTCTGATGTTAGGATACATTTATGTGAAGCTTTGATTCTTTCAAAATTAAATTATGCGGATATAGTATATGGACCATGTATACTAACCAGATCGGCCAAACTAGTGCAGAGGGTTCAGAATGCCTGTGCCCGATTTTGCTTCTCCATAGCGCCTCGGACCCATGTTAGCCCACACATTAATAATGCAAATATGCTAAATATGGAATCTAGGCGTAAGTTGCATTTAGCGACGATGCTGTTTGGCGTCATCGCCACAGGTAAACCAGCATATTTGCATGCTAAAATAGTTTGGAGACAGGAGAATAGTAAACGGATTCCTGCACCCAGAATCGCTATGGCAAGACATACAACAGCTGCATTTCGAGGTACATTTAAGCACCACCACCAGCTCGTAAGCTTAAATCAATAATATCTTTTAAGAAGGCAGTTAAGAAATATTATTTAGTCAAACAAAAATCAATATGATTAGAGATCATTCCGAGTCTTACAGGCACGAGTTTCACTCGGGGCTGCTGTACGTGTGGCTATTCAGACACAATAGTATGTTTTGTATTATTCATTGACTGTGTATGTGTATGTATAAATTTTACATGCTTTATTGATTTTTTGGTTATATTGTATATTTTATATGATTTATTTATTTGTAGTGTAATACATATTTTATGCACTTAGGTATAACTATTTATTTATACGATATCCATAACTACCTCTGTACCAACTGTAACGTAAACATATTATATATTATTATTATGCTAATATCTGTTAATTTATATATTTCTTGTTACCTATTACTTATCTTGTTTAAATGTCGCATGGTCGGGCCGCGACGTGGTTAAAGGCTATGCCTGAAAATCAGCGCCGCAGCATTCTAATGCTGTAGCATTATGTTGAGGCAGTAGCCATTTCAGCTACAACATAATATACCTACTTAGCTACTACTTATTTTTTTTTTTTTTAGTTTAAGTTATTCATTCAAAAATAATATAGGTTAGTGGTTAAGTTTTGTGTTTATGAATTACTTTGTATTTTTTGCTTTGTTGTTGTTAAAAAGCTGAATAAATGTTTATTTATTTATTTATTTATAAACATTTTTTTTAAATGAATATTAGTCAAATTGAAGTTGACTAATATCCTCCTCTCCCCTCCAAATAAGCGGAAAGCTTGTGTTAGGAGTGGGTACGACAATAGTGCAACGGGTGTGATTCGAACCTGCCACCTTTCAGTTATCAGTCCGCACCTCTAACCGTTGGGCTTAAAATATTGAATGACAGTTTTTATATTGATAATCTGTCAAAACGTCAAAATTATTCGTCAGCTCTTTTCTTGAAAATTAGCGCTTAATAAGGAAAAGATGTGTCGTAAAAGAGAAAGAAAGAGAAGGACCACAGCGATTCTGCTACTAAACTTAGTAGCGGAATCGATGTGGTCCTTCTCTTTCTTTCTCTTTTACGTCTAACTAGACTTGCCTTCTATTTAACAATAATTTGTCTACTGAATACATTTAATATCTTGTATGTACTAACCAGGACTAGTTCCACCACCGTTGTAAAATTCAACTGTACGATTATTTTAAAACTAGATGATGCCTGCGACTTCGTCCGTGTGGATTTCTCTCTCTGTAATTTTCCGGGATAAAAAGTATCCTGGATATGAGCAATCTCCATTCCAAATTTCAGCCAAATCGATTCATTCGTTGTGGCGTGAAAGAGAAACAAACATCCATACATCCATCCATCCATTTCATCCTTACAAACTTTCAAAAATATTAGTAGGAGTAGGAATTAGGATATTAGGTGATATTTTTATTTAAGAGTTCAAACCAAAGAAATCTATTTTTTGGGATAAGAATGTTATCCACTCTAACTTTGATAAAGTCTTGTATTAGCTCAGAACAATAAATCACGGCGGAAAAAACTGAAGGAAAATCCAAATCCTGCTTGAAAGAGGACAAAAGAATACCAAGTGAAAAATCGAATACATTTTCAACAGGTGATTTTCTTTTAGGAATCTACATTTTTGTGTACAGAGAATATAGTATTCTCGGACGAGTAACCTTCGATCAAAGAAAAAAAAACCGGCCAAGTGCGAATTGGGCTCGCGCACTGAGGGTTCCGTACTCTAGTAGTAAAAGTAAAACGATAATATTATATTACTTTGCTTATTAATCGTTAACTTTGTTTGTAAAGGTTTATTGTTAATATAAAAAAACTTTATTTTATTTTTCCTGTAAAATATGTAGAAAATTCCATTGACCATAATTTTATTTCTGATTTTTCAATTGGTAAACTTCGGAGATAAGGGGGGGGGGGCGGTATTTTCTTCGACATTTTGCCCGATTAATCAAAAATTATTATATTTAAAAATAATTAAAAATCTGTTTTACAATGTACAGGTAAAACCCTTTCATAATATGATACTCCACTCGGTATAGTTATCTTACTTTGAAATTTCAAACTCCCGATTTTCCCCCTTTTTAATTATACTAAAAATATTTTTTGATTTTTTTAGTTCCAATGATGTTGGGCCACTATTGTACACAACTATTCCAAATTTCATGTCGATAACTTTAAGGTAAGGCGCATATATACAACTTTTACATCGACTAAACTGTTTAGTCGAGTTGTGTACTTTTCGTGAATTCCACACAACTAAACTATAATCAAAAGCAAATCTGTGTGACAGACGGATGGACGGAGAAAGTCTCACCATAAGGGTTCCATTTTTACCATTTTGGTACGGAACCCTAAAAACGAGAAAGTAACTGACGACAATAAACAGCCAGCATATTAAATTAATTTTGATTATTCGGAATATTTCTAGTAATATTTATAAATTATAGTAATATTTGCCAGCGTCTTCGTCCAAGGAAAGGAAGGTTTTATAAATTCGCAGGAATCTTTTGTTTTTCCTCAATATACCTATAACACTCTTCCAGGTCCTCAACTATACATAAGCAAAAAATCACGTCTGTCGATCCGTAGCTCCGCAGCTTCAGTGTGATTGAAGGACAAACCAACAAACACGCACACTTTCGCATTTATTATGTAAGAATCTCCTCGTTACTCGATCCTCGATCATCATCTATCTAACACATTGAGACCATTCTAATGAGCCCAAACACACTAAGTATATCTTCTGTAAGTTGCTGAGGAGTTGGGCATCCCGCAAACTTCCTACTTGATGCTGCAGCATCAACTCAAAGTTACCTTGCCTTGGAAATACACCAAACAAATCAATCGCACCAGTGCAGTGAAAGCTTGTAAGACCCTTTAATCAAGTAAATAATGATCTGATAATCTTCAAATTCCTGATAAATTATAGCTAAGGTCCACCTAGATTACATTAGCTTTCAAACGAAAAAAATCGCATCAAAATCGATCTATTGGGGAGGCTGCTACGAGGGAACAAACAGACACACAGATAGACTCATACACAGATACACACGTTAAACTTATAACAACTCTCTTTTTGAGTCGGGAGTTAAAAATACATTACTGTCGCATTCAGTGGCATTCTTTAAATTGTCTAATTAGTCATTAATTTTGACCTGTCACGTAGCTGTACCTACTAACGAAGCTTTAATTGACTCTTGAGAGTGATTTTTTTAAAAATATATAATAAGGAGTTCTTTATGTTATCATTAAGCGACTGGAGGGTGGCAGTTAGAAGTGACTATTATTACTACACCATTTATCTGCTATGAATCGCAACTTCCCTAGTTAAAAAAGTGATAAATTGCAGTACCGTTCTCTTAAGTGTTCCCCGCATAAACTACTCGAAACTACTTAGTTCAGACGTGATGTATGGCACAAAGTGGGTAAAGAAATAGGTACAGGTATTCATAAAACTATTTTAAAAATAAAGTTCATTCAACAACATTATTACTTGCATTATGCACAGCTATTATATTATGATGTACATGTAATGATGTGTTTTATGGAATATCACTATTATTTTTTGTTTATAATATTTATTATGTCCACTACAATTTTCCATCCTGTTCAAAGAATTCATACTTACCATCAAGAAGTATGAAGATAGATAAACGATAAATAATTTTATCAACCGATAGACGTCTACTGCTGGACAAAGATCTTGCATTGACTTCTATAGGTCTCGGTCTTGCGGCGCCTGTATCTACGACTCGACTCGGCTGCTGTCGACGCCGGTCCACCTAGTGGGGGTCTACCAACACTGCTCTTTTCGGTGCGGTGTCGCTACTCCAGCACCTTGAGACCCTTACAACCATCAGCTCTTCGAACTATGTGCCCCTAATCACCTACGGCCAGGCGCTCATTGTGACTTTTTGTCGCCAAGTGGAGTGCTATGAAGATATAATTATGGAAGTGCGCTCACTGCAGAGACGAGACAATACGGCGACAAATAGTTCCAGCAACTGACACTTGAAATCCATTTCAAGAATGAGCGCGTTTTGTCGCCCAGCGACATGCGGCTGGCCTAAAGCAGTGGGCGCATCGTGGCGACAGTAGGTGACAGCGACAAAAAGTCACAATAAGCGCCTGACCTATCAGTACTTTTTGATCCTAGAGAAAACCTGGTTGTTTTTACGTTCTCAAAAACTTGAAATGCATACGGTAGTCGCTAATTATTTATTTATCCAAATGACTGACTTCTAGTCTGCCTGAGAATACACAGTAAGTCCGCAATATTTATTAGTTGCATACCAGAAATAGCTCGACATTGGCTTGCGGCTAGACTCAAATGATTATGTGTCTTATCCTACCCTCGTTAGATATACACAGAGATAATCACAATGTAGAATAGAATAGAAATGTTTTTTATTCGAGTAAACTTTTTTACAAGTGCGTTTGAATCGTCGATGAGTCTACCACTGGTTCGGTCCTTCCTGCCGAGAAGAACCAGCAAGGAACTCGGCGGTTGCTCTTTTCAAAACAAGTCTACTATTCAATAGATATACTAATAATATATAATTCAATAGACTTGAGGTAAGTACCTTTGCTTGATTCAGCTGTGCTATAATTTTACACTACTTTTTGCCCACGAATTCTTCTTCGTGGAATTAGCGTTTTAAAATTCCTCAGGAGCCCTTCGTCTTTCCGCGATAAAAAGTAGCCTATGTCACTCTCCAGGTCCTCAACTGTACTCATGTCAAAATCACGTCAATTCGTTGTTCCCTTGCTGCCTGACAAACCAACAAACAAATACACTTTTGCATTTGTTATATTATTATCTAAGGATAATAATTAAGAATTAATTATTTTTTGTTGTTCAACGCTGCGTATGCGTGTACTATGACTGAATTGTTATTAATCAAAACATGTAAAACTCAAGGTCCTAATTATTGTTAACAATGATTTGCAATTAAGTTAAGATTTTTCAAAGCAAAATTAAATTAGTACCAATCAGTACCAAAGTACTTCATTTTGATAGATCAACTTATTGATTTTCAACGTCTGCAAAAAGTTGTCTTGAATTTAAAGTTTATAATGATAAATAACATTATATTACTTTCAGTTGCATTATTTTCAACGATTCAATACTCGATGCAGGCACCTCGAAACGTTTATATCTTTTGCGGAGACGATAATATCTATTTTCAAGAAAATAATGAAGTTGATAGAATATTCACGGTTAATGAAAGAACCGATTGGCCAAGAGATCTAAGAGGAAATGTTCCAAGAGGATTTGGACAGGGGAAAAATTTTATGGTGGGACGACTAGCTTTGGAAGATTACAAAACAATATTTAATGGTATTGAAGCGCTTCAAAGGAATGCTTCGAATAAATTGAAGATAAAAATAAACACTCGCGGTGGTAGCGAGGGAAGCTACAATCATGGCATTGGCAGTGTAAATTTTTGGAACTAGGAATATAAGAATCCCAAGAAAACTGCTGTCGTATAGAACAAGAAAAGTGTGTGCAAACTAAGGTGATTTTTTAACGTGCAAATCGGTGGGTTTATGACCAATTTGTTATGCAGAATAATCTGCCGCCTGAGAAATTCATTCCAAATCACTCTTATTTTCAAAAGTCTTACCATATACAAAGTACCTACCTATTTAATGTATGCATGTAAGCAAACGTAATAATATATTCATATTCATATGATATTTCTAATGGGTTCCGATGTCGTTACAGCTATATCTATTGATCCTTGTCGAAAAGACCTTCTTAGCCTTTGTTATATAACCTCTTGTTAAAATGAGATTTGATACCATACTGGCAGCTCTCATTAATGTAGTTTGCACGTAAAAATATTTGAATGATTAAAAAATCATGATTTAAATATTACTCAAGCTGATGTGGATCCAATTATTTTAAGCTTTATTGTTTTTTATGTAGTACACATAATTGATTAAAAATAATATATAAAATATGTATGTAATAAACTCGACGTGTACCTAATTTATCTTTAACGTTTCTGAGCCAGCAGCACAATAGCTTGCAAGACGGGGCAGATTTTCTTTATGCTACAATAATTAATAAACAGTTTCTCTCCCAGCATCGTATTCTTCATTTCCCATTGAGCGTTGAGGTTGCTACCATTTACTTAAATCATCATCATCATCAGCAACCCATCAACGGCTCACTACTGAGCGCAGGTCTCCTCTCAGAAAAGGGTTATAGGCCATAGTCCACCACGCTGGCTCAATGAGAATTGGCGGACTTCGCACACCTTCAAGAACATTATGAAGAACTCTCAGGTGTGCAGGTTTCCTCACGATGTTTTCCTTCACCGTTGAAGCAAGTGATATTTAATTGCTTAAACGCACTTGAATCCGCAAAGTCAGAGGTGCGTACCCGGGATCGAACCTGCGACCCCCCGAATAGGTGACCACAGTCCCAACCACTAGGTTATCACTGCTTTACTTTTTACTTTTATTTACTTAAGTAGTTGGACTTATTCCTTGCTTTGAAAACAAAAGAACAAAAACAAGCAAGTCTGCGGGATAGTAATGTGATAAATACCTGCACTCTATGAATTGTATCAAGACCAACGACCTCTATCTATGGACGAGAAGTTCCGAAAAAAATATTTGTGACAAAATTTACTAACTCCATCTAATTACTACTATACCCTGTCCAACTGTTTATTTTATTTTTGACTCACTCACTATGTGAGAGTGAGTGAGACAATATAATTATATTGTCTAATACACAATAAAATATTGTCTCAGTCTCTGACAATAGAATATTGTTGGAGTCTGAGCTTTCAAAAAGAAAATAAACGGTTGGACAGGGTATAACTTGCATTAATGTCTGCCGGTGCGAAGGAGACAGAGACAGTGAATATGGTGGCTAAATACATACTGTACTGCTAAATTGCATACTGTAGGAGATAACGTCAGAAACGTGCCGCTAAGCGATTTCTGGCAAGATAGCGTTCTAGTTGAAACTACCTTATTCCCGTCCTACTTAGCCTACTATCATCTTACACTATATCGTCACTCACCATCAGGAGAGATTGCAGACAAGGATTGTCTCGTCATTGAATATAATAAAATATAAATACTCATAAGAAAAACCTGCCATTGCATATTAGTTAAATATCTAAAAATTTTTTTAAACCAGAAACTTGTGTTCGACCTTTCTCGCTTATCATAATTAAATGATTTTTGCATTTCATCGTATTTTTTTTCGTGAATTATTTTATTTTCTTTTGTTATAACATTCTGTTTTACCTATAAAAACTTTTAGGCACAAGAGCATAAAAAGTAGTTTTAGTCCGCTTACACCTAGAATAAACAAGAGCTGCAGGAAAAGAAAAAAATATATTATGTAAATTTCAAATTAAACATCTATTTTATTATTATTAAGTATTACTATGCAGGTAAAACAGAGCTTTCTCATATAGGCTCTGTTTTAATGTTGTTAAAATACTCATGTATTTTGCACAACTGTATATTTTGTAGAGCGTTGTATAAGTGAGTATGACTGAAATTTACTAGTTAAGGATGATTATACGGGTCTGCCCGCGAAATTCAAATTTAATTTGGTTTTTCGCAATTTGTAAACTAATACGACAAACTAGGCTAATGGCATTTTATTCGCGCCAGTAGAATTATCATCTTCACAGGTTTACATAAAAATCTTTACTTAAGTGACCAGTTTAAGAAATTAATCAAAATACTGACTAATTTGTGAGCATTGTGAGTAACTCACGTCCAACTCGGTATTTTGATTAATTTCTTAAACTGGTCCCTTTCAAGTAAAGATTTTTATGTAAACCTGTGAAGATGATAATTCTACTGGCGCAATTAGAATGCCATAAGCCTACTTTGTCGTATTAGTTTACAAAATAAGAAAACCCAAATTAAATTTGAATTTCGTGGGCAGACTCATATAATCCACCTTAATGAAAACATGAAAATTCAATTGTGAACAATAATTTGCAATTAAATCAGGATTGTCGCAATGTTACTAATCAAAAATAAATTACTTCCATTAATTGGTTTGAAAACTTAACATTGTAGACAAACTTTCAAAGTCTGCAAACGTGTTCCTAGTTATTCATAACTTTATAATGTTTGAAAACTTTATATTGCTATCTGTGACATTATTTTCAACGAATCAATTCTCGGTGCAGACACCTCTAATATTCTGCCGTACAGATGATCTCCAAATAGAAGAACATAATGACGTTGATGATAGAATATTCATGGCCAATGAAAAAACCGTTTGGCCAAGAGATCTAAGAGGAAATGATCCAACAGGATTTGGACAGGGGAAGAATTTGATGGTGAGACGAATACCTTTAGAAGATTCGAAAACAATACATTTAAATGGTATTGAAACGCATCAGTTGAATGCTTTGAATAAGAAGATAAATATAAATAGTCACGGTGGCAACGGCGGATCTTACAATCATGGCATTGGTAGTATAAGTATCGGGAAAGAAAATTGTTTTTCTGAAATTTGTGAACAATCAGTCAAACCAGGGAAAACAAAAAAACCAGGAAAACCAAGAATACCAGGGAAACCAGGAAAACCAGGGAAACCAGAAAAACCAGGGAAACCAGGAAAACCAGAAAAGCCAGGGAAAAAACCAGGAAAACCAGAAAAGCCAGGGAAAAAACCAGGAAAACCACGAAAAACAGGAAAACCAGGGAAACCAGAAAAACCAGGAAAACCAGTAAAACCAGGAATACCAGGGAAACCAGGTACACCAGGAAAACCAAGGAAACCAGGAAAACCGGGAATACCAGGCAAACCAGGAAAACCAGAAAAAGCAGGGGAAAAACCAGGAAACCCAGGAAAAACAAGGAAACCAGGAAAACCAGGAAAGCCAGGGAAAAATCTAGGAAAAACAGGAAAACCAGGTAAACCAGAAAAACCCGAAACACCAGGAAAACCAGAAAAACCTGAAGAACCAGCAAAACCAGGTAAACCAGGAAATTGCTGTCGTACAAATCAAGAAAAGTGTTGTCGTTCATACTTGAATGATAGAAAGATTCATCAAGATGCAAATCAGTGGGTTTATGATTAAGCTGATTAATCTGCTGAATAATTTGCTGTCTGAAAAGGTTCATTCCAAATCTCTCTTATTTTCTCTCTTATTATTTTTAACTAGTATAATTATCATGTAGATTGTAGGTATTAATATAAAATGTAGGTACTTATTAAACTCTATTAGGTATAAATTTCACTAAATAGGTACCGACATTATTTTGTTAATCACCCTTATATTTTGTCTTTTAAATGCTCTATCTTTGTATATTATGTAGGTATTAAAGATTGCCTTGAATATGTAAGTAATTAATTGACATCAGTAAATAAAGATTATATTATTGTCATGCTTTAAGTTTATTCTAAAGTTTTTTCATTTCTCATTTTTAGGGTTCCGTACCCAAAGGGTACCAACGGGACCCTATTACTAAGCCTACGCTGTCCGTCCGTCCGTCCGTCCGTCCGTCCGTCTGTCAGCGGGCTGTATCTCGTAAACCGTAATAGATAGACAGATGAAATTTTCACATATTATGTATTTCTATTGCCGCTATAACTAAAAATAATAAAAATTAAATTAAATTAAAAAAATTAAATTAAAATATTTTTATTTAATTTATTTTTAACGGAACCCTAAAAGAGCGAGGCCCGACTCGCACTTGGCCGTTTTTTTATTTAATGTCATTCATACCAACTTATATCCTATTGTTAGGTGTTTTCGTGACTAAGCACACTGACTCAGGGTGAGATCTTTAGATGGCACTCTCACTCAGCTCAGACTCAAGACTGAATTAAAACGAGACAGATTTATGTCAGGACATATTTGTGTCTCATTTTCACTCTATATTGAGCCTTGAGCAGAGCCAGAGTACGATCCATAGATCAGTCTCAGTCTGAACTCTGAGCTAGTCTCCTCGATCTCGTGCCCAACTCTGTTGTTGTGTTACTTAATTTCATTGAATTTTTCACTTGTGTGTTTGCCAATAATGTTGGTAGCATCAAAGTATATGCTTCTAGAAATTTGCCGGCCTCGTTGGTCTATTGCTTAGCATGTTCAACAACATAATTATGATGAGGTCTGGGTTCTATTCTTCTTTATCAACCGATAGACGTTCACTGCTGGACAAAGGTCTCTTGCATGGACTAAAAGTTAAAAAATATTTATACTTTGTTTATAATAATTTTTTTACGTTACAACATTACTTGGATTTTTCAGTTTTTGTTCTTCTTCTTCTTCTTTATCAACCTATAGACGTCCACTGCTGGACAAAGGTCTCCTGCATGGACTTCCACAGGCTTCGGTCTTACGCCACCTGGATCCAGCGGCTCCCTGCGACTCGTTTTGATGTCGTCGGTCCACCTGGTGGGGGGTCTGCCAACACTGCGCTTCCCGGTGCGGGGTCGATTACCAAGTTGAAAAATAGTAACCCAAACTTTGAGATTTTCTGCCAAGAAATTGTCAGTAATAGCGCGGAGGTAGGTATTTGGTGGTAAGTATATCACCCTCGTACCTCAAAGAGCAGGTGAAACGTCGGCTCTGCGCCTGATCTCTCGCGGTCGTATGGGATATCCCATCGGAATATGAGAGTGAGGGAATAGAGAGAGCACCTGTGCTTGCGCATACGTGATGTGGTCACTCTGATAAAATAATCTCGCCCGCAGAGGATCGCTCCCTTATCTCCCTTCTCTCTTAAAGTAGGCCTGAAATCTTAATCCGAAAATCTTTTAAAGTTAAATCTTATTTATGCGACAGAAGCAACAAAATTGATTGATAAACATTATTAATTATTCAAGTAGACTTTTAGGAGATAGAAGATTACCATAAAGTTTTGGATCGTCTAATTCGTTTCAATTTGTTGGTGATAAAGGCGGACTAACAGACATTTAAGCAACAATTTTATCACAGGAGATTGAAGATAAATAGATTAATGTCCGAACAATTACTTCAAGGATTACCTAAGTCCGATAGCTCGATTACCGAAAATGGGCTCTGGCCTACGGAGCAATAAAATCTTAATAAAATACAGAATTATTGGTAGACAAACTGCGTGCTTGCAAAGCGAGCTATCAATCGCCAAGCGATTAAGGGTGGAATCAACTGTGCGATTATCTTAAAATGATTGCTACAGCGTGACAATTGCAATCGCCTCTGATTGGCTGATACCTAGCTGACATATAAGATGTATATATCTAGGATGTCTTAACATTAAATTGAATTGTAACCTGAAATCGATTCGAAGCGTCTATACATGAAAAATTGTTAAAACCGTAGAGGTTCCATTGCTAAAACATAATCACTGAGATTTTTCGTTTGAGGAACTAACAAAAAAAAGATATTAACAACTTTATATGTATTTTGAGGTTATAAAAATATGTAGATAGATATAAAGACGTAGTCGTAATTCCTACGTCCATATTATTTTTAGTTCTAATTTGACATTGGGATGTGCTACTTAGTAGTCAATAGAACTCTCTACATACACAAACTCTTGAATTTCCGGCGAGCAATGTCGTCGAGAAACGATCCAAACCAATCCAAACTCAAAGCGCGATGTGAATTAGTCAGATGATGGTTCATTATTTAATATTATTATTTATCTAAGGCAAAAGATGTAAAACTAATTTCATATAAAAAAAAGAACTAATTCAAATACTTTGTTTTGTATAAAATATCATATTTTTAGACGCCTCCTCAAATATTCAGGTACAATTCTGCCATTATTCTTTCATACAGATCATCAGAATAAAGATCTTCTATAACGAACGTGTTGAAATAGACTTATTTAATAATGTGAAAGATTACAAAAAAATATTCAAAGGTATTGAAGAGATTCAAAGAAATAAGTTATTGATCGATATGGATATATAAACGCTTACGGTGGTACAGGGGGAAGTCACAATCAAGGTATTGGCAGTATCAACTTCGTAAATTATACGGAACATTGATTCAGTAACTGTCTTTTTTTCGAACTTCTACATTAAATTACTGCACGAATACTAACTAAAGCGTGCTGAACAGCTAAGCTGATTCTTTGCACAAAAATGATGCGGCTTTTGAAACTGAAGTGGAAATGGGTGGGGCACATAGTTCGAAGAGCTGATGGTCGTTGGGGGTCCCAAGGAGCTGGAGTGGCGATCATGCACCGGGAAGCGCAGTGTTGGCAGACCCGCATTAGATGGACCGACCGATAGACCGACCAGCAGTGGACGTCAATCGTACACACATACATGTTTTTTTTTTTACATGTAGTAGATATCTACATAAAAAAGATTCCAACGAATTGAGAACCTCCTCGTTTTTTGAAGTCGGTTAAAAATGCACTGTCAGCTCAATTCAAAATTCAAAATTCAAAATTATTTATTTCACGCAGGCCAACCTGTGGCTCTTATGACACGTCATGACTCTACCACCGGTTCGGAAAGTGGATTCTGCTGAGAAGATGCGGCAAGAAACTTAGCAGTTGCTCTTTTCAAAATAATCATTTTACAATATTAATTAGTAGCTTAAAAAACTTATTAGGTACATTGTAATAAGTTTTTATACTATCTTGTGGGCAGCTGGATGCCAAGCTGATTTAACCCATGCATCTTTGTTAGAATAGAATATAATGTTTCCACAATGAGGGGAAGTTTCAAGAAAAAAACGTACTATGAAACTAAAGTATGGACCCTTTGTTCTTTTCGACATCTTGGTAATAATTATTCAGAATTGCGAAATCGTTAGTGTGGACAATTGAAAACGTTTTACGCGTTTTCATTACCTTATTTATGAACATTGCTATAAAATAATTGGAATTTATGCTTAGCTGATTGATTGATAGATTAATTTAAAATTTCTTTTTTCATTATTCCAGAATAACACCCTCCGTAGCGAATATTAGGTGTAATAATTATAATTAAATTAGAATAAAAAAAAAATAATGGCCTCCCGACCGAATCTGATCACGGCAGCCAACCCTCTCTGAAGTTAACCATTTGCGCGGGAGATATTATAGTGCGCAAGTGTGTAGTGTGTGCGTAGTCGAACATGCTAACCATTAGACCAACGAGGTTAGACTTGACCGTAGGAAGATTACAGTCCTCATCCTTTTAAGTGGTTTTTGATTACCTTCTTCTTTACATTCAATATTTTTTTTATTCGATGACAACGTTAACCCTTGACTGCGATCTCATCTGATGGTAAGTGACAATAAAGTCTAAAGTGATAGCAGGCTAACTCGGAAGGGCTATGGCAGTGTAAAAAGTTAAAAACCCATAATCGGCTTCTAAACGCTAAATCGCTTGACAGCACGTCATTTTTTTTAGAATAGAATAGAAGAAATATTTTTTATTCAAATAAACTTTTTTACAAGTGCTTTTGAATCGTTGATGAGTCTACTAGTTTGGAATGCCCTTCCTGCCGAGAAAAACCAGCAAGAAACTCGGCGGTTGCTCTTTTTAAAACAAGTTTACAATACAATAGATATTATGCTATGTATCCAGTGTTTCCACAATGAGGAGAAGTTCCAAAAATACATACTACTTACAATTATTCAATACATATTAAGATGGACAGACAGAGAGTAGCCCCATTCCTGCCAGTGGTACCCGTTCACGAGCATGACGCATGACCCAGCCGCTGCTGCGCTCGACCATATTTGAGGGAATGTAACGTAACATTGATAGTATGGTCTGGTGAGAAGCTTTATCGTGACTATAGTCACCAACAAACCAGACCAAAGACAATTTATCCTTACTAATATTATAAATACGAAAGTGTTTGTTTGTTGGTTTGTTGGTTTGTCCTTCAATCACGCCGCAACAGGGCTACGGATCGATGTGATTTTTTGCATGGGTATAGTTGAGGACCTGGAGAGTGACATAGGCTTCTTTTTATCCTTATAAATCAAAGAGAGGGATTTTAAAAACTAAATCCACGCGGACGAAGTCACGGGCATCAGCTAGTAAATTATAAATTGCCAAATTGCCCCTTCCGGGAATCGAATCCGTCACTTATAAGACCACAGTGTCCACCACTGCGCCTGATGTATGCTTTGTACTGCATTTACGTATATCATCAATATACGAAGCAAATCATTACAATGGCAGCTTTACACCTACATAAAAATTTAAATTACTGTAAACTTGTATAAAAACTGGAGCATCTGAAGATTCAATTAATTTTTTATATCATCATCGAAACCGCTTCGACTGTAGAGAAAGTGTTTTGTGGAAAATAAGGTGCTTGTATTCGGCAGTGTTAATACCAGCTCCTATAGCCGTGATCGTCTAGTGGTTAGGACCCTACGTTGTGGTCGTAGTAACCCAGGTTCGAATCCTGGTCACGGCAGCGAACAGTTGTCGCGGCGGAGCTATATTTTTGTTTTTTTCGGTCCATTTCCCTCAGAATTGGTTTAGATAGGCTATAGGAACACAGGTATTACATACTTTTTAATTTTTATTTTAATGAATACTAAGGAATTTTTAAAGATCAAGCATTTGGTTGGAGCAAGATCGACAAAGTTTAAGTTGCTTGGGACCTTTTCTTATGGCGTTAGTTTAATTAGGTACAGGTTAATTGATGTTTATAACATCGATGTCAACGGGTGCAAAATGACGATGCATTTCTATAATGAAAGTGGACTAACTTGGATGAGTTGTATAAAAGTGGGCTAACTTGGATGAGTTCTTTAAAAGTGGTGGGTTAACTTGGATAAGTTGTATAAAAGTGGGCTAACTTGGATGAGTTCTTTAAAAGTGGGCTAACTTGGATGAATTCTTTAAAAGTGGGCTAACTTGGATGAGTTGTATAAAAGTGGGCTAACTTGGATGAGTTCTTTAAAAGTGGGCTAACTTGGACGAGTTCTATAAAAGTGGGCTAACTTGGATGAGTTCTATGCTTCAACCTGGGGTTTGTTATCGCAAGTAGGCAATGTCCCCCCATTTTGCTTTATTTCCTTGGATAAGTAATAGAAAAACTTATAATTACCTAAATCCATACCCTTAAGTCGCTCCATGAGTCGCTAACTGTGGGCCTCATAAGAAGGCTCAGGGTCACTCAGCGAGCGATGGAGAGAACTATGCTCGGAGTATCCATGCGAAATCAAATCAGAAATGAGGAGATCCGCAGGAGAACCAAAGTCACCGACATAGCTCAGCGTGTCGTGAAACTGAAGTGGAAATGGGTGGTTCGAAGTTCGAGTTAGAAGAGCATATTATGGTCGTTGGGGTCCCAAGGTGCTGGCCACCCGCATCGGGAAACGCAGTTTTTCAGACCCCCCCACAAGGTGGACTGACGACATCAACAGAGTCGCAGGGAGCCGTTGCATTCAGGCTCATGCAAGAGACCTTTTTCCAGCAGTGGACGTCTATCAGTTGACAAAGAAGAAGAAGATGCCCTTAATCAGTTTCTACGCAGTCACTTTTGTAGTATTGACCGCCGTAGCCAAGGTTGGGTCGAGAAGACATTCAATAGGCGTTATTCTGAAAAGCTTTCTTCTAAAATTGCGGCTTCCATTATCTTATATTTCTATTACTGCAAATCCAGTGAGGCGCCCTAAACCGGGTGAGACTAAGCTCCCATTAAAATATTCATCGTGTCTAATGAATTACGTCGTACGTTAAGTCTAAAAGAGGATATTTTAGCAGAGAACGATGCAATGTTTGTTGCCACGAGATGAAATCTGAAGATAAGAGTTTGTATAATACTATAAATGCGAAAGTTTGTGAGGATGAATGTATGGATGGATGTATGGATGGATGCATGGATGGATGGATGCATGGATGGATGGATGGATGGATGTTTGTTACTCTTTCACGCCACAAGGAAGGAACCGATTTGGCTGAAATTTGGAATGGAGATAGCTGATACCCAGGATAAGCTATTTTTTACCCATATAGGCTACTTTTTATCCCGGAAAATTATAAAGTTCCCGTGGGAATGAAAAATCCTTAATCCACGTGGACGAAGTCGCGGGCATCATCTAGTAGTAAATATTTTAGAGAACAAAAGAGGGTATATCATTCAAGTTAGCGATGCGTTGTTGATAACGAAAAGCCTGAACGACGAGATGGAATAAGACGATAATGGCTTAATTTGTCTGCAAGAAGCGAAATACAGTCGGTCTCGTTGCGATACAACGAAAGATATCAATGCTAATGCCCAGTTTGGTGTTTTGTAGAGTCTGTATAGAATAGAATAGAATTTTTTATTAAAATAAACTTTTTCAAGTGCTTTCGAATCGTCACATGAGTCTAACACTGGTTCGGAATACCCTTCCTGCCGAGAAGAACCAGCAAGAAACTCGGCGGTTGCTCTTTTTCAATACAGTTTACAATAGGTACTATGCTATTTATACAGTGTTTCCACAATGAAGGGAAGTTTCAAAAATGCATATCTACTTACAATTCAATACATGTTAAGATTGGAAGACAGAAAGTAGCCTAATTTCCGTCGGTGGCACCCGTTCACGTACTTGACGCATAGTCCAGCCGTTCGTTGCTTTGCTCAACCATATTTGAGGGAACGTAACTACTGTGTTGGACTGGCTACTACAAATACACTTACAAACTAAAAATTCTTACTAATAATCGACTTACAGAGAAATGATGTCGGAAACTATTATACTCGTACAAGTCTAGCTGATGCCCGCGACTTCGACCGGATTTAATTTTTAAAAATCCCGTGGGCAGTCTTCGATTTTCCGCTTATACCAGTCACCAGGTCCTCGATTATACTCTTGCAAAAATTTCTTCAATCTGTAGCGGCGCAAGACCGAGGCATGTGAAAGTATATGCAAGAGCATTGGACGTCTACAATTACGTTGATACGTTGATAAAGAAGAAGAATATTTTGAATATAATTAAACATTTTTTTTAACGTTTCTGTAGGTGGTGTCGTGTGGTGCGGGTTGTTACGTTCCCTCAAATATGGTTGAGCGAAGCAATGGCTGGATCATGCGTCATGCTCGTGAACGGGTGCCACCGTCGGAAGCGGGGCTGCTGGTCTGCCAGTCTTGACATGTATTGAATATTGTACTTATGTATTTTTGGAGTTGTTCTATAAATATTCAATCATCGTATTGTTGGAAATATTCTATTCTAACAAGTTGCATGGGGTAAATCGGCATGGCATCCAGCTGCCCACAAGATATTATAAAAAGTTATTAAAATGTAAATACATATTACCTACACAAAGTATTGTAAAATGTGTAATTTTAAAAAGAGCAACTGCTGAGTTTCTTGCCGGTTCTTCTCAGCAGGTGGTAGAGTCATGACTTGTCATAAGCGCCACAGGTTGGCCTACATGAAATAAATGATTTTGAATTTGAATTTGAATTTGAATTTGAATTTGAATTTTATTTCAAATGGTGTTATGCCGTTCACATTAAATGTTGTGGGGACTAGAAGTCACACAAAGGTTAGACACAGAAAACTTTAGAAAGGGATCGACGAGGCCCATGTCGAAAGACACACGAGGGATTAAAAACGGTAAATAAAGGTTTAATTTATTTGTTTAATTATTCCGTTGTTGAATTTCCCTAGAGTTTGAGCCCATATTGGAACACAAGGGCGGTAATAGTCACGGAATAGTTATTGAGACCTAGAAAGAACTAAATACTAGTGACCGGATGTAAATAGAAAAGCAAATCAGCATTTAACCTGATCGAAGAAGGAAAGAGACTGCTTCAGACCAACTTCGCTTCGCGAAATTTGCTTACACCGAGACTAATTCAGAGTTATATGAGCTTTAATGATGATGATTCAGCTCTTATTAAAAATGTAGGTAAGTAGTTAGTTGCACATAAAATGCAATTCTTGACTCGAGTGTTGACGCGTAAGTCCAATACCCAAGACCCAAGACTATAAGACATAGTATTTATGCGAGAATTCAAAGTATAGCAGGTTGAATAAAAAAGAAAAAAGGAAACGTGAACTTACCCATGACAATCCTATACAGTTTTCATAAAGGCGTACACAAAAAGAATATTAGTTTATATTAAAGTGGCTTATGTGAACGTTGAAATGTACCATGTGGACTAAGTTGTATATTTTCTTAACAATAAGTACCTACCTATTAATATGGTGAATACGTACGTGCATCAAGCAACACGCCTACGATACGGTATTGCACTATATTTCAATACAAAAATGTATGGTAAAAGTGGAAACTGCAACACGCCATCCCCTCTAAAACATATTACTACGCTTTAACGTGATGATAAATGCATGTTATTCCACTTATACTACTTACACTATACCACTTTATGCCTATTTTTTTCTGCGGGAATACCCACTGCATTAAAACGAAATGAAATTTTGCGGAACGCGAACAGTATTTTAATATTAAACGCGTCATATCTACGCAGAGAGAATGGTTTTCGCAGTTGGAATTCTGCTTGCCTTTTGGCTCTAGATTTATTCCATGCCTGAGACTGAAATCTATAGATCGTTCTCTCACTCTGCTCAGACTTATGATAAAGATTCAGGCCGAGATCTATAGATCGTACTCTGGCTCTGCTCAAGACTCAACATAGAGTTAAAATGAGACACAAACATACCCTGACATGAATCTGTCTCATTTTAACTCAGTGTTGAGTCTTGAGCAGAGCCAGAGTACGGTCTATAGATCTCAGCCTTAGACTTAAAAGGAGACAGATTTATATCAGGGCATATTTGTGTCTAGATTTAACTCTGTTCTAAATCAAAGCCAAGTCAGAATACGCTTTAAAGGTGTAACAGCCTTAAACTGTATTGCCACAACGCAGATAAAATTATTGTCTAGGGCGATAATACTCAGTCTTTTTGACCCAGTGGTCCGATACTTTAGCACTGTCAAACGTTGCATAACAATATGGAAACTTCCCTCCGGTAGAGCTCCAGCTTTGATCGTTAGTACTCAAGCGGAGAGCCATCACTTTTCGAGATCACTCTGTCTGTGTGAGGCGAAATTGAATGGCATTCAGATTTAGATTTTCCTATACACCTACATTTTATCTTGAGTGCGGTATGAATTCTTCCAGCTGAAGGGACGGGTTGAGTAAACACATTTGTACACTGTATCTATATTCAGTTCAATTTCTATAAGGTACAGACACTTTATATTAAACTGCCATGCCTGACAACTTGTATTCAAAATACGTACTTTTCGAACTGAACGTGACTTTTTCGCTTTTTCGGAATTAGATTTTTTTCAATAATAGGTTCCAGCCTTGTAGAAGCACAAATAGCTTTTTTCAAGACCCATTCTAAGTTCTGGTTATTTTTATCTCGGAAAGTGAAATATTTTCTACGGGATCTTTATGAAATATTAAAATTTACGCGCATATAGTTTAAGCTCTTTGAAAATGAAACCTTTTGTATACAATTTTTTGAAAAGCTCCCGTTATTAGTACTTCAGAATATTTATAAATATGTAACACAATCACATATTACACCTAACGTAAGTAGATAAAGGATATGGGACACTTTTACAAAAAAATCGACGATTAGGTACTTCATAAAAATGCGAGATATGAATAAATAATGAAAAATTTATTTTATTATTCTGAACTTTGGATACACATTGTTCATAATTCATACGTCCATAATAAATGTATTTGTGAAGCAAAGTTTCATAAGGGAATGTTTGTTGGATCCCTTCTGGCTATCTCGGATTCACGTAATTTCATTTACAAAACAAATGTAAACAGGTCCTAATTTGGCGATTCAATGCGTCAGTAAGTAAGGCACCTCGCAAACTTAGCGACCAGTGGCTGCAGCGGCCAATTCGTGTCTCATAAGTCATAACTCTACATGTGCCCTACATACATCGCACACGTCGTCTCTACGGCAAACTTACGAATCTGTGAAATTGAATTTTACATAGCTACTTAATAATATTGTAAAGTTATGTTTCGAAAACAGCAACTGCTGAGTTTTTTGCCGGCTTTTCTCAGCAGAATCTGTTTTCCAAACCGGTGGTAAAGTCATGACGTGTCATAAGTCACAGGTTCGCCTACATAATATAAAAATTGAATTGAACAGAGGAGCGTTTTGAAAGCATTGAATTTTTTACGGGTTACATTTTGATCACGGCCAGTATATTGTATGCCAGTATATTATTTGATACGACCAGTGGCTGCAGCGTTCAAGTAATGTCTCGTAACTCGTAACATCGTCCTATATGCATTGCACATATCGTCACAGCAAACATACAAGTAAAAAAAAAGCGAATTACCTAATCTGCGAAAGATGAATTTTACAGGGGAGCGTTTTGAAAGAAAAATAGTTTTTTTTCTTATTTATTTCATACATTTTGCAAACCTAATGTTCCACAATATCGATATATCTCTATTACAAACTATTCGTTGCAACCCTTACTTCTGCGCTGAGGTCCTTGCCAAAATTTATATAATTTCATTTATTCGATAACTACAAATTATTTCGATTCCCTTGACTGCGATCTCACTTGATGATAAGTGACAATGCAGTCTAATATGGTATTGGGCTAACTTTGAAGGTAGTATGGCAGTTTTAATTAAACTCACACCCCTAATCAGAGTAGGGTGATAATTAGCCACGGCCAAAGCCACCGGAAGAAGAGGCGTCGGTCGCAGAAAAAAGTCCTGGCTGCGCAACATCCGAGAGTGGACCGGAATCGCGAGTGCGGCAGAACTATTTCGCCTCGCGAAAAATAAGGCTGAATTTACAAAGATGACTGTCAACCTTCGCTAGTCGGAGAGGCACGCCAAGAAGAAGAAGAAAGCCACCCACTGGAGACATTTTAGAAATTATAAATTTCAAAATTGTCTCCGCCGGGATTTGACCCGAGACGTCCAAGACAACAGTGCTCACCACTGTGCCAGAGAGGTCATCGTGGTCGATTTTGGTGTCGCGAAGTGTTCGCGATTCCTAACGTGTGTCCATAAATAACGTCTTCAGGGGCGCACTGCTCATAGATAAACTGTCTGAACTGAAGGCAACTATCTGAAACTTATTCCCGAATTCTTGTATTGCTGAAACTAGTTAAACCTCATTAAATAAATAACGACTGATATACTCATACAAAAGCAGGAAAATTGTTGGTAGGATTGCATAAATTATGACAGAAAACAGAACGTCTGGAAAACATATATACGTCTGGTTATCCTATACATATAAAATGCTCGTGTCACAGTGTTTGTAACCAAGCCCGTCCGAAACGGCTTGACCGATTTTTATTAAATTATTTGTGTTTATTTTTGTGTACACGTTATTTTTTATGATTTGGATCAATAAATCCTATAGAAAAATTGTGCATTGGGCATTGCCATTGGGCAGCGCAGCGGACAGATACGAGTCGCAGGGAGTCGCTATATACAATAGATGTATGCCCAGCAGTGAACGTTAATCGGATGATAAATAAGAAGTAAAAGAATATAGAAAAAAATAATTGTCTGTAAAGTCGGTTTACGGACGATAGTTTTACGTGATAACGTCATAAAGATTTATTCATTTATTTATTCATTTATTCATTTATTAATTTGTGAATATGGTACAGTCAAGATGTTATAATATACAATTTAAAATGCGCATATCCTACCAAAGTGTGGTGTACAAATATGATGAACATGATAGATGAACAGCGTGCTGCTAGAACTAGCTCGCGACACAGCGCGCACGCGATGACTGGCGTACCTCTCTATCGCTTGTTCTGCGCTCTCGCTTGCTCGCTCAGGCGCAGGCGGAACGTGTCACTTTTTCGTGCGTGCAGCCGGTGTTCATCGATTTATAAGACGTTATCACGTCAAAAATATATCAGGCTTGCCTTCTTTTTAGGGTTCCATACCAAAATGGCAAAAATGTAACCCTTGGTGAGACTTTCTCCGTCCGTCTGTCCGTCCGTCTGTCACAGTCGATTATTTCAGTAACTATTAAAGCTATCGACATGAAATTTGGCATAGTTGTGTATAATAGTGGCCCAAAATCATTGAGTAAAAAAAAAAAAAAAAAATTATTTTTAGTTTTAATAAAAAAAGGGGGAAAATCGGGCGTTTGAAATTTCAAAGTAAAATAACTATATTGAGTGGGGTATCATATGAAAGGCCTTTACTTGTGCATTCTAAAACAGTTTTTTATTTATATCTATATATAATAGTTTTTGAGTTATCGGCCAAAATGTCGAAAAAAATACCGCCCCCCCCCCTTATCTCTGAAGTTTACCAATTGAAAAATCTGAAATAATTATGGTCAATAGAGGTTTATGTATATTTTACAGGAAAAATAAAAGCAACGCAAAAATTATTTTAGTTTGATTAAAAAAGGGGGAAAATCGGGGGTTTGAAATTTCAAAGTAAGATAACTATACCGAGTGGGGTATCATATGAAAGGCCTTCACTTGTGCATTCTAAAACAATTTTTTATTTATTTCTATATATAAAAGTTTTTGAGTAATCGGCCAAAATGTCGAAAAAAATACCGTTCCCCCCCCCCCCCCCCTTATCTCCGAAGTTTACCAATCGAAAAATCTGAAATAATTACGGTCAATAGAAGTTTATGTATATTTTACAGGAAAAATAAAAGCAAAAAATTATTTTAGTTTGATTAAAAAAGGGGGAAAATCGGGGGTTTGAAATTTTCAAAGTAAGATAATTATACCGAGTGGGGTATCATATGAAAGGCCTTTACTTGTGCATTCTAAAACAGTTTTTTATTTATTTCTAGATATAATAGTTTCTGATTAATCGGCCAAAATGTCGAAAAAAATACCGTCCCCCCCCCCCCCCCCCCCTTATCTCCGAAGTTTACCAATCGAAAAATCTGAAATAATTACGGTCAATAGAAGTTTATGTATATTTTACAGGAAAAATAAAACCAACGCTCTAACTAGCATAGTTTTTTTATATTAACAATAAACCTCTACAAACAAAGTTAACGATAAATAATATTATCGTTTTACTTTTACTTTTGGAGTATGGAACCCTCGGTGCGCGAGTCCGACTCGCACTTGGCCGGCTTTTTGAATCTTGGGCACGCCATTGAAAGTCATGGAAACAAGAACGGATAGGCTTTCGCAAACTTATGAAACACGCAAACTGCTACACTTACCTAATTTGAAACCATCAGAGTATTGTTAGTTTCCCTTTATTAATAAACACTACAAACCCACCAAATACACAAATAATATTATTTAATATGCGAGTTGGTGAACATACCCGTATGTGTAGGTACATGATGTTGAATATTAATATCACAAATTGCTTGTCTTGATTGCCGCCTACATCTGCATATGAAGGGCACGAGTGTCACTTAGACTTTTGCCCGAGGTTATGCTCGCTTAATGACTATGATATTGAATAATCGTAAGTTAGGTGAACTAATTAAAATTCTTGCAGCTTTAGGGAAAACATCGTGAAATATCCTGCCCTTCTTAAAGTTTGCTCTGCCGAGTCTGCAATTTGCAGTGGTGGGTGGGTCTACATAATCCTTCTCTGAGAGGACACCTGCGCTCAGTACTGAGCCGTTGGTTGCTGTCTGCTGATGATGAGAATCCCGATAAACCAATGCAACCTTACGCCGATGTTCCAAACTTTGAAGTCTGGACTTGACAAGTGTTTCGCCGACAATGAGTCTTCTGGTGCGTCCATTCACCGAATCCAATGGAGCGAGCTGGTACTTGATAGAGCCATCCCAAATGGCTGCAGTACACCATACACGATATTTGCTAAGGCGGGTAAATTGATTGCGTCGCGCAGTGAACTTGAAAATCCTCAGACAAAATCAGACGTATTTTACACGCGCGAGTGAGTCACCGTGTATTGTAATGGTGAAAATAAACATAATAATTTATTGTTCACTGAATTCATGAGAAAATATGATTTGACATGTTTAGATAAGCTGCTCACATTTTGTACATTATAATCTTTGAGTATATAACCAACACTATATACTCAAAGATTATAATAAAGCCTTTTTATACTCGTATAATGTTAGCTGAGGCCCGCGACTTTGTTCGTGGTACTCCTCTTGATTTTCCAGGATAATTTTTTTTAATCAAAATCGATTCATGGGCTTCAATTTATGGGAATTCATTCATCAATTCACGATGGGAAAAGGCAGATAGACAATTCAATTCAATTTAATTGAATTGTTGCAAATAGACAGACAGAAGACAGAGTTAGTTACGCTATGTAAAAAGTCGGTCCTACATCTGAGCTAACCTATATCTGTTAACTACGAGTATGAGACTAACTAACAGACTATGAGAGTGATGGAATGAAATTTTCTGTATAAGTGCACACACTACTGTACTATAATATCTCCTAGATGGTTAAAGCTAGTCTCTAGCCTAGCTCTAGTCTAGAAAAACATTGAAATCATAATAATATTATAAATGCGAAAGTGTGTTTGTTTGTTGGTTTGTCCTGCAATCACGCCGCAACAGAGCTACGGATCGACGTAATTTTTTGCAAGGCCTGGAGAGTGACTTAGACTTTTATCCCGGAAATCAAAGGGATTTTTTTCTTTCTTTTTCAATCTTTTTATCACGGCGAATCCCAACGGATTTTAAAAACTATAATAAATCCACGCAGATGATGTCAAATACAATAAGTTTATATTGTTGACAGAATTTGGTACATACAACATAATATGCAAAATTCTATTCGATTTCCCTGTAAGGAAATTCTATGTGATTTTTCTTCGAATTTATAGGATAACATCGTAATACGTGTCAGTATTTTACGATACGCTCGATGCGTACGACTTTAATACGACAACGTATTTTTCGGTTCGTTAAGTATCTTTTTAAAAAAATCGTAAAAAAACAACTTAAAAGTAAAAGTTTTGTAAATTGCCTTAAATCCGAAAAATAGCTCATTACGGTTTGCTTTTCTTAACTTTACCAAAGTTTTATTAAGTATGCTAACTTTGCCTCATTTTGAATGAATAACTTTGGGATGAATCTCTTTGAAGCCGCCAGAATTTTGGCAATTTCATGGATGTATATTGTACAGTGTTCACATATGAACAAAAGTCTTCTTAATTTCAATTGCTTTAACATTTTCGTAATGTTGAGTCGATAGGAAATTGGTTTTGGAGTTACGTAAATACTTACTTGTAGGAGTTGTATTTTTAACCCCCGACGCAAAAAGAGGGTTGTTATAAGTTTGACGTCGATGTCTGTCTGTCTATGTGTGTGTGTCTGTCTGTGGCATCGTAGCTCTCAAACGGATGGACCGATTTCGATGCGGTTTTTTCATTTGAAAGCCAGTTATTAAGCCATAATTTCCTTGCGGTGGTTCTTAGCTATGTTTGGTTAATATCGGTCCAGCAGTGTAAGAGTACCTATCAGCTCTTTCCCAAAATGATGTAAGGCATTTTTGGCGTATGGTTACTCGATTAAGTGCTTCACGCGTGCCAGTATAATTTAACGGTTATACACATAGCCTGGCCATTCATGTCGGGGGTGTTTTAAATTTTCAACTTTACCCAGGACTTCTTACGCGTGGATTAAGTTGTTTGGATTACCGCAAGAACTCTTTAATTTTGCGGGATACCATGTAGCCTAGGGAGATAAATTCTAGGTATAAGCTATCTCCATTCCATAACCAAATCTATTCAGTCTTTGTGGTGTGAACGTGAACTTCTATGTTTATTAAACGCTCTAAGGGCCTGAAGGAGTAACAAACGTCCAAACGTCCAAATGAGATTGGCGAATTCCATAGAGTTTCCGACCCAGACGAACTGAACTGAACACTGAACGCCCACGTTCACGAATCAAACTTCTCATACTTGTTCTAGTAAACCAGACTAACAAAAAATTAATCAGTCTATCAAATAAAGTTGATCATATATATCTCAATATATATATATATATATATATCAATTTATATTTATATCAATAATATAAATATAAATATCAAATAAAGAGAAAAAAGATATTCACTTGTATTGCCATGTAACGGTTATTCATAATGAAATAACTAGTGGTTCGCCCCGAACTGAGACCTCGCGGTAACATGTGGTAACAGTATCCCATGATTATTCATTCAATCGATACATGACGACCAAAACTGACATTATTATTATGCCCGTTTTCATCAAACATACCTAAATCATCCCCTATGTAGGAGTCTCTTTACGTAGGTAGCTCCAAAACCTTCCGTCCTTTTAGGTGTCCCGTACAGGATCGTGATAAAGAAGTTGACAGTTATCAACACCTAACTTATCATAGGTAGCCCCTAAAGGTTAGGGAACATCAGTGAAAACATTGAATTATTATGTAGGTACTAACGACTGAAAACAGGTTAGGGGCATCTGTACAAATCGTCATCTATCGACGCGAATAGAAAATATACAAAATGCAGCAATTAATAGTTTATTGAAGTTTGATATTTAACTAAAGAATAATTTTAATTGAATAATATGTTATTATATTATGTACCTAAATAATAGTAATCGACGCAAAACTGTTTTTGGGATAGATCGTAGTCGTAACTCCTAGTAGTCCTAGTTCCATGGAATAGTTAATGAGTGCGCCATCTATTAGCATTATTGTGAAGCTATGTGAAATTTACTGATGCTCATTAAAAATTAAATAATCTCGTTTCTTTATAATATTCATATCATTTTAGTATTTGTTGTTCAAGTACAGGATACAAGTGAAGTAAAAAAATAAGTACAGGTTGAAAATATATAGCCAATTTTCCCAGAGAGCGTCTTCAAGCGAGCGTATTAAATCGCCACTTTGAAAGCCCCCTATTACGTCAATTTTAGGAAAAAAATTAAAAAAAAATACGTTTGTACTCTGTTCCAAATTGTCTTTAAAATGATACAGAGAAACCCTATGAATCGCAAAAAAAAATTTACTTTGCATTCGCTTCTATGAGAGCCCCCCTGAAACAAAGATTTTTATAACTTTTTAAGCCATTTTCGGCTGGAGGCCATCGGTTTACATATTATATCTAAATTTGAAGTAGTTACGTTCAGTAATTCAAAAGTTATAAGGCTCTGACAGACGGACGGACGGACAAGTGCAAATCGCTCTAGTAAACTCAGAGACCTCGCTTCGCTCGGTCCCCATCTTTGATCCCCATCTTCTAAAAATATGGGGTTTCCACAGAAAAATACTCTGAAAAATCTATCTATATATATAAAAGAAAGTGGTGTTAGTTACACTATTTATAACTCAGGAACGGATGAACCGATTTGGCTCAAAATTGGTGGAGAGGTAGCTTAGAACCAGGAGACGGACATAGGATACTTTTTATCCCGTTCGACCGTGTTTCCGTCAAGTCACTATAAAACGTGGTATAACAAAAACGCATCTGACATGGAATGACAAAAAGCAAATGACAGTGGAATAACAAAACGTAAACTAACAACGTACTCTAACAAGTGACAAGTGACAATTATAGTGACAACGTCAACCCACACTCAGTGCTACCAACATAACCTCATTACGCTGCGTTCACAATCACTGTACTACGTTCCATTATACGTAAACAATGGATGACCTTCAATCTTTTTTCGACCAAATTAAAATAGAAATGTCAAAACAAACTGACGACATAATGACACGAATGGATGAAAAATTAGTTCCCTTTAGATTGGAGATGCAGGAATTAAAGTCAGAAAATGAAATGTTAAAGGAAAAGATATACAATCTGGAAAAACATAAAAGAATCAATAACTTAATTTTGTATGGAGTAAAAGAAACCGAAGCATTAACTGTTAATCTCATCGAAATCATCCAAAATAAATTTAAAGATGATTTAAATATTACTTTAGAAGACAGGGACGTAAACATGATACACAGAATTGGCAAAAATAACGAAAAAAAGGGCCGGGAAAGGCCAATCCTCCTGTCATTCGTTAATCTCTGGAAGAAAAACGAAATCGTGGCAAATAAAAAGAAATTTAAAAACTTGTATGTGTCCGAAGATTACCCGAAGGAAATCCCCGAAACGAGAAAGAAACTGCTACCAAAACTAGAAGAAGAAAGGAAGAAAGGCAATTATGCGTTCATAAACTATGACAAACTAGTCATCAAACCGGGAAAATCAGGAAATGAGAAACGTAAAAGAGAATCATCGACCACACCTAATGCTAAAGAACAACCACGCAAACAACAATTACTTACAAAAGCAAATCGTATAAATGCTTTTGACTTAATGAGGAATAGAAGTAACTCTCTGCCGTCTGCAATCTTGCCAACTGAACAGAAAGCATAGGATACTGTCATCAGCCACCGGAACACAACTTCAAACAACAAAGAACTTAAATATAATGGAAACCAAACATTCCCCAACCCGACTTGTCCTCGTGGGGAATTAGACTACAACCCTCCACTAAATATAAAAATGGATCAAGATATAAAACAAACCCTCAAAATTTGCACATATAATGTAAGAACACTTGCATCAACAGAACGATTCCTTGAAATAACTAATGCTCTAAAAAATATTAACTGGGACATAGTAGGTCTCGCAGAAGTCCGCAAAATGGGTTGTGAAATCGAAGAGTATAACGACCTAATCTTCTGCTACATCGGCGAAACTAAAGGACTACACGGAGTGGGATTTTTAATCAAGAAAAAATATAAAAACAACATCACCAACTTTATAGGAATCTCAGAAAGAGTAGCACTCTTACAAGTAAAATTTGAATGCTTCTCCCTATCAATCATCCAGGCATACGCGCCGACAGAGAGATCAACAGAAGAAGAAATTGAAAAATTTTACAAAGACATTGAATATGCACATACGAAGACGGAGGGAAAGGTCATAGTCATGGGAGACTTTAATGCAAAAATAGGCTGTCCTAAAACAAATAACTATCCAGTTATGGGAAAATATGGGTACGGAGTGTGTAATGTAAGAGGAGAACGCCTCTTAAGTTATGCTCACCAACACAAACTGTCAATAATGAACACATTCTTCAAAAAGAAAGAAAGCCGCAGATGGACATGGCTATCTCCCGACCAAAAAACTTTAAATGAAATAGATTTTATAATGATAAACAACCATAAACTTATAACCAATGTTGAGGTAATAAACAAATTTAAATTCTCTTCCGATCACAGATTAGTAAGAGCAACTATACTTTCAAGTCACCCAATAAAAAGCAGAAAAACCTACACAACACCACCTAATAATCCCAAGACAGGAACAGAAATCGAAGAATACATCAAAAACCTACGAACACACACAGAAAACATAGAAACAAATGGTATTGATATCCAAACATACTACAACATCCTAGAAAGAGCTATGACAGAGAGCTTAAAATACAAAAACAAGGATTATCCTCATAAACATAACATTTTCTCTAAAGACACAATCCAACTTATAGAAAGGCGCACCGAGTTACTACATGAAAAGAATAAAACTAAAGATATGAAAGAAGAACTAGGCAAAATTTACAAAGAGGCCAATAGGTCAATCCGTAAAGACTACAATAACCACAGATATGAGATTATTTCAAAGAACATCAAGAATTTTAGAAGTGTCAAAAAAGCGTACAAACAACTAACTACACACAAGTCATGGATTAAAAAACTCGAGAATAACTCACAAGAAACAAATTCAAGAAAAGATGTAATAAACCAGGCAACGACTTTCTACAAAAACCTATACAAGCAACAAAATAATATTGAAATAGAAACACAAACAACTCACATAAACACAATAGACCACATTAGACCAATTGGAGATTCCGAAGTTTTCGAGCATATAATAAAACTGAAGGCTGATAAGAGTCCCGGATCAGACGGATTATGCAATGAGGCCCTAAAAATAGGAGCACCCATTTTAATACAACATTTTACTCAATTGTTCAATATGATAATAGAAGAAGAAAAAGTACCAAAACAATGGTGTACATCGGACATAATCCTACTTTATAAAAAAGGAAACCCCTTGGACATTGGTAACTATAGACCAATAAGTCTGCTGGCAAGTACGTATAAATTATTCTCATCCATAATTCTAAAGAGAATATCTGGTGACATCGATAAGCAACAACCAAAAGAACAAGCAGGATTCAGGTCAGGCTTCAGCACAATGGACCATATACAGACCCTAGAGCAGATCATAGAAAAATACAGAGAATACAATAGACCTCTGTATGTGGCCTTCATAGACTACAGCAAAGCTTTCGACAGCATCAGCCACTGTTCAATTTGGAATGCACTACAACAATCAAATATTAACTACAAATACATTAATATACTGAAATATATCTATGCAAATAGTACGAGCAGAGTCAAGTTAGAAACTAGAGGAGAAAAAATCAATATTGAACGAGGAGTAAGACAGGGAGATCCTCTTTCCCCGAAGCTGTTCATAGCAGTACTTGAAAATATTTTCCAAAAACTAGATTGGAAAAACAAGGGGGTGTATATAAACGGACAATATTTAAACCATCTGAGCTTCGCTGACGATATTGTTATAATTGCTGAAACCGCCAAAGACCTAGAGGACATGATGATATCACTGGATTACGAAAGCTCCAAAATCGGCCTAGAAATGAATGTACAGAAAACCAAGATATTAACTAACAATCGCGAACGCCCAATAGTGATAAAAGGTAACAATATTGAATATGTTAGCGAATATATCTACTTGGGTAAGCAAATCTCATTTAAAACATCTAGTAACGAAGAAGAAGTAACTAGAAGAATCAACGCAACTTGGAAGAAATACTGGGCACTAAGAGAAATCTTCAAAGGGAACTACAGCTTACATATGAAAAAGACACTATACGATACATGCCTATTACCCTGCTTATTGTATGGTTGCCAAACATGGATATATACAAATAAAATAAAACAACGAATCAAAGGCACTCAAACAGCAATGGAAAGGAGCATGTTAAAAATTAAAAGAATACAAAAAATTAGAAATGAAATCATCCGTCAAAAAACTAAACTCACTGATGCGCTGAGGCACGCTCTCTTACTAAAGTGGAAATGGGCAGGACACATCTCAAGATACCCAGACAGAAGGTGGACCATTGAAGCCACACGATGGAAAGGACCAGTGGGAAAAAGGAATGTTGGCCGACAATTAAAACGGTGGGCTGATGACATAACACAAGTCGTAGGAGAAGACTGGATAAAGTTAGGCAAAGACAGAGAGTCATGGAAGAAGATGGAGGAGGCCTTTACCCAAATAGGGGTTCAAATCTCACAATAGTACTAGTATAGTAAAAGTAACTAACTCTAAATTTAAGCAAAAACTTACTAACAAACATTATAATACTTTTAAGTCGAAAGAGAGATTTGAAATAAATGGCTTTTATTATTATTATTTATTATATTATTATTACTGATATTATAAATGCGAAAGTGTGTTTGTTTGTTGGTTTGTCCTTCAATCACGTCGCAACAGAACAGCAGATTGATGCGATTTTTTGCATGGGTATAGTAATGGATGTAGTAGTGGTTCCTCAGACCGGGAGAGCTACTTTTTATCTCGGATAATGAAAGAGTTCCCGCGAGATATTTAAAAATAAATGCGGACGAAGTCGCGGGCATCAGCTAGTATATATATAAAAGAAAGTGGTGTTAGTTACACTATTTATAACTCAAGAACGGATGAACCGATTTGGCTGAAAATT
Organism: Oeneis ivallda; assembly: GCA_029955525.1. Taxonomy (NCBI): domain Eukaryota; kingdom Metazoa; phylum Arthropoda; class Insecta; order Lepidoptera; family Nymphalidae; genus Oeneis; species Oeneis ivallda. Next base: position 27,119,930 of record JARPMR010000003.1, on the reverse strand, counting down.
AGTGGAGAGGTAGCTTAGAACCAGGAGACGGACATAGGATACTTTTTATCCCGTTCGACCGCGTTTCTGTCAAGTCACTATAAAACGTGTTATAACAAAAACGCATCTGACATGGAATAACAAAACGCAAAAGACAGTGGAATAACAAAACGTAAATGACAGCTAAACGTAATTTTGTCTTTGGTTAAGTATGGTAAAAAATTTGACAATTATAAAAAGTGTTATAATAAAGCATTACTGATATTATAAATGCGAAAGTGTGTTTGTTTGTTGGTTTGTCCTTCAATCACTTCGCAACAGAACCGCGGATTGATGCGATTTTTTGCATGGGTATAGTAATGGATATAGTAGTGATTCCTCAGGCCGGGAGAGCTACTATTTATCTCGGATAATGAAAGTTCCCGCGGGATTTTTAAAACTAAATCCATGCGGACGAAGTCGCGGGCATCAGCTAGTATCAATTAAAATTAAGTGTTTTCTGAATCTGAACCGTTTTTAGGGTTCCGTACCCAAAGGGTACCAACGGGACCCTATTACTAAGCCTACGCTGTCCGTCCGTCCGTCCGTCCGTCCGTCCGTCCGTCCGTCCGTCCGTCCGTCTGTCAGCGGGCTGTATCTCGTAAACCGTAATAGATAGACAGATGAAATTTTCACATATTATGTATTTCTATTGCCGCTATAACAACAAATAATAAAAATTAAATTAAATTAAAAAAATTAAATTAAAATATTTCCATGGGTGTACATGGAAATATTTTAATTTAATTTTTTTTAACGGAACCCTAAAAGAGCGAGGCCCGACTCGCACTTGGCCGATTTTTAAAAATGCTGGGTCAAAATTCGACAACCGCCTTTTCACATTTATGATATTAGTAAAGATTAATTTATTTTATTTTTAACCGACTTCAAAAAAGGAGGAGGTTATCAATTTGTCGGAAACTGTTTTTTTATGTATGTTCACCGATTACTCAAAGACGCCTGAAACGATTGGGAAAATTCTTTTTTTGTTTCAAAGAATATACTTTCCAGGTGACCGCTCACTTTCCCAAACAAGCAAGAAATGTGTGGTCCCATTGAAGTTTTATCGAAATCAGTCGAGCAGTTTAAAAAAAATCTACAGTAAATTATATAACTACTTTGTAGGGGTACGGGCGTTTGAAGTCGGTTTTTTAAAAAGAATTTTTATATTAAATTAATATTTATTTGAAGAGTATAGAATTTTGCAAAACATAAAGCTCAAGAAACGATAAAGTTACCGTTTTTCATACGATGATAAAAAAACTTGCTCAATATAACTTATGGAACATTTCAAGGAGTTTGCAAAGCATAGGCGTAATATGCTCTACTACCCGTGCGAAGTCGGGGCGGGTCGCTAGTACTTGTTATACTACTAGTATGCTAGACTGGCTGTATTATAGTGAGCTGTTCCAAGAATTGTTAGAGAAATGAAAAATAGTTGGAATGTGAAAAAAGTTTATTTATAGCTTTTCAAAATATTCCCCTCCAACCCCAATGCACTTATGCATTCGGGTGAACTAGCTTTCGAAATATTTAAAAATGTAAAAAACCGGCCAATTGCGTGTCGGGCCACGCGCAGTGTAGGGTTCCGTAGTTGAAAGTCTCAAATATTATTGCTGACCTAGGATAGTGCTTTTATTTTATTTATGAATGTTGAATACATTTTAAGCTCCATGGTTTAAATACTATACTTACACTACGTGTAATACCTGACTTAGAAAAAGCAGATATAACTCCTTGACTAATGAACCCTACTTAGCCGTGATAGTTTTCCTTTAAAATTCATTATATATCCTACTGCTGTGAATTTTTTCTTGTATCCTATATACAACCATTTAGCTGGCAGAGGGGGGGGACACTTGACTCTAATAAAATTTAGCACTTTAAAATATCATATTTCACAAACGGATCCCTGAATAGAAAAATGGTGTTCCCACACCCATAATATTTTTGAAAGACCTATTCAACGACACCCCACACTATGGGATAGTCGAGAAAAAAAAATTCATCCCCACTTTATATGTAGGGGAGCTACCCTAAAAAAAATTATTTTTCAAAATTTTATTTCAACACTTTGTCGGCGTGATTGATATTTATACCCTTGTCAAATAACAGATTTCTAGTACCAATAGTCTCTGAGCTAAACCGCGGACAGACAGACAGACAGACAGACAGACAGACGGACGGACATGGCGAAACTATAAGGGTTCCTTGTTTACTACGGAACCCTAAAAATGAATCATGCGGGAGGTCTAAATATAAACTTCCCGCGAGACGTCCATTGTTGCAATTAAAAGAGTGAGAGATAAATTTACTTTTAAAAAAATAATTAAAAAAATCGGCCAAGTGCGAGTCGGGCCTCGCTCTTTTAGGGTTCCGTTAAAAAAAATTAAATTAAAATATTTCCATGTACACCCATGGAAATATTTTAATTTAATTTTTTTAATTTAATTTAATTTTTATTATTTGTTGTTATAGCGGCAATAGAAATACAAAATATGTGAAAATTTCAACTGTCTATCTATTACGGTTTACGAGATACAGCCCGCTGACAGACGGACGGACAGCGGAGGCTTAGTAATAGGGTCCCTTTGACACCCTTTGGGTACGGAACCCTAAAAAGAACTGCACACAGGTGGCCAATGATTTTTAGCAAAGAGATTTGTATTGGCCGTCAATTCAAAATAGTTTCTAGAAAAAAGAGATTGTATTTATTCTGTAGCTAACAATTTTGGAACGAGCTAGTATAAAATAATAAAAAACTTGAGAGGTGTCAAGGGACACCCGGATGGAACGAAGTTCCTTTCGATTAATTAATTTGGCATTGTGTTCGGTATTTTCGCGGTACAATATTGGGTCTCCGTAGCCTTGTGGCTTCTGGAGTCGCTTAACAGTTAAAAGTCGATGGATCGAATCCCAGCTCGACAGACCGAATTTTCCATTTTCAATTTTATTTTAAACAATTTCTACATGTGGAACCTTTCCCTAATTTTTTATGACTTCTAAGTTATCAAAAATTAGGGAAAAATTCCACATGTAGAAATAATTTAAAATAAAATTGAAAATAGAAAATTCAGTCTGTCGAGCTGGGATTCGAACCATCGACTTTTAACTGTTAAGCGACTGCAGAAGCCACAAGGCTACGGAGAACCAATATTGTACCACGAAAATACCGAACACAATGACAAATTCACATTCAAAAAAGTGTCGGTTTCAAAAAAGTGTCGATCTGTCTAGCCCCCTTCCGAGTTCCGCACCGCGCGATAAGGAACTACGTTCCAATTTAAACTAACTAGCTTTTCCCGTGACATCGTCCCTGTGGGAAAAATCCAGTAGGATACACCGCTATTTTTCTTTTTTCACTCTCCAGGTGCTCAACAATACCCATGCAAAAAAATCACTTCAATCCGTTGCCCCGTTGTTTCTTGATTGAAGGACAAACCAACAAACATATTTTCCATTTATAATTACTTATAATAATATTAAGTAAGGATTTTAGTGCCGATTCAAAGCGACATTACCCGACTTTTCCGTTTGATTTTCCATAAATTTTCTTTCACAAAAACCGAGCTATTCTCAAGTGATGATCTTTCATACCTGCAGCAATTGATTTTAAAAGGCATTATGACATAGGCATTATGAATTTATCTTATGAAATAAGTATCACGCCCAACCTGCGATCATCTACCGCCAAGTTTGCAGTCCTTTCCCGCAACCTCAGCGGCTACGTAACCGCATAGATCTGCGGTGTCGTAAGTTTTGAAATAAAACAGCTGTATCGCAACCGCTGCGGGCGCGGGTGAGAGCCGCCCCGTGAGGCCTTGCTCTTAAAAGTAAACATAAGGAATTCCGTTTGAGCTACCTTCTCTACCTTGTTATAGCAATGGATAAATTTGCACGAAGTTATTTCAACATGTTTATGTTCTTTTTATTTAAGGATAAAAAGCTTTTGTGTGCTTTCAGCGAGTGACGTGTGTAGCGTTAAGGGACCAAGCCTTATGTGTTTTATTTCGCTGTGACGTAAGTGTTTCTTAAATGGCACTTGAATGGCGTTGGTTAAATGCTCTACCTAAGAGCTCAGACTCTTTTTAGTGTTCCGTACCCAAAGGGTGCCAACGGGACCCTATTACTAAGCCTCCGCCGCCCGTCCGTCTGTCTGTCAGCGGGCTGTATCTCATGAACCGTGATAGCACGTGGTAGGTAGATATTTACTTGAAATTTTCACAGAATGAGGGAACTCGTTGTTAATATGCGACCTCCCGTATTGAGCTCTAATTCAATACTGTATTGTTTATTTTACTTTGACGCTAATGTCATCCAATACGATTACGATCAATGGAATAACTTTAGACAATCGCACCTCTGAATATGTCTTTCTATTGCCACTACAACAACCAATAATAAAAAATTCGTGTGGTGTTTAAAATAAAAATATTAAAATAATTTTATAAAATAAAAAATGAAAATAAAATTGCGCGCCCCCGGGTGGGCTCGAATCACCAACCTTTCGGTTAACACCCGCACGCGAGCCGATTGCGCCACGGGAACGATGCACAACTTGTTGAAACTATTATATAAGATTTTTAGGCCATCAAAAAATGTATAAAATCTTACGCTTTTTTATTTAACGTTACGGACGTTTTTTGCCGGCTAGGATGCCCTCCGCAACGCGCCATAAGGAACTTCGTTCCAAAAAGTCCCATAATACAATTAACTTTTGTAATAGCTTGATCTTAATAATAGCTGGTGTTAAATATTGCACGATGTTGCGGATCCAACTCGCACTTAGCCGGTTTTTATATTTTTTTGACTTTCTCGTTGAATTAGTGGTAAATTAAATTCCAATTTGTTCAATCACCGAGTTCTCGCTTTCACACGTATCACACATACATTCCCTTTCAATACAGCATCAGGAATTTAAATGTAAATGGAAGGCAGATGGCTTTATTCATCTGATAAAATTAAATTATTCCTCAACATAAAGAGCTTGATATTCAATGATACAATATAAAAAGTCTTTTTAAAAACCTTCTTCAAGCACACTAAATTATGTAAGCGGGATTCATCTCCTAATTTTTCACACAGTGGAATAAAATGTCATGTAAAATTTTGCAAAGACGAGAACATATGGCTCGCACTATCAAAAAGTTATCCGACCTCATGTAGAGCCAAGCTTTCTAACTCTACACGCCCTAACTCTTCAAGCCTACAAGTGGGATTTCACTTCTTTTTGTAAACTGCTTATGACAATATTTTTTTATTTTGCTTATTATTATTTATAATTTATAACAAGGGATTGTAGGGACTCTACATCAATTTTCAGACCTCTAGCATCAAAATTTGCGGAAGTCTCATACAAACTTGCGTCCCCTAGTTAAAGGGTTGGGGAATAAAAGTTCCAAGTTTAAGGATTTGTTGTTTGTGTACTAATACTAGCTTACATACCAAATTTCAGTTATAGGACTTCAGGAAGTACCATAAGAATTTTGTTGATCATCAGTGAGTCAGTCAGTGAAGAAATCAGGGGTTTTAAGATATCAATAAATTTTAATTTACACTTGTTTGAACTTTTTTGAAAACCAATAATGTGCATATGACAGTGAGTGAGAGAGAGTCAACGATTAATTTATGGGTAAACTTGGGGTAAACCACGGGTAAACTTAGACGTAGTCGTAATTTTTAGTTCCATGGGGTAAGCACAACTTTAGTCATTAACTCTATAAACAAACAAAGGAGGCTACTTACTTATCAAACGCGTCACAAGGAAACTACGACAGTACCCGGCGATATATATTGCACATCGGCCATGTGTTATACTTTAGCTTTAGTTTATTTTACTGAATGACCTTTAGCTTTATTCGTGTGGTTGATGCATGAGTAGATATTGGTATTCGACATAACCAATTATACTGACCATACATCGTCGTACATATTGCATTGCACATCGGCCTTATGGCCGATGTGCAATATATATCGCCGGGTACTGTACAAACTAAATCGAGGCAAACTCAGATAAAATCATTTATATAGGACTGTTCTAAAATCCATCGCTGGCCTACTGGGCAAAGGTGCGGATCGGCAGGCTTCACACACAATATAAAAAATTCTTTTTAAAAAACCGACCGAAGTATATAACTTATTGTTGTTGTTTTTTTAAAAGCCACTTGACCGATTTTGATAAAATTTAAATGGCACCACCTGTGAAGTATCCCCTTTCAAACACAAAAAGAATTTTTGAAATTTAATAACCAATTAAATTAAAACCATATACCAATTAAAACCATAATTTTTGTTTGTAATTATTATACTTGATGTTATAATATGTTGGCAGATTGAAAAGATGAAGTTCCAAAAGTTGAATATTTTTTAATTACTTGTAGTTACAGACAAATTATGATTAACAATGAAGACAATAATGATGCTTGATGTAATGTTCTTTTCGAGTAAAGTAAATTCTCTTTGAGTAATCGGTGAACATACATAAACAAAAAGATTACGACAAATTGAGAACCTCTTCCTTTTTAGGGTTCCGTACCCAAAGGGTACCAACGGGACCCTATTACTAAGCCTACGCTGTCCGTCCTTCCGTCCGTCCGTCCGTCCGTCTGTCAGCGGGCTGTATCTCGTAAACCGTAATAGATAGACAGATGAAATTTTCACATATTATGTATTTCTATTGCCGCTATAACAACAAATAATAAAAATTAAATTAAATTAAAAAATTTAAATTAAAATATTTCCATGGGTACATGGAAAGATTTTTATTTAATTTTTTTTAACGGAACCCTAAAAGAGCGAGGCCCGACTCGCACTTGGCCGATTTTTGAAGTCGATTAAAAAAGGAGACTATTTGCAATGCTGAACTTGAATAATTTTCTCCTCACTCCTCCGTAAATCTTGTTTAGGACTTGATACGAAACACTGCAACGGGCGGGTATTGAACTGTCGACTTTTCCGTTTTTAAAGTTCCAAAAGTTGAATATGTTTTAATTACTTGTAGTTACAGACAAATTATGATTAACAATGAAGACAATAATGATGCTTGATGTAATGTTCTTTTCGAGTAAAGTAAATTCTCTTTGAGTAATCGGTGAACATACATAAACAAAAAGATTACGACAAATTGAGAACCTCTTCCTTTTTGAAGTCGATTAAAAAAGGAAACTATTTGCAATGCTGAACTTGAATAATTTTCTCCTCACTCCTCCGTAAATCTTGTTTAGGACTTGATACGATAACACTGCAACGGGCGGGTATTGAACTGTCGACTTTTCAGTTTTTAGTCCGCACCTTTGACCATTGGGCTATTGAGGCTCTTTACTGTGGCTTGGGTATAGTTGAAGGCCTGGAGGTTACCTTTTATCTAGGAAAACGTTTAGGCGGGATTTTTAAAAACCTGATTATACGCGGATTAATTCTCGAGAAAAAAATAGCTCTAAATAATATTCCAATAACATTTTATTTTTATGAATCCTTAATAACGTCTTGTCCTCTTACAAAAATTGTTATTTCTTCAAAGAAAATAATTACCTATCACTCCCATGGCGATATTTTTTTAGAATTTCGCATTAGAAAATATATTATTAATTCCACATTATTACTTCTTTTCTTCAATAGCCTTATAATTTTCTTTTATAAAATTTTCTTCAACAAAGCTCTAAAGTAGAGACAAAGTAATTTAATTAGTTAATGTTATAAAACTCAGCCAAAAAGAAAAGGAGCTTGGATTTTTTTTTTAAATTATAACATCTTGTCGCGACGGGGTCGTGAACTTATATATAAGTTAGTACAAGTTGTACTCATTCCAAAAGCTTTCGGTCTGATAAGGTTTTGTTTTTTATTAATTTTTGACTGACCTAGTTGAAATGAGGTTTTATACGTCGATAGATTATCGATCAAAGTTATGGTAAGGAAGCACTTCCATTTTCCATTATTTTATCCCACTAAGATGCAACATCAGAAGTTGTGTCGTAATTTTTAGGGTTCTGTACCTCAAAAAGTAAAAAAAGAAACCCTTATAAGATCACTCTCTTGTCCGTCTGTCCGTTTGTCCGTCTATCCGTCTGTCCGTCTGTCCGTCTTTCCGTCTGTCCGTCTCTCCGTCTGTCCGTCTGTCCGTCTGTCCGTCTGTCCGTCTGTCCGTCTGTCCGTCTGTCCGTCTGTCCGTCTGTCCGTCTGCCTGTCCGTGTGTCACAACAGATTTTCTCAGGACGGGTGGACCTAGCAAGTAATAAATAATAGTATATATATTATACTAGCTGATGCCCGCGACTTCGTCTGCGTGGATTTAGTTCATAACATCCCGCGGGAAATTTTTGTCACCCTCCAGGTTCTCAACTATACCTATCCAATAAATCACGTCAATCCGTAGCTTTGTAGCAGGAAACATTTGATCGTCTTGCTCGCGGCATTGTTAATGATGATTCAAAGAGAAAACATATTACTGATGATATTATCAATTATCTACGTTTAGCTATCATTTTTATAACTATCAAATTTTTTACCATACTTAACCAAAGACAAAATTACGTTTAGCTGTCATTTACGTTTTGTTATTCCACTGTCATTTGCGTTTTGTTATTCCATGTCAGATGCGTTTTTGTTATACCAAGTTTTATAGTGACTTGATGGAAACGCGGTCGAACGGGATAAAAAGTATCCTATATCCGTCTCCTGGTTCTAAGCTACCTCTCCACCAATTTTCAGCCAAATCGGTTCATCCGTTCTTGAGTTATAAATAGTGTAACTAACACCACTTTCTTTTATATATATAGATTATAAGTAATAATAATAATAATCTAATAGACTCAAAAATCTTTTTTTTTCCAGATAACTCATAAGTATTCTTCGTTTTCTATAATCGAGTCTAAGAATATAATTCTTCCATATTATTATTGCCATCGAGGTATTGAACCTTCATTATTTTTTCAAATCTTAATCAGAACCTAAATCCAGGTGTCGCTATATTTATTGGATAAAATAAATCCCGAATTAACGAGCTTTTCTCGCCCGAAAATATTATGCCAAAGTTGAAAAGAAATTTCCAATTTAAATTTTTTTGCTGTGAATTAGGATACATAAGCTTAGCTGGCAATTCGATGATTTACTTTTGATTATTTTAAACTAGCTGATGCCCGCGACTTCGTTCGCGTGGATTTAGTTTTTAAAATCCCTCAGGAACTCTTTGATTTTCCGGAATAAAAAGTAACCTATGTCACTCTCCAGGTCCTCAACTAAGCCCATGCAAAAAATCACGTCGATTCGTATCCCTGTTGCGGCGTGATTGAAGGACAAACCAACAAACAAACACACTTTCGCATTTATAATATTACTAAGGATTTATTATGAAAATTTGCCAGTAATTGTACTTATTAACCTAATGAAAATATAATATGTATTCATAATTAAGTAATAATTATGTATTTTCCCGCAAACTAATAACTGTTTAGATAAGAAAATCAATAATCAGCACTTAATTAGGTCGATACTATAGAAAAAATTCACCGCGCCAGTGGGGAAAAGCTTTTGAGACTAAAATAATATAAAAAAAAAACAATCAGGTTTAATAGGTACTAAGGTGTGTACGAAGTGACTGAGCGAAAAAAAAATTAAACAGTACCTAACATTTTAAACTGACCTACCTTAACCTGATTTTAACCTACTTAAAATAATTAAAAATTCATGAATTCTCTTGCAATTAAAGTTTCAAAGACTTTCATAAAATTGTGCTCTCACGGACTACGAAATTTATTATACTTGAATTAGGTCAGGAACACAAAGCGCATTGCCATATCTACGGCAACATCCTCTTATTTCACGACCTTTCCACAACACAAATTTTACATTTACATAAGTCTTATCGAGTTTAAAAGGCAAATTTGTCTTTCAGTTATTCTCGCATTTTGTCACCTTTCTCATTTCGTGGGCGTAGGTCTACCTACCCCGTTAAAAAAGGAATAATTTCAGAACTTTAGATATAATAAATATAATCAACTAGAAAGTATTAAAATCTTTGCTGTCAACATTCTAAGCGCAAAAGACAAATATATCATCCAGTGTTGGTATCCCAATGTATTTTATACTTGCGTTTGCCGCGACTTCGTCTACGTGGAGTTAAGGCTATTAATACCTCGCGGGAACCCTATAGATTTGCGGGATAAAAATAAGCCTTTGTCACTCTAGGTTCTGAGCTATACGTTATTATACTAAATACTAAGTATACGTACGTATAAATCACGTTGATCCATTGTTCCCTTACATACATAATTAGTAACTAAAAAATTAGTAAGGATAGTAGGGACAGAAGAACAAGAAGATATTATAAATAACATCCCCAGTTGCGAATAAAATAAGTTCAAAGTTATTCATGTAAAAAATAACGTCAATCCGTTGCTTCGTTGCTCGATTGCTGCTTGGTTGAGGGTAAGCCAAGGAACCAAATAACGAACACACTTTCGCATTCATAATAATTACTAAATTATTAATTAGTAAGAGTATTAGAAGGTACCTATATTATGATATTATATAACGTCCCCAGTCGAGATTAATGACTTTATTCTAGTAACTAGAATCTAGTTCAATAGCGGGAACTTTAGCTTGGTTCAAAATAAGTTACAAAATACACCAATAACCGCATAAAGTTAGAGCCAGAAGCGGATTTTAGCACGAGTTTGAGGATTATTTGCGCACATTCATTGAAGCCGCTTGCAGAGCCGCAAATGCAATATTAAGCTGGACAGGGAAACGGGATTTCGAGAGGTTTGTGTTTGGTGAGCATTCGCTTGCATGAATAGGTATATTATGTAATACATTGTTCGCCGAGGGGTGAAAGTAACCGATTGTTAACGAGGGTGTAGTTTAGGGCTCGAGGCGTAGACGTAGGGCCTCAATATTCACGAGTTAGGAATCGTACTTTCTCCTGAGTGATACATAGGGCTCTAAAAAACATCTACGAGGAAATATGTATTTCTCAAATCTTATCACTATCACTAGGTACTAGACATTTTGAGTTTCTGACCAGGACCTGACTTTTTATCTCGGAAATCAGAGAGAGATTTTTAAAAACTAAATCCACGCGGACGAAATCGCGAGCATCGGCTAGTAGGTACCTAATATATAATTTTCTTTGGCTATAATATTATTATATTCTATGCTGTGTTTACAGATTAAGAAATAAAGGTTGTGATGTATCTAATCGAAACTAAAACTTTACCTATAGTTGAAATTTTCTTGTTTCAGTCAACTATGAATGACTAATAAAAGAGGATCTTTCTAAATATCTCTTCTTTTGGTGTAGGTACAATAAAGTTCAATATTCTATTTTATTGTAAAATATTTTTGTACCTATCTATAGCTTTTAAAACCGAACATTTTTTACGTTTAGCAACAAAAAGTAAACATAGAATGACGTCTCGAGCGTTTTATGATTCAATCAGTTTTTTACGGCTATTGACCATTAAATTAGTATAAAAAGTGCTCTCGATTACGTCTTTGTGCAAAAGTCTTGGGTATTTTCAGTACACCTTTCACCAGCTCCTATAGCCGTGATCGTCTAGTGGTTAGGACCCTACGTTGTGGCCGTAGTAACCCAGGTTCGAATCCTGGTCACGGCAGCGAGCAGCTGTCGCGGCGGAGCTATATTTTTGTTTTTATGTGATTATTTTCCGTAATTTCGCCCTCGAATTAAAACTCTTGTGAAGTCACTTTGACCGGCCGCTTACCATCTCGAAATATCCTCATTTATAGGCTAATCTCATTTAAAAACATGCAAAGTTTAACTTTAACACAACTAATTTGTTGTAACTTGTTTACTCGAAACTTATAACTTTATAATTTCTTTTTACTTGTAGGTGCGTTTTTTCACTTCTGTTTTTGCTTAGCTTCATCTTTTAAATAAATAAATAAACATTTATTCAGCTTTTTACAAGAAGGTGCTTTTTACACTAAATAATATTATTGTTCCTAAATGTTAAAGCTGAAAAGGCTACTGCCTCAGCATAATGCTGCAACATTAAAATGCTGAGCGCTGATTTTCAGGCATAGCCTTTTCATACCTAGACCAAGTCTAAGAAAAAGGTGAGACATGAGACCTTTTGACTTTAGGTCTACAACAAGTTTTTATAAACTCCGTTAAGGAATTAAAGCTAGCCCTAAAGTCAACAACTTTATTTGGACAAACTCGTACGTCATGCCGAAAACAAAAAGGTTCACCTTTTAACTTAATATTATCCCTTCCATTAAAACTTTTTCAAATCCCAGAGAAACTCTTTTAAGACAATACGGTGCTTTTACCAAAATTATATTATGTCTAATAAGTTTGAAATTAATTTAAATTTATTGTTAAAATAGCTTTTGCCCGCGGCTTCGCTCACGTTAAGTTCGATTTTTCAAACCCCTATTTTACCCCCTTAGAGTATATCCCTATTTTACCCCCAAAAATAATTTGATAAATGACGGACTTTTATACAAACTTTTAACCCCCATTTAACCCTCTTGGGGTTGGAATTTTCAAAAATCCTCTCTTAGCGGACGTCTACGTCATAATAACTATCTGTGTGCAAAATTTCAGCCCGATCCGTCCAGTGGTTAGACCTGTGCGTTGATAGACCAGTCAGTCAGTCAGTCAGTCAGTCAGTCAGTCACCTTTACCTTTTATATATTTACCACCAGTCAGTCAGTCAGCCAGTCAGTCACCTTTGCCTTTTATATATTTAGATTATATAAAATATGGTGCCAGTGTCCGCTAGGTCATCATCGTTTGCAGCATCGTATTAAATCCATATAGAATTGTAGACGAATTCCTGAGCATAGGCTATTATTTTACTTTGACGCTAATGTCATCGAATACGAATACGATAAATGGAATCATTTTTAGACACTTCATTTTTAGATCTTCTACCACACCGTTCTACCACAGAACTTTGACGCTAATGTCATCGAATACGAATACGATCAATGGAATAACTTTTAGAAAATTGGTACCCTGGTCTCTAGTTTCATTAGCATGTACTACCTACCACACGGTTCTACTACAGAGCTTTGAGAAATTGTGAGCGTTGGCACCCTTACGTGGTTAAAATCCAACCTATTCGCACGAAACGCTTTCGTTCAAAGTTTCTGAAATGAACCGCTAAGGTGTGGAACGCACTTGAATAGGCATTTTCTAGGCAAGCGCGCTCCAACCTAGACCTCATTAGTGCTTTCCACTATTGATTGTCGTCAAGCGCAAGCCTATCACGAAATTAAAAAAATGTCTCTAAGTCTCTAACACCCTACATAAAGACGATTTCAATGGATAAATGCGTCGTCATACGTCTTTTGTTCCTAGTCAGTGAACCCATTTAGAGTAAAGCAAGTCCCAGCTTTGTCAACGAAGGCGCCGTTAAGACCAAGTCAAGTTGGCTGTTTGCCATATATGTGTGTAACTGGGTACGTTGCACTAGCCAAGCTTCCTGTGGTTGGAGTGACAGATACTTAAACATTTTATTCAACAACACTAGGGCTAGGCGATGTGATATGTATGGATGGATGAATGGATGTTTGTTACCCTTTAACGCCACAACGAATGAACCGCCAAATGGCTGAAATTTGGAATGGGGATAGCTCATACTGACTATCTAATAATGGCTAACTAGTTTGGAATATCATATTTCCTTACGAACAGACGATGAACTGAAGAGTAAAAGAGCAACTGCTTCTTTCTTACCCGCTCTTTTCAGCAGTATCTGCTTAATACGAAACGGTGGTAGAGTTTTGACTTGTCATTTATGAGCTACACACACACAACTAGCCACAGACTGTCTGAGATTAATTTTGAATTTTGAATGAGATTAAGTAGTATAGGTCTCTAGCATCCATAGTTTATAATTCATAGCTATATGTAATAAACTATAGACGCTAAAAACCTATACTAAGGCTGTATACCTATGCAGGCCTTAGTCTTTTGCATTTCCGAAAAGGAGGTTCTCATCATCTCGGTATCATTTTTTTAATAAATTATAATAGGTAGGTTATAATTAAAACAAAAAACCTCACAAAAATCTTAAAAAATCAGGAAAATTTTAGGATTGCTACGGGAATTTAAATTAAAACTAGATTCATGCATCGGCAAAATCTCGGCATAATTATTCAAAGCATGTTCAATATTTGATTCATCATCATCATCATCATTAGCAACCCATCAACGGCTCACTACTGAGCGCAGGTTTCCTCTCAGAGAAGGGTTTTAGGCCATAGTCCACCACGGCGGACTTCACACACCTTCGAGAACATTGTGAAGAACTCTCAGATGTGCAGGTTTCCTCACGATGTTTTCCTTCACCGTTGAAGCAAGTGATAGTTAATTGCTTAAACGCACTTGACTCCGCAAAGTCAGAGGTGCGTACCCGGGATCGAACCTGCGACCCCCCGAATAGGAGACCACAGTCCTAACCACTAGGCTACCACTGCTTCAATATTTGATTAGTGGCCGCATATTATACCTATTCCAGTTCCGGGTTCCTGTAAGCAAGCCGGGATTTCGTAGTAAGAAATTTTTTCTTATATAACGCAGACAAGGAAAATAGCTTTGAAGCTTGTTCAAGTGGAAAATCAAATGATGGGTTTCAATGCGTTAATCCTTTTACGTGTTCTTACAAAAGAATTTCGCGATACCTGTAAAGAATAGGTAACTGAAAAGGTTTCTTTTGTAACGTTTAGTATTTGTTACTACGTTGCTATCCTTACTTCAATAATTAGATGAAAGGATGTAAAAAACTTGTATCTATACATACAGGGTGGGCCAGACCAGGTGGATATAAATTTTTTTTTAGATTGTTCACTTAGGGGCCTACCAGGACCCGCAAGGAAAAAAATCGGTTCCCACTCGATTACGACAAAAAAAATTTTATTTAAAATTTTGGAATATCATTGCCTTGACGAACATTTAATTTTTTTTTTAATTTTTCCAGTGATAATTTCAACAATTTTTTTTATGGAATATCTTTTACCTATTAAGTGTACTCTCTTAGAAAAAAAATTCAGTCTGATTGGCTGGTTTTAAGAGAATTAAATTTTAAATTATTTCAAGAAAATTAAGTTCATCCAAAATCTACAGAAAACTTTAAAATTCCATTAAAAATACAAGAAGAGGTTCATTGCACTGGTGATTTTTTAAAAACTGTGGCAACTTATGTTCTTTTGATTGCTAAAAGAAAAATCGCTTGTCAATGTGCCGGATAAAAAGTTATGATTTTTCAAAAGTCTTCATTCCTCAATCGTGTAAATAACGACATTATTGAAAAAAATGTTAATTGTTTGTGGAGACTGCAGTATGACCTTTAATTTTAACTGCCTCATTGGTCTCGTGTTCGACTGCGGCCGACGAGGTCCCTGGTTCGAGTCCCGGGTCGGACCATATCAAGTATTGGGGTTTTCCGTAAGAAATTCTCAGTACTAGCCCGGAGTTAGGATGGTTAGGAAGTTGTTTCACCCCCGTACCTTGGAGAGCACCTAAAGCCGTTGGTCCTGCGCCTAATCTCTCTCCGCCTGCGCCTAATCTCTCTCCGGTCGTGTCGAATTTTCCGTCCTATCGGGCTATGAGAGTAAAGAAACAGAGAGTGCACCAGTGTTCGCGCACACACTTGTGCACTTTAATATCTCCCGCGCAGATGGTTAATCTCTCTGGAGATAGGTCACCGTGGTCGAAATTTGGTCGGGAGGACATTAATCCTTTAATGATGACTGACGGTATTACATTTTTAAGAGAAAGAAAAATAAAACAATGCTTTATTTGTCCAAATTTCGGCCACGGCGGCGGCTTATCTTCAGAAGGATTAGCCATCGTAATCGAGTGGGAACCGATTTTTTTCCTTGCGTGTCCTGGTAGGCCCCTAAGTGAACAATCTAAAAAAAATTTTATATCCACCTGGTCTGGCCCACCCTGTATAATAAAACTGTAACTGGAAGATTTCTGTACATTTAATATATTTTGAAAATTTTAATTGGGGGATGCTTTACTATCGATACTGAGCCCAAAACAGATTTTTATTTAATTTTTGTCTGTTTGTTTGTCCTTCTTTCACGTAAAAACTACCGCACAGATTTCTACAAAATTTTATACCGTGGTAGCTTATTACTCGGTTCAACATCTAGGCTACTTTTTATCCCGGAAAATCAAGGAGTTCCCGAGGGACTTTAAAAACTAAACCCACGCGGACAATGTCGCGGGCATCAGCTAGTTGAACATAACTACAAAGAGTACGAAACAAAGGAGAAATACCTATACAGTTAAAATGTCATAAGCACACTATCGCTTACTATTGATATCATTATGTAATGTACCTACCTACAGTAAAAAAAAGCCGGCCAAGTGCGAGTCGGACTCGCGCACCGAGGGTTCCATACTCCAAAAGTAAAAGTAAAACGATAATATTATATTAATTTGCTTATTTATCGTTAACTTTGTTTGTAGAGGTTTATTGTTAATATAAAAAAAACTATGCTAGTTAGAGCGTTGGTTTTATTTTTCCTGTAAAATATACATAAACTTCTATTGACCATAATTATTTCAGATTTTTCCATTGGTAAACTTCGGAGATAAGGGGGGGGGGAACGGTATTTTTTTCGACATTTTGGCCGATTAATCAGAAACTATTATATCTAGAAATAAATAAAAAACTGTTTTAGAATGCACAAGTTAAGGCCTTTCATATGATACCCCACACGGTATAATTATCTTACTTTGAAATTTCAAACCCCTGATTTTCCCCCTTTTTTAATTAAACTTAAATAATTTTCGCGTTGATTTTATTTTTCCTGTAAAATATACATAAATCTCTATTGACCATAATTATTTCAGATTTTTCGATTGGTAAACTTCGGAGATAAGGGGGGGGGAACGGTATTTTTTTCAACATTTTGGCTGATTCATCAAAAACTATTATATATAGAAATAAATAAAAAACTGTTTTAGAATGCACAAGTAAAGGCCTTTCATATGATACCCCACTCGGTATAGTTATCCTACTTTGAAATTTCAAACCCCCGATTTTCCCCCTTTTTTAATCAAACTAAAAATAATTTTCGATTTTTCTTTATTCCAATGATTTTGGGCCACTATTATACACAACTATGCCAAATTTCATGTCGATAGCTTTAATAGTTACTGAAATAATCGACTGTGACAGACGGACGGACAGACGGACGGAGAAAGTCTCACCATAAGGGTTCCATTTTTACCATTTTGGTATGGAACCCTAAAAACAAGTCAAGAATGGATTAAAAGATATTGGGAAAAGGGAAAGAGATTTGGGTAGGCCTTCTCTGCAAAGGCGACTTTTTCGTTAAATATTTTAATCTTATTACGAGTATGTAATCTTATCTATATATATAAAAGAAAGTGGTGTTAGTTACACTATTTATAACTCAAGAACGGATGAACCGATTTAGCTGAAAATTGGTGGAGAGGTAGCTTAAAACCAGGAGAGGGACATAGGATACTTTTTATCCCGTTCGACCGCGTTTCCGTCAAGTCAATATAAAACCTGGTATAACAAAAATGCATCTGACATGGAATAACAAAACGCAAATGACAGTGGAATAACAAAACGTAAATGACAGCTAAACGTAATTTTGTCTTTGGTTAAGTATGGTAAAAAATTTGACAATTATAAAAATGATAGCTAATTGATAATATCATCAGTAATATAATATGTTTTCTCTTTGAATCATCATTAACAATGCTGCGAGCAAGACGATCAAATGTTTCCTGCTACAAAGCTACGGATTGATGTGATTTATTGGATAGGTATAGTTGAGAACCTGGAGGGTGACAAAGATTTCCCGCGGGATGTTATGAACTAAATCCACGCAGACGAAGTCGCGGGCATCAGCTAGTATATGTATAAAAGAAAGTGGTGTTAGTTACACTATTTAAAACTAAAGAACGGATGAACCGATTTGGCTCAAAATTGGTGGAGAGGTAGCTTAAAACCAGGAGAGGGACATAGGATACTTTTTATCCCGTTCGACCGCGTTTCCGTCAAGTCAATATAAAACCTGGTATAACAAAAATGCATCTGACATGGAATAAAAAAACGAAAATGACAGTGGAAGAACAAAACGTAAATGACAGCTAAACGTAATTTTGTATTTGGTTAGTTATGGTAAAAAATTATGGTAAAAACAATTATAAAAATTATAGTTTAACGTAATTGATAATATTATCAGTAATATGTTTTCTCTTTGAATCATCATTAACAATGCCGCGAGCAAGACGATCAAATGTTTCCTGCTACAAAGCTACGGATTGACGTGATTTATTGGATAGGTATAGTTGAGAACCTGGAGGGTGACAAAGATTTCCCGCGGGATGTTATGAACTAAATCCACGCAGACGAAGTCGCGGGCATCAGCTAGTCTATAATAAAAGAAAGTGGTGTTAGTTACACTATTTATAACTTAAGAACGGATGAACCGATTTGGCTGAAAATTGGTGGAGAGGTAGCTTAGAACCAGGAGACGGACATAGGATACTTTTTATCCCGTTCGACCACGTTTCCGTCATTTCACTATAAAACGTGGTATAAAAAACGCATCTGACATGGAATAACAAAACGCAAATGACAGTGGAATAACAAAACCTAAATGACAGCTAAACGTAATTTTGTCTTTGGTTAAGTATGAAAATTTGACAATTATAAAAAGTGTTATAATAAAGCATTACTGATTTTATTAATGCGAAAGTGTGTTTGTTTGCATGGGTATAGTAAAGGATGTAGTAGTGGTTCCTCAGACCGGGAGAGCTACTTTTTATCTCGGATAATGAAAGAGTTCCCGCGGGATTTTTAAAAACTAAATCCTTGCGGATGAAGACGCGGGCATCAGCTAGTTTAATAATAATAGTAAATAGTAAATTCATTCGCTTTTATAATATTAGTTTGAGTTTGGATAGTTTGGACTAGTTTGAACAAGAGATGGAGAAAGCTATGCTCGGAGTATCCCTACGAGATCAAATCAGAAATGCAGACATCCGTGGGAGAACCAAATTCACCAACATAGCTCAGCGAGTCGCGAAACTGAAGAGCGGGAAGAGCTGCGATGGCAAATCTCCACTAGGTGGACCAACGACATTAGACGAGTCGCAAAGAGCCGCTGTATACACAAGCGGCGCAAGACCGCGGCCAGAGCAGTTCCATGCAAGAGACCTTTGTCCATCGGAAGTCTATCGGTTGATAAAGAATCTTCTCTAATATATAAAATTCTCATGTCGCGGTGTTTGTTACCAAACTCCTCCGAAACGGCTGGACCGATTTTTATGAAATTTTGTGTGCATATCGGGTAAGTCTGAGAATCAGCCAACATCTATTTTTCATATCCCTAAATGATAAGAGTGACCCACCCCTAAATATTTTTGGTGGCGGTACGAAGTTCGCTGGGTCAGCTAGTATCCAATATAATTAGCATTCTTATCTATTTTAATTTTATTTGAGTAGGTAAATAAATACTTACAGTAAGTAAAATACCAGTATCAAAGATGAGATAGGTAGTTAATGTAAGTAACGTGATATACAATAAAAGCTTTTTCTTACATATATAATGGAGCTGTACAGTTTTCAGTTTTGGAACGAAGTTCTTGATAGGCGAAAAAAAATTTAAGAATATTTTAGTCACGACCTTTGTGTGTTGCCTTCGTTTATTACAAACGTTCCGGCATAGCTTTGGTGGCGTAGCGGCTAAACGAACGAGTGAAACCATCGGTTCGAGGGTTAGAATCCTGACTTCAGATGATTATTTTTTATTTTATTTATTGTTATTATTAATTTATTATTAAAAGGAACTTCGTACCAACCGAGTGTTCTACGACGCTCACGCATTTTTTTATTACACTAAAAATGCTGTCAATCGTTAAAGAATATCTAGGAAAATAAGTTCTCATGCAACATGTTAGAGAACTTGCTTTCCCGGATGTTCACGACTTTAATTTTTGCTCAACACGCAACGAAGATAAAATAATGAATATATCTTAATATTCCTATTAACCAATAACTCTTTTTAATTTATCATAGAGATTTCGAAGCCCAATTTAATAATAATTTTAAATCAAAACTTTTAATTTACGCTGTAAGGGCTCTCACTGAATAAACTGAAACTTTATTTTAACGAAAAACACTTACAGGCGTTTCTACTGTAGGCTTTATTGATGTTTAGTCCGCGTCGAATTTACCAAAGTTATTTCAACATTTCCATTAAGCGGCGTGCCTGTGAGGAAACTAAGATTGAGTTTATGTAACGCACTTTCACTCTACAAAAGACTCATAAAATGGTAAAACCGATATATAGATCGAACTCTGGCTCTGCTCTAGACTCAAGTAAAAATGAGACACAAATATGTTTCGACATAAATCTGTCTCGTTTTTACTCATTCTTGAGTCTGAGCTGAGTGGGAGTGCAATCTATAGATCTCACCCTCAGAGACTTGTCAATAATTAATTGTCATAGAGGAAATACATTTGTATTGTTATATTATACTTACGCGTAGCAGTGTCGGTTCCATTTGTGGCACCGCTGCGGTATTAAACATTGAAAAAATCAGTATACGTGTTTCCTCTTTAATAATAATTCAAGATAATGGTAGGTATATGGTCCACCACACTGACCAAACCTTTATGGAGAACGCTCCGGCATGCAGGTTTCCTCAAGATGTTCTCCTATAACTTTAAAGCAAGTGATATTTTTTAATAGTATAATATGTATTTTATTAATGCGCACATATAATTCCGAAAAGTTAGAGGCGCCTGAGATTCGAACCCTGGACCTCCCGAACTGTTTGGAAAGTTTTGCCCTATGCAGAACTTGTTCTCAATTGGAATCATCACTCATAAAGTTCATACAAAAATTCCTTTCAAAGCCGCTGGATCGTTTGCTTTATATTCACAACCTTTTATCAATTATTTTTCTAAGAGCAAACGGATTAATTCTTCATAGTCTTTCTATACCCTGTTACTTATTTATTAATCAAAAAAATTCAAAATTATTTATTTCACGTAGGCCAACCTGTGACTCTTATGACACGTCATGACTCTACCACCGGTTCGGAAAGCGGATACTGCTGAGAAGAGCCGGCAAGAAACTCAGCAGTTACTCTTTACTATCACTATCACTAGCTTTTACCCGCGATTTTTTATCTGTTCTTTGATTTTTCCTATTTTTTTTGTTTTTAAACCAGGTAACTATTAAGGCAAACAAAACAAAAAAATATTCAGATTGGTCAAACTTTGTTGATAATAAAGGTATTAGTAAGAAAATTAAAGTAAGGATTAGCGTGAGAAATAGATTCTGTCTTGGACGATCGAGGTGGATACCTATCTCGTTTAGTATAAAATGTCCAAATATATTTTCACCAGCTCTCAGGCAGATTGTTTATTCATATCACTTTGTTGATCCTTAGATAGTGTACCCGATCCTGAATAAAGGAATCTTCGTTTATTCTCTTTTTACAAATATTTGCTATAAGAATATTTTTTATAATTTGATGTATGGATGAAAAAAGATTTGATATCGGTATTATGAAAAGTTCAGAGGTCATCCTTCAAGCACATGTTAAAGCCCTCGTTTTATTGAAGTGAATTCTGCAGACCGATTCTGTAAAAGCTGCACCAATCATTACTAGTCAAAATTGTGGTGATTGGATGAATTTGTCGCGTTCTCTCTGCAACAATGCAATATTTATTTATTTATTTATTTTTAAACTATTGCATAGCTTTTATCGCGGGCTTTGAACTAGGACAAACAGTTTGAGCGCGGCGACCGAATCAAGAAATTCCGTAACGAAAAATACCTAACACCGTCGCGCGTCGTTCAGTAAGCGTTCAACATTTAAGAGGTTTTCAAGTAGCTCTATTTGGCGCAGTGGGCGAGCAGCCGCTTTATTTTTATGATGTCGAAGGTTCGAATCTCACTCGCGAAGAAGTGACAGTTCGCTTTTCTTGTTTGTTTGTTTTTTAATTATTTTTTGCATAATTTTTATTATGCAAAAAAAATATTGCATAAATATTATAATTGCATAAGTTGATAAAAAATGCTATGCAATAGCTTTACCGCGGCAGTCCTCGAGTGCCATTTAATTTCTATTTTTATTTATTTATTTAATTTATTAAAAACATGACCTTAACATACGAGTAATAATCTGAAGCTACGGAGTACTTACATAAGTTATATTTTAGGTTGACATTCCTAATTCCCGCGGGTATTGTGGCTTATAAATGTGTATCCCAGTCTTCCACACAAGAACAATAACAATGACACTACATAAATAACAAAAAGAAAATGTTTTACACTGTTTAAAACTCACTAGAACTCCATTAAATACAAATCACCGCATAATATTTTGTACGCCTACCCGCCTAGAGTGACCGATGAACGCAAATGTGTGAACACAGATCATGTGAGCGCATTTTGCAAGAAGTGACATGTTTTTTAAAACTTTATAGTTAAAAAATTGTAATTTTTTATTCCAGAATAGTCAAGAAGTTTTCTGTTTCATCATAACTTAGGGTTATTAAGTAATTTAAGATAGTTTTCTTAACCATTAGCTTGGTTTTATTAAATAATAGCTGATGCCCGCGACTTCGTCCGCATGGATTTAGTTTTTAAAAATCCCGCGGGAACTCTTTCATTATCCGAGATAAAAAGTAGCTCTCCCGGTCTGAGGAACCACTACTACATCCATTACTATACCCATGCAAAAAATCGCATCAATCCGCTGTTCTGTTGCCACGTGATTGAAGGACAAACCAACAAACAAACACACTTTCGCATTTATAATATCAGTAATGCTTTATTATAACACTTTTTATAATTGTCAAATTTTTTACCATACTTAACCAAAGACAAAATTACGTTTAGCTGTCATTTATGTTTTGTTATTCCACTGTCATTTGCGTTTTGTTATTCCATGTCAGACGCGTTTTTGTTATACCACGTTTTATAGTGACTTGACGGAAACGCGGTCGAACGGGATAAAAAGTATCCTATGTCCGTCTCCTGGTTCTAAGCTACCTCTCCACCAATTTTCAGCCAAATCGGTTCATCCGTTCTTGAGTTATAAATAGTGTAACTAACACCACTTTCTTTTATATATATAGATTTTTAAAGATTTACTAAGTTTATTGTAGAGGTAAGGTCCCATGAAAATTGCTTGGCGTCGAGTGGATCTCATTTTAATTTTAGGTATATTCTTCCTTCGCCAAGTCCTTCTTAATCCTTTTGGTTCATCATCATCATTAGCAACCCATCATCGGCTCACTACTGAGCACAGGTCTCCTCTCGGAGAAGGGTTATAGGCCATAGTCCACCACGCTGGCCCAAAGCGAATTGGTGGACTTCACACACCTTCGAGAACATTATGAAGAACTCTCAGATGTGCAGGTTTCCTCACGATGTTTTCCTTCACCGTTGAAGCAAGTGATAGTTAATTGCTTAAACGCACTTGACTCCGAAAAGTCAGAGGTGCGTACCCGGATCGAACCTGCGACCCCCGAATAGGAGACCACAGTCCTAACCACTATCACTGCTTCTTAGTTTTACTATAAAGAACGCTAAATAAAGATTTTTCTTTTAGCAAAATATAATCTCGAAACTAAAGATATAATTTAGCAACCATACATACCACTTTGCCATTTCAGAAATGGTTTCATGATAGGGTCTTTTCCTTTTAGTTAATTTAGTTTAATTTAGCCAATAACGAGTGAGTATCGTCCAATCAGAGGCGATAACAAGCGTCACACTGTAGCAATCGCTTTAGAGAATCATAGAATAGAATAGAATAGAAATATTTTTTATTCAAATAAACTTTTTACAAGTGCTTTTGAATCGTCTGGCTCTACCACTGGTTCGGAATGCCCTTCCTGCCGAGAAGAACCAGCAAGAAACTCGGCGGTTGCTCTTTTCTAAACAAATTTACAATACAGTAAATACTTATATGCAGTGTTTCCACAATGAGGGAAGTTCCAAAAATGCATACCGACTAACTTCTATCTCAAGATGGGCAGACATAAAGTAGCCCCATTCCCACCGGTGGAACCCGTTCACGAGCATGACGCATGATTCAGCCATTGCTTCGCTCAACCATATTTGAGGGTACGTAACGTCCACATTTTCTCTTGAGGGAAGCAAATAAAAGTCTCTTACAACAAATAATTTGTCTTAATGCCGTCGCGTTGCTTCCGAAGCAGACCAAATATGAAATAGCACCTGCACGCAAAAGGTGCACCACAACTGCAGCTTGGAGAATTATAACCTCGCATCACTTTCCTCCACCGAAACTGGACTAATTTAATAAATAAAATCATACTAATAATATAAATACCCCTTGGCCTAAACCCTTCTCTGAGAGGAGACCTGCGCTCAGTAGTGAGCCGTTGATAGGTTGCTAATGATGATGATGACGATGATGATGATGATGATGATGATGATAATGAATAATATAAATGCAAAAAGGGGTTTGTTTGTTGGTTTGTTCTTCAATCACGCCACGACAGAGCCTCGGATCAACGTGATTTTTTGCATGCATAGGCTACTCCCGGAAAATAAAAGAGTTCCCGAGGGATTTTAAAAACTAAATCCACGCGGACGAAGTCGCGGGCATCAACTTGTCAAGAATAATTTAAGAAGGACTTTGTGTTTGTTGCTATGTTTTCCTTTAATAACCTTCGTCCTCGTTCGCGGGGTGATAACTTTGAGTATTAAACCAGGTGACAAGTGACAACTGAGTATCTGAATATACCTACTAGGCAGAAGAAGACCAAGTAACACACTTGGAACCCTACACCCTTTTGTCTGGTTTGTTTGGCCTTTCGTTGGCCGTGGCTAGTTACCACCCTACCGTCAAAGACGTGCCGCCAAGTGATTTAGCGTTCCGGCACGATGGCGTGTAGAAACCGATTAGGGGTATGGGTTGAATTTTCACTGCCGTACCCGTTCCAAGTTAGTCCGCTACCATCTTAGACTGCATCTTCACTTACCATCAGGTGAGATCGCAGTCAAGGACTATCTCGTCATCGAATAAAAAATAGCATTATAGTTACGGTACCATTTTCACGTTGGCCTTTTTCCATTACATTTGCCCGTGGAGAAGCTTTAGAGCTGACGAAAAATACGTACTAGGAATCAAATAGGAGATTTTAACATTACACTCAACAAGAAAATTTTCCTTAAATGTGCGCGAAACGGAACGTACATTCTTTTTCTATTGTGAAAGTAGAGCCATTGTTTTCCAAATTGTTTGCAAAGAATCCTCAGCAAACAATTCTGACCACTTAAAGAGCTCTTTTGTGCGGCACTTTTACCTTTTCATGTACTTACCTCACTTTGCTGAAGAACATTTTTTTACTTTCAGTAGTTACATACGAAATGCCCAGTGGCAAGCGTTCCATAGTTTGGTACAAAGGCCACCAAGGTCATGCAGCTTGAACCAAGCTGCTGAAGTCAGGCAAGCGTAGTGTTGGTTACGTCCGTACACTTTTATAGTTTTATTTTTTAGCTATTAATAATCATTATTAGGATTGACCCTGGAGTTAAATGATGTCTAAGCCGAATTGTTATCTACCTATAATATAAATTCATAATCGACAGCATATCTAGACTGCAAAGGTCATCTGTCATCTTGAACGTAAAAAGTACTAAAATGGCTTTTTAACAGTAGAAGATATCATTATCAGCATCCCATAAACGGCCCATTCAGCCGGGTACTCATCAGCGAACTGTAACTGTAACTGCTGTCATGATTTTATAAAAATGACGATGTAAAATGAATTCGGGATTAATTTATAGGATCAGTAAATCATCAAAAATAATAAACATTATAGAGACAGTCCTAATTAATAGCATGGCAATATTAAAAAGCTGGCCACACCGAACGGAATGTACGGTGGTGGTGGACTTTGTATATGTCGGAGCAGGTACCCTCGTCGGCAACAAAGTTAGACACATTTGCTGCGCAACGAGGGTAGGTAGCGTGGTAAGATCATTTAATTACTTGGGATGTTTATTCTTCGAACAAAGTACCCTCAAAGAGGGGCTCTCTTTTACATTTATTAGCTATGGACCAAAAGCGGGAATTATTACTCAAAACTAATCAGGCTTTAAGAGAACGCGTCTCTTAAAACGCTGAAACCCTACCTAAAGCCGTCGCCACTATCCCCAATAACGGCCCCTTTCCACTCAGCTAATAACCACAGCATGACAGACAAACCACCATCTGAACGTGAGGGTAGTTATCAAAAATATCAAAGTATTGATTAATCAAAACAACATCTGAACGTGAGGGTAGTTATCAAAACATCAAAATATTAATTAATCAAACCAATATCTAAACATGAGGGTAGTTATCAAAACTATCAGAGTATTAATTTATCATTTACAGTAATTTAAGCGTACAGACAATATTTATTCGATTAGGGAACGATTGCTATCGCAATCCCTCAATCAAATAGAACGACCTAGACACGAAAGCATCTACTAGTCGAATGAGTCTCTGGGCAGAGACTCCCAAAGTATTAATTAATCATTAACACCAATCTAAGCGTAAAGACAATATTTACTCGATTAGGGAGCGATTGCTATCGCAAACCCTCAATCAAGTAGAACGACCTAGACACGAAAGCATCTACTAGTCGAATGAGTCTCTGGGCAGAGACTCCCAAAGTATTAATTAATCATTAACACCAATCTAAGCGTAAAGACAATATTTACTCGATTAGGGAGCGATTGCTATCGCAAACCCTCAATCAAGTAGAACGACCTAGATGCGAAAGCACCTACTAGTCGTATTGAGTCTCTGGGCAGAGACTGCCAAATTATGAAATAATTATTAACACTAATCTAAGCGTACACACAATATATGATTAGGGAGCGATTGCTATCGCAATCCCTCAATCAAATAGATCGACCTAGACGCGGGAGCATCTACTAGTCGAATGAGTCTCTGGGCAGAGACTGAATTCGCATCGTCGAAACAGCCCTTTTATACTAATATTTCAAGATGGCGCGCAAAATGGCGTACCCGCGCTGTCAAAGTCAAATGTCAATTTGAATAAACTAATTTTAATAAATAAAAGGAAACGGAAGTCAAAACAATACTTTTAAATAATCAATATAAATTAAACGGAAATCAATAGCGCCCACATATACGTCACCGGATTACTAATACCGCTCAAAAATAAGAAATAAGCTGGCAGATCGATGAAGCTCGAGCTACCGTGCACACCTACTGCATTAATATTGTTATAAGCATTGGTTAGTGAATTATCTTCATAGTTGCATGTAATGTTACCAAAAATCATAGTGTGTACCACTGAGCCAGCCTGAGGCAGTGAGCCGACGATTGTCGGTTTTTGGCGCGAATCAAAGGACGTTCACAGTAAGGGTTACAGTTCGCTAATGAGTACCCAGCTTATGGACTTCGCGTACACACTAGAATCTTGTACTGTATCTGTTCGGTTACAGTTACAGCTAGCTGAATGTGTACTGTTCGGTTACAGTTACAGCTAGCTGAATGTGTACTGCCCTCACACATTACTGTGTGTAATGTGTGAGGGCGCACGGTGGACATTTCAAGTGAAGACTACAACACGCGTACACACTAGAACCTCTTTACTGTGACTGTCCGGTTACAGTTACAACTCTTTAATGAGTACCCGGCTTTACTGAGCGCAGGTCTCCTCTCAGAGAAGGTTTATAGGCCACAGTCCGCTATGTTGGTCCAACCCAATGCAAATGGGCAGACTACACACACATTTGAGAACTCCCAGACGAGCGGGTTTACTCACGATGTTTTTAAAGCATGGATACACATTAAGCATTCGGCTGTCACTGCTTCTAGTTCTTTGACAATAAAATACGTATTTAGTGTTAATCAAATACCTACCATACATACAATTTCTGTACCTGCCCGTAGCAGTCGCTTCCTTCATTAGGAACCTATTCAAATTCTAACAGGCTCGGTTTGACACCTGTTAACTTCACAACTTCGTTACGATTTCAACATAACATTAGTGAGTTAAATTAGCAGAAGGACGGACGTGTCAAACCGTGCCTGTTATCATTTGATTAGGGTTTTCACTGCACCAGAGAGATTGAAACGATAACAAGATAGGCAACTCACGTAACATTTTGTGCCGATCGCGAGCGATAGGCGATATGTATCTATACTAATATTATGAAGAGGAAAGATTTTTTTGTTTGTTTGTTTGTTTGTACCGAATAGGCTCTGTAATTACTGGACCAATTTTAACTATTTTTTCAACAATAGAAAGCTAAGTTATTAGGAAGTAACACAGGCTATAATTTTTTTTCAAAAAAATTAGAAATCTTTAAGAAAATTGCAATAATGTAACCCAAAGTAGCAAAATTTTGCCTATAAAATGAATTATTTGGCGTGTGCTGAGAAAACTATTGATGATACATAAAAATTATGCACTTCATGATTGAAGTACTTATTATTCTCTACAAAAAAGTCCGCAAGGGAATATATCTAGCTATCATATTTAATGCACAATAGTAGCTTTTGTGTTCTAAAATTTAATTAGATCGCCTTTAGTAGCGTATATTATTAATTCTTCCTTACTAATACATAATTATAAATGCGAAAGTGTGTTTGTTTGTCCGTCAATCACGTTGCAACAAAGTTACGGATTGATGGATACGGATTTTTTGGATAGGTATAGTTCAGAACCTGGAGGGTGACTATACCGGAAAATCAAAGAGTTCCCGCGGGATTTTAAAAACTAAATCCACTGGGACGAAGTCGCGGGCATCAGCTAGTATTCAATGAATCGGCTTTTCATGTTGAGATTTTACGGATTATGATATACACAAAAAGTTTTTGTATTAACTGCTAAATAAAACAACACAAAAATTAAACATTATCATGTTTTTATTATTTTATTACAGGTAACTTTAAGTTCTTCTACATTTCCCTTAATTTTCACATGATGAGCACCAAAATTCAGTTTTTATGTCGATTTTACGACTTGTTGAATACCTTTAAAACTTTTAATTTTAAAAGTTAGAAGTTACCAGCTATAAAAAGATTTGTCGATCAAATTCCCGGCGTTTTGGCGATTCACATTGTACTAATTGATTGAGCGCGGATGCTTTGATGAGGATGAATTTTAAAGGCTTGGATAGACACAACGCCCAATTGCGCTTCGCATAATACGAGTGTATTGCAAATCAACAAGGACTGTGACGAAAAAATCTTACGCTTTTATTTTTTAACGTTACGGACGTTTTTTGCCGGCTAGGGTACCCCTCCTATAAGGAACATCGTTCCAAAAAAAATGCGAAAATGTTTTACCGTCATCGCAGATATTGATTTATTTACAATCAACGATGTATAATATATATTAGTAGAGTGTATTCGATAGAAAGCTTTGTACTCTCTCAGAAAAACACTACGCAAACAACAGTTTTGGTCGAATAGATCACGCGTATCTACTTCAAATGTGATAGGGGATTTTCTCCAACAACTCATGTATTCGCGTATGTGTGTTTTCTGAAAGAGTACGTAGTTTGCTAGTGAGAACCCAGCTAATGCTTTGATGAGGATGAATTTTAAAGGCTTGGATAGACACAACGCCCAATTGCGCTTCGCATAATACGGTTGTATTGCAAATCCTACATGCGTTCAGTGTGATACTGGGTCTAATTCCACGAGGGAAACCCAAGCGCAGCATCTTTTTTATAACAACTTTAATTTAACTTTGTTTCTTTGGAATACGGTTGAAATTGGTATAATGAATAACAAAACACGGAGAAGACAACACAGAACATTGCGTCTTGGCGCACCACGCTTACAATGCCTTAGTAAATAAAGGCGAGTATTTTTACCAAAAAAAGACGCTGCCCTTAGGCTCTACCCATATATAGATAGACAAAAAAAGTGTGTGTGTCAGCTCCGACGCACGACTGGAGTTTACTCCTTACAACGTCTTAATGCATTCGCGGCGCTCGCTGCGTCTCGGCGCCGCTCGGACCCGATCGGTACGCGCTTGGCTTCCCGAAGCTAAAGCTCTTTCGCATTCGACAACTCAAGCGAAAACCAACCTTATTTACTCAACGTTAGGGTAGAAATTTGCATCGTTGTGAAAAACGTAACGAGGTCATTCATAAGTAGTCAAGCGAAAACCAACCTTATTTACTCAACGTTAGGGTAGAAATTTGCATCGTTGTGAAAAACGTAACGAGGTCATTCATAAGTAGATTTTACTCCTAGAATTTTTCTCATACCGGGCGCCTTATATATGAAAATCGATTCTTAAGGAGTAAACTCCAAAAACTGTATTGCATACAAGAAACAGAAATAAAAATGTAAACAACTTAAAACTACGCATGCAAAGGCGGCCTTATTGCTAACAGAGCAATCTTTACCAGGCAACCTTCGATGAGAGAAGTGAATTAGATGTAAGGGTAGTAATAATAATGTCCTCCCGACCGAATCCGATCACGGCGGCCAACCTCCTTAGAGATCAGCCATCTGCGCGGGAGATATTATAGTGCACAAGTGTGTGCGCAAACACAGGTGCACTCTCTATTCCCTCACTCTCATAGTCCGATGGGACGGAAATCCGACACGACCGGAGAGAGATCAGGCGCAGGATCGACGGCTTTACGTGTTCTCCGAAACACGGGGGTGACTAACCGCCTACTTCCTAACTCCGGTCTAGTACTGAGAATTTCTTTGCAGAAAAACCCGATACATTTTTTTTAACGGCCCGACCCGGGAATCGAACCCAGTGTAAGGGTAGTACGGTCTATGCAAGTGTACGTTGCGCCTTAATGTCGGTATTTGTTATCATGATGATAATAAAGAAATATCTTTCAGGCAATCTTCACAAGAAAAACATTACTGTGGTGTAAAGGAGTAACAAAAAATGTTGTAATGTATTTTCCATTAAGAGTTTTCTTAAGTATTTTCGAATATAAGATAAATGATAAGGACGTGATCTCATTCGATGAAAGGGGCGCGAGAATTGGATTACCAGTAACGAGAAGAATTTTGTACACGCCTGAAATTAAATTCTAAATATTTTCATATCTTACCATAATACGGGTTTAACTTTTTGCATGAACATTTTCAAACGAAAATTGGCATTAGCTGGGTTCTCACTAGCTAACTTCGTACTCTTTCAGAAAAACACACACGCGAATACATGAGTTGTTGAAGAAAATCCCCTATCACATTTGAAGTAGATACGCGTGATCTATTCAACTAAAACTGCTGTTTGCGTAGTGTTTTTCTGAGAGGGTACAAAGGTTTCTATCGAATACACTCTACTAATTTTTATGTTATAGGTACATCGTTGATTGTAAATAAATCGATATCGGCGATGACGGTAAAACATTTTCGCATTTCTTTTTAAATTTTTCGGCTTTTCAAATTAACGCTTATCGAGCTTATTTTGTTCGTCTAATTTTTACTTATCAATTGACATAAAAGTACTTTGTATTAATGTAGTGTGTTGCTGTGTTGCCTTAGTACAAATCATTTGACCTTTATGTGGCGGAGTGGTACAAACATCACCCATTAAAGCAGCCAATTTGTTAGTGTTGCTGGAAATCAAATAGGCTCTATTCGTGCCGTAATGAATGGCTCCAGTAATGGTAATAAACTTCGCGTTTTGATTGATTAGGTACTCCAACTAGATGAAATCCTTTATACCAATCTACCTACAATAGTAATAATTTTTAGGGTTCCGTACAAAGGATGTCAGTGGGACCCTACTTGTGGGTACGGGTACGGGAAGACGCTTTTAATTTTTCCAGAATATGTTCTCGAAGGTGTGTGAAGCCCACCAATTCGCATTGGGCCAGCGTGGTGGATTATGGCCTATAACCCTTCTCTGAGAGGAGACCTGCGCTCAGTAGTGAGCCATTGATGGGTTGCTAATGATGATGATGGTGATTATTTCTATTTCCGCTATAAAAACAAATAAAAAATATAAAGTTAACAATTAATGATACCACTCCATACATTAAACTTTTATTTTAGCTGATCTCTTAGCTGTTGTTAAATCTTGTACGATGGTACGGAAGCCTTTGTGTGCGGATCCGACTCGCATTTGGCCGTTTTTATTCGATGTCATGATAGCCCTAGTTTAAGATGGTAGCGGGCGGGCTAACGTGGATGGGGTACAGCAATATAAATAATACATTAAATCCATACCCCTAATAATATATAAATGGTTTTGTAATGTACAGCCTTGACGGTATTGTATAGACGAAATGTAAAGTATTACTAGTTACGTAGTAAGCAGTGATAGCCTAGTGGTTTGGACTGTGGTCTCCTATTCGGGGGGTCACAGGTTCGATCCCGGGTACGCACCTCTGACTTTTCGGAGTCAAGTGCGTTTAAGCAATTAAATATCACTTGCTTCAGCGGTGAAGGAAAACGTCGTGAGGAAAACTGCACACCTGAGAGTTCTTCATAATGTTCTTGAAGGTGTGTGAAGTCCGCCAATTCGCATTGGGCAAGCGTGTTGGACTACGGCCTATAACCCTTCTCTGAGAGGAGACCTGCGCTCAGTAGTGAGCCGTTGATGGGTTGCTAATGATGACTAGTTACGTATGTTTAAATAATATTAAAAAGGTCTAAAAAAATACCGCCCGTCCATCCCCTCCCCCTCAATTTATTTTACTTCTTAAATATTTTAGAAAAAAATAAAACGAATTTTTTATTTATAAAGTTTAACCGATTTCTCTAACTATAATATTAGAAACTAGCTGATGCCCGCAACTTCGTCCGCGTGGATTTAATTTTTAAAATCCCTCAGGAACACTTTGATTTTCCGGGATAAAATTAGCCTATGTCACTCTGCAGGTCCTCAACTATAACCATCCAAAAAATCACGACGATCCGTGGTTCTGTTGCGGCGTGATTGAAGGACAAACCAACAAACAAACACATTTTCGCATTTATAATATTAGTATGATTAGTATTAAATTGCATAGGAAAATACTGTATTACGACCATATGATGTATTACAATTTACATCTATACCTACTATGTATAATCATCGTTTGGCTACCGACGCGTATGACTATAATTTCTGAACTACTAAACCGACGACGTTGAAATAATTACAGGACAATCTTTTAAGTACCTCCTTTCTAACAAAAAAAGAATGAATGAAATCGGAATACGCCTTAATGAATTACAGCTAAATACACCTTTTGACTTTCATCCCCTCTCCCAAGGGAACCGTGCTGAATTTCGAGATAAAAAGTATCCTATATTATACCTCGTAGTATGAACTTAAATCATGCCAAGTTTCATTTAAATCCGTCCAGTAGTTTCGGCGTGATGCGCGGCCAAGATACAGACAGACAGACAGACAGACAGACAGACAGACAGACAGACAGACAGACAAAAAATTTAAAAAAAATTGTTTTGGCTTCAGTATCGATTATAGAGTGTCCTCAAACAAAAATTTTCAAAATATCTTCAATGTACAGAATTGGACCTGTTACAGTTTTATTATATTATAGATAGAATATAATTTTTTTGTATTTAAATAATTTTTAACCTAACCCAAGTAAATATTAACCTAACTACTGATACCTATTAAAGACTTCATCAGTTCTTTCCATCATTGACTGACATCAAGCGCAAGCTTAACTCGCAATTAAAAAAAATAAAATCATACTTTTTTAGAAATCAGCAATAATCCTTTTCACAAAAAATCTTGATAAGTAATCCCCAACAAAGGGCTTTGTTTGTAGGCGGTCGGATGATTCAACATAAGCTAGCCTGGAAAACCTGGATATAAATTACACAAAGGTGGCCTTAAAGCTAGGCAATATCCTCCAGGCATTTTTGTAAGGAAATATACATCATACAAGTAAATTCCCAATACATTTTCTGCTAACTGAAATAGGTATTAATGATATAGTTACATTTCATTAAGCGGATATGACTATGAGGGATTTTATTAAAAGCAAATTGATATTTAAATATACAAGGCTTCAAGATTCGTTGCCTGAAAATTAAACTTTCTGTTTGAAATTGGTCTAGCCGAAACGACTGAAAATCGTCACGATAATTATTTGCGGCATTTGATGGATGATAATGTCAGAGAAGGCTTTACGTTTCACAAAATATTTGTTTGGGGAACTCAAATTTAACACAAAAAATATTTGTTTTTTGGTAGGTAGGATTTTTGAAACAT
This sequence comes from Oeneis ivallda, assembly GCA_029955525.1. Classification (NCBI taxonomy): domain Eukaryota; kingdom Metazoa; phylum Arthropoda; class Insecta; order Lepidoptera; family Nymphalidae; genus Oeneis; species Oeneis ivallda. The sequence goes on along the minus strand of JARPMR010000003.1, from coordinate 27,085,707 downwards.
ATTTTTTAACCTCATATTTTAACAACAACTATAAAAAATTAATTGGGAGACTGTACACTGTACAGTTTATCGACAATTTGTTTTGAACGATAACAGTTGAACTTTGTCGGTTTTGATTCTACCACTATTGACTAATATAAAAATACAAGACTCAGCGATAGGCCAGCTAACATATTGTGTGTCGTGTCATAGCACCCCATCCAATAGCCCAATTAGGTAGTTTAGTGTCCATTACCAAAAATAGCCCTGCACCCGCTTGGGATTATTGTTCAATGCTACTTATTGATATATTGAAAAACTAGACGATGCCCGCGACTTCGTCTGCGTGGATTAGGTTTTTGGATTGTAACCTTGGATGTCTAAATTGAACGAGCTAAGTATTATATTATTATTTCATAATTATATTAATATACTTAGTTTTCAGCACTAAAGTAAACACTGTTTAAAACCAATTTCATTTGATTTTCCATGCGGATAGTGCAAATCATGTTAATGGATTTAGATGATTTAATTAGTATCTGGTCCGTGAACCAATCAGCACGGATATTATCTTCACGCAAACCTGATTGATTAGCCATTACCATACCGCCGGCAGCTAGATTTACTAATGCTTCACTGATATTAATAGATAGGGGCACTTCTCCTAAATGTTGGCTAAGGCATGTCCAAAGCTGGAGAACGTAGGTTAAAACTAACTCAGGCTTATGTAACTTTTTTGTAGACACTAGATAGTCCCCTCTATATCGTCCATCAAGAAAAAGAAGATAAAAGAGGTGAGATCCAGCTTTAAACAAAATTTAAACCTCCATTTTCTAACCTCTCATGACTGTCCCACTGATTGTGTCGTATACGGTCTACGATGATAGGTACATAAGTATTTCAATCAGATCATTTTCTATCGCACCGCAAGATTCGCTGAACCAACTTGTACATAAAACTCGAAAATTGTTCTGTTTTTTAACCGACTTCAAAAAAGGAGGAGGTTCTCAGTTCGTCGGAATCTTTTTTATGTATGTTCAAAACATGTTTAGTATGTTATGAACATACAACAAAAAAGATTCCGACGAATTGAGAACCTCCTTCTTTTTTAAAGTCTGTGAAAAAGAATTCCATTCAAAAGAATTTTTGACGTACTAACCTAATGGCCCGCTAGCCGGTAACACTAAAATTGCCGTCATAGGGAATCGAAAACTTATGGGAATTAGTAGTTAAGAATTATAGGATTAAATTAAGCTTATTTAAGTAAATTAACAAATACCGTTTAATTGTAAGTAATATAATTGTAAACTACTTGATTCCCATAAAGAGTAATCGATTCCGCATGACGGGAATTTTAGTGTTACCGGCTCCCGGTAGATAAGTATATAATATTTGTTGTCATAGTTTTCTATACAATATTTAAATCAAGATTTTATTGGTTGTTGTCTATCAAGTTCGTCGAAAACGTATACGAATTATAGCAGTTTTTGCGCTTTTTCTCATTATTATAAAATAATTACGAGTAAAATGAGGTAGTAATTTTATTCGTTGAAAAAACAATTAGTGCGCCTTTGTAAATGGAAATCCACTAATTAAAAGGAAAATAAAATATTTAGGTAAAGCCATTTTACTATCAGATATATACTTAAAATTTTAGCGATTCTTACAAAAAATTCAAACCATTAATTAATTTATTTAATTTTAAACCACAATTTAATTGAGATCCGTTTAGAAACGTTATGTTCTCAATGATTTCTATAACTGCTCAATTTCTCATAATCAATCCAGAGTTTTTCTACAAAAAATATAGGTAGGTACACAAAAGATTCGCAGCAAACCGAAGCAACTGTATTCAATATTTTGAAAGGATCAGTTGTTACATACTGAAACACTTCAATGGATCTTTTCAATGTGAACTGTACTCCTGGGTCTATAAAAATAAGATAAATGCCACGAACGTGATCTTCGTTCAGTAAACGGGGCACATAAAGTGTATTAACAGTGACATAAAGTACTTTGTAGAGTAGTAGAGTTACCATGTCTTTGGAATTAAGAATAGTAAAAGTCCATCTGATTTCTAGTTATTTTCGATGTACCTATGTCACGGAATCTAAAATATGGTCAAACCTTAATAATACGGCCCAAAATTATCAACTCTTGACTAGAATTAGCTTAGTTTAAAATAATAAGGACAGTGTTCTTGTTAATATTTATTATGTAATGGAATCTAAAATATGGTCAAACCTTAATAATACGGTACAAAATGATCAATTCTCGACTAGAATTAGCTTAGTTTAAAATAATAAGGACAGTGTTCTTGTTAATATTTATTATGTAATGGAATCTAAAATATGGTCAAACCTTAATAATACGGTACAAAATTATCAATTCTCGACTAGAATTACCTTAGTTTCAAAATAATAAGTACAGTTTTCTTGTTATAATATGTATTTAAATAAAGAAGTGCCAATATCACCAACGTCGAGTGACGCTTAACTAAGAAATAAATTGGATATTCTGACAGTTTTTGTATTGAAACATCTGCCAAAATATCAGATTTATGCTCGGATAAGACTTCTTAATGATGGTGAAATCGGCCCAGTTGATCATATTAAAATAAGATAAATCTATTCTATGTCACTTCTGTAAAGCCCTACTGTGCGATTGGATACAGGAGAAAAAGATTAAGTTATGATTCCGAAATCTGCCGCAGACTGCAAACTGTCGCAGTCAAGGACTAGCTTGTCATCGAATAATAAAAAAAAAGAATGTCCGGATTTAAACATTTTTATGGCAGCCCTATATCTCTGATCGGTGGAAATCTAATAGGTGGTATTCGTGCTCAGATTACTGTTGATCCCGGTGGAAATAAGCCTCTCGCTTGATTGATGACACCTAAGGGCTGCATCAGACAACTGGCTCTTCATTAGCACGATCCCATCAATCATGAGTGATGAATTATTGAGAAACTGGTCACGCAGTTCAGACTAAGATCAGCACAATCATCTCAATCAATCATGAGTGATGAATGATTGATTAAGACACTGATCATGCTATAAGAGTCATCGAAATTGGGTAACCGTCTGCCATAGCATCAAAATTTTTATTGCAAAAATAGTACCGTTAAACCACCATATTTTATTTCCGTCTTGCTCACAATAGGTGTCTTAAACTGAGCATAAAAGGGGAGAAAGTCGGTACCAACTCTATTTGTATTTAATCTCTAAATTAAACTGCTTTATTTTTCCGTAGAGAATATTTAATGAATATTTTTTTTAATATATCAGCCAAGCTGAACTTTAAAAGTATTCTCCGCTTCCCTCCAAATAAACACACAACTTGTGTTAGAAGTGGGTACGACAATGGTACAAAGGGTCACAAACCTGTGACCTTTTAGTTTTTAGTCCGCACCTTTAACCGTTGGGATATTGAGGCTTTTAGGTATATGAATATGATAGCCTTATTTTTTTAAAGACTGGATACTGGATAGTAGAAGTTCCAACTACTGGGGATTCTCAGGCCTATTTTAATTTTGATCGTATTACACAATGAATGTGGTAAACGTCACAGCAAAACCTATCGTCTAAGCGACGCCTTACATGAAAATTATCTCTCTGAATTTCGATGCGATAGAAATCAATGCGAATTTAGCTCGTTAGGGTTCTTAAGTTTGATTTCCGCTTAAAGTCGAAGCATGTTTTTCTAAATTAGCTGATCGTGATTTTACCGTGATTTCACCACGATGAACTATAACGACCCATAGTGGCCTATAACTTTAAAACTTATGTAAATCCTTGGGCTCAGGTGTTTTTAGGGAAATTGTAACAAATTACAATGTCAAAAACACGATTACAGCACAGCCTTGTACACTTTAGACGCGCCTTAAATAAATCTAAGATCCTGTTTCACAACGATGTGCAATGCAAGAAAAAACTGCATTAAAATCGGACCAGTAGTTTGCTATGAAAATGGTACCTATAATTTAATATAAAAATTCTTTTTAAAAAATCGTCTTCAAACGCTCGCGCCACTACAAAGTATATAATTTATTGTTGATTTTTTTAAAACCGCTCGACAGATTTCGATAAAAATTAAATGTGGTCCCATTTAATTTTTATCGAAGTATTAAAGAATTGAAAGGGTTTCTTCCCTTTCAATTCTTTCAAATAAAAAAAGAATTTTCCAAATTGGTTCAGGCGTCTTCGAGTAATCGGTGAACATACATAAAAAAAAATTGGTTGACTGTAAAGTCGGTTTACGGACGATAGTTTTACGTGATAACGTCCTAAAAGAAACATTGACGATGACTGGCGATGTCTGATCGTGCCTCTCTATCGCTTGTTCTGCGCTCCTCGCTTGCACGCACAGGCTCAGGCGGAACGTGACACTTTTAAATGCGTGCAGCCGGTGTTCATCGATTTATAAGACGTTATCAATCAAGTCAAAAAGATTCCGACGAATTGAGAACCTCCTCCTTTTTTGAAGTCGGTTAAAATGGCACAAAAAAAACACACAATTTCGTTAGAGCCAATCGCACCGAACCGTGGATAAAATACACTATGACAATCTGAGTTTATTGTTAAGTATGTAATTAGATTTAGGGCCAGTTTCATCACCTTCAAATAAACTAAGCCTCAATAGCCCAACGGTTAAAGGTGCGGACTGAAAACTGAAAGGTCGCAGGTTCGAATCCAACCCGTTGCACTATTGTCGTACCCACTCCTGGCACAAGCTTTCCGCTTATTTGGAGAGGAGAGGAGAACATTAGTCAAGTTCAACTTGGTTGATATTCTTTTAAAAAAAAAAAAACTTTAACCGACAAATAAATTTAACGTTTTGTGAGATTGCCCAAACAAAAACTGTCAAACGACAAACTTATTCGTTGGTTAAATTTTACTTTAAGGTATACAGGCCCTTCGTTTACATATCATAGGCATGCATAAAATCCCAAAAAAAAGTTGAAAAAATATAATAATGTCAGTCAACCGATACAGTTATATCGATATTCGATATATATTCACCTCACTAACGAATCCGAATAACGATGACGCACCTGACAGTCGACAACACCCAATTTGTCTGTTGTTATTCGACTCTGTTTGCGTTTGCTTTTTATTTATCAGGCGGTGAAAAAGTATTGAAAGTTAATTGCTCGCAGCGTTCGTCTGTCAAAGAATTAAGGTGGATTATACGAGTCTGCTCGCGAAATTAAAATTTAATTTGGTTTTTCCATTTTGTAAACTAATACGACAAAGTAGGCTTATGGCATTCTAATTGCGCCAGTAGAATTATCATCTTCACAGGTTTACACAAAAATCTTTACTTGAAAGTGAACAGTTTAATCAAAATACCGATTTGCACGTGAGTTTACTCACAAATTAGTCAGTATTTTGATTAATTTTTTAAACTGGTAACTTTCAAGTAAAAATTTTTATGTAAACCTGTGAAGATGATAATTCTACTGGCGCAATTAGAATGCCATTAGCCTAGTTTGTCGTATTAGTTTACAAATTGCGAAAAACCAAATTAAATTTGAATTTCGCGGGCAGACCCGTATAATCATCCTTAAAAAAACAAATAATAGAACAATGGAATGACTAAGAAATAAATAATAAAATAATATCCTCCCGACCGAATCAAGTCACGGCGGTCATCTGCGTGGGATATATTATTATAGTGCACAAGTGTGTGCGCAAACAAGCAGAGAGAGTACCTGACTCTCTCTATTCGGTCGCAGAAGGTCCCCACTGGTCTGCGATTCTGCGATTATTCAAAAGTTTAGTTCCACAAAAGTGTTAATATTAAACTTAAATTTAAGTACATACTATGATCTGCTGTAAACTGTCACTTTGGTCTCTTTCAACTTTTTTCTCGAATGGGCGAGACTGTAGCCATACGTCTATACTTTTTTTTTTCTTTTTTTTAAGGCTTTTACCTATCAGGTATGTCAGCCTCATCATACCCTAAGTACCCTATTCACAATAATTAAGAATATAATACGATCATTTTCTAATGAATAATCTGAACAGATTTCAAGCTCCGTCAGAAATGGGGTTACTTAACAAACTGTGAAAAATACCAACTTGGAATCTGTTCAGATTTAAACATTCCATCAACTGATTCCTGCCCGACTGATACCGGACGCATTCCTCCAACAAGTGGGTCACATCATCTGTGACGCCACAGACGTCACAGTTAGGGGAAGATGTTTTTCCCATGAGGAAACCGAACTTGTTGCCAGGAATGTGCCCTGACCTAAGCCTATGTGCCAACACAACATATTTTCTGTTCATTCTAGTATAGCTGCTCCAAGGTACATGAGGAGGTTCACACTGCAGCGTTCTATACCAAATCCCTTTTTCTAAAGATGTTTTATCAAAGTATTCTTTCCATACTTTGTAGCCTAATTGTTTATACTTTGGTAAAGCTTCAAAATGATTAATCTTAACTTCAATTTTTTTGCCTTCTTTGCACCCGTATTTTGCCAAAGTGTCAGCCTCCTCATTACCTGACAGGCCAATGTGTGATGGAACCCATTGCAACTTCAAATCCACACCCAAGTTAGTCAACTCATCTATGATAGCCAGTACTGCATAAGCTACCGAAACACCTCTGATACCAGAGGCGGATCGAGCTATATGCTGAAGTGCACTTTTGCTATCGGTACAAATGAGAACTTTTTTGGAATCTGTTGCTCTAACATATGATAGTGCCTCCAAAATTGCAATGAGTTCCACCGTCATAATACAAACCCTTCCGTCTATCCTTAAACAGTCGTTATCATACAAATTACAATCATTTTTAGTAGCGACATAAAAACTAGCTCCTCGTCCCTCTTCGCTTTTTGATCCATCAGTAAAAATAACAAACCAACCTGCATACTTTTCTCTAAGTTCCTTAATAACATCGTATTTTAAATTATTAACCTCATATAACTTTTTGGATTTTTAACACTATCTAAGTTACACTTAACAATATCGTAAATCTTAATATTTGTAACCCAAGTCCTTAATGTAAACATTTCAAGATTTGCTGAGGAAGAAATAGGTTCTTCTTTCACTTCATCGTATACAGATACTAATAGAGGCACTTTTTTATTTGCCCAATAATTATTGCTATTACAATAACCACTAAGGACTTGAATTCGTCTAATAATTTCATTTTCTTTCCATGATAAGGACTTTAAACAATGTTTGTAAGCTAAATACTTTCTTCGTTGCTTCAATGGTGGAATACAGAGCTCACTCTCCATAACGTGAATTGGGGTGGTCTTTATAAAACCTCCTATTATTCGTAAAGCCTGATTTTGTAACCTATCTAGTTTAGCTAGATGACTATTAGCACTATTGTCATATATGAAGGATCCATAATCTATACGGCTTCTTATTAAAGCCAGATAAATTTGTCGTAAGTGCTTAGGGTGTACTCCCCAGGATGATCCAGCCAAAACATTTAGTAAATTAAAACATCTTTGCACCTTTATGACAGTCTCACCGATATGCTTACCCCACCGCAATGATTTGTCCAACCATAAACCTAAATACTTATAAACTTCTACCAACTCTAAAGAAAAATTGTTTACTTTTAATTCTACACGTTGTCTTCTATGACCTCTGCTAAATATACAACATTTAGATTTTTTAACAGATAGTTCCAATCCAAGTTCATTTAAGAATTCATTAAATATAATCAGCGCTCCCTGTAACTTGTTAGCACTTTCAAGTATATCTTTATTTGTACTAAATAAAACAAAATCATCTGCATATTGACATAATGAAACATTTACTATTCTATTAAATATTTTAGCTGTTACAATATTAAATAGTATCGGTGACATTGGGTCACCTTGAGCTAAGCCTTTATATGTAAATCTAGTAATATAAGCCCATCTATCTAAAGTATCCTGAATTTTGAGATGTCTTTCACCTAAATAATTCCATATATATTTACATAATTGTTTACCAAAGCCAAATTCGTCTAAAATAGCAGTCAGTTTATCAATCAGCACATTATTGTAGGCTCCATCAATGTCCAAAAAGCATGCTACCGTTTGATAGTTTTCAGTAAATCCTATTTGAATATCAGTAACTAATTTTACCAAACAATCCTCTCAGGAACGACCTCTTCTAAACCCTGAGGTAAATGGAGATAGCCGGTTATTTTTCTCGGCATACCATTCAATCCGCCTAGTCAACATTGAATGTAGAATTTTGCAAATACAAGATATCAAGGATATAACACTATCACAATAGTTTTGCCAATCTACTGTACTTTCTCTTCTAATAGCAATTTTAGCATTTTTAATTTTTCCTTCAAGAATACTTAAATTATCAGGTGTCGGGTTCTTACGAAACTGGCTCAAAGCCAATCTACGTTCAGCTACTACTTTTGATAAGTCTTGGTTCCAGTATGACTTAGGGTGAAAACCTTGCTTTGGATTTTCGCAAGTTTTTACCATCGGAATAAACCTATCAGCTGCCTCATTCAACTGTTTGATAAAGTCGTCATATAATAGCTGAATATCAGAGCCTATCTTACCCGAAGAAAGATTACTTTCTAAATAGTTTGTGTAAGAATCCCAATCAGCAAGTTTAAAGTTTCGTTTTTGTGAAATGACTACTGATCCTTTAAACTTAAACTTCATTTTGATAAAAAGATGATCGCTCCCCAAACTTTCATTAATAACTTTCCATTCAAAACCTAATGCAATATCGTTCGAAACAAATGTTATATCAGGGGAGGTCTTCTGAACACTATTATTAACAGATTTAATTCTTGTGTGGTCACCATTATTAAGGTATATATAACCCGTCTCCATAGCTGCATCATAAATATTTCTACCTCTTGTGTCAGTTTTATATGACCAGTTCGTGTGGTGCGCATTAAAATCTCCAGCGATTAAACAATTATTGGGAAAAAGAGCAAAAATATCTTCCCAATCGGAGAGTGATGTGTTAATCGATGAAGGACAGTAAACTAAAATAAGATTCTTAATGTCATTACAATTTACTAATTTTATACATTTTATTTCTATACCTACATTCTTCTTCTTCCTAGCGTTTGTCCCGGCATACGCCAGGGTCCGCTTTCCTGCTAAGTTTCTTCCACTTTGCACGATCTAAAGCATCCTCTTTACGAAGACCGTTGGCACGTGCATCTGCCTGTGCTATGTCAATCCACCGTTTCTTTGGCCGGCCTCGGGACCGCTGTCCAGGGACGGGCATATTTAGGCACCTGTGACCCACATAGTTTTGGGGACGGCGCAGTAAGTGGCCAAACCAACGCAACCGAGACTCTTGCATTTTGTCTGCGATATCTCGCACGCCAAGGCTACCGCGGATGTACTCGTTGCGAATTCTGTCCAAGCGAGTAACACCACACATCCACCTAAGCATCTTCATTTCATTGGAGTGAAGATCGCGGGTATGTCTCGTTAGCGCTGGCCAGGCCTCGCTGCCATAAAGCATTTCTATACCTACATTATTAATATTCAAAGGACATTCCTGAATCTTAATTGATTTATGAATAACAAAAGCAATACCTCCATATGAATCCTCCCTATCCTTTCTTAATACATTGTATCCACTGATATTCAAATGAGACTCTGAATCCAACCAAGTTTCGCAGACTAATGCTATATGAATTTTTTCTTGCGACAGTAACAACTCAAATTCTTTACGCTTATTTCTAATGCTTTGTGAATTCCACTGCAACAAATTTAACACAAATTCTTTTTGACCGTGAGTATAATTAGCCATTAAACAACGAAGAAAGTACTTTCCTACAAACAGCCCCACTTTGTACAAAATTCATTATGAATTGCCAAATTTCTTTTACTAATATAACGCCTATTAACTCTAGCTTAGTTTCAAAACTATTCGTGGACTTACAGATGTTCGTAATGTTTCTAAAAATGTCTAATAATTGCCTACCAAAACTTTTTTCAAACCCTTTCTTGTTCTTTTTCATCTGTTCTTCTCCATTCTGCTCTATACTTTCCTCGAACGCTTGCTCAAACCACTCCGACTGTTGCTGGTATGACTGATCTTTCTTTCTTGTTGTCTTCTGTTTGTTTTGTCCCGCTTTCGCTCCCCTGCTTACTATCTCAGGCTCCGAATGCCAGTTTTCTCTTAAATCGTTTTCTATGGACGCATTTCTATGAATCTCAGCTTCAACTACAACGTCCCTGTAAGACCTGTGATTTTGCATCTGTGTCTTACTTTGCTTTTGGGTATCTTCACCTTCGTCCTCTGATATTAAAATATCAGGGTCATGATACTGAGGTTCCTTTCTCCCAGAGATTATTTTTAAGGCATTTTGATAAGTACAGTTCCTCTCAGACATAACATCTCTAATTTCTTTTTCTTTGAGATATGTTGGACATTTTTTAAACATTGCCATATGTCTTCCTTTACAGTTCACACATTTAAAATTAAGTGTCTCACAGTTTTCGTGATTATCTCCGCATTTAGGACATATCATTTTCTTCATAGGGCAAAATTGGATAGTATGTCCGAATTTCCAACAACCGCTACACTGACTGACAGGAAATGTATACTTTTCTACTTTAAATCTGCAGCCAAAACCAAATACAAAAGCAGGTAAAGTAGAGCTTTTAAAGGCTAACCGTATCGTCTCTGAATTAACCCACACACCTGTATTAGACAACCTTCTAAGTCTTCTCACCGACACTATTTCAAATTCAGCTTTTATATTTTTCAATATTTCTTCCTCTGTTTCTTCTAAATCCACCTGTCTAACTATACCGTAGGATAAGGTTATCTCATCGGCAGGCTGGATTCTCCATCCCAAGCTTATTAGTTTTCCGCACTCCATCAACTTTTAGCTGTTTTCATGGTTATCAAAAGAAATTATAGCTTTAAAGGGACTCTTATACATAATTTTACTAATACCCTCAATATTTTCTGATCTCAACAACTTAGCCATACCAAATTGTTTCGGTAGTAACTCCTTGGATATAATGCAGACCCTAAAATCCATACTTTCTCCACAGTTATTTGAGTTAGCTCTAGCACGTCGTTTAGACGCTCGCTGCACTTTAATAAACCCCTCTTCATCCTCAGCAGAATCTTCCTCCCGACTTCTTTTTTCTGATTTCTGCTCACTCTCACTCTAATAAGGCACAACCGCATCTTTTTGCACACATGTTACTATTTCCTCCTCAGACATGTTGCTACTTGTATCACACAAACTTACAGTCGGCTCCATAGTGAATCACCATAATAAAAATAAAAAGTAGTTGTAGTATGAAATAAAAAACACTCGATAAAGTACGCTGCTAACAGAATACAAAACCGTGCGCTCGCGGTCACAGCTTGCGCGCCACTGACGTCTATACTTAATATCATAAAGAGGAAAGATTTTTTTGTTTGTTTGTTTGTTTATACCGAATAGGCTCTGTAACTACTGGACCGATTTTAACCATTTTTTCACCAATAGAAAGCTAAGTTATCAGGAAGTATCATAGGCTTTAATTTATTTTCAAAAAAATTAGAGATCCTTAAGAAAATTGCAATAATGTAACCCTAAGTAGCAAAACTTTGCCTATAAAATGCATTATTTGGGGTGTGCTGAGAAAACTTTTGATGTTACATAAAAATTACATGTTTAAAGTACTCATTATTTTCTACAAAAAAGTCCCCGAGCTGAGGGAATATATCTAACTATCATATTTAAGTCACAATAGTAATTAGCTTTTGTAGTCTAAAATTTAATTAGATCGCCTTTACTATCGTGTAATATTAATTCTTCCTTACTAATACACAATTATAAATGCGAAAGTGTGTTTGTTTGTCCGTCAATCACGCTGCAACAAAGCAACGGATTGATATGATTTTTTGGGTAGGTATAGTTCAGAACCTGGAGGGTGACATAGGAATCCCGGAATATTTTTATTTTCTTTTTAATTTTTTTTTGAACTAAATCACGCGGACGAAGTCGTGGGCATCAGCTTTTTACATAATTAAAATATATTTTCATGTGCAAGTATAATTATCTTTTTTAATTTGAATAACAAAATATATCACACACAAAAAGGTATCAGGCACAACTGAACTGAAAACGTTTGTTTTTGTTTCCATTATATAAACAATGTTTTTAATGTGCTGCCAGTGTAACAAAGTTTACGTCGTCACGGGATATAACTGCAAAACTTGACTCGTGACTCCACAGACCGTACCTACAGTTTGGAATTAATTGGAAACTCGTTACTACTAGGTACTTACCCTGTGTCATAAATTGAACTCCATTCCCTACTTATATGATAAACTAGATGATGCCCACGACTTTGTCCGCGTCGATTGAGGTTTCTTGATTCCCGTGGGAACCCTTTAAATTATCGGGATAAAATGTAGCCTATGTGTTAATCCAGGATATAATCTATATATAATTTATCTCCATTCCAAATTTCAGCCAAATCCGTTCAGTAGGTTTTGCGTGAAAGAGTAACAAACATACACACAAACTTTCGCCTTTATAATATTTAGTGTGATGTTATTGTGTTTGTGACTTGATTTCTCCTTCAATCACGCTGCAACAGAACTATGGACGTGACAGTCCAGACAGAATTGGTTACCCATATTAAGTAATAGACAGATATACAAAAATGATAAATATTTATGTATTTAGGTTATAACAAAATCAAACAATAATCATATACCCATGCAAAAATCATGCTCTGTTGCTGAATGACTGATGGACAAACAATCAAACTTCCCACCCTTACTATTAGTATAAATTCGAAAGTGTATTTGTTTGTTGGTTCGTCCTTCAATCACACTGCAACAGAGCTACAGATCGACGTGTTTTTGCATGGGTATAGTTGAGGACTTGGAGAGTGTCATAGGCTACAATTTATCCCGGAAAATCAAAGAGTTCCTGTGGGGTTTTAAAAACTACATCCACGCGAACGAAGTCGCGGGCATCAACTAGTTTACAATATTAGTAGATATATTCTACTTTATATTTATATTTATTTATTACATTGTATACCTTTACTCGGTATCGAAGCTTTAATCTTTTATCAATAAAGGGCTTTACCATCTCAATATTTTGAGAGGCTGGTATTGACTTCGCAAAATGAATATCTCCCAAGATAGCGCGTTACTTCGTTATTATAATGTCAATATTTACCATGCAAATATTGGCTCCTTTCTAAGCCAAGTTATCAAGTACCAAACGATGGGAATGTGACAACAATTGAAATTGGAAATTATACCGCCCACGGTCGGAAAATATGCAAGCCTCGCAGAAAGGTTCAAGAGTTATCAGAGACGCTATAGACGCATTTCTACCTTTGTTATATGTACTCAAAGATTTCTACTTATTGCAAATGCGAGTGACGTCAGCAAAATACAAGCTTTTTATTGACTTTGAGTCTTGAGTGAACTGAATAGAACTTATTGCTTTCTAAAATAATTTCAAGTAGGGATTTTAACATTAATCTAAATCTATATATATAAAAGAAAGTGGTGTTAGTTACACTATTTATAACTCAAGAACGGATGAACCGATTTGGCTGAAAATTGGTGGAGAGGTAGCTTAGAACCAGGAGACGGACATAGGATACTTTTTATCTCGTTCGACCGCGTTTCCGTCAAGTCACTATAAAACGTGGTACATAACAAAAACGCATCTGACATGGAATAACAAAACGCAAATGACAGTGGAATAACAAAACGAAAATGACAGCTAAACGTAATTTTGTCTTTGGTTAAGTATGGTAAAAAATTTGACAATTATAAAAATGATAGCTAAACGTAATTGATAATATCATCAGTAATATATTTTCTCTTTGAATCATCATTAACAATGCCGCGAGTAATATTATAAATGCGAAAGTGTGTTTGTTTGTTGGTTTGTCCGTCAATCACGCTGCAACAAAGCTACGGATTGACGTGATTTTTTGGTTAGGTATAGTTGAGAACCTGGAGGGTGACAGGCATCCCGGAAAATCAAAGAGTTCCCGCGGGATTTTAAAAACTAAATCCACGCGAACGAAGTCGCGGGCATCAGCTAGTATGTATATAAAAGGAAAAACTGACTGACTGATTGACTGACTGACTATCTATTAACGCACTGGATGGATCGGGCTGAAATTCAGCATATTATAACGTAGGCATCCGCTAAGAATTCTTGAAAATTCAATCCCTAAGGGCGTAAAATAAGGGTTTAAAAAGTCTAACTTAAGCCGCAGGCAAAAGATAGTATTATGATAAAATAAGTCTACGGGCTTAATATTTTTCAAACCGTTTGATATAGGTATACAGTTTATCGAGAAAACCCATGAACACATAACTTTAACTCTAGAACATAATGTTGAATGCTCAACACTTCACAAGCTCGACTTGGAAAACGTTTCATTTTCAAGATGTCGGTTAAATTAATTATAGACGGAGTACATAAAGTCAACATTTTCTCTTAAAATATTGACTCCTTCTAAGCCGAGTTATCAACGCTGAAGATGTGACAAGTGAAAATTATAATAATACTTATAAAGGAGCTAAGAAATTTTCCTATCAGCGAAAACGAGTAAAACGAAGAAATAAAGTGAATAGTAGAAGATCCAAACCTAAGTCGACCTTCACCGGGGTGATTATTGAATGAGACCTATTTTATAATAAATTTAGTCTATTAAAAAGTGTATTAAAAATGGGTTTGCTGGAAAAATCCTGGACAGGATATTTTTAATTAATTATTAAAAAATCCTTATGCTCTGTCCTTTTTTATTACACGGTATACTTACCTCGGATCTCTCTGTCACTCATTTCCCCACGCGTTGAAATTTAAATTTTATATCAGCATAAGCGCTGTTTTATTGTGAACACGTTGATAATATAGGGTTTTCTGCGAAAAATTTGGTCCTAATAGAGGTTTGCGAATTTTAAAAATTTCCGTCCGTCCGTCTGTCAGCGGGCTGTATCTCGTAAACCGTAATAGATAGACAGATGAAATTTTCACATATTATGTATTTCTATTGCCGCTATAACAACAAATAATAAAAATTAAATTAAATTAAAAAATTAAATTAAAATGGGTAGGTGGGTAGATGGAAATCTTTTAATTTAATTTTTTTTAACGGAACCCTAAAAGAGCGAGGCCCGACTCGCACTTGGCCGATTTTTTAATAGACTAAATCTATATATATAAAAGAAAGTGGTGTTAGTTACACTATTTATAACTCAAGAACGGATGAACCGATTTGGCTCAAAATTGGTGGAGAGGTAGCTTAGAACCAGGAGACGGACATAGGATACTTTTTATCCCGTTCGACCGCGTTTCCGTCAAGTCAATATAAAACCTGGTATAACAAAAATGCATCTGACATGGAATAAAAAAACGAAAATGACAGTGGAAGAACAAAACGTAAATGACAGCTAAACGTAATTTTGTATTTGGTTAATTATGGTAAAAACAATTATAAAAATTATAGTTTAACGTAATTGATAATATCATCAGTAATATGTTTTCTCTTTGAATCATCATTAACAATGCCGCGAGCAAGACGATCAAATGTTTCGTGCTACAAAGCTACGGATTGACGTGATTTATTGGATAGGTATAGTTGAGAACCTGGAGGGTGACAAAGATTTCCCGCGGGATGTTATGAACTAAATCCACGCAGACGAAGTCGCGGGCATCAGCTAGTTTATTATAAAATAGGTCTCATTCAATAATCACCCCGGTGAAGGTCGACTTAGGTTCGGATCTTAGACGTAGATTTTGATGAAGTTATGTATAAAGAACGAAGATAAAAATATAAGGGAAAAGGATTACAACTAGTTTTATATTTATCTTGTATTTCTGAATTTCATCATTAGCATCATCATAAGCAATCCATTAATGTCTCGCTACTGAGCGCGGGTCTCCTCTCAGATGATGGTGAGGTCAGAGTCCATCGTGCTGGCCCAATGCGAAGACTTCACACACCTTTGAGAACATTATGAAGAACTAACACTCTCATGCAGGTGCATGTCTGAGAGTTCTGGAGAAAAGTTAGTTCTCCATAAGAGAGAAGTTCTGTTTTCTTTGTAACGTCAAGTTTATGTTCTAGCTTTTGGAACGTAGTTCCTTATCGCGCGGTGCGGAAGGGGGCTAGACGGAAAAAATTAAGGAACCGACACTCGACACTTTTTTGTTGAATGTGAATGTAACATTGTGTTCGGTATTTTCGCGGTACAATATTGAGTCTCCGTAGCCTTGTGGCTTCGGCAGTCACCTAACAGTTAAAAGTCGATGGTTCGAATCCCAGCTCGACAGACTGAATTTTCTATTTTCAATTTTATTTTAAATAATTTCTACATGTTTTGAAAGGTTCGACATGTAGAAATTGTTTAAAATAAAATTGAAAATGGAAAATTCGGTCTGTCGAGCTAGGATTCGAACCATCGACCTTTGGCTGTTAGGCGACTGCAGAAGCCACAAGGCTACGGAGACCCATTATTGTACCGCGAAAATACCGAACACAATGTAATCGAAAGGAACTACGTTCCATCCGGGTGTCCCTTGACACCTCTCAAGTTTTTTTTATTTAACTTATTTCAATAATTAATTCACCGACTGTGGAACGCTAATTTAATTTTTAAAATACGACCACAATACGGCCACATGTTCTGAAATCCGGATAACAAAGTTAATTAAATTTAGGGTGTCTTCTTCTTCTTCTTCTTTACTCCTGGGAATTTTCTCCGCAAGTAGGCGTGTCCGCCCGTTTTGCGTGGTTCCACTGGTGAGGCCCTCCGCCGGATCACTCCAGCCAGCCGAGCTCCCTCCAGAAACCTAGCAGGCCACCCAGGTCGGCGAGGACTTCCGGAAGTGTTGCTGGAGAGCCAATGTAAATTTAGGGTGTGCGGCCGTGTGGAAAAAATTCGTATATTTCAAACCGCACGGTAAATTTCCAGTCGACGGAGATGGATTTTTATGGATGGAAAGTATGATCGTAAAATATGTCGAGCGATCAACGCCTATAAAACAAGGGTATTTTCGGTACGGGAGTAAAGTAACAGACTGATAATAGCCCAGGACATAAATCATCCTACTTCCTACTAATATCCTACTTCTACTAACATTATAAATGCGAAAGATGAATGGATGGAAAAGATGGATGGATGGATTTTAGTTACTTCTTCACGCCACGAGGATTGAACCGATTTGGATGTTTAGATTGGAGATAGCTCATACCCAGGATTAGCACATCATACATCTTCGGTAAATTAAAAAATTATGTGGCACTCGGGGACTGCCGCGGTAAAGCTATTGCATAGCATTTTTTATCAACTTATGCAATTATAATATTTATGCAATATTTTTTTGCATAATAAAAATTATGCAAAAAAATAATTAAAAAAACAAACAAACAAGAAAAGCGCACTGTCACTACTTCGCGAGTGAGATTCGAACCTGCGACATCATACACCATACGGTAAAGAAAGCGGCCGCTCGCCCAATGCGCCGAACAGAGCTACTTGTGAACCTCTAAAATGTTGAACGCTTACTGAACGACGGTGTTAGGTTTATTTTCGTTACGGAATTTCTTGATTCGGTCGCCGCGCTCAAACTGTTTTTCCTAGTTCAAAGCCCGCGATAAAAGCTATGCAATAGCTTAAAAGTTACCCTCGGTACTCCCGTTACTCGGTAAATTAAATTACAAAGCCTTAATCCACGTGGCATCATCTAGTGACAACATATTTGTCGTTCGCCTAATACTTATTTGTTACTAGCTGACACGGCGAACTTCGTACCGCCAACTTATCTATTATAATTTTGTTTTTGTTTTTTTTTATTAAATATTAAAACCTTCCGTGGACCTTAAGGAACATACAAAAAATAAATTAACCGAATTGGTCCATCCATTCTTGAGTTATGCGCTTACCAACATTCATTTTTATTTATATAGATTTGCTCGCGTAGTAGGTAC
The DNA here is from genome assembly GCA_029955525.1 of Oeneis ivallda. Lineage (NCBI taxonomy): Eukaryota > Metazoa > Arthropoda > Insecta > Lepidoptera > Nymphalidae > Oeneis > Oeneis ivallda. Next base: position 27,067,793 of record JARPMR010000003.1, on the reverse strand, counting down.
AATTTGGTGGCCTTATCGCTACCTATTACAGCGATCTCTTCCAAGCTACCAAATGGTGCGAAAGGACATAGCTACATATACGAGATATACGGTTTTCTTACTTATACGGGTAAAAGGGGTTACGAGAATAATATGAATCGTGAATAGAATAGAATAGAATATTTGCAAGAATATGGTACAATTAAGTAGTTCTTAGAATAAATTTGCTCTGACATATTCAACTAACTCATTAGTGTGCTTTGAAAAATACATTGCTGCATAATTTTACTCGAGTATTAATTTACAATTAACAGTTAACGTATCAGAATAATATTATTGTTGAAGTTTAAAAAAAAAGATCCTATTAATCATACTTTCATACTAATATTATAAATGCGAAAGTGTGTTTGTTGGTTTGTTGGTTTGTCCTTCAATCACGCTGCAACAGAGCTACAGATCAACGTGATTTTTTGCATGGATATAGTTGAGAACCCGGAGAGTGACATAGGCTACTACTTATCCCGGAAAATCAAAGAGTTCCCGAGGGATTTCAAAAACTAAATCCACACGGGCGAAATCGTGGGCATCAGCTAGTTAAAAATAAAATAAAGACAATGCATAAATAAGATAAGTACTTACTTACGCATAAAGTTTATCAGGATAACTTTTACTCCTATAAATTTCACTAAACTATTCACGCTTAGAAGCGCAATAGTCGACGCGGCCAGTGACAAGCCACTTTTAATTAGCCTTAAGGCCGACTACATATCGTCGCGTCGGTACGTCTAGCCCGCAGAAATATATTAAAAAATGACATACTTTTTCCTTTGAAAGGGTGTTGTATAAGTCATCAAAAGTAACAATCAAAAACGTAATCATCAGTACAGTTTTTGCAATTCACGAAGGCGAGTGAGCTTTACTTGTGGTAACTTCGTGTACATGCACATTGCATAAGTGTGCGTGCCTGTCAAAGCCTAGGTGGGAGCGGGCAGGCGCGAGCATTGCGCTCGCTCACACTTGTACAGATACGACACACACACAACCATAAGTCAGTCGCCCTCGTGAATTGCAAGAATTATACCAGAAAATAATTACATGGCACTCACACATTCATTGGTTATTTTGAGCCTAACGCGGAACTTTGTTAGAAACTTCTGTTCTAAGCGTTACAGTTCGATGATCGTGGATTTTTCTCGTAAATGTTTTGGAGTTTACTCCTTAAGAATCGATTTTAGGCGCCCGGTATGAGAAAAATTCTAGGAGTAAAATCTACTTATGAATGACTTCGTTACGTTTTTCACAACGATGCAAATTTCTACCCTAACGTTGAGTAAATAAGGTTGGTTTTCGCTTGAGTTGTCGAATGCCCTCGTTACGTTTTTCACAACGATGCCAATTTCTACCCTAACGTTGAGTAAATAAGGTTGGTTTTCGCTTGAGTTGTCGAATGCGAAAGAGCTTTCGCTTCGGGAAGCCGAGCGCGTACCGATCGGGTCCGAGCGGCGACGAGACGCAGCGAGCGCCGCGAATGCATTACGACGTTTTAAGGAGTAAACTACAGTCGTGCTTCGGAGCTGACACACACACTTTTTTTTAATTCCCTGAACACACACGGCAGTTTGTTTATTCAACAAAGTTTTAAATTAAGTGCTACCCTACTAAGCTCGGTTTCAGTCAGATGATTTAATGCTATTGAAAAATACTTTTGATAACAAACTCTAGCGTACAATTTTATTAGCTTGAGCGAGTTGTTTCATTAAAACATTCCATTTTACATTTGTAAAATTAGTTTTGTATCAAGACGAGTTGTTATAGTTTGTTCAACGCTTTAGCGTTATAACCTTTAGGTTATGGGCCCATTTCGCCACCGCAAACTTTAAACGATTAATTTTGACGTTCTGGCAGACTGCCAATACAAAACTGTCAAAATGCTAAAAAATTTGACATTTTGACAGTGTTTGTATTGAGTATTACAAGTAGAAGAGTATTGACAATCTGTCAGAAATCGGTTACTACTTTAACCGACGTATAAATTAAAGCATTTTAAAAGTACCTACCTACCTACTTGAAATAGGCTCTAACAGTCGCTCTTAGACACATTCATTAATATACATTTAATGAGTCATTAACTAACTATCGTTAAATCTCTCAAATTGAAATCTCTCGAAGGTCGAAGCCTTTTTTTTAATATATAGACTAGCGCTTGACTGCAATCTCACCTAATGGTAAGTGATGAGTGAGTGAGGAGTGAGTGCAGCCTAAGATGATTAAGGATCGCTATATTCTAAAGGATTCTTAAGGAGTGCGGCGGTAGGTGAAATAAAATCTTAAATACTTACTGTATCTACTTATTACATAAATTCTCACTTTAGTGTCTGTTTAGACGGACCACAGCGGGGAAAATGTCGGCAAGCATTGGTTGTGTGTAAATCATGTCCGTTTTCACCAACGTTCCCTAACATTTACTTGATACAAGCTAAGTTGGGTTGACGCTTTCTGTCAATTTTGTTTACACGAACCTTTGTTTACTACACCTAAAGGTGGAAATGTCATTGGGTAAAAGATGGTATTTAGGGTCTACCTACGTAAAGAGGCCAGCAAATGAAGTGGTTTTTGTTTTGGCGCGTTTGTTAGAACCCTTGATACCATTTTAATGATAGCGTAGTAAATGAGAGCGTTAAAATGTTCCATATACTTTTATAGGTTGTAAAGGAATGTATAGTAAAAAGGATATGTTAGGGATTAGCAGATAAAATAGACGAGATAGGTTCAATAATTAAGGTCACTAGGTCTATAAAGGTCCTAGTTCTTCGTAATCATTCAGGAGTCCTCAAAAAGATTTTAAAATAAAAGATTACCTTGATTTATTTATAAATTAAAGAAACTTAATTAATCTTTTATTTGATAAAATTATTTCATTAAAGCATTTTTTTAATTAAAGCAATCTGATATTAAGATAAGGTATAAAATTCCACACAGGATCAAAGTAAAAATAATATAATGGGAATCGGAATGACATTTGGCTTTCAAAGCTACATGTCCGTTATTAAATTTTCATATAACTCATACTTTCTCTACCAACCATGTATACCATATTCACGTAAATGTAAGATTATATAATCAATTTTAGCTGTAACCCTCCTATAGGATTCCCGGTCCTTCGTAAATAGGGTTACTGAAGGTCAAATTGAAGAGCGAGAAAAAAAAATTAAATAATTCGATTTATTACCATTGCTACATACCTACCTACTCGTGTGATATGATTTTGACTCATTTGCACCTAGTACCTATGTCTACATTCTTCCTACCCACCTCCCTTTAGTCGTTTGTTTCAGAAACTTTGAACGAAAGCATTTCCCGAGAGTTTTTTATGTGTCAACTAGCATTGCAGCTTCTCGCTTATCTGCGGTAACAACGTGAACTAACCTTGAGTGGTCCGCGCGCTCTGAAAACGCTCTAGTAGAAAAATTAAAATTAAGCTTCCTATCATGAAAATGAATGTGTTTTATAAAATTTCAATAACATAATAATATTATAGTAACATCGGATTCTAACTAACTAAAAACTAAAACTTAAATATCAAAAATTAAAAGCTAAATGTAAAAACTAGCTGATGCCCGCGACTTCGTATGCGTGGATTTAGTTTTGAAAATCCCTCGGGAACTCTTTGATTTTCCGGGATAAAAAGCCTATGTCACTCTCCAGGTCCTCAACTATACCCATGCAAAAAATCACGTCGATCCGTAGCCCTGTTGCGGCGTAATTGAAGGACAAACCAACAAATAAACACACTTTCGCATTTATAATATTAGTAAGGATATCATCAGCTAAAGCTTGATACAATGCAAGCAATATGATGATAAAATTTAGGTTCAAAACCACTGGAACGAGAAAATGTGTCCAGAACGTTACTGACTATGTTACCCTCTGGAATTTATGCAAATTTATTTTAACACGATAGGTCGGACAAACAGACTATAAAATTTTTCTACACTTTGGTTATTAGAATTGATTTTTAGACAACTTACCTATTATGTTTTAGATAGACCTGAAAATTATGAATGCATAGTTACGGTTGTGACCTTTTGCGTTTAAGTTACTTTACTGTACAACTCGTAGTGCTGAGTTATGTTAATGTTATGTTGATTGCAATAATATAGAGCATGCTACGACACATCTCGTCAGTAGAAGAGGCTGCAGGCACATAAATATTTTATGTTATGTTAAAAAGCTGTTTTAGGTTCCTATTTAAAATTTTATAACGACCTATTTTGGAGTCCTAATGCTAGGTATAGTTATCTTTTTATTATCTACTAGGTGATTCCCGCGACTTCATCCGCGTGGATTTAGTTTTTAAAACCCCTCGGGAAAACTTTTATTTTCCGGGATAAACCAACTAAATATATTATGTATTCTGTGGTAATACGTAAGCATGACACCTATTCTCTTAAACTACATGTATTCTAAAGTACACTGCACACAAGAACCTATTTATTGAAATGATTTTGCGGAGTAAAACTCCTGTACCTGTACCTACTATTATGTATTCTGTGGTAATAGGTACGTAAGCTTGACACCTATGCTCATGTTATTAAACTACATGTATTCTAAAGTACACTGCACACAAGAACCTATTTAACCTTACATAGGGTCGATAGTTATAGGTATAATGTATTTCCAGTGTTTACAATAGCTATAGAATGTCGATGTTCACGACATCACATATTGGTTTAGGTAGCCTCCATAATACCTACTATGTTCTTGTTAAATAAACTGACTAGCATAATCCCTTATGTCTGAAGCTTGTCTGAAGGCTTTCGATAACCCATATTATCCTAACTACCGACTAAATAGCTACTTCAAGTAAATAGGGTAGGATCTGTATAAGCATATAATTTTTTTTATATTTACAAAATGTTTACATTGATTTGCAAAAACGTAACTTTACCAAGTGTAAGGCTGGATATAATCTTAGATGTTGAATTCATCTAAGAATAATTACTACTAATACCCAGCTTTATCGGAGAAAGCCACAAAAACCTAAAATCTCCTTTCAAAGTTAAAATAGTTATTTGTTCAAAAAGATAACAAAGTTTTTTTTGTTGCGAGTGCTTAGTCAGAGTGCAGTAATCCTGAGCGAGCGAAGGATTCTGATTTAGAATCCTGAATGTAGTGAGGGGTCCAAAGGCACAAGAATCAAAAAACTTTGCTATCGTGTGGTACATACAACTTTTCACCACAATAGCGAAAAAATACACGATGTAAGAAAAATAATTATTGAAACACTAAGGAATTTTTACATTCATGTATATTACGTTCTTAAATATGCTAAAACTACAGTTTCTGAGCAGGTCTTTAAACCTTTAGCAAGTCTCCGATCGTTAACAAATTCATAGGCTTTCAAGTATTTTTCACGTGATTTTTAGGGAAGAAAGTTCAATTCAGCGAGTAATGAGTGATTATCACTAGAATCACACATTTTGTTTAAAAAAATTTCAGTTATCTACAAATAAATTAAGTACGTATTATTAAGTTATAGATCACATAGACAATTTTTCTTTTGTTTTCCCGCCATGTTTTATTCCTTTATTGTCTGCGTTCGGAATTGTCATTCATAAAATAAATAATTAATCAGTAATCAATTAATTTTAATTTTCTTTTATGTTTCATGTTGTTTTACAGAATTATAAAGTCAAAAACACATTTTAACGAAAAAGTCAATAGTTTAAATAATAAAATAGAGAGTTAAAAAAATTTGACCAAATGAAATGTTGGGGTATACAATACAATATTATATACACCGAACTTTTCTTGAGACGATGAAATAAAGAAATGGTAATCCACAGCGTTTTAAATTCAAAACATTTTTTTCTCACTGGGTGAGCAAAAACGACTTTTGCTCACTGGTTTTGGACAGCAAAGGCGCCCTTTTTGAGCTAAAGAGGTGAAAATTATCATAATATTCTGGGTTCAAAGCGCAATATCGCAGTTCAATAAATCACGAGCCATTCAAGTCAGCGATCAAATTTTACGAGCGCTTTAGCAACACTTGCGACAATGTTGGGGATATCTCAATTACAGAGACGGCACGGAGACGGTCTTGCGCGCGTAATCCGCTGCGGTGAGGAGAAAGTGCTCCAATTACTTACAAATAAGGCTTACCCCGGACGTCAGACCACTAGACACTTTGTACTGCACATTGTATTATGTAGAGTCAATCACAAATAATAACGTAATTGTTCAGATTATACAATGTGCAGAAAACAGATTATAATGTGTACCTAATCACACAATTGTACAATGTAACTATAATCTTAGGGTAGATGTATTTTATGATTACGTACTATCCTAGTAAAATAGCAAAATCTATCAAAATTACCGAGACATAGTCTTGTCTCCGCGCAAACATCATGATTAGATTATGATGAATTCTCAAAATACTTACAAAATATAAGGATTAACACAGGCGACATGAAATTATACTTCTATTGGTTGTCATCAAAATAATACATTTATGGTACGGCGAATTAATTAGATACATTTAAAAACTGGTATCATAAAGGATTGAAAATAAGATGTAGCGAATTAAATAAATAAAACTTTATTGACCAAAACCTTAACCAACAAAACAAATTAGTTATCACTAAGAGTCTAAACTAAGAGTAGGTACAGCTATGTACCTACTTAAAACCTATTTAAAATTAAGTTTGGTGTGGAGTGGTCAATGGGCCACCCCCTCAGCTTGTGTCGCAGCATGAAAGGCAGGTATGTACCTACTAGACACACCGCAACGCTGATTTTCAGGAGGGGCCCAAACTATAAGCTATAGGTATAGGTAAACTTGTATTCCTACTCAAGTCAAAGACTTCTATGTGTAGTATACATATAAAAGTTTTTGCTCATAGGTTAGGTTGTTGCTCTCTTGAACTTTACAGCGCTTAAATTAGAGCCCATTGCATTTTAATCAATAATTCAGTCAGTAGACATAACATTGTGCATCATTTTCATCATATTCACTTTCTCCGGCTGAAGTTCTAAGCTGAAATAAGTAGGTGGTCTTAATAAACACTTGCAAAAAGTCGTTCGTCCATGTACGGCTTTATTAACCAACCAAATTCAAATGTCACCTTTATTAACGCAGCTCTCTTTAACTTAATAAGACATTTTAATTTATAGGATTAATATCGCATTGGAATGGGTTTGAAAATTTTAACAACCTCCTATAGGCTCCGGCAGCCGTGATCGTCTAGTGGTTAGGACCCTACGTTGTGGCCGTAGTAACCCAGGTTCGAATCCTGGTCACGGCAGCGAGCAGCTGTCGCGGCGGAGCAAGATTTTTTATTTTTAATTATTTGAAACGCTATTTTAGACCTTTATCAGTTGAGTGATGTTGATCGATTTTGACTTATAATTATTAGATAATATTAACATTGATTACTATGATGTAAAGTTGTTTTCATAATCAAGTTGTAATTTGAATAATAAATGCTCTGCTGCATTCAGTAGTTCAGTACCAGTAGCTTAAAGATCTCCTTAGCTTAACGCTTCGTTAAATTAAATTAAATGCTCATTAAATTAACAATTCATCACCTCTACCTAACGCCGGCCTAGTACTGGGCATGGGTCTCCTAGAATAAAAAGATAAGTCACATATTAAATAAATCTGACGATTTAAAGGTTCTGGGATTCGAACCTCGGACCGTCAGAAAAGTCTTAATTACGAAGCTATCACCGCTAATGAATATCTCTATCTTTTGCCCGCGACTTCATCTTCGTGGAGTTTTTAAGAAATCCTCTTGGAATCCTATGTTTTTTTTGGGGTAAAATATAACCTCTATGCACTCTCCAAGTCCTCATTACGACACTATGCAAAAAATCACGTTGATTTGATCCTAATTCCTATCCTCCGTTACTGCATGATTGAAGAATAAACCAAAAACATACACACTTCCCCATTTATAATAATATCAGTAAGGACCAGGTATTTTTATTGTTTTTGTTGTTCAGTAACTACTTTTTATATAAAAGCGAAATACTTATTTCACTGCTTACAGTAAAATATTTTTTCTTTCTAAGAAAAATGTAACAAATGCTTTTCTTTACGTCATCGCACGACGTAAGGCTTGACGTAGGGAATCTTGAAAAGGTATAATTACCTACTTTCTTTCCTTTACTTACTAGCCTTTCTCTGTACCTAACATTTTTTTGCAAATATAAAATATATGGACAAGAAAGATCTATGCCGAAAACAATTACATAAACACACTAAAATAAATAAACTATAATAGTGCATGAAAAAAGAAAAGATTGTGAACAAGGAACACGTCTTATTATTATTATTAATATTAACATTGCATAACCTAACCTAACCTAACCAGTGACCTTAGGTTATGAGAGACGTTGTAATGGAAAAAGAATAGTTACCTATAACACGGATAAAGGTTTAAATATCTAGTCGTATTCATATAGATAAATAAAGTTTCACAGAAGCAAAAATATACTTAAGTCAAAAAACTCAAAAAGTGCAAAAGTACTCCCAATTCCTACTCTCGTTACGGAATGTGTTTTTCTAAGGTTTTTCTTAGCAGTACTGTGTCTTAGTTATCAAGATGGCGGACGCTTAAAAATTAGTAGGAAATAGAGGCACAAAGTGCTTGCAAGCTTTGGAACTCAATAACAGCGTCTAGACTCATTCTTCTATAATGGCTTTTAAACCTTTTTCTTTCAGCAAGAAATCAGGTTTCCTAGTGTAACTATACATCTAGCTAGGATATAAATTATTCTAATTCTTAATGATTGTACATGATTAAAAATTGGTAAGTATCAGGTGTTTATATATTATTAGGTCTTTACCTATGAAATTGCCTTTCTTCAGTACTGGTCATTTCAAATAAAAAAAAGTTTGTAATGGCTCTGTATTCTAAATTCAAATTAATTTTGTTTTAAAACCATGACATTCTATTTACAAACTCAGTCTTTTGTTTTTTGATTAGCGTTGTATTTTCATTACATTTGAACATTTTTCGTCATAATGGATACTTTAAAAATTCGTGTAATTATGAAATATGAGTACCGTCTTGGCACCAACGCGACACAAACGGCCCGTAACATCAAAAACCTTTACGGAGAGAACTGTACAAACGATCGCACAACCCGTTATTGGTTTTCCCCGTTCCGTTCTGGAAATTTTGACTTGAAAAATGAAGCTCGTGGTCGTCCGGAGACTTTGGTTAACAATAATGAATTAAAGGCGATTGTGGAAGCTGACGAAACTTAATCTACAGCTGAGCTAGCAGCAGCTTTTGATGTAAGCATCAAAACAATATTGATCCATTTGCGACAAATTGGCAAGGTAAAAAAGCTTGATAGATGTGTGCCCCACGACCTTAACGATCGCCAGCGCAACGTACGCGTCGAGACCTGCCTTGCGCTGCTCAACAGGCAAAGAAATGAAGGAATTTTGAAACGAATTATTACGTGCGACGAAAAATGGATTCTGTTCGACAATCGAAAGCGCTCAGCAAGTTGGTTAGACCCTGGTTCAGCACCAAAGCAATGCCCTAAAACAAAAATGACCCCTAAAAAGGTGATGGTCACTGTTTGGTGGTCTAGTGCGTGTGTGATTCACCACAGCTTTTTACAAAACGGCATGAGCATTAATGCAGATGTGTACTGTGAAGAACTGGAGAGAATGATGGAGAATCTTGCACATCTGCAACCAGCTTTGGTCAATCGGTCGTCCCCACTGCTCCTTCACGACAACGCGCGACCCCATACTGCGCAACAGACAGTCTCCAAGCTGCAAGAGCTGGGGTTGGAAGCTCTCCCTCATCCGCCATACTCACCAGACCTTGCACCTACCGACTATTACTTTTTCCAAAATTTAGACAACTTTTTAGTGGGTAAAAAATTCAATTCCCGAGAGGCAGTACAAAATGCCTTTGAAGAATTTGTTGCCTCCCGTCCAGCTGATTTTTAGAAGAAGGGCATCAATAAACTGCCAATGCGTTGGCAAAGATGCGTCGATTGCATGGGTGATTACTTCGAATAACAGAAATAAAAAAGTTTGAAAAAATAAGTACTTTCACTTATTGCATACAAAACGGCAATTTCATAGGTAAAGACCTATTATAATGGGAAAAAATGAAACTTCAGATTATTCAAATAAATAAAAATAATATAATAATATCAGATTATTAAAATATTCTACTTCTTCTTCTTTGCCAACCGATAGACGTCCACTGCTGGACAAAAGTCTCTTGCATGGACTTCCACATTAAAAAATGATATTTATTTCCGCATTAGATTTAGAATATTATATTATGTATTTAAATAAATAAATCAGCATCCTAACAACGTCAAAAATAAAAATATAAATAATCTATATATATAAAAGAAAGTGGTGTTAGTTACACTATTTATAACTTAAGAACGGATAAACCGATTTGGCTCAAAATTGGTGGAGAGGTAGGTTAGAACCAGGAGACGGACATAGGATACTCTTTATCCCGTTCGACCGCGTTTCCGTCAAGTCAATATAAAACCTGTTATAACAAAAATGCATCTGACATGGAATAAAAAAACGAAACTGACAGTGGAAGAACAAAACGTAAATGACAGCTAAACGTAATTTTGTATTTGGTTAATTATGGTAAAAAATTATAGTAAAAACAATTATAAAAATTATAGTTCGTAATTGATACTATCATCAGTAATATGTTTTCTCTTTGAATCATCATTAACAATGCCGCGAGCAAGACGATCAAATGTTTCCTGCTACAAAGCTACGGATTGACGTGATTTATTGGATAGGTATAGTTGAGAACCTGGAGGGTGACAAAGATTTCCCGCGGGATGTTATGAACTAAATCCACGCAGACGAAGTCGCGGGCATCAGCTAGTAAGATATATATGCGAAAATATATATTATACTTTGTCAAAAAATGCATTTTACCAATTTTGAATATAAATAGGTATATAAAAAATCAATATCTTTTTGTAATCAACGCACCGAAAAACTCCGGAAATAATATCACAAAATGTTTTGTGTTCACAACTCTCACAATTTCCTCTTGAAAATAAGCCTTTTGCCAATTTACCCCTTTGTAGAAATTACCCTCTCTGAAAGTGTCAAACAAAAAGATAAAATCGCGGCAAAACGATTCAAAGAAACCGCTTTTATAGTTTGGACAAATTACCTGAGCAGATGTGGGTAATTTTTTCGGTAGGTGCGAAAATATTTTAGGTTAACGTAACCTGTCATATTTTCGTGCGAAAATCTCGTCCGCTATTTTGAGTATCTACGCGTTATAGTGACCTGAGGCATTTTTAATGCTCAAAGCCTGTTTCAGTCTTTGAAGGGTCATTGGGTCATTTTCCAAGTTTAAATTAACTTTGCGTTATCTGTCAATTAGTAATATATTGCTGGGAAAGGGGTAGAAAAATTTTCTGCTCCGTTTCCGTCCATAGTAAATAATTGATTTAGTACGCATAGACCATAGTGAACGTGTCCAATTTAATTCAAAATCTTTTTCGGTTAAGACTTGTGTAAGCTCTTAGGAGAGTCGTTTATACAAAAATTGAAAAGCTACACTAGACCCAAAAACAACTTGTGAAATACAAGGCCTTAGATTAAATACTCATAGATCGGATGTTTTTAACAAACTTCCGCTCCAAACGTAGCGTAGGCTCAAAACAAGCAATGAATGTGTGAGTGTCATGTAATTAATATCTGTACTGGTACTGTTAATTACGTTTTTGATGGTGATTGTGATGAAATATGATAACACCCTTTCACAGCACAGTATGTTATTTTTTAATAATTTTTACTAGCTCGTCGTACTAACACGACGATACTGCGTAGTCGGCCTTTACAGGCTTACTAAAAATGGCTTATCACCGCGTCGACTATTGCTTTTCTAGGAGTATTTATTCTAAGTACAAGGCCTAAATTCATTAATGTGTAAAATCGTGAAGTATACGTATGGATGTAAATTATAAAAGAAACAGAATAATTGCATTGCTCTTAAGTATACCGTAGCCGGTAGCTTGAAGCGTTTTCTAAAGCTACTATTCCGTATAACTGTAGTGTGGGGAGTCGTAAAAGATTCCCAAGATGTCCGACGTTTAAAAATGAGGAGGAAATAAAAACTTAAGTGCTGGCGAGCTGTGCAACTCAATGACATCGTCTAGACCGCTTCTGTTATAATGGATTTCAAACTTTTGAAATCTTTATACTCACATTTTTCGGAGCTTCCTTTTATTAGAAGTCAACATCTATAAAAATAAACTCTTCATAGCTTTATCGGTATCTTTTATAAAAATCCCTTACCAATATTACAAATTCGAAATGTGTTTTTACTCGTTCAATCAAGCAGCAAAAGGAGCGATGGATTGACGTGATTTTTGTCCATCATACAAAAAATCACGTCAATCCATCGCTATATATACGCTTTATAAACGTGTATAATTGACGATTTGGAGAGTAACACAGGCTGCTTTAACCCGGAAAAACAGAGAGATCCCGCGGGTTTTTTAAAAACGTATCTCTATGTATGTACTCTGTATGTCCAATGTTGCGATTCGGACGAGAGGACTACTTTTTTATATCAAATGGAAATTCAAGATGGCGACCGGATTATCCGCCATAATAATAGAACCTCTTTTGCTTCCACAGGAAACAATTATTAAAAAGGAGATTGGCGAATTTCATAGAGTTTCTGACCCAGACGAACTGAACTGAACACTGAACGCCCACGTTCATGAATCAAACTCCTCATACTTGTTCTAGTAAACCAGACTAACAAAAAATTAATCAAAGTCTATCAAAATAAAGTTGGGAGAAAAAGATATTCACTTGTATTGCCATGTAACGGTTATTTATATTGTGTACTTGTGAAAATTATATTTTTGATCCCCATCTTCTAAAAATATTATGGGGTTTACACAAAAAAATACTCTGAAAAATATTAATTAAAATTAAATGTTTTCTGAATCTGAACGGTTTTTAAAAATGCTAGGTCAAAATTCGCCAACCTCCTTTTGGGTTATTCTACGAGTTTCATCGCACAGCCATAGAAAAGTTTAATGAGAACGTGAGGTCATCCTGTCCTGTGTCTAACAAAAACGATGTCGTAAATTGGGACATTATTGCTTGTAATCTGTTTTCGTAGTTCCCAACAACATAAACTGACTATATATTATACCTATCGTTGAATTACGTAAGCTTCTAATGTCGTAAGCTTGAAATGTGACTTGGTGGCCACAAATGGTGGAAATGGAAACGAGCTAATCTAGACCGCATTCTGTTCATTGATTTATTGTTCAGGGGTTCAAGGAAAGGATTAATATTTCCAAATAGCTTTTACCCGTGGCTTCGCTTCCGCCATCTCCTAAAAGTAATCCGAAATGGTGATTCCTATACAAAATCACCAATTATGATTATTCGATTATTTCGATCGGCTGTCCTTCTGGGGTTTTCCTATTTTTTTTTATTTTGAAACCAACCCTTTATAAAGGTGAACTAACAAAAAAGAATAATTCAAATCGGTCAAGTCATGCTTGAGTTTTAGGCAGACTAACAAACAGCAATTCATTTTTATATATAACTAGCTGATGCCCGCGACTTCGTCTGCGTGGATTTATTTTTTTTAAATCCCTCGAGAACTCTTTGATTTTCCAGGATAAAATGTAGCCTATGACACTCTCAGGTCCTCAACCATACCCATGCAAAAAATCACGTCAATCCGTAGCTCTGTTGCTGCGTGATTGAAGGAAAAACCAGCAAACCAACAAAAAAACACACTTTCGCATTTATAATTTTTTTTATATATTAAGAAGATAGATTATTTTTTGCGTCAACTTTCGTTTTAGTAGGTACTTTTTAATCCCCAAAATTTTTATTCAAAAGGCTAGCTGTTTCAGAATTTAACAACTAAGGCTTATTTTAGGGAAAGGGCAGACTGGCTACTCATCGACTCGAAACTCAAGGCAATAAAAGTGCGCGATAGATGCCGCTAAAAGTATCCAGTGTGCCCTCTCCCTTAATAAGTCATCGACTTGTATAAAGAAAAACACAATATTTTCACTCCCGTAAGGGTAAAAACAAAAGAGAGAAATTCATCCGAATTCAGGGAGTAATTCATTTCGGAATTCCCAGATCCATTAGACTTGGAGTGGGTTGTAAACTTCTAGTTCCAAGTAAAAATATTAATTCACTGTAGATTTATTTTGAACTAGCTGATGCCCGCAACTTCGTCCGCGTGGATTTAGTTTTTAAAATCCCTCGTGAACACTGATTTTCCGGGATAAAAAGTAGCCTATGTTGAGGACTCTACAGGTCTTCAACTATAGTAGCCATGCAAAAAATCACGTCGATCCGTGGTTCTGTTGTGGCGTGATTGAAGGACAAACCAACAAACAAACACACTTTCGCATTTATAATATTATTACTCGTATGATTAGAATATTAAATTGCATATGAAAACACTGTAACATTACGTCCATACGATGTATTACATCCATACCTACTATGTAGTATGTAGGTATAATGATCGGGCAAAATCTGACACCTTTGGAGTAGTTTGACTTTGACAAAATAAGGCTATCCACGATGGCTATATACGATAAAGTACGCATGCCAGCTTAAGATGAGCCGTACATTCAAAGTATCCTGTAGATTCCGGGGTTCAAGTAATTTGGACCTTATACTGAAGATCGTGATGTCTATAATTTCTGAACTACGAAATTGACGACCTTGAAATAATTACAGGACAATCTCTAAAGAACCTGCTTTCTAACAAAAAAAGAATGGATTAAATCGGAATACGCCTTAATGAATTACAGCGATATGCACATTTGGACTTTCATCCCCTCTCCCAAGGGAACCGTGCTGAATTTCGGGATAAAAAGTATCCTATATTATACCTCGTAGTATTACCTTAAATCGTGCCAAGTTTCATTTAAATCCGTCCAGTAGTTTCGGCGTGATGCGCGGCCAAGATACAGACAGACAGACAGACAGACAGACAGACAGACAGACAGACAGACAGACAAAAAATAAAAAAAAAATTGTTTTGGCTTCATTATCGATTATAGAGTGCCCTCAAACAAAAATTTTCAAAATATCTTCAATGTACAGAATTGGACCTGTTACAGTTTTATTATATTATAGATAACAAGTTCAGTCCATTAAGCTAAAGGAACATGACTGTTTACGAAAAGGCGAAGAACGAGTATTGATGTAAAACCGCTAGGAGAGATGGGTACTTTATGGAGAAATCCCTCGTCAAAGGAAAAAATTAGCTTGAAGTGTATAGGGCGTATGAAAGCAGTGATAGCCTAGTGGTTAGGATTGCGGTCCTCATTTGGGGGTCGCAGGTTCAATCCCGGGCATGCACCTTTGAAATTTTGAAGTAATGTATGTTTAAGCAATTAAATATCACATGCTCACTTACGAGTACCTACCTATAGTGATATTCACCTGCAAGTTGCCTCTCTTTCTATCGCGTAACTCTTATCTCTTAGCACTACGTTAGTCTACCACTGTGAGCGTATTGTGAACTATGTGGTTAGTCCGAGTTTTAATTCGTTTGATCGTACTAGTTAACTATGACATTAGCATCAAAGTAAAATGAACCATAATAGTATGGATTTAAAGTCACAGATTCAATACAGACGGTTTTAATTTGGAGCGTTTTCGTTACGTAAACTTATAAGAATACATTACACGAAATTGAGCTCCAACTCAGTACAGTTATGGTTTATTAAGCTATTGCATAGCTTTTATCGCGGCTTTGAACTAGGACAAACAGTTTGAGCGCGGCGACCGAATCAAGAAATTCCGTAACGAAAATAAACCTAACACCGTCGTTCAGTAAGCGTTCAATATTTTAGAGAGTCACAAATAGCTCTGTTTGGCGCAGTGGGCGAGCGGCCGCTTTCTTATGATGTCGCAGGTTCGAATTTCACTCGCGAAGTAGTGACAGTGCGTTTTTCTTGTTTGTTTGTTTTTTTTTTATTTTTTGCATAATTTTTAATATGCAAAAAAATGCATAAATATTATAATTGCATAAGTTGATAAAAAATGCTATGCAATAGCTTTACCGCGGCAGTCCCCGAGTGCCACTTACAGTACCCGGCGATATATATTGCACATCGGCCTTTGGAATAAAACGCTATTCTCTTCTATTCACAGTTCGACTGCATTTTTATATATATATATATATGTTACGTGATGTGCTCGCCGATTGTGAAGAGATTTCAGTAATTACTACGTGAATTTTTTGACGACCTCTCTGGCTCAGTGGTGAACGCTGTTGCCTTATAACTGGGAGGTCTCGGGTTCAATTCCCGGCGGGGTCAATTTGGGAATTTATAATTTCTGAATTGTCTCTGGTCTGGTCTGGTGGAAGGCTTTGGCCGTGGCTAGTTACCACCCTACCGTCAAAAACGTGCCGCCAAGCGATTTAGCGTTCCGGCACGATGGCGTGTAGAAACCAATTAGGGGTATGGGTTGAATGTTCACTGCCATAGCCCTTCCAAGTTAGCCCGCTACCATCTTAGACTGCATCGTCACTTACCATCAGGTGAGATCGCAGTCAAGGACTAGCTTGTCATCGATTAAAAAAAAAAGAATTTCTGGCTAGCTTTCCTTGCAATAGAATAGAAATAGCGTTTTATTCCAAAGGCCGATGTGCAATATATATCGCCGGGTACTGTAATTTTGTTTTGTTGGCAGGGGCCAGTGATGCGGCGTGATGTACGGTAACGCCACCGAGGAGGGTGAGGGCGACTCCGGCGGCCACGCGCATATCATAGCCCTCCTCTTGCTGTACATCCTCGTCTCTATCGTCGGTATTATTGGTGAGCGAACAACTAGAGCTTATTGTAGTCCATCGACGACGAGACACCGGAACACGTACTGCTTAAATGCAAAAGTGTATCCAATCAACGTCACAAATACATTGGCTCTCCAGCAACACTTCCGGAAGTCCTCGCCAACCTGGGTGGCCTGCTCGGATTCTGGAGTGAGCTCGGCTGGCTGGAGTGATCTGGCGGGGAGCCGTACCAGAGGAATCACGCAAAACGGGCGAACATCGCCTACAGTACAACAATTCCCAGGAAGAAGAGAATAAGTAGTCCATCGAAAAGCTTGCTTGCATGCGAATAATACATAAACTGGACCGCAAAGAAAAGGGGTCGGTTAGAAAATCTTCAAAACTACGCATTTTCATTTATTTTACATTTATTAAAAATAAAAAGCTTAAATTCATGTCTTGTTTAGTTTCATTTAAGAACACTTTATTTCATTAAGCTAGGTCAGGTACTTTTGAAGATATTGAAGATTTTCCAACCGACCCTTTTTCTTTGCGGTCCAGTTTAGTAGCGGTTTTGTAACAAATATTCACGTAGTAACACCTAATGCAGCTGCAATTTTATCCTCAGTTTCGTTTCCTATGCCAAATGAAAGCTCTATAGAATGTGTGCTACATCATCATTGCTACTTATTACCTAATTACTTTAACCCAAATATCTAATAATTATCTATTGAGCAGCCATGTGATTGTGGAAGAAAATCATATTCATTTTGATTTTTGAGAGCCACACGTAGTATGCTTGATAAAATATAAGATACCATACGTTAGCTGCCAAATAAATGCAATTTTCTTACCCAATCGCACGGCAGGTTTTCTGCCTTTTGTACTTATGCCACTACTATTCTTCCGTACTCTATCGCTTTGTCCAACAATGACGTCTATCGATTGAGACGACGGCAACGACGAGGATTCTCACTACCCGTATTCAGTATCTGATAATGTAAAACTTATTGCACCTCTTCAGGTAATGTAAGTCTAATGGCTGCGTTAGCTTCAAGCGGTGCGTCGAGACTTCGCACACCGCAACTTCTGAGCGTGTGTGCGGCCGACCTACTCGTGTGTGCGGCCAGCGCGCCCCTCGCCGCGACCCGAGCCGCTAGGATACACCACTTGCCGTGCCATGTCACGCATTACATTGAAGTAAGTTAAATTTTCAACGCACAACGCAACTTCTGAGCGTGTGTGCGGCCGACCTGCTCGTGTGTGCGGCCAGCGCGCCCCTCAGGATACACCACTTGCCGTGCCATGTCACGCATTACATTGAAGTAAGTTAAATTTTCAACGCACAACGCAACTTCTGAGCGTGTGTGCGGCCGACCTGCTCGTGTGTGCGGCCAGCGCGCCCCTCGCCGCGACCCGAGCCGCTAGGATACACCACTTGCCGTGCCATGTCACGCATTACATTGAAGTAAGTAGAATTTTCAACGCACAACGCAACTTCTGAGCGTGTGTGCGGCCGACCTGCTCGTGTGTGTGGCCAGCGCGCCCCTCGCCGCGACCCGAGCCGCTAGGATACACCACTTGCCGTGCCATGTCACGCATTACATTGAAGTAAGTTAAATTTTCAACGCACAACGCAACTTCTGAGCGTGTGTGCGGCCGACCTGCTCGTGTGTGCGGCCAGCGCGCCCCTCGCCGCGACCCGAGCCGCTAGGATACACCACTTGCCGTGCCATGTCACGCATTACATTGAAGTAAGTTAAACTTTCAACGCACAACGCTACTTCTGAGCGTGTGTGCGGCCGACCTGCTCGTGTGTGCGGCCAGCGCGCCCCTCGCCGCGACCCGAGCCGCTAGGATACACCACTTGCCGTGCCATGTCACGCATTACATTGAAGTAAGTAAATTTTCAACGCACAACGCAACTTCTGAGCGCTTGTGCGGTCAACTCACTGATTTGAGTCGCTAATACACCATTAATTGTAGTACCGTTTTACGCATTACATTGAAGTGAGTTTAGTTTTCAACGTACAACGCAACTTCCGAGCGCTTGTGCGGTCAACTTACTCATTTGAGTCGCCAGCGCGCCCCTGGTCGCGACCCGAGCTGCTAAGATACACCACTTGTACTGTGTTACGCATTTCATTGAAGTGAGTTTAATGTTCTACGCATGTCGACACTTCTGAGCGCATGTGCGGCAGACCTGTTCGCTTGCGCAAATCCATTAAAGCTACACAGCCCCAGCGTAGGAGCGAAAGCGAAAAAGCTTAGGTACTACTTGGGGTCTAGTTTCAATTTAATAGGCTTTAGTTGATAAACTTACAACTAAGCCAGTGAGTACAGGTCAAAAAGTCATTTTATTAAACAGACTGAATTATCCAATCCATCCAAAACTTTGAATTATTTTTGCGCAAGAAAGTACGCAATATCGATAATCACAAAGTTATTCATTATTTTACTATTTGTGTAATAGCCATACCTTTTTACACTACCAGCGAGGCACGTGGTGGTGGTCACGGGTCCAAAACGTACCTTAGAACCTACCATTCGTGTAGTAGGGGATCATTCGTTACCCGTGTTAAGTCTACCAGTCTTACTACCAATAGGAACACGGGAGACGTGGGTTTAAACTAATTTCCTAATTAGCAAGAAAAAGTTATTTTTAAGTTTACAATGCTGATCAGCATTGTAAAGTCGACATCTCCTGAGGATGCTCCGGTGTCGGGGCGAAACGTGCGTCGAGATTAGTGTAAAAGACTTGTGTGATGGTGCCATTGCTTGCTTGGGAACTTTGCTTTCTTGCTTAGGGAAGGTTAGCGGTGCTTAGCTTGTTACTGCATGTTTGACCATACAGATTTTTCTGTTAGCGGATTATAGCAAAATAATCCTAACCTTTTCTTGCTAATCATGAACTTCTGCAAAGTAACGCCTGCTTCTATCCAATAATTTCCTAATATTATAGTGTTTGTTTGGCAGTCGTTCCCCGTGGCCGCGAGCACGCTGTCACTAGTGGCGATGGCCGCGGACCGGTGCGGTGCGGTGCGGCGCGGGCGCGGCTCGCTGTGCGCGCGGCCCGCACTACCTGTACTCCTAGTGTGGCTGACGGCTTTACTGCTAGGTAACAAATATTATAGTGTTTGTTTGACAGTCATTCCCCGTGGCCGCGAGCACGCTGTCGCTAGTGGCAATGGCCGCGGACCGGGGCGGTGCGGTGCGGCGCGGGCGCGGCTCGCTGTGCGCGCGACCCGCACTACCCGTACTCCTAGTGTGGCTGACGGCTTTACTGCTAGGTAACAAATATTATAGTGTTTGTTTGGCAGTCGTTCCCCGTGGCCGCGAGCACGTTGTCGCTAGTGGCGATGGCCGCGGACCGGTGCGGTGCGGTGCGGCGCGGGCGCGGCTCGCTGTGCGCGCGACCCGCACTACCCGTACTCCTAGTGTGGCTGACGGCTTTACTGCTAGGTAACAAATATTATAGTGTTTGTTTGGCAGTCGTTCCCCGTGGCCGCGAGCACGTTGTCGCTAGTGGCGATGGCCGCGGACCGGTGCGGTGCGGTGCGGCGCGGGCGCGGCTCGCTGTGCGCGCGCCCCGCACTACCCGTACTCCTGGTGTGGCTGACGGCTTTACTGCTTCTTCTTCTTCTTCAAGTGCCTCTCCATTACTGGAGATCAGCCGTCAGCTTTTTGAACCTCTCCTTGTCCATGGCTAAACGGAATAGTTCTTCGATCGACTTGATGCCAGTCCACTCCCGTATGTTTCTGAGCCACGACTTCTTTTGCCTTCCAACACCTCTTTTTCCGGCAATTTTCAGCAGGCGGTACCTATCGTTACGCAATATATGACCCAGGTACGAGATCTTACGCTGTTTGATACTGCTAGGTAACAAATATTTTATTTTTGAATCTTTTCTTCTTTTTAACCGACTTCCTAAAAGGAGGAGGTGATTTTTTTTTTAATCGACAGAGGATGTTTGCGTCCCATAAAAATGTTCACCTTCAACTCCTCAAGCCTGATGCTGCAGGGATATTGCTCACCTAAAATAAAGAGATTTAGGAAATGTCGATTACGAATTATTATTGTAGGTAACAAGTATAAACTATATCATGGAGCTCCAGGTCCTAGCTCCTCAATCATAGGATACTACACTTAAAAGCTTAAAATAAAAATTCTTAAAAATTATTTGTTGGGGGGCATCGGCTGCGCGCAGGAATTACCATCTCATCCTCCATGAGTCCCACCCTACACGTGCCCCCTGGGTGGTGCTAAATGCGCAGCTACGCCGAACTTCGGCTGGTACTTTAATAGCCCGACTTTTCTATGCCCATGCATAGAGTGGTTTTCAGTGGCCACATGGATGTAAAGTTCCTAAAAAGCCTGATGCGGAAGGATCTGGGAGCCCACCGCATTACCATCCCAAGGAAACCCCCCTACCATTATGAGAACAAAAAGAATCGGCAGCGTTCGGCGCTGTTCAGTACCCGGGCTGGATAGTGAGAAATGTGCGACCGAAGCTGTGGGAGTGGCGTCTCGTCAGGCCTCTCTTAACGGTAATGCTACTGGCGGCAATAAACATACTTCGTGCAAAACCTCAATACGAGCACACCACCGTATTGCCACATGAAATGTCAGAGGACTTCTAGAACCCGGGAAAATAAGTATCGTGGAGAAAGAAATGGAAAATTACAAACTCTCTATATTAGGCGTCAGCGAGACACATCTTCGCGGTCAAGGTCATTTCAAGACAGCGTCGGGAAATACGCTGTATTTTTGTGGATCAGAAGATTCTAGCCATCACGGCGTGGGATTTCTTCTACCTCCAAAAGTAAACCAATATGTTCTTGGTTACAATCCCGTCTCTGACAGGATAATTACATTGAAGCTCAATACCAGACCATGCTTTCTTAATATCATCCAGGTCTATGCTCCTACGTCACAGGCTTCAGACGATATAGACGAATTCTACAAAACACTTGAGACAACCCTGAACAAAATACCAAGCCGCGAAATAAAAATCATCATTGGTGATTGGAACGCCAAGATTGGCAATACAGCTGCAGATGACCATATCAGGAAGACAATGGGCAAATATGGACTCGGTGTCAGAAATGAAAGAGGTGCTAGACTCATCGAATTCTGTATAGACAAAAACCTCACTATACTTAACACATGCTTTAAACACCACCCACGCCGACTATATACGTGGAAATCACCAGGAGACAGAGTCAGGAATCAAATCGACTATATACTTATTGACTCTAGGTGGCGGTCTTCTGTCTCTAATACAAAGACCTTTCCTGGGGCCGAATGTGGCTCCGATCATAACCTTCTCGTAGCTGACTTCGCACTCCGTCTGAAAGCCCCCAGAAAACGTACTCTCCCACCAAAACAACTTAATCCCTCGGAGCGATCAGTTTTTCAAACTTCTTTGGAAAATAAGCTGAAGTATCTTTCATTTCAGAACAACCCACAGACTGATGCTAACTCACTTTGGGAACTTTTAAAAACTCATATGACAGAAACTCTTCATGAAATCTCAAAGACGAGAAAAGCCAGCCCTAAAAACAAACTTGGTTAACAGAAAAGACTTGGAAATTGATGGACAAGAGGAAGACAATCAAAATGAAAGGACTTCAGAACCCGCGAGTGATGGAAGATTACTCTAGCATATGTAATGACATCCTGAGAAGCTGTCGAGAAGACAAGAACAAATTCATAGAAGACTTATGCAGGGAAATTGAACACCACTCCCAAAAATTTGAAACTTCTGACCTGTTCAAGAAGGTCCGCCTCTTGTCCAGGCAATTTAAGCCAAAAACGTGGGTGATAGAAGATTCCGAAGGCCAGCTCATTAATGAACTTGACGCAGTAGCTGAAAGGTGGCGCAGATATTGTGAAGAGCTGTATAAGGATCCCGATGATCTAGGACTCTTGCATACCGTCTGTACTGGAGTGGAACTGGAGCCAAACATACTTAGATCAGAAATTCTCGCTGCCCTGAAGTCGCTTAAAACTAGGAAAGCTCCGGGACCAGATCAAATAACAGCAGAAGCGCTGACAGCTCTGGGGGATACTGGCATCGACATGTTGCACACGATTTGCAACTTAATCTGGCGCAACTGTGAATGGCCAAGAGACTGGGCTTTGTCTGTCGTGGTGCCTTTACACAAAAAAGGATCAACGAGAAAGTGCGATCATTATCGCACCTTAGCACTTATCTCACATGCCAGTAAAATACTGCTCTACATTATCAACCATCGAATCCGACACTACCTGGACTGGCAGATCCCGCAAGAGCAGGCGGGTTTCGTTAAAGGTAAAGGCACCCGTGAACAAATTTTAAATGTACGGCAATTAATTGAGAAGGCCTATGAATTCAATACGCCGATTATCATGTGCTTTGTCGATTACAGTAAGGCCTTCGACTGCGTCAATTGGAGCCGTTTATGGAGTGTCCTTGCCGAATTAGGAGTGCCACAGCATCTGATCATACTGCTAAAGAATCTCTACAGTAGCAGCGAAGCAGTTGTAAGGATAGACGAGACCGTCTCTGCGCCCTTTAGATTTCGCAAGGGTGTAAGACAGGGCTGTGTGCTTTCTCCCATCTTGTTCAATATCTATGGTGAATACATCATGCGGCGTACTCTCGAAGATTGGAAAGGTGGCGTCAGCATCGGTGGAGTAAAGCTTACTAACTTGCGGTACGCTGATGACACAACACTCCTAGCAGCATCTGAGACTGAAATGTCGTCTCTATTGAACAGGATGGAGCAAATAAGTGAGGAAACGGGTATCTCCATAAACAGATCCAAAACGAAGGTAATGGTGGTAGACCGTGCCGGACAGTTGGAACTCACTGGCTCTTTGAACTTCGAGACTGTGGAGAACTTTATTTACCTGGGTTCCAACATAACTAATACCGGGTCATGTGAGGTGGAAATTAGAAGACGGATTGGAATGGCCAAAAGTGCCATGTCACAGTTGTATAAGACTTGGAGGGACAAGCAGATATCGACTGGAACCAAAATGCGTCTAGTCCGCACGCTCATATTCCCGATATTCATGTATGCAGCTGAGACGTGGACAATAAAAGCTGCTGACCGTCACCGCATTGACGCTTTCGAGATGTGGTGCTGGAGGAGAATGCTCCGAATCCCTTGGACAGCGCACAGAACCAACGCATCGATCCTTAAACAATTAAAGATCACGAAACGGCTATCTACCACCTGTCTCCAGAGGATCCTTGATTATTTCGGCCACATTGCCAGAAGAGAGGGACACAACCTTGAAAAGATTGTCGTTACTGGCAAAGTGGATGGAAGGAGACCTCGGGGACGAAGCCCGATGCGCTGGTCGGATCAAATCCGCACCGCTCTCGACACCAAGGTCCACGAAGCTCTCCATGTCGCAGAGAACCGGACGACATGGCGCGACATCGTCCATAAAAAGATCATTGGTGGAAGGGGTCACGACCCTCAGTAATGGGGAATACGACGAAAGAAGGAGGTTGATTTTTTAAGAATCCCTCGAACGATTTTGTTGAAATTTAAAAAGAAACCACTAGGGAAAAAAAAGAATTTTCCAAATCGGTTCAGGCGTCTTCGAGTAATCGGTGAACATACATAAAAAATATTCCGACAAATTGAGAACCTCCTCCTTTTTTGAAGTCGGTTAAAAAGAGTTCCAAACTTGGAGTGTTATTCTCTAAACGCACAGCCTTGCTTTCAACGCTGCAACAGCAATGACACGAAACCTTCGAACGAAGCATAGACACTTATTTCTTGACGAAATTCGACACGGCGATAGCGTCCCAGAAAACCAAAGGAAGTTTCAAAACACCTGATTCCAAGAGAATTGTCGGGCTATTCAAATCATTTATCCATCAAACATGTTTTGTTAGTAATATCCTCAACAAACATTAATCTATATATATAAAAGAAAGTGGTGTTAGTTACACTATTTATAACTCAAGAACGGATGAACCGATTTGGCTGAAAATTGGTGGAGAGGTAGCTTAGAACCAGGAGACGGACATAGGATACTTTTTATCCCGTTCGACCGCGTTTCCGTCAAGTCACTATAAAACATGGTATAACAAAAACGCATCTGACATGGAATAAAAAAAAGCAAATGACAGTGGAATAACAAAACGTAAATGACAGCTAAACGTAATTTTGTCTTTGGTTAAGTATGGTAAAAAATTTGTCAATTATAAAAATGATAGCTAAACGTAATTGATAATATCATCAGTAATATGTTTTCTCTTTGAATCATCATTAACAATGCCGCGAGCAAGACGATCAAATGTTTCCTGCTACAAAGCTACGGATTGACGTGATTTATTGGATAGGTATAGTTGAGAACCTGGAGGGCGCGGGATTTTATGAACTAAATCCACGCAGACGAAGTCGCGGGCATCAGCTAGTTATAAAATAAATTAAATTGAAATTGTTTGGAATTTGGATAAATAATTCTGGTGAAAAGTTGAGTATGAGCAGTAAAAGTTTTAGGTTAACTTTTACTTGCTTTTACATAATCTAAAAATATTATTCAAATATCGTTCAGGAGCTTTAACACACATCACTCAAACTTTTAGTCCCTTTATAAAGTTTGGGTTTGTAATCATCCAAATGGCTTTTATAATAATTTTAATAGCTTGCTAAATGGGGTGTTCCACAGGGATCACGTTCAGATGTTTTTGTTTCTAACATTTATCATGAAACAGTAATTTAGAACTTAAACTTGATATAGGTAGTTATGTAGCTATATTTGAGGCCTTATATCATCATCATCATTAGCAACCCATCAACGGCTCACTACTGAGCGCAGGTCTCCTCTCAGAGAAGGGTTATAGGCCATAGTCCACCACGCTGGCCCAATGCAAATTGGCGGACTTCACACACCTTCGAGAACATTATGAAGAACTCTCAGATGTGCAGGTTTCCTCACGATGTTTTCTTTCACCGTTGAAATAAGTGATATTTAATTATTAAACGCACTTGACTCCGAAAAGTCAGAGGTTCCTGAAGTCAGAGGTGCGTACCCGGGCTCGAGCCCGGGTACGCACCTCTGACTATTCGGGGGGACGCAGGTTCGAACCTGCGACCCCCCGAACAGGAGACCACAGTCCTAACCACTAGGCTATCATTGCTTTATTTTGTCCATATAAAAGCGTCATTTTTCAAGAGTCGTATACGCATCAATTCGGCTTTGCGATGCAAAAACGACTCCATACAAAATTACACTTTTATATGGACAAAATGCGAATCGATGCGTACCGATGCGTACAGATGTGAAAAAGCTATATTTTTACCCAAAGGGAAAGTCATGCGTTTAGCACTTTTTGTATGTAAGTATTCATGTTGGTTCCACCACAGCGCCTAAACTACAGAGCCGAGTTAGATAAATGAGGTGGCAACTGATTCGTTATTTTGATTTACGATACGAGGATGACCATTAACATCATTATGACAGATTTTTGATCCAATTTCCTGAGGTCGGGTTACAGTTTATAATCTACTAGCTGACCCAGCGGGATAGTTTATTTGTTTTATTTATATAGATAAGTTTATCTATATAAATAAAATAAATAAACTATCCCAATCCAAAAAACTATCCTATCTTTTAAGTTGGACCAAATTACAGATAGTTACGAAGTTTGATAAAAATCGGTTCAGTAGTTTAGGAGTCCATCGCGGACAAACAACGTGACACGTAATTTATATATATTAAGATTAAGATTTCCTTGTTTGTCCTCCAGGTGCCATGACAGTAATAGCAACCTGCTTATCGTGTCCGCCGCTGGCAGCAGCACACGCGGTGGTCACGTACTGCATACCTGTCATAGCTGTCACCCGCTGTCACTGGGCCGTGCGAGTCAAGCTCACTGCCCTGTCACTGACAGCGAGAGCCGCGCACGGGGAGCTCCCTTTACCCCTCCCACTCATACGAAGACCGACACACGTCATCATCGTAGCGGGAGTAGGAGCTAGAGAAAGAAGGGACGCAGTGGATGTGGGGGACATAAGGGCGAAGAAACTCCAACCGAGTCTGTTGGGCCCGCAACCTCAAACGTCAACGTTGCGTTCACGCCGACGTTTGGGGAACGTGTTAGTTGGGATCGCGTTAGTGTTTGCGATGTGCTGGTGTCCGCACGCCGCTATCGTGATATGCAGCACGTTTGGAGTAAACGCTCCGTTAGTTATATGTCAGTACGCGTTGTTGCTCGGCCACGCGCATTCAGCGTTGAACGCGGCGGCGTACTGGTTACTGAATAGGCACGCGTTGACCGCTGCGTGCGCTGCATGGCGTATACCTCAACTCAGGGTCCGGGAAGAAAGGCCTTCGTCGACGAACGAGGCGGCGCTGGGGGCCTTCCATCCCCGTCTCGCTCGTCCGGCCCCCTCGCCCCGTCCCCCTCCCTCTAGCTTTCTATATTGATGTCCATTTATATTCCGTTGCACAACTTATGGGTACTGTGGCCCAACTCGGTTAGCCTTTGCAAACATAATTTCCGGCTATGTATTTGTAAAGATTTTCTAATACATAGTTGCAAAAGTGGTTATAGTTTTTTTTAAATCACCGAAAATTTTCATTTCCTTCTGTGCATTTACGTAGCCCGCTAGCAGCTTTATCTTGTTTCAACATTACATAGAATAGAATAGAAATATTTTTTATTCAAATTAAACTTGACAAGTGATTTTGATTAGTCGATGAATCTACCACTGGTTCGGAATGCCCTTCCTGCCGAGAAGAACCAGCAAGAAACTCGGCGGTTGCTCTTTAGCATGCTCAAAGCGTGTAGATCAATTGTTGCAAGGCTTTCAATTATCTCCTTGATTGAAGTTTTTGTGCTAGTATTTTAACTATCAAATGTACTTCCATACTTATTATTAAATTCATTCGTTGCCAGCAATACTGGCAAGGATGTTTGTAATCGCAGTTTGATAGGCTTTGTGACGCCACATCCGATCTAGTATTGTTCTGCAATGTAAATACTCGTGCGTTCTAAACAAACTTCGCAGTACCCGTCAGTCGTGAAACGGATATTATCTTCTAAGCTCTCTCGATCTGTGATTCCTGTCTCTCAGTGCCTCGTATAGTCTACGCAAGAGCGTCTCGCGCGGCGTTATGAACGCTGTTCGAGATTTTATTGTGAATATCCGTCAAGCAATAAAGTGTATGAAACTGTTTAATTTGTTTTATTATTAATGCCCCACATTTTCCTCGTTCCAGCACATTCTATAATAGATATGAGTAATAATTATGTATCGTAAAAATTAATTTATCTCCTAGTGTCCAGAATCCACAACTCCTGTTAATTTTAAGTTTGATTATCATTTTAAATTTTATCGATAATTAGTCTTAAATGCGCTAAAATCATAGTACAATTTTATATGACGTCACAATAATTATCTATTCCATACCTACAATATCGTCTCATAGTAAGCATATACGATTTGACGTTTGATAAGGATTTTCGAATGCGATTAGTTGGATACATTCCTATTCGTGACGTCAAAAACTTAAGTTCTCACAATTCGAGCCAAATTATATTAAGTAATAATGCCATAGAGATCCAAGGCCCTAAATCTTCAATGAAGAGATAATACGAGTGCACGATAACATTAGACTTGCAACCAATGACGTAATAGTACACCTATTCAGGCAGTCGGTCAAATGACATTATAGTACGCACTTTGAGGTTGGTTTAATACTCAAAGAGTGCGCAAGAATCCACATTATTATTAGAAATTTGTCTGCCTATTCGCTGAACTATTTACGAAATTCATTCAAACATTAAATACTTTTCAAGTCTGTAACAATAAGCCTGTTCGTAAGGGATTTATAAAAACCGTACATGGACAAACCTTCGGACAAGACATAAGTTTAAGTACACACAATAAATATACTAAAAGCGGTAACAAAATCAATAATCTTGGAGATACGAGGTGTAGGGGGCAAAGAATCCCAAGCCTACGCTCCGTAGAACAGTCGCAGTAGCCGTCAGTCGTGAAAAAAATAATAAGTAATAATTCTGTAATCTGTACTAGATCTTTGATATATATCAGTCCTGTCTTTCAGTGTCTCATATATTCTACGCAAGTGTTATAAACGACGTATGAGATTTAAGGCGATCACAGACCTATCTGCACGCACCGCAAAAAAAAACTTATTTCTTCGGGGCATATTAAATGAATGAATGAATGATGGAAGGACGATAAATAGTTAATATATTGATGACATCATTAGAATTTTGAATAATATCAACTATTTACTGAAATGGCGCGTAGAGCTGTTAACTACGAAATTAATTAATCTCGTCAAACTTAGTTTAATTGGATTATTAAACTGGTTACTACATGTCAAAACTACAACGTCGAAGTTAACTAAAGCATAGTTTGAGCTGTTTTATAAATACAACCCACTTCCGCTCCGATAACAGAATTGCTATAATAATGACTTAGCGCGGCTTAGCGCCTTACTGTTACTTCTACGGGCATATATAAATGACTGTATTAGAATAATATTGAGTAGGTACTAAAATATTGAGTAGGTACTAAGCAGTGATAGCCTAGTGGTGAGGACTGTGGTCTCCTATTCGGGGGGTCGCAGGTTCGATCCCGGGATACGCACCTCTGACTTTTCGGAGTCAAGCAATTTAATATCACTTGCTTCAACGGTGAAGGAAAACATTGTGAGGAAACCTGCACACCTTAGAGTTCTTCATAATGTTTTTGAAGGTGTGTGAAGTCCGCTAATTCGCATTGGTCCAGCGTGGTGGACTATGGCCTATAACCCTTCTCTGAGAGGAGACCTGCGCTCAGTAGTGAGCCGTTGATGGGTTGCTAATGATGATGATGATGAGGTACTAAAAAAGCATTGCGCAGCGCCTTAATTCTATCCTCTTAGGCCACAGATGAATTCATTGGAATGTTTTTGTAATTGGAGTGAAAAAAAAACGTTATTTCTATTCGGCGCGTGCGTGCTTGCTACTGTGCGATGTGTGATCACTTTTGTATTGGATCTGTCAAGCAATAAAGTGTATGAAACTGTTTTTGTTTTATTACCGTCCCGAATGGCGACATGAGCGTGTATAGTCGCCATTATAGATGGGCAATTATTATTTACTTCATCAGAATGGTATCTAACTTACCTACTTGTACCTTTATTAATTCTTATAGATATTTTTGTATTTATTTATCCACGACCCATCTCTGAGAGGAGACCTGCGCTCAGTAGTGAGCCGTGGATGGGTTGCTGATGATGACACCTACCTGTAATGGAATCTAGGTATATATAAATTAAATTTATATTATAAATTGAGAACTATTTAAACAAATTACTTTTCACAGGCATCTCTGTGAAAAGCACTGTTTATAGACCTGCTAATTTAGTCTAAAAGATTGTGTAGGTATAATTAGATCTACCTTTGAACAAAGAATGTTTGCACTACAGCAGAAATTAATTTAATAAGTGCCCGAGCTTTTCTGACGTCGCGAAAGCGCAAGGGGCCGTTAAAGAATAACTAGTGGTTCGCCCCGAACTGAGACCTCGCGGTAACGGTTTCCCATAATTACTTATTCATTCAATAGATACATGACGATCAACATTGACATTATTATTATGCCCGTTTTCACCAACCATACCTAAATCATCTCCTTTGTAGAAGTCTCTTTACGTAGGTAGCCCCTAAATACAATCCTAACATCCCAATGTCATTTTCACCTTTAGTTGTCCCGTAGAGGTTTGTAATAACAAAGTTGACAGAAAGTGTCAACTAACTTAACATATGTAGCCCGTAAAGGTTAGGGAACTGTTATAGTGAAATCTTCAAGGCCTCAATCAAACTTAGGTATAGTTTTTTGGAACATTCAAATTAAATTACTTGTACACAGCGTCAACTATCGACACGATCAGAAAACATGTAAAAACAAACTGCAACGTGAAGTTTTATTGATGTTTGCTAAATGACTAAATAATAATTTTAATTGAATATAATATGTTACATATAGCTGCATTTGCTATATGAGAGCGCCATCTATTGACATCATTGTGAAGTTCTGTTGTTGCTGCTCATTAAAAGTTAAATAATTTAGTTTCCTTATTACATTTATCTAATTTTAGTATTTGTTGTTCAAGTACATGATATTACGCTAAAATTATAAAACTTTCAAGCCCCAGCTTTCAATGGTTATTCCGTTGTGAGGTCAAATATAATCTCCACTTTGAAAGCCCCCCATTTCATCAATTTTAGGAAAAAAATTAAAAAAAAAATACTTTTGTACTCTGTTCCAAATTATCTTTAAAATGACGTACTGTAACCCTATGAAAAGCTAAAATTATTTTTTTTCTTCGCATTCGCTTCTATGAGAGCCCCCCTGAAATAAAGATTTTTATAACTTTTTAAGCCATTTTCGGCTGGAGGCCATCGGTTTACATATTATATCTAAAATTGAAGTAATTACGTTCAGTAATTCAGAAGTTATAAGGCTCTGACAGACGGACGGACGGACGGACGGACGGACGGACGGACGGACGGACGGACGGACAAGTGCAAATTCACTCAAGTAGACTCAAAGACCTTCGCTTCGCTCGGTCGATAAAGTTGGACATCGGATTTGTGCAAAAACTTCTAAGCAACTCCTTAGGGATCATCTGAGGGAGTTAACCTGAAGTTGACATGTCATGACGCGGTCTTATGAGACTTTTCCCTGGAATTTTTCCTTACTTACGTACTTCCATCCTAGTCCATATTAGAAAATACTATAATACATAGTATCATACTACTATTATAAAGGCAAAAGTGTGTTTGTTGGTTTGTCACACAGAGCTACGGATCGACGTGATTTTTTGCATAGTTGAGGACCTACTAATATACTTAATACTAATGTTATAAATAAACAACAATAATATATATTATTAGATCCGAGACATAGTCGCTAACTAAGGGCCTCATAATCAGGCTCAGGATCGCTCAGCGGGCGATGGAGAGAGCTATGCTCGGAGTGTCCCTGCGGGATCAAATCAGAAATGCGGAGATCCGTAGGAGAACCGAAGTCAACGATATAGCTCAGCGAGTCGCGAAACTGAAGTGGAAATGGGCAGGGCACATACTTAGTTCGAAGAGCTGATGGTCGTTGGGGTCCCAAGGTGCTGGAGTGGCGATCCCGCACCGGGAAGCGCAGTCCACTAGGTGGACTGACGACATCAAACGAGTCGCAGGGAGCAGCTGGATTCAAGCGGCACAAGACCGAAGCCTGTGGAAGTCCATGCAAGAGACCTTTGTCCAGCAGTTGACGTCTATCGGTTGACAAAGAAGAAGAAGGATAAATATTAATAGTTATTTAATACTAAAGTTATAAATGGGAAAGTAAATGTCTATCTATCGAATGTGCAGCGCCCAGACAAGCCGGCAACGCTTAAGGGCGCTAAAGAAATAAAGAAAATATGTATAAATTATTGTAAATAAAATAAATAAATAAATAAATCTGTTTGTTACCATTCCACGCCTATAACGCTGAACCGATTTCGACAAAATTGAGGAAGCTCATAGAATACTTTTAATCTCGCAACATGAAAGAATTCTCGAAACATTTATAAAACTCAAATTCACGCGGACGAAGTCGCGGGCATCAGGTAAGTTTATATTTTTTTTAGTAATCATGATTCATGAAGATTTAGGAAAAAATTTAATTAAAAAAAACTTGCTCCGCCGCGACAGCTGTTCGCTGCCGTGACCAGGATTCGAACCTGGGTTACTACGGCCACAACGTAGGGTCCTAACCACTAGACGATCACGGCTGCCGGAGCTGGTGAAAGGTGTACTGAAAATATCCAATACCTTGTTATAATGAGAACTCGCCACAATTTCCAGGCAAATCAATTTTATGCTTGAGTGAATAATGGTAAGGCTCTGTGCACATGATTAATACTTTTTGTAAGACAAAGCTGCTGATTTTAGTACCTATACACTAATAATTATGATAGTATCTAATAATAATGACGTAAATATGATAATAATAATGATAGAAAGTAGAACATTGTCGTTGGTACGATGAATACATTTTTATATTATAATATAGAAAAGCACCCATAACACTTATGTTATTTCAAAAATATAATATTTCCTGCTCTCAAGGAATGCAACTTAAAAAAAAAAACTACGATATTATCCTGTTATTCTGGAATGTGTTTATAAAATGCTTGCGTGGGTTCGCGATGACTCTATGGACACATAATTTAGATAGAATAGAATAGAATAGAAATATTTTTTATTCAAATGAACTTTTACAAGTGCTTTTGAATAATCTATGAATCTACCACTGGTTCGGAATGCCCTGTTCGGAAACTCGGCGGTGTCTCTTTTCAAAACAAATTTACAATACAGTAAATACTATGCTATATATGCAGTGTTTCCACAATGAGGGAAGTTCCAAAAATGCATACCGACTAACTTCTATCTTAAGATGGGCAGACATAAAGTAAAAGCGCCATTCCCGCCGGTGAATGAATAATTAATAAGATTAAGTAAGTAAAACTTTTCAATTAAGTTTGACTCATAAACGAACCTCATTTGCTTTAAGTTCAACGAAGTATAGCACAGATTTATCCTAGAAATGCCCTTCATTAGGTAAAAACTCGTCTGCTGTATAATTGACGAGAGGCTTGTAATAGACAAAGATGGAATACACCTAAAATAGTTATTACTAGTTCTCATTAACTATCTAGGAGTAATATAATTCGCTTTGACGGTAATTAATGAGTGACATAGATGTATTGCTATACGGCTCGAGCATATATTTCTGTGAAAGTTTTCTCAGTAGAAATCTGTTCTGGAATCTTCAAAATACCAAAGTAATTTCAACACATAATAATTAAGAGCAGTACAAAATCTAACAAGTACCGAAACAATAAAGTCTGGATATAATAGATTTTTACACTAAGTAATTCTTAAAGGCGTAACATTTTGAGTACTCTATTTAGCACGGAATACGTCATAGTATATCGCAATGATATATGGGTCATAGGATAAAAAAATTATCTTACCAGTGACGTCACGCAACCTCGACAGATGGGGCATTACTGCGAATCGTGACTTGCGTGCGTAACGTGCCTTTATATTATTAGAGAAACTAAAATTACACAATATTTCTTTTTTTCGGTAGAGAAATTAACATTTACCTAAATTTTAATTAAAAAAAATCGTTTGCTTCATAATTCAGTGATGTATCAGTTTGTAAAAAAGCTAGTTCGTGAATACAGCCTTACGTTTTTAAAGCAAACTTCAGGCGTCGTCGTGGTTCAAATGCATTGGAAATATTTCTTTTTAAGGCTTGAGCACACGCGATTTCCGAAAATTAGTGCTACTTGTACCTAACTACTTAAATAATAAGTAGAGATAAAAATTAAAACGAAAAAGTGGTTAAAAGCACTCAATTATTCTTTTTATGATTTCCTTTCTCCCAAGTTTGCAATTAACGCATTGCGTAAAACATAACAAAGCAATCATTAATTTAAGTAATTAAATATCACTTGCTTCAACGGTGAAGGGAAACATCGTGAGGAAACCTGTACATCTGAGAGTTCTCTATAATGTTCTTGAAGGTGTGTGAAGTCCGCACTGGGCCAGTGTGGTGGCCTATGGCCTATAACCCTTCTCTGAGAGGAGACTCGCGCTCAGTAGTGAGCCGTTGATTGGTTGCTGATGATGATGATGTATAACACAACTGCAATCATCATCATCAGTCACCGCAATCGCACCGTAATTCCTTGTTTTATAAGTAACGCCTAGGAGATATATTATGTTCTCATAGGTCTCCAATCTCCATGTTAGACACGCTGCCGTCGCATCGCGAGCTAAGTGTATCACAGGCTTAATACAGAATTAAAATGTTAAAAGCCAGGATACAAATGGAAAATGAATATTGGTTTCCAATGCTTTGATCTGCTATGGGAAAACATTGTAGTTATTTTGTAACAATTTTTCGCCAATGTTTTTTTATTCGAAGCTTTTGTAAATGGTGTGTAGGAAGGGAGACCCATCATTGTAATATGTTTTCATCTCGTTTAAGTATTATATTTTGCTAGTGTACTAAAATAAATTTTGTGCTTGTAATAATTTAAAAGAAATGAACATAAATTCCCGTGGGAACTCTTAAATTTTCGGATATAATATGTAGTGTATGTATGTGTTAATTCTTGGAATGGAGATACCTACTTAGATCATAATCTATCTCCAAATAATATTATGATTCATTCGTTGTGTTGTGAAGGAGTTCCTGCGATTCGATTTTCGATGTCAAGATAGTCCTTTTCATACTCAATTTCAAAATCATTTATTTCATAATAGGCAAAATTTTAGTACTCACAAGTCCTGAATCTACCACCGGTTCGGAAAGCTGATTCTGCTTGACTGCGATCTCACCTAATGGTAAGTGACTATGCAGTCTAAGATGGTAGCGGGCTAACTAGGCTTGAAAGGCGTATGGCAGTGAACATTCAACCCATACCCTACCCTAATCGGTTTCTACACGCCATCGTGACGGAACGCTAAATTGCTTGGCAGTACGTCTTTAACGTTAGGGTGGTAACTAGCCTCGACCAAAGCCTCCCACCAAGACCAGAAGACAATTCAGAAATTATTAATTCCCAAATTGACCCTGCCGGGAATCATAACCGAGGATTCCCAGTTATAAGACCACAGCGCTCAACACCAGCGAGGTCGTCAGATTTATATTATTAGTAGGATTATGTGAATTTCTGAGGGTCGAACATAATATACAACATCCGAAACTCAAACTAACCCAATTAGTTTCAACACAACAGTATTTACGCCTGACCTAAGATCAGCAACAATAAATACTAGTATATAACGATAGAGACATACATGGGAATAGGAAAACAATAGAAGAACATCGTGAGGAAAGGTCGTGTGTGAAGTCTACCAATTCGCATTGGGCCAGCGTGGTGGACTATGGCTTACAATCCGTCTCTGTCAAGGAGACCAGCGCTCAGAAGTGAGCCGTAGATCATAGATGGCACCAATGCGCTTCTGCACACTTGGTTAATCAAGGGCGAGGGCTGGTTATGACACAGATCTAAAAATCTAGCTAGGATAGCCAGTTCTTGATCTTGCAACTTTCTCTGTCAAATATTTAGTAATAAGCACAAAAATTGTAAGCACATAGTTCAAGATCAAATTGATGTAAACTTAAAAAAAACTAATGATAAATAATTTTGGCACACTTGGTTAATCAAGGGAGAGGGCTGGTTATCATTAAAACAGATCTAAAAACTAGCTAGGATAGCCAGTTCTTGATCTTGCAACTTTCTCTGTCAAATATTTAGTAATAAGCACAAAAATTATTGGCACATAGTGCAAGATCAAATTGATGTAAACTTAAAAAAACTAATGATAGATAATTTTATATAAAAAATATTTTTAAAAAACCAACTTTAATCGGCCCGCGCCACTACAAAGTATATACTATTGTTGATAATTTAAAAACCGCTTGACCAATTTCGATATACTTTCAATGGGACCACCTTTGAAACAAAAAATAATCGGTGAACATACATAAAAAAAAAATTAAAAAAAATATTCTGACGAATTGAGAACCTCCTCCTTTTTTGAAGCCGGTTAAAATTTTTTTTTTTTTCCTACCATAATGCACCCTTACATAAGGGTAGCCTTATTTTTTACTGCAATCTAGCCTAAGGGCTAATTAGCAATATTATTTTAACTTAAACTTCTACTTATAATTAAATTCTATATCTAATTTACAGTCCAATAACTGTCCTTAGTTTATTCTATTATATAAGTTCACTTTGTTTTTGTGACCTAGTCAAATAACACAAGCACTGCACTGACACTGCACTTATGCACTTTTAAACACTAGTTCGAAAGGTTTTGTTCTTTTAAGTCTTCTTTTAATGTTCGTGTAATCGAGAAGCTTTACAGCTTCCAGATTCACATGATGACGAAGTCGATGTTGGTGAGCTTCTGCGTAGTTTTGTATAATCTTGTTCACGAACTCCATCTTAAGGTCCCTGTGGAGATCGTGATTTCTGACGTACCAGGGTGCATTGGATATTTCCCTGAGTACTTTGTTCTGGAATCTCTGTATTATTTGGATATTGCTGGGTTTAGTACACCCCCAAAGTTGTATACCATACGTCCATACAGGCATCAGAACTTGCTTATATAGCATAAGCTTATTATGTAATGAGAGCTTAGAATGCCTTCCAAGCAGCCAATGCATTTTTTTATATCGTAATTCTAATTCCTCGCGTTTCTTTTTAACATGAGCTTTCCATCGAAGCTTTGTGTCTAGCGTCATACCCAGGTACTTCGCTGTATTTACGTAGGGGATAAGTTGCCGATTTAGGTAAATCGGGTGATATTGCGGTAGCTTATTGGTGAAATCTATATGCATTGATTTAGACTCGTTAAGTTTAATTCGCCACTTTATAGTCCATTCATTGACTTTGTTTATGGCAACTTGTACTTTTTCCACTGCTTCTTCGTGACTTTCTCCAGTTCCTATTATGGCAGTATCATCAGCAAATGTTGCAATGGTATTATTTTCTAGTGCTGGAATATCACAGGTGTATAATAAGTACAGGACCGGACCTAAAACACTTCCTTGCGGTACCCCAGCTTTAATTTCCTTGAGTTCAGAATATGCATCTTCTTGACGAACTCTAAACCATCTGTTCGAAATATATGACTCAAGAATATCGGCAAATGACTTTGGTAGCATAATTCTGAGTTTATAGATAAGCCCTTCGTGCCACACTTTATCGAAAGCTTGCGCTACGTCTAAAAATACAGTAGAACACACTTTCTTATCTTCTAATGATTTCTCTATTATATTAGTAATTCTGTGGACTTGGTCTATTGTTGAGTGTTTTTCTCGGAATCCAAATTGGTGATCTGGTATTAATTTTCTGTTATCTAGTAGGGGTTTTAGTCTCTTAAGTAACAGTTTTTCAAATAATTTTGAAATTACTGGTAATAAAGAGATCGGTCTATAAGAGGTTGTTTCATGAGGTGGTTTTCCGGGTTTAGCAATCAAGATAACTTCAGCGACTTTCCATAGCTCAGGTACATGTTTCAGTCGAAATGACGCATTTATGAGATTGGTAAGTTTCACTAAAGCTTTTCGAGGTAGATTTCTTAAGATTTCTCCGGTAATAAGATCGTATCCCGGAGATTTCTTTTTGCTTAAGTTGTACATTATTTCTTTAGATACTTCCTTTGGTGTCGCAAGTCTAATCTTTTGCAGATCATCTTGATTTTCTTCATTCTCACAGAAATCAATTGGATGACCTTCATTTGGTTGGAATATATCTTCCAGGTGTTGAGCAAATCTATTAGCTTTTTGAATGTTGTTGATGGCCCATGTTCCATTTTGCTCTTTAATAGGTGGTATATGTGTGATGGGTCTTTTTAGATTTCCAGTTAATTTCCAAAAAGAATAGTCCGTTTCTTTATCACCAGTCAAGTTTTGTAGGTAATCATTTAGTTTATATTCATTGTAATTTTCGATAGCTTTCTTGATTGTTTTGGTGAATTTATTTAGTATTCTTTTATCTTGTGGTGACCTAGAAGCGTGCCACTTTTTTCTTTGCTTTCTCTTTATTTTAATGAGGTCGATAATTTCCTTAGGATAGGTGGTACCCCGACTCCATTTTTTTGTCGGAGGCGTATTATTCCAGGCCGACTTTTGTATGTCAGTTATAAATTTAGCTAGTTCCATATTGAGTTGATCTGGATTTTTCAAGGGGACCTGTAGGTTTATAACACTGTCTAATTCTATCTTAAAGATCTCCCAGTCTGTATTCTTATTCACTAGAGTAAGCTTAGTTTCATTGACTGCAATAGTGTGTTTATTAATTATTAACATTATCGGTGAATGGTCCGAATTCATGTCATATTTTCCTTCAATACTAAGGTATTTTGGTGAGATATTCTTAGATATAAAGAAATCTATCAGATCTGGAATTTTTCGAGGATCAGTAGGCCAGTACGTTGGCATCCCAGTACTGACTACATCGCATCTCTTTTCTTTGATCGCACTTAGCAGTTCTTTTCCTTTTGTTGTTGTTAGTCTTGAGCCCCAGAAAATATTTTTGGCGTTAAAGTCTCCACCAATTATAAATCTGTGACCATATTGTTCCAAGAATCTTAGGTATTCGTGTTTTTTTAGAGAATGCCGTGGTGGGCAGTATATGGCTACGGTTAAAAATAAACGATTTATTTAGTTAAAAAAAATGCTGATGATGTAAAGTAGGTATGTAATTTTATGAGACGTAATGAATGGGAATTGACTCGTAATCGATTTAGTTGTATTGGGTATATAAGGCGATTGCGAAATGGTACCGGCAGATAACCCCTGTAAGTTCATTACAACTCGTGCGCAATGCTCTTAGTTTGGTGGCTCGCGAGTGTGGCCGGGATAGCGGTTTATCGTGTAGAGGCACGTGGTATGTAATCTTTTTTGTTATGTATGTTCACCGATTACTCGAAGACGCCTGAACCGATTTGGAAAATTCTTTTTTGTTTCAAAGGGTATACTTCCCAGACAGTCCCATTTAAATTTTATCGAAATCGGTCGAGTGGTTTTTAAAAATCAAAATTAAATGTATACTTTGTAGTGCTGCGGCCATCAGGCCGTGGGCGTTTGAAGTCAGTTTTTTTTTAATTTTTTATATTAAATTATGATAAGTCAAGATGCAATCTAAGATGGAAGCGGATCATCATCTTCGGACCCTCTCAGTATGACAAGGGTTAGAGAAAATCTGGCTTAAAATTCCTTCTTTGTTTAAAATCAGTAAACTAGTGAAAAATTATAACCTCAATGTTATTATGTGATTGAACTCAAGGGCTCGAAATAAAGAGTTCTAAAATGAACCAGGCACCAGCACTGTTATACGTACCTACGTAGTACTATTATATATTCTATGCTACCAATCTTACTACCAGTAGCATTTTTTTGCCCATGTTACTACTAATTGCCTCAGTAGTCAGTTGTAACACGGCAAATTTTTATTTCCCATGGGTAAGTTCTGGTAAAAAATCTTTTCAAGTCATTGACTTTGTTTCAAATCAAAACTTTTGGCGTAGATGACTGATGATGATGATGATGATGTTTCGAGTTTTGCTGTTACTTCCATGCTTCTATTGTTTGGTAAATTGGTAATTTATATTTGTATGGAAGGGCAATGTCTCCTCTTTAATGAATTAGGTAGGTATGTTCTTAAGAACCATACAACTTTTTTGCAGTTACCGCTGAAATATGTCAAGTAAAACCACAGGAAAAACATTGCTTGATCGAATGGATGGTCCGGGATAGATGGCCACATCAGGAAAGGTAAATTTGTTCTAAAAAATATTAAAAAAGAATAAAAACACGACTGCTTTAAAGAATATCAATGAAAATATCAATTATCGTATGAGAAAAAAAATAAAAATATATTTTCGTAATCACCTTTTTCTCAATAGGATTTGAAAAAATAAATTTTGAGCCCAAATATTATTGATATTATGGAGTCCAAAATCCGCCATTTTGAATTTTTCAAATTTTATGTTCTCGTTGACACTGGCGAATCTAACGACGTGCCACTCATCAAAATCGGCCCACGCGATTGGTCTCTAGAGTGCCACAAAGGAACGTAGAGAGATGTCAAATCAGAATGATAAGCCTCGTAAAATGGCCAGTCAATAAATGTCTCAACACCAAGGCACGATTGTTGAGAAAACTTAATAAATACCTAAAGGAAAACTTTAAACAACCGAATAGCGTGACATTTTGAAACCTTTTTAACTGACTTAAAATTTTTTTTTAATTCGTAATGTTTCCACTTGGAACGCTGGCTGATGTGGTATCGATAAATTAGAGCGTTAAAACAAAGACATAAAAGTAAATTTTAGTTTGGCGATATAGTGTTGCGATACCAGTAGGGTTAGTACTGGGTGCGCGAAGACCATAAAAGGCTAAGGAAATTGACGTTTTTCCTTATAATTTATGGGTTCACAGGTGTTATTAATTTATTATTTACATATATTATTGTAATTACCTCCTTTTAGGTGGGTTTACGACTGGCGCAGAAGAAACTGCCATACAATCCGCTGGGCCGACCACTGTCCACACCCGCAACCAGACTCCAATAACTTTGCTTCTGAGGCCGCGTGTGTGAGCGAATGTTCGGGATGGGCATAGTACATAATATGCAGGTAGCTCGGAATCCGTACTACCTGAAGCTAAACTGAGGTGTATAACAAGACAAAATTAAATGAAAATCCCTTTAGTGAAATGATAAAAAATAAAACGAATGCAGGCTATAACTATAATATATTACATAAGTAGGTACTAGGGTACTATAAGTGACAGTACTTACTTCATGCAAAAAAAACCGCTGTAAAATCAGCCCAGTAATTTTTCTCCAAGTCCATTCCATTAGTTAGTCCATATGTTATATCTGTAGGAGGCAAGTTACCAACAGAACTTTGTTTCTCACCAACAGAATCAACATTAACAAAATGTTATTTTTACAATAATATAATCGACCGAGCGAAGCGAAGGTCTCTGAGTTTACTTGAGTGAATTTGCACTTGTCCGTCCGTCCGTCCGTCCGTCCGTCCGTCCGTCCGTCCGTCCGTCTGTCAGAGCCTTATAACTTCTGAATTACTGAACGTAATCGACCGAGCGAAGCGAAGGTCTTTGAGTTAACTAGGGCGATTTGCACTTGTCCGTCCGTCCGTCCGTCCGTCCGTCCGTCTGTCAGAGCCTTATAACTTTTGAATTACTGAACGTAATTACTTCAAATTTAGATATAATATGTAAACCGATGGCCTCCAGCCGAAAATGGCTTAAAAAGTTATAAAAATCTTTATTTCAGGGGGGCTCTCATAGAAGCGAATGCGAAGTAAAAAAAAAAAAATCGCGTTACATAAAATTGTTACGTATCATTTTAAAGATAATTTTGAACTGAGTACAAAAATATTTTTTTTTTAATTTTTCCCTTAAAATTGACGAAATGGGGGGCTTTCAAAGTGGCGATTTTATACGCTCGCTTGAAGACGCTCTCTAGAAAAATCCGCTATGGATTTTCAAACTGATTTTATGTTTTTAGGTCACTTATATCCTGTACTTGAACAACAAATACTAAAATTATATGAATATTATAAAGAAACGAGATTATTTAATTTTTAATGGGCGTCAGTAATTCATATAGCATCAACATAGCTTCACAATAATGCTAATAGATGGCGCAGTCAGTAACTATTCCCATGGAACTACGAGTTAAATTCAATGTTTGATAAATAATTCAATGTTTTCACTAACGTTCCCTAACCTTTACGGGCTACCTATAAGTTAGGTGATTGATGTTTTCTGTCAACTTATTTATCACGATCCTGTACGGGACACCTAAAAGGATATTGGGACGGATGTTAGGACTTAGGATTGTATTTAGGAGCTACCTACGTTAAGAGACTCCTACTTAGGGGATGATTTAGGTATGTTTGGTGAAAACGGGCATAATAATAATGTCAGTTTTGGTTATCATGTATCGATTGAATGAATAATCATGGGATACCGTTACCGCGAGGTCTCAGTTCGGGGCGAACCACTAGTTACTTTAATTTTAGATATAATATGTAAACCGATGGCCTCCAGCCGAAAATGGCTTAAAAAGTTATAAAAATCTTTATTTCAGGGGGGCTCTCATAGAAGCGAATGCGAAGTAAAATATATTTTTTTGCATTTCATAGGGTTGCAGTACCTCATTTTA
This sequence comes from Oeneis ivallda, assembly GCA_029955525.1. Classification (NCBI taxonomy): domain Eukaryota; kingdom Metazoa; phylum Arthropoda; class Insecta; order Lepidoptera; family Nymphalidae; genus Oeneis; species Oeneis ivallda. Next base: position 27,025,199 of record JARPMR010000003.1, on the reverse strand, counting down.
AAGATAATTTGGAACAGAGTACAAAAGTATTTTTTTTTAATTTTTTTTCCTAAAATTGACGAAATGGGGGGTTTTCAAAGTGGAGATTGTATTCGAGGCTAGATCTCTAAAACCACTTTGTTTTAAAACTTGAAACTTACACATAATTTGAGTTATATTCTGTACTTGAACAACAAATACTAAGACTAGATAAATATTATAAAGAAACGAAATTATTTGAGTTTTAATGGGCATCAATATTTTTAACAAAACTTCACTATACTGTTAATAGATGGCGCTGTCTTTAATATTGTAAATACAGTTTTGCGTCAGCTATTCTTATTTTGTCTATTACTAATTATGTTATTCAATTAGCAAATTATTATCAATAAAAGTATCACGTTGTTTTTGCAAAAGTAAATCCGTTTCTATTTACAATAATCGACCGAGCGAAGCGAAGGTCTTTGAGTTAACTAGGGCGATTTGCACTTGTCCGTCCGTCCGTCCGTCCGTCCGTCCGTCTGTCAGAGCCTTATAACTTTTGAATTACTGAACGTAATTACTTCAAATTTAGATATAATATGTAAACCGATGGCCTCCAGCCGAAAATGGCTTAAAAAGTTATAAAAATCTTTATTTCAGGGGGGCTCTCATAGAAGCGAATGCGAAGTAAAAAAAAAAAAATCGCGTTACATAAAATTGTTACGTATCATTTTAAAGATAATTTTGAACTGAGTACAAAAATATTTTTTTTTTAATTTTTCCCTTAAAATTGACGAAATGGGGGGCTTTCAAAGTGGCGATTTTATACGCTCGCTTGAAGACGCTCTCTAGAAAAATCCGCTATGGATTTTCAAACTGATTTTATGTTTTTAGGTCACTTATATCCTGTACTTGAACAACAAATACTAAAATTATATGAATATTATAAAGAAACGAGATTATTTAATTTTTAATGGGCGTCAGTAATTCATATAGCATCAACATAGCTTCACAATAATGCTAATAGATGGCGCAGTCAGTAACTATTCCCATGGAACTACGAGTTAAATTCAATGTTTGATAAATAATTCAATGTTTTCACTAACGTTCCCTAACCTTTACGGGCTACCTATAAGTTAGGTGATTGATGTTTTCTGTCAACTTATTTATCACGATCCTGTACGGGACACCTAAAAGGATATTGGGACGGATGTTAGGACTTAGGATTGTATTTAGGAGCTACCTACGTTAAGAGACTCCTACTTAGGGGATGATTTAGGTATGTTTGGTGAAAACGGGCATAATAATAATGTCAGTTTTGGTTATCATGTATCGATTGAATGAATAATCATGGGATACCGTTACCGCGAGGTCTCAGTTCGGGGCGAACCACTAGTTAGACGTTAGCACCTATTTACTACCGTATGACCTCTCTCTCTCTGATGGTACTGTGTCTATGAATGTAAAGATGAGCGCGCATCTCATCAAGACATGCTCGCCGCAGAAGCCGCAAGCGCGCAGTCATGGCAGTTTATAATTTTTTTTAGAAATCGTATACTACGTAACACCCGTTCAGCGAACCAGCTGAATTTTAGTAAAATAGGCATACGCATCCCATCCACGAAAGCAGATGACGATTGACGTTATCAGATTCGGCGCGTTTTAATTATAATATAATAAAGTTAAAACTACCTTATGGGAATTATGGGATACCGCGAGGTCTCAGTTCGGGGCGAACCACTAGTATTTATGTATGAGGAATAAATAAAAACATTAGGTATATCATTACTTACTGCATTTTTTTCTTGGTCTTGATTTTTACATTAAGTGTATTGTGCAATATCAGTGCAGTTAGTCCGAGTTTTAATTCGTTTCGTCGTAATAGTAAACGATGGCATCAGCATCAACGTAAAATGAACCATAACATTATCGGTTTAAAGTCAAAAGTCACAAATTCAATACAGACGATTTTAGTTTGGAGCGTTTTCGTTACGTAAATGTATAAGAATACATACACGAAATTGAGCTCTAACTCAATACTGTTATTGTTTTATTTTACTTTGATGGTAATGTCATCTTTTACTATTTATAGGTAACTATCAAATCTTGTACTAAGCGTACAGGATCTTTCCGCACTGCATCCGATCCGAATCCGAGAATTCTCCTTAGAGCCTTATACAATTATTTTGCGTAATTCGAGGTCTAGCGAAGCCTTTAAATCGAAGTCTTCAATTGAATTTCCACCGTACATTGATCGAATTCCGCCTACTCACAACAATCTACGTAAGTCGTAACCTCAAACCATCAAATTATAGCGCTTAGAACAGAAGTTTATAACAAAGTTCTACTCCAAAAGTAGGCTCGGAACAACCAATGAATGCTTGAGTGCCATGCCATTATTTTCTGGTACTAATACTGATAATTAAGTTTTTGATGGTTATAATGCTAAATTATGACACCCTTTCCCAGCACAGTATTTCATTTTTTTAAAACGAGTATGCTTAGACCACACGACTGAAGTAAAACTTACGAAACGCAACTGGCTATGAGAGAAAGAGAGAAAGAAAATGTGTGCTCGCACCTCTCTCTCTTGCCCCTACAGTAATATACGAAACGTAACTCTCTCTCTTTCTATCTTCTAATTTATATCTCCCTTTCAACTTCCGTTCGCCTCGCGCGATCACACTTTTCGTAACGCATTCACCAGCTTACTCCCCAAGTCAAGCGTGCGTAATACGCATATATGGGCGTATGTAGCAGGCAAGAAGTTTTGCTTCAGTAATTTTCTGCAAGCTCATCGTGGTGATACTCACGTGTAGTCGGCCTTTTTAAAGGCTTAATAAAAATGGCTTATCACCGCGACTATTACACTTCTAAGCTTTATAGTTCGATGCCTCAAACAAAAATACAATCTCAAAATATTTTGCCTCGTAGTTTGTAGTAACTAAATGAAAATAGTATCGCGGCGTGGGCGGCACAAAGGCCGGCCTTACAAAAGGCTCATTAAATATTCCCCCCGGCTATTTTACTTGGCGGTCTCATATTGTGATTTGTTATAGCTAGGTAGGTACTAGGTACAGTTGTTTTTAGAGCTATATGAGGCTATATGAGTAAAATACAGGGAATACAGCGTGTTAGCTCTTTGAGAGAGGCTAAAGTAATATGAAAGCTTGTTAGAACATTAATTTAACAACTTACTACTTCACACACCTACGTTTCTGGATTACCTACTATTTACTGTTTAAGTTTCAAACTTTTACAAATTATGGTAATGACAGTGGTCGTCGTTAGTGGTGGTCGTGGAATGAGATGTCCAGTAGGTACTGGACATTACGCTGAAGGAAAATATCGTGAAGAAACCTGCACACGTGAGAGTTCTTCATAATGTTCTAGAAGGTGTGTGAAGTCCGCCAATTAACATTGGGCCTGCGTGGTGGACTATGGGTTATAACCCTTCTCTGAGAGGAGACCTGCGCTCAGTAGTGAGGCGTTGATGGGTTGATGATGATGATGACTGGACATTATCCTATTATCATTATCATTATCAATCTCTTGTAAGAATCGCCAGAGTTCATGATCTTGTGTGAATCTAACGGCTGCTGCAAGCGTCTTGTTTGAAATTGACATTTAATGGTATCATTTAATCAGACATACTTAATCTACTACTGCGTCACTGCTGTTGCCGCGGCCGTATTGCAAAGCGCCGCAACGGCTATGCCGACAATGCAACATGCCATAGATGTGACAACGCAAATTATTCGATTGCTCTGGTTACGCAACATTGACGATGTAAACTGAATGGGTGACCAAAGGTTTGCTTGTTTGCAAAGGTTCTCTGAGAAGAGAGAACAAGGCAATCCGTCGTTGGTCCCGTTTGCTATTTATTATGATAATAATTCGTTAGACCTAATAAAGTAATAACTCTTAGTCAAGTTGTACCTACTTCTAGACGTCGTATCCCTAATTCGGAAGCTGAATTAAAAATATTATAATTAAAGTGATAACGACCCTCAGAAATGAAAACACGACCCACAGAGAGCTCACGATTGTTACTTACATCACATACAAATAACTAACAGGAAATCGATGTTCACAGTTTCAATATACCTAGTATCCGTGACGAGAACTGCAACAAAGCTTATTTTTAACCCCCGACAAAAAAGAAGGATGTTCTGTGTGTGTGTATCTGTGTGTTAAGTGTCTGTCTGTTCCCTCGTAGCTCCCTAACGAATGAGCCGATTTTGATACGGGTTTTTCTGTTTGAAAGCTAACGTAATCGAGGTGGATCTTAGCTATAATTATGAAGATCTGCTCAGGTGTTTGAAGATCATCAGCACATTTCTTACGTGATACTCTTACGGTTCACAAACTTTCACTGGTGCAATTGATTTGAAATTTGGTGTTACTTCGGATTATTTCCTATGGTAACCTTTTTTTTTTTTTTTTTTTTTTTTTTTTTTTTTTAATATTAACATGGATCCCTCCGACGGGGGACGGAGACCATGACTGCGTTAGTCATTTATAAGTCACTATTTCATATTTTACTATGTATTTTTAAGTTTTATTGTTATCTTTATTATCATTTTATCTGCAAACTATACAACTAACATTTTTATCCACATAATGTGATATATTCTGAAATATATACAATATATTGGATCTATATTTATGTTGCTGTATAATATGCTTATTTTATTTTTCATTTATTTCTTGCGATTACTTTATGTATTAATTTTGTGCTATATTCTACCAAAATATTTCTTTTATTTTTATCTATTATGATACTACTTAAGTTATCAGCAGTTAAATCAGTGTCTAATTTTATTTCAGCTTCATATCTTTGCCTGCTAAAAACTGGACACTCCAGCAGAATATGTAAAACTGATTCCTTGACTCCGGGTTCGCAGATGCACGATGGGTCCTCTTTACACTTGAAGCGATTCAAGTATTCAGAGAACCCACCGTGACCTGTAAACAGTTGGGTCTTAACCGCACTTATTTCTAACTTCCTTATAACTTTGTGGGCGAGGACAACATTCGGGAAGAAGATTTTCGTGGTGCCTGCGGTCGATTCCTCATCGTAACGTGCCTGCCATCGCTGTTGAGTTTCGGCTCTTATCATGCGTTTTATGGTAGCGATTGGGTAGGCATCGTAGGCTGCAACAGTCTTGCTATACAGCGCTGCTTGTTTAGCAAGACTATCTGCTCGCTCATTTCCTACGTTACCCACATGCGCTTTGACCCAGTAGAGCTGGATTGATCGCCCTTGGTTCCGTGCCGCTCTAATGTTCCCCCTTATGCTGTATGCCAATGGGTGAGAGACCTTGCCACTTTTAATTAAGTCCAAAGCGGATCGTGAATCGCTCAAAATCCAGCAATCGCTTATTCTTTTTTCTCGGGCCCATTGAATGGCTCTATCCATGGCATACAACTCCGCCTGAAACACCGTGCAGCACGAATCCAGTTTCAACTTAATGGATTTAATTTCCGCGCCGTTTTTCCACACAGAAACAGCCGCTCCCACTCTACCTTCAATCTTACTCCCATCCGTGTACAAGAGAGCTGATGCTACAGCATCAAGTAGTCTGCGGGATACCCAACTCTTCATCAACTTACAGCAGATATACCTAAAGTAGAATTCAGTAGAATGAAATGACAGTTGCTAATGTCACTTTGTAAAATAATATTGCCATATTTATTGTAATAGTGATGTTCTAGTTCAGTAGGTAGTGATAGCTGTAGTACTGTACTATTTATTACATTTCATTTTATAAATTTCATAAGAACACAAAATATGTAATAGAAATAGTAATAAAGGTCACCTTTTTAAAGCTGTAATAAAGAAAGCACGAATAGAAATATTTAAGATCTATTTTTAGTACTTTTATTTCCTCAGTATAGGCCGACAAAGACGAGATCAGATTTTCGATAAGTTCATAATTGCTATTCAAAATATTTTTTTGTATCAATTATAATAAACACAATTTGAGAATTTTCTTAGTAAATAAAAAAATAAGTGTTTTGATAAACTACGTAATGAGTAGATAAGTGATTGATTTGGATCCTTTAGTCACAACACTATTTTAGTTTCATCTGTCTACTGAATTATTGATTCTATTTTAGTGTGTTTGGGTTCATTAGAATGGTCTCGATGAGTAGGTGCTACATAGATGATGGAGGATCGAAAATCGATGAGGAGTATGTGATGATGGAGCAGAAAAATAGGTACCAGTTTAATACAGTAGTCCGGCCGTAGATTCACATGTCGGGGGTGATTTAAATTTTCAATTTACACTTGTTTATTTCCAGTTTATTTATTGTGGTTTAACGGGAAGACACGTGTTATTCCGACCCAAGCTCCAATCAGTTGGAGCACCGCTACACACCTATAATTATGCAGATTGACTCAGGTATCGTGACCGGGAAACTATTATTATGTGCATAGTAATTCGCAGCTCTCTCTCAAATTTAAATGTCATCTACATCTAAAATTATACCTACCCACCGCTCAAAATATAAAATCGGCCAAGTGCGAGACGGGCCTCGCTCTTTTAGGGTTCCGTACATATGAAATTTCAAATTCCTCACTAGTTCAGTTTTTGAGATAGACCCCCTAATAAAATTGGTCTAAAAGCGACAATTTTAATGGCCCCACATTTCTTCATTTTTGAAGCTAAAAAATAATAAAAAATATATTTGAACTCCACTTAATGAGCTCTAGACAATGACACCCCACATGCCAGGGTGAAAAAATAAAATTTTATTTCGACTCCTTTTTCGTGTATAGCAGCCCCCATTATTTTTAATTTAATTTTTATTATTTGTTGCTGTAGCGGCAATAGAAATACACAATCTGTGAAAATTTCAACTGTCTACCTATTACGGTTACCGAGATACAGCCCGCTGACAGACGGACGGACGGACGGACGGACAGCGGAGGCTTAGTAATAGGGTCCCGTTGGCACGCTTTGGGTACGAAACCCTAATTACACAGAAAAATAATTATTATCCTTAACCTAATACGCGTCGCGAAACCAAAGTGGAAATGGGCGGAGTACGGAGTTGTTAGGTTCCCTCAAATATGGTTGAGCGAAGCAACGGCTGGGTCATGCGTCATGCTCGTGAACGGGTTCCACTGGCGGGAATGGGGCTAGTTTATGTCTGCCCATCTTAAGATATATGGCATTCTTAGTAGGTACCTATGCATATTTGGGAATTCCCTCATTGTGGAAACACTGCATACAAAGCATAGTATTTATAAGAGCAACTGCCGAGTTTCTTGCTGGTTCTTCTCGGCAGGAAGGGCATTCCGAACCAGTGGTAGAGTCTGACGATTCAAAAGCACTTGTAAAAAGTTTTCTATTATAAAAAATATTTCTATTATATTCTATTCTAGTACATAGTTTGAAGAGCTGATGGTCGTTGAGGCCCCAAAGTGCTGGAGTGGCGACCCCGCACCAGGAAGCGCAGTGTGGGCAGAGCCCTCACTAGGTGGACCGACGACATCAAACGAATCGCAGGGAGCCATTGGATTCAGGCGGCGCAAGACCGAAAACTGTCGAAGTCCATGCAAGAGACCTTTGTCCAACAGTGGACATCTATCGGTTGACAAAGAAGAAGAATTATTAGACCATATCAAGAGCTATAAGAGAAGCTTCCACATTTTGCATGCGCGTGGAATAAATCTGGCAGCTCAAATTGGCTGCTACCTACCGGTAGTAAACATAAGTCTATGGCTGCTACATACTACTTACTGCTACACCTGCCAGTTGCTCTACTAGACCGTCTGATATAGTTGCCAGCTACAAACTACTATTAAACTAGTTGTTGTTGGTTCTAGTTGACATCTACGAGTACTAACAATAGTCCAGTCGACACGTAGTTTCAGATGGAAAAAGGTCGGAAGTCAATGAAACTTTGGGATATTGTTCAGGGATCGTTAATTAACATTTTCTCAAGTTTTGGACCTCGAGGACCCTGTGCTAAAAGAGGAGGGTGGGGGGAAAGCTGCAAAATTTTCGACCTTCCTCCGGTTTTTCCCTTACGTCCTACGAAAAAAGTATACTTTTTAGTAGAATGTTAAATTTTTTCCTATAACTTTGATTACACAAAAGCTTTTTTATGTCAATTCGTTTCCGAGTTAAGGCGCTTCGAAAAAAAATTTTTTTTTTTCAAAATTCGCTAAAAACCTTTTGTGAATTGGGGTTGAGTGGGGTGAGCGGAGGAATGGGGTGTCCAAAGTTTATGATTGTAACCAGGTACCATAATACAATAACATTTCATCATAATTTGGGAATAACAGAAGAAATAAGGTGGAATTCTGCGTTTTAGTCGCAATTTTTTTAGTGCTATTTGCAGTGATGTTTTATTTGCAGAGGAATAAAATTCTTAATACGTTTTTATGGCATTTATTACTTTTCCAATCTCTATATCTATATATATAAAAGAAAGTGGTGTTAGTTACACTATTTATAACTCAAAAACGGATGAACCGATTTGGCTGAAAATTGGTGGAGAGGTAGCTTAGAACCAGGAGACGGACATAGGATACTTTTTATCCCGTTCGACCGCGTTTCTGTCATGTCACTATAAAACGTGGTATAAGAAAAACGCATCTGACATGGAATAACAAAACGCAAATGACAGTGGAATAACAAAACGTAAATGACAGCTAAACGTAATTTTGTCTTTGGTTAAGTATGGTAAAAAAATTTGACAATTATAAAAAGTGTTATAATAAAGCATTACTGATATTATTATAAATGCGAAAGTGTGTTTGTTTGTTGGTTTGTCCTTCAATCACGTCGCAACAGAACAGCGGATTGATGCGATTTTCTGCATGGGTATAGTAATGGATGTAGTAGTGGTTCCTCAGACCGGGAGAGCTACTTTTTATCTCGGATAATGAAAGAGTTCCCGCGGGATTTTTAAAAACTAAATCCATGCGGACGAAGTCGCGGGCATCAGCTAGTATCTTTGAGTAATAAACCGTATATATATAAATCAATTGCTGTTCGTTAGTCTCGCTAAAACTCGAGAACGGCTGGGCCGATTTACCTGATTTTTGCTTTGAAATGTTTGTCGTAGTCCGGGAAGGTTTAAACGATGAGAAAATATGGAAAAATTGCGAGGAAGATAGTAAAAACAACAATTTCATTTTCCCATATAAAGTGTTCTACCTACTTTCCTGTCAAACATTTGACGTTCGTCTCTTAGCTTCGGTACGGTAGACTCGGGTCCACTCGACATTACTCGGATTATCGCGTATTTATTAAACTTTAATATTTTAATGGTTGTCATTGTTTGTTCATTCAGAAATATATTATGTCATTTAACAAAATAAAATCAGTAATCATACTATCATACTAATATTATAAATGCGAAAGTGGTTTGTTGGTTTATCCTTTAAAACAGATACGGATCGACTTGATTTTTTGCATGGGTATAGTTGAGGACCTGGAAGGTGACATAGGCTACTTTTTATCCCAGAAAACCAAAGAGTTCCCAAGGGAGTTCAAAACCTAAATCCACGCGGACGAAGTCGCGGGCATCAGCTAGTACATTATAATAGTAACGCGGCAAATGACTGCCAAATAGGCTATCAAGCACGGGCGCGGCGCCCGCCCTCCCCAACTGGCGCGCAGAGCACTGGGCAGACAGAGGTGTCGGGTGAAGCAAATACATATTATGGCGTATACAATCTCTTCAATGGGATTATAAAATAGCCAGCTGTCAACGAGAATTATTTGTGTTTTGAACTTTAGAAACAAATAAATAGCGGCGCAAATAGAGTGCGCGTGAGATTCCTATTTCGTGTATCATCCAGGCCGGCCGATCGTAATTGTAAATTCTTGTATATCTAATTATTATTAAGCTATTGCATAGCTTTTATCGCGGGCTTTGAACTAGGACAAACAGTTTGAGCGCGGCGACCGAATCAAGAAATTCAGTAACGAAAATAAACCGTCGTTCAGTAAGTAGCTCTCTTTGGCGCAGTGGGCGCAGCTATATACAGCTTCAAATGTAAATACTAAATTGTATCTCATTTATTCAACAAGCGAAAATTTGTGGCGGCAGAAGAGCCACATACAATTTATGGTTTTATTGAGCAACACGTCGACATCATCCAAGCAACTTTTAAATGGAGCTGTTCTATACAAAGAATATAGGTGGCATAATAGTTAAATTATTCATTGCGCGAATTGAACTAAATATATTTATTATACATTTATTATACATTGAACTAAAATAATTATGGTTATTAAAGAGGCCGTTTTTAGACCTCTTTTGTTCTGGTGTCTTTTTTTAAATATTAGGTATAGACTAGAACTTGACTGCAATCTCACCTGATGATAACTGAATTCAATTATTGAAGGTACCTAAGAGTATAACCTACTAGAACGCGAATCTATATTGAAATAAAAATCATTGGAATTTCTCCAGAATACTCTTTACTTTTATTTACTCTGTGCAAGACACTCCCTAAAACGAATTCGCTAACAACAGGCAGTGTTTGACCGTCGAGGCAACAGGCTGGCACTGGCCTGTTCTTTTTCTTTTTATTAATTTCATTTGGTGTTGTTTACTATTATTTACTATTCTTAAAAGAGGCAAGGACCACGGGCTGTTCAACCTTTTCAAAAGCTTGTATTAATCGGAAATGGGAAACAAAGTGGTTACGTTTACTGAGCAGCAATTGGAAGATTATCAGGTGATGGACAATTCAATTAATTTTAGTCTGCACTCTTGGAAAATTCCACCTAAAGTTTGCAATAAGTTTCGTTGTTGTTCATCATCATCATTATCATCATCTCAATCTATCACCAAGCCAATTGGTACAGGTTCCCTCTCGATTGAGAAAGGTTTAAGCGATATTCCATCACGCTGGCCAGATAATTGGCATATCAGGATGTACAATTCAATTAGTTTTAGTCTGCACTCCTGCAAAATTCCATTTAAAGTTTGCAATAAGTTTCGTTTTTCATCATCATCACCTCAACCTATCATCAAGCCAATGGGCACAGGTCTCCCTCCCCTCGAATGAAAATTAAGTCCACCACGCTAGCCAAGTGCAGGACTTCACACACCATTGAGAACATTATGGAGAACTATCAGGGATATTTAATTTGGTTGTGGTGTACAACAGAGCACGAAACACAGCAATTTTGAAGTGAAAAGTTTTTATACATAAGTTTTTATACTTACTTACTCGTGTTGGACATTCGTTATTATATACTTATAATGTTTTTGATTTAAACAGGACTGTACATTTTTTACTAGGAAAGAAATACTTAGGTGAGACCTTTTCTTCTTTTTTTGACTACGGGAGTGTTTGGCGGTTGTGTGTTCGTGTTTGTTGGTTGCCGTAATAGTAAACGATGACATTAGCATCAAAGTAAAAGAACCATAATAATATCAATTTAAAGTCACAAATTCAATACAGACGATTTTAATTTGGAGCGATTTAGTTACGTATATCTATAAGAATACATACACGAAATTGAGCACTAACTCAATACTGTTATGGTTTATTTTACTTTGACGGTAATGTCATCGTTTACTATATTATATTATAGTTAGTATCAAATCTTGTACTAAGCGTACAGTACAGAAATCTTCAACCTAGAGACAGACAAAGGGTACTGTTTAGTCCGGGAAATATTTTGTTTACTTATCTTTCTCTCTCTCTTTTAAAGAATATCAGCCAAGCTAAACTTGACTAATATTGTCTTCTCCCGTCCAAATATACGGAAAGCTTGTGTTAGGAGTTGGTACGTCAATAGTGCTACGGGTGGGGATCGAACCTGCGACCTCTCAGTTTTCAGTCCGCCCCTTTAACCAACCCTTGTTAGTCAACGCAATGTATTGTGATTAGGAATGATAAATGAACTACATTTAATCAATCAAATAATACTTAGCAAATACTCAAAGGGAACTGAATTAACGTAAAGGTCAACCTAGCGCCGCAAGCTCTATGCGCATCAATGTGGAATTAATCTATGCAGAATTAACCCAAGCTTACTGCATTTGCATTATCATGAGAATAATAATATTATTATTATTACCTAATATATATATTATTACTTAGTTTCAATTTGAAACGTTTATTGACAATCGACATTCATACTCGTACCTATCTGCAGTATTTGGAAGATGGGTGAGGAGCATGGCCAAGGTGTTTAAGATAGGTGGGGGCTGCTCAAACACTCGAAACATCGTCCAATTGGCAGTGAGCTGAAAAAAATTCAAAATGGCGGATTCAAGATGGCAGCTTTAAGAATTTGATAGGTGTCTATCTCATGGAGTTTAAAAGATAATGAGTGGTTTTTTTAATAGAAAATGATCAGGAAAGTCTGAATGTCTACTTGACGAGCAGAAAAACCGCAGTCCGCTTGCGGGCCGCGCACCCACGCGCCCTACTAGTTTATAAATTATTTACTTTTGCCCGCGATATTCGTCTGTACATGGAGTTAGGTTTATAAAAACACCGTGGGGGAACCCTCTGCTTTTTTTTTTGAGATAAAAAGTAGCCTACTTCATACGTACCTACACATTTCTCTCCTCCAAATAAGTGGAAAACTTGTTTTAGGACTTAGGAGTGGGTATACTACAGTATAATGCAACTGGTAGCCTAGTACGGACTGCCAAGCTTCGCACACCTTTGAGAATATTAGGGTGATATAGTGTACTTATAGGCATGCAGGTTTCCTCACGATGTTTTTCTTCACCGTTAGAAGTGATACTTAAGTGCGTGCCTGGGATTCAAACCCCGGAGCTCTGAAAAGGAGGCCACAGTCTTTGCCAAGCTTATCGCTGATGGAATACGTTGAAGCAAATTGCTTAATACCAAAGTGTGAAGCAAGAATGTGCGCTTAGCTTTAACCAAACATTTGCAACACGTCCCTTTGGAATATTTCGGAGCTTTTACGAGACATAAATGCTTACGATACGGAGTAGAAAGCACCGCTACGAGAAGGCTCGCACCAAAAATCCGATTAGACGGAGTCAACTGTTATTTCGCTGTGTTTTAGCCCGAATTTCGGTTTATATACTTTCGTACTTTCTTTTTCGTCTCGTCATTTGTTCTGAGCTTTTTCTATATTTTTCCCGGGAGATATTTATTATTTATTGAGTTAAGTTCGAGATAAAGCGAGTCATTTACGGGAAACAAAATGATTTGTCGCAGAACAGTTTCGGGGGACTTTCAGAAAGATCTCCTGAAAAGTTTTGCAAAACTTTAGCTAGAAATGGCGAAAAAGCTATCAAAGATTTCAGACAATCCTCGAATATTATTGTGAAAGTATTACGTTCCATAGATTTTTATGCAAAATATGTTATTTTAACTTGGTTTTAAATGGATCCCTAACCTGAAATAAAATGATTCTATTTATTTATTTATTTTATTGCTATGAGGGAGAGTGGGACAAAGTGGGAGGAAACTGGGAAGCGAACTCAGAAACTGAGCCTGATCAAATCAGCAACGCTCTCGATGCCAAGGTCAGGTTTTGCTTGCCACGTGGAATCGAGGTGAGAGGTCCGACATCGTCCACAGCATTTACAAGTAACAGAACACAGTAAGATTTATATTTTTTTGTTATTCAATGACAAAATAGCTCTTGACTGCGATCTCACTTGATGTTAATTGAAAATACAGTCTAAGATTAAGAGATTAAGAGAAATTAGTACGGCAGTTTAAACTAAACCCATACCCCTAATCGGTTCCGGAAATCAATAAGAATGCAGAAATTATAAATTTCCAAATTCAAATTGCGCCCGCCGGGAATTGTACCCGAGTCCTTCGATCACTACCACAGCGATCTCCACTGCGCCAGGGACGTTATCAATGACTATTTTAATCAATGATTAATCATTTATAATAAATAAATAAATAAATAAATAAATAAATTTAATAATCATCGAATTTAATAAACGAGTTCATTCATTCATGAACGAATTCATTAATTCATGATAATGTAGTCTTGTTTATTGAATTCGAATATTTGTGACAGTAAAATCGAATGGCCCAATCCGATGACGTGCAGCAAAGGGCAATTCTCCTAAATGTTGGCTAAGGCATGTCCCAGGCTGGAGAACGTAGGTTAAAACTAACTCAGGCTTATGTAACTTTTTTTGTAGATACTAGATAGTGTCCTCTATATGGTCCATTAAGAAAAAGAAGATAAAAGAGGTGAGATCCAGCTTTAAAAAAAATCTAAACCTCCATTTTCTAACCTCCATGACTGTCCCACTGCTTATGTTGTATGTAACAAACTTATTTATTTAAAAACATAGTCGATCAAAAATTCTCAAAAAAATATATTTCAATAATGAATAATTAATCTTTAAAATAACAACAGTAGCGTGAGGTTACGTCTTAGAATTAGTTTTTTATTAGTATTTAAAGTATGTCCCACGACTTTTTAATCATTACCGTGCTCTTGTGCAAACACTATCGTAACTACCCACATATCCATACAATCCGCATCGTCGTCGCGTCTAACGTACAAAATCAGTTGCCTTGAGCAATTCATGTCGAATGGAGGTGTGTACGTCGTCGGGTCACTGAAATATTTGGCATTCTCCAACGGAAATTTCATTTTGGCAACTTTAATCGCTCATTCATAGGACTCTCACCATACCATAAGTAGTTATCACATTTATATGTTTGTATTTTTTATATATTTCAAATATGTTTTACTTTCTAACAAAGCACATTAAAAAAAATTACTATGTTTACTTATCAAGTAAAAATTTAATTACTAACCAATTCTAATTACCATGATCCTAATTACCATTATTACCAGGGCCATTTTACGTACTATGGTAATTGGGCATTAGCTAGGTAATTAGAGTAATGCTTGAATGTATGGGATCTTCTAAATTTTAACGACCTCCCTGGCCCTCTGGTGAGTACTTTGGTCTTAAAAACTGGATCTTCATGGGTTTGACTCCCGGCTGGGGCAATTTTGGATGTTGTAAAATTGTCTCCAGTCTGGTCTGGCCGAGGCTAGTGACCATCCAATACTCTACCAGCAAAGATGTGCCGTGCCATGTGATTTAGCGTTCTGGTACGTATCAGCGTAGAAACCGGTAAGTTGTTTAAGTTTAATACCAGGTAAGCTCGAAACCATCTTAGACTGCATTCACCACTTACCCCAGATTATCGCAGTCAAGGACCAACTTGTAGTAACATATAAAAAGTTATAAGTAATCTGTGTTGAATGATTATGGCTGTATTTTGATACCGTTTGGGTGTTGGTGATGACAACATCGTTATATTTACCAACAATAAAATTAACTAAACCGAAAAAGATGGGCAAAAAAGGCTCGAATGGTATGCGAAGGTAAAAAATGATCGTATATTATACCGAAAAAGATGGAGAATAAATCTTAATTCTTTTTATAGCTCAATTGCAATCAAACTCGCAGCATCGCAGCGTTGTATGGCGATTGAAGGCCTTTGGACCAGGTAAACCCCAGAACGTGGATCGCAACCCCTTCACCTTAACCAACCGCCGATATCGTGCAACAATCGCTTAGCTTCCACACTCCAGCATTCCGTGGTCTCCACTGCCAGAGGGACAAAAAGGTAGCTGTCCAGAATAGGGGCATCTTTACTCCTTTTTTTAATGCAACGGACTCTGCAGCGTCTACCTGTGTTTTCTGGCTGAGATGACATGGTGCGAATGTACTCATGCACGTCGCGTCCCTCAGCATGCATTTGCTATTTTGCCATGGGACGAGTGTCAAGCCATCAGGATGCTTGCCATCCATGTGACCCAAACCGGGTGGCTCGAGTACACACTACGCAGGGTACGTTGACCGAGACGAGGGCTGTGCGGACGATATCGTTCAGAGAGTGGTGACGAGAGAATCTGGCCACACAACGACTGCAACTCAATGCGTGGTGGCCGTTGGCTTCCACCATGTAACCGCAGATGCATCGATGGAATTCGCAAACAGGCATGCAACCATGTTGGGACTTCCCAACATGGTTGTAGATATGTAATCTTCGGCACAGCAAAATAGTTTTGCAAGAGCGTAAGCGTAACATGAGCCGAAAGATCTTTCCAATGTTCTTGAATGGCGGAGTGGCCCCCTTGCCTCAATGGCTTCCGGGATAGCAGAAGAAAAGATAGGAGACCCCAAGAGGAAAAAATTGTCAGCGTTAAACTCCTTGAGCCCAGGAACTAGGTCTTCAAAGTGAGGGAACAGAAGACGGGACTCTGGATTACAGGGGAAGAACTCTCACTTAGGCATGTTCACCTTCAACCCCAGCTCCTTCAAGCAATTTATTAAAAGCAGTAGGTCATGTTCCACAACTTCAGGTTTGCCTCCTATAGTACCATCATCGAGTTACCAGATATAAAGGGGGGATTTGAGGTCGTGAAGAACTTTCTGAATGCTGAGGCTGAAGATGAGAGATCTAAACGGATCTCCCTGTTGGACATCAATCTGCGAAAGGATAGAGGTTTGGTCATAGAAGACATTGGAGGGGGAATGTTAAAATTGCTGAAGAAAAGGATACACAGTAGGAATCATAACTTTGCTTCGCTCAGTAGAATGTCCTTTTCCAGTGTATTGAAAGCGTTATGTATGTCAAGCTCCATGATAACACAGTCCTTGTTGCTTGGGTCTATAGCGAACAAATGCGTTGCGTGGATAGCCTAGCTTAGTGTCAAGACCTAACAGGTGCGGTCGCAGGTAAGTTACTATTTCCTCCAAAGGCCCTAGACCCTTTAGAAGATTACCGAATATATAGATCTCATCAACGACACTGGCAATTCTGTATCAAATTTTATATAATAATAATTATTATTAATTATGTTTGGCATGTTATTTGAAGAATATTTTGTTTACATAGAGCTATCTTATGTTAAACTCATAATATAATTAGACGCTTTTTGTAGGTAAGCCTAGGTAGGTCTGATAGGAAAATAACCAAATTTATTGATCTCGTCAGCAAGGCAGACTTTTGTTATGAATCTTTGTACGATTATGATTGGCATGCCGTTTTTACGAGATTTACTTAGACGCTTCTTCTAGGTAACTAATTAACTATAATAATTAATCAATAAATAATCGGAATTGAATCAAGAAAATTTATGAGTGATATTTTTATCTATTTTGTAAATCGTGATCACTAATAAGTACCTAATTACTATTAATAAGTACCTAAGTATCTAAGCAGATTTTTTTTATATTTAAAGAAATACTAAGATATTTCTTTCAGTTTTACTACTGTATTTTTCCACATTTACAGAGTAAATAGATTTTATTAACAAAAACACTTATGTTTTATTTTACTTTCTCATTCACAAAATTTTAACAAATTACCATATAGCATATTCTAATCACCATATTCCGGAACTCATTACCATGTCACAATTTATCCTTACCATGGACACCATAATTACCAAATACGCTATTTCTCCAAGAAAACTAGGTTCTGGTGGAGGCCTTCCTCATCACTGTGATAAATGAAGGCACCTCTCTGTCAAGGCATACTTAAAAAACCAATAACTCAAAAAAAAATTTTTTATTTTTCGTCGGACGTTTTAGCCAACAATTAGGAGAACTGCCCCAAATCGGCTTAAGCGCTTTGTGGGAAATAAACTGAATCTACCACTTGCGCGGATGACGACGAAGGATCGTGTGCGAACGTGATACTGAAATCAATTGGACATTGGATAGAAGCAGGCGTTACTTTGCGGAGTTCATTATTAACAAGAAAAAGTTAGAATTATTTTGCTATAATCCGCCAACAGAAAAATCTGTATGGTCAAACATGCAGTAACAATGTAAGCACCGCTCACCTTCCCAAGCAAGCCAGAAAGCAAAGTTCCCAAGCAAGCAATGCCACCACCACTCACATGCACCAACCACAAAAGACTTTTACACTAATCTCGACGCACGTTTCGCCCAAATCAATTGGATACTTGAAAGCTGGGCTTACCTAAGACTCTAGAGTAGATACAAGCATAGTACTTGATACAATAGTACATTGTTCAACGAGGGGTGAAAGTGACCGATTACATACGAGGGTGTCATTTGAGGCCCGAGGCGCAGCCGAGGGCCTTAATACACCCGAGTAAGGAATCGCACTTTCTCCCGAGTGATACATAGTGCTTTATACTACACCTACGAGGAAAATAATAGACAAATCACATAATTGAAATTCATATATCTATTAATTTACAATTCTCAAACTCAACTCAGCTCTAAAAAACTCATGGTAGAATTTTTTCTCGCTTTTCCACTGTAGTAAATCTTCATAAAATGCTTTGTTGTATTTATTGATTTCTAGATTTCTCGGGACATTCATTTTTCACTATACACAGACATTTTGAATTCACACTGCTATCACCAATAGATATTTTGAGTTCTTAATATAGAGTAAAGTTTATGGTTTCTACTAAAAGCTTCTAAGTAATTTTATAAATTCAAAATTTAGATATAACAAAATATAGCGACTCGCGCGAAATTTTTAATTTTTTTTAAATACGTAGGTATGACTCACAGAAAACGTATGTGGCCAGTAACCACAGACCAGGAACAACAAGATAACAATTTGTTTTTTTTTTTTAACTTTGTAATCAGTTTTATTTTATTTCATAGAATAAGTATGTAATAGAATATAGAACCTCGTTTACTTATATAGTATATAGAATCCTCTTTATAAAGATTATTATTAGTTATAATTTAGTCACTATTTTATATATTTTTCTAATTATTTATTTATTAGATAAGTACTTACTATGAAAATAGTCTTGTTTGTTGAAACAGATTTCAATTTTTTTTATATAATTTTTTTAAGTATTGGTATTACTGAACTGATTTTATCAAAAATTAAAAAAAAAACCAAGTGTGTAATGGATTTTCATACAACTTTTCAGCCCGCTAAAGCACGTAAGTAATGAAATTTCATACATTTTTTCAGCCCGCTGATTTGTCTCCACGTAAAGACGTATTTTCTTTCTCGCTCTTTTTCGGACACAAATCAGAAGGTACTTTCCGAGCAGGTGTAGTATAAACTGCTTTTAACAAACTTCTTGGCACAGTGGTCACTACTTTGATCTTTGAGTGGGAAGTCCTGTGTTCGATTTTGTAAAACAAGTTGGGAATTTTATGATTTCCAAAATCTTCCGGGAGATTTAGGCTGACAACGATAAGTTAGACCTTAGTTTTCTCTTTGACGATAACGGGTCGATCCAACATTTTTTCCAATAGATATGCCCGGGTACCAAGGCATAAGGATTAAGTAGACCCATTAAAAATTCGAGTAATTGTATAAGAAATTTGGAGCCATTAATTTATCTATCTTCTTCTATTATAATTATAAAAAACCGACCAAGTGTGAGTCGGACTTACGCGCCGAGGGTACCGTACTCTAGAAGTAAAAGTAAAACGATAATATAATATTAGTTTGCTTATTTATCGTTAACTTTGTTTGTAAAGGTTTATTGTTACTTAATATAAAAAAACTATGCTAGTTAGAGCGTTGGTTTTATTTTTCCTGTAAAATATACGTAAACCTCTATTGACTATAATTATTTCTGATTTTTATATTAGTAAACTTCGGAGCTAAGAGGGGGGAACGGTATTTTTTTCGACATTTTGCCCGATTAATCAAAAACTGTTAAATTTACAAACAAATAAAAATCTGATTTAGAATGTACAAGTAAAGCCCTTTCATATGATATCCCAATCGGTATAGTTATCTTACTGTGAAATTTCAAACTCCCGATTTTCCCCCTTTTTTAATTAAACTAAAAACAATTTTTGATTTTTTTTATTCCAATGATGTTGGGCCACTACTATACACACCTATTCCAAATTTCATGCCGTTAGCTTTAATAGTTACTAAAATAATCGACTGTGACAGACGGACGGACGGACGGAGAAAGTCTCACCATAAGGGTTCCATTTTTACCATTTTGGTACGGAACCCTTAAAATTAAAAATACTTGTTCAATCTATCAACGCACAACCTAAACTAATAGAAATTTTGACAGTAGGTTCCTTTTATGACGTAAGCAGTAAGCACTCACTAAGAAAAAAAAATTGAAATTACACCCCCAATGAGGTTAAATAGGGGATGAAAGTTTGTATGAAACTTGTTTAGCAAAAATGTTTGTTTATCCATGAAACTTTGTATTTGGGCTTTCAATTAAAAATCGGCCAAGTGCGAGTCGGGCCTCGCTCTTTTAGGGTTCCGTTAAAAAAAATTAAATTAAAAGATTTCCATCTACCCACCTACCCATTTTAATTTAATTTTTTTAATTTAATTTAATTTTTATTATTTGTTGTTATAGCGGCAATAGAAATACATAATAAGTGAAAATTTCATCTGTCTATCTATTACGGTTTACGAGATACAGCCCGCTGACAGACGGACGGACGGACGGACGGACGGACGGACGGACGGACGGACGGACGGACGGACGGACGGACAGCGTAGGCTTAGTAATAGGGTCCCCTGGGGACCCTTTGGGTACGGAACCCTAAAAATGAAGAAACCTGTTTCACAGTTTTATCTAAATTCTATCCCCAAAGGGGATTAAAAAGCGATGAATATCTATCATTTTACAAGTTACATCCTCAATTTGGTATTTCGATTTTTAAAAAAATAAATGAGACCGTGTTTCACAGTTTTTGAAAATTTCAATCCAAAACCTAATTCCACGCAGACGAAGTCGCGGGCGCAAAATCTGGTAGATAATGGTATGAAAATATAGAAGTATTTTGATTTTCACATTTTACACACAAAAATTACAAAATTTAGAAGAAACATACTACTCAATTTTATTATTACAACTAAGCTGGCATCATTAATAAAATAATAACGTAGGTACAGCACCGAGAACGAAACCTATTCATTACTTACAATCTGAATGTAAGGTGCAACTTGACATAAGACGTGAGTGGTTCTAGCTGTAACTTATTGAAATAGAATTGTTTACTCTGATCTAGGTCACCAGTTGCAAGTTTAATTATGTCACGAGCCACCGCGTGTAAGGGCTCCATTAGTGTTTTTCAAGTAGGATTTATTTGATTTATTTCTGTGGCGGGTGCAGCGGCTACTAGCGCCGAACAGGCTAAGAGGCGCAAATATGAGAAACTTGACAGTGGTTTCATATTTGCGCCTTTTGGTGTAGAGACCCTGGGGCCGTGGGGCCCGGAGGCTCGCGCACTTTTTTTAGAGATATCAAAAAAGGTGATCGAGTCTACCGGGGATCCAAGAGCTGGCAGCTACCTTGGCCAAAGGATTAGCCTGGCCATCCAAAGAGGTAATGCTGCCAGCATCTTGGGTACTATGCCACACTGCGGTGGCTTGGATGGGGTTTTAGATTTTAATTAGTTTTTATTTTAGTTTTAATTTTAGAATTAAATTTAGGTTTATAGTATTGTATATATGAAATTTTCTATCTATAATATAATAAAACTGTAATTTATGGTTGAATAAACTAATAATCATCCTTTTGATTTATATTTTATTACTATAATATTATAAAGAGGAAAGATTTTTGTTTGTTTGTTTGTATGTTTGTTTGTTTGTTTGTTTGTTTGTTTGTTTGTTTGTTTGTTTGTTTGTTTGTTTGTTTGTTTGTTTGTTTGTTTGTTTGTTTGTTTGTTAGTTTTTGTTTAGGCTCTGTAACTACTGGAGCGATTTTAATTTTTTTTACACCAATAGAAAGCTAAATTATCAGGAAGTAATATAGGCTATAACTTATTTTCAAAAAAATTAGAGATCCTTAAGAAAATTGCAATAATGTAACCGAAAGTAGCAAAATTTTGGCTATAAATGCATTATTTGGCGTGTTTTGAGAAAACTATTATTATATTAATAGTATTTTCTACAAAAAAGTCCTGGAGGGAATATATTCAACCATCATATTTAAGTCACAATAGTAGCTTTTGTGTTCTAAAATTTAATTAGATTGCCTTTATTATCGTAGTATTAATTCTTCCTTACTAATACATGATATTATTATAAATGCGAAAGCGTGTTTGTTTATTGGTTTGTCCGTCAATCACGCTGCAACACAGCTATGGATTGACATGATTTTATTGCATCCCGGAAAATCAAAGAGTTCCCGCGGGATTTTAAAACTAATTAATCCACGCGGACGAAGTCGCGGGCATCAGCTAGTTAATTATAATTTAAAAGCTTTGTTTAAGTTATGTTTTTAATAATCCCGCGGAATCCCTCCGTTTTTACGAGATTTAAAGATAGCCTATGTCACTCTCCAGGTCCTCAATTATGCCTATCATAAAAATCACGTCGATCTGTTGTTGCCTTGCTGCGTGATTTAAAGACAAACCAACAAACAAACACACTTTCGCATTTATACCATTAGCACAGAGTAAGGATAGGCCATTACTAAGGTTAAATAATAGCGAGCAAACGAGCAGGCGGGTCACCTGATGTTTAATGGTAATCGCCGCCCATGAGCATTTGTAACACCAGAGGCACCACAAATGCGTTAATGGCTTCTCAGTTCTCAGTATTAGTTGATCCGCCCCTTGAATAACCCCATGAAAATTATTGCAACAACAGGCATTTCCCTTTGTCACAGAATAGATAATCATTTCATCATCAAGCAACCCATCAACGGCTCACGACTGAGCGCAGGTCTCTTCTCAGAGAAGGGTTCTAGGCCATAGTCCACCACGCTGGCCCAATGCGAATTGGCGGACTTCACACACCTTCGAGAACATTTTGAAGAACTCTCAGATGTGCAGGTTTCCTCACGATGTTTTCCTTCACCGTTGAAGCAAGTGACATTTAATTGCTTAAACGCACTTGACTCCGAAAAGTCAGAGGTGCGTGCCCGGGATCGAACCTGTGTGCGACCCCCCGAATAGGAGACCACAGTCCTAACCACTAGGCTATCACTGCTCTGAATGAATAGATAATAGGTAGTGCCAATTTATCCGTGCCTAAGACAGCTCGTAAAGTCGTCGTCGTCGTTTAGGAGAGGGAGAGAGCAGAGAGTGCCTGCATATTGCATACATAGCATAATATCTATTATACCTATTGTAAACTTGTTTTGAAAAGAGCAACTGCCGAGTTTCTTGCTGGTTCTTCTCGGCAGGAACGGCATTCCGAACCAGTGGTAGACTCATCGACAGTTCAAAAGCACTTGTAAAATAGTTTATTTGAATAAAAAACATTTCTATTCTATTCTATTCTAGTGAGCAGTCCGTTTGCAGATAAATTTTGTGCACTGTAATATGGCCTGTGCATTTGGCTAGTCTACTCTTCTGAGATTCGATTTTGGGAGGACAATTATTTTATGTACCTTCCATTTTTCGTCAGAGTATTCAAGAGGTTCAGAGAAGTGAATCCCGACTTGGTGCCGAAGCGAATGACCGAAAATCAAGCACACACTATAGCGGTACCCGTTGAAGAGATAGAAAAACTGCCTGAATTGAAGGTACACCCACTTTTTACCCACCGAATGAGCAGTAGCAAATAAAGTATGATCAAATAGGCCATTTCTTTGGCCATTTATTACCTGCTATTGAAGTTTTATTGACACAACTGACGCATTTATCGTTTCGAAATACGAATAGGTAATTTATGATTGCATTATCCCTGCAGGTATATTGTCGGTGATAATTCGTAATTTCTGGACGGAAATTTTGCCAAATTTATCTGTACAGAATATATTTACCGATTTAATAGGAACCTCATAATAATTTTCAAATACAATTCAACGAAATTACACATATAGTTGGGTAGATTTAAAGATTGAAAGACTACTTTTAAGTTGGGTTCCAAATTTGTTTTGCTTTAAGATTTTAAGCTTATGACACCACACTCAACTGGGTACCTACTCCTCTTGTTCTGTAATCTTAATGTTTTTCTAACCTGCTCAGAAGCAACTCTGGACAGGTTTTTTTATACACCTGAATGGTAAGTGACGATGCAGTCTTCGGGCGGTTACGCATTGCATCTGATCTGATTCCGTGAAAATACGTTCCGAAGTAGTCATAGAACTATTTTGTATGGTAGGTCCGACTTCCGTCATCCGATTTCTCTCCGTCATCCGTTAGAATACCTCGGATGTGCCTCGAATTCAAATCGGACATATCCGCGCAGCTTGACAGCGGGGCGGGACCAAAGATGCCCCCTGAATAGCTTGGATTTGGATCAGAGATCGGGCGTAAGCAATATCCGAATTCGGCCCGAGTTTTTTATATCCGTATTTTCACGGATGCGGATCGGATGCAATGCGCAACCGCCCTAAGGTGGTAGTGTGCTAGCTTGGAAGGCGTATGACAGTGTACCTAGGTATATTCAACCCATACCCCTAATCTGTTTCTACACGCCATCGTGCCGGAACGCTAAATCACTTGACGGTACGTCATTGACGGCAGGGTGGTAACTAGCCACGGCAAAGCCCACCAGAACAGACCAGAGACAATTCAGAAATTATAAATTCCCGAATTGCACCCGCCGGGAATCGAACCCGAGACCTTCCAGTTATAAGACGGTACGTCATTGACGGCAGGGTGGTAACTAGCCACGGCAAAGCCCACTAGAACAGACCAGAGACAATTCAGAAATTATAAATTCCCGAATTGCACCCGCCGGGAATCGAACCCGAGACCTTCCAGTTATAAGACCACAGCGCTCACCACTGCGCCAGGGAGGTTTTCGTATTTAGATATCTCCGTCTCTTCTTCTTTTTCAACCGATAGACGTCTACAACTGGACATAGGTCTCTTGCATAGGCCAAGCCTCGGCCTTACGCCACCAACCAGTGGCTCCCTGCAACTTGTAATATCGTCGGTACATTTAATGCCTACACTGCGCTTTTCGGTGGAAGGTCGTCACTTCAGTCATCATTTGCAGCCCATCTCCATTTCCGTCTAGGTAATGATAAAAGGTGTTGGAGTGGCGACCCCGCACCGGGAAGCCCAGTGGCTGACCTGAGGGGTCTAGCGACGACATCATGCCGTTAGACGCAGGCGGCGCAAGACCGAGACCTGTGGAAGTCCATGCAAGAGACCTTTGTTCAGCAGTGGATGTGTATCGGTTGATAAAGTAGAAGAAGAATCATAAAAATCTTATCTCAAACCTTTATTTAATTTTCAGGAGAACCCCTTCAAGAGGCGCATCTGTCAAGTGTTTTCTCACGATGGTTCTGGAAACCTGACGTTTGAAGACTTCTTGGACATGATGTCGGTGTTTAGCGAAGCCGCCCCAAGGGATATCAAAGCATGGTTGGTATGAGTATAATGGCTAATTTGTGCACAATCTCTGAAGTAAACTAAATTGATAGATCTAAATCTCATGTTGTCCCTTTCAACTATACCCCCTGCGGAAAAGGATAGCACTAGATTTAGACCTGTCATAGATTAATTTAGAGATTGCGTCCAACAGAATTAAACTAGCGGCACGCTATGATGGCCGGTTTGACGTTTGTCCGCTCATGAAGTTCCGTATTAATTGATAACGACTTTGAAGGAAATAATTGTATTACTTTATTGACGATAGTGATGTGCAGAGATTCATAAATTTTATCGAATGTAGTTTTAGGTTTAGGACTCAAAATTTATTTATTAAATTGATTTCTAAAATGTATACAAGTGTAGAAAAATCAGTTTGCACCATTTAAGGGGTGAATGTACTTGTGAATATGAACAATTTTCACTATGTGGACAAACCTCTGAAATCGCAAAAAAATATCAGCTGTTTCATACAAAAGGTAAAATTTTTATTTTTATATGATATATACCACAACTCGGCATTTGGTTTTCTAAATTGAAAATTTTTAAAAATGGAATCTAATACGATCGTCACATAGGATCGCTGGCTAGCACAACTACTACCTCCGGCAAACTCGCGTCAATGCTCAATGCAAAACAAAGCAGTTTCGAATTGACGTTGCTTCGAAAAGTATAAACTGTCAGTGCAATGCGATTGTGATATAGTTTTGACCTGGCTTTGGATTTCAAATATTGATACTGCATTACTGTTGACCCTTGCTCGTTAATTTGGACTCTGTTCAAGCCCTTTGTTGTGGATTTCGTCGATATGACCGAACGTACGCAGAGAACTGTTCTAAATAGTCAGACACGTGAGTTCGTAATACGCCTTCGTAACTATTTCGATCGTGAAGCTCAAAATGGAGGGCCAATTTTACCTATAACGTCAGTGGTTGAACGCGTAGCTGATGCGCTTAATATTGGACAACGAACTGTTAGACGGATAACTAAAAAAAAATATGGCGAGACTGGCACAGAAGAAAATAAACTTCACACACCAAAAAAGAGAAAACGAGCAAAACCAGTCGTAGGCATCGATAGCTTTGATGCCGATGTTATCCGAAGACATGTTTACGGCTACTATTTACAGAAGGAGTATCCAACAAGAAAAAAGTTGGTGCATTCACTGAAGGAAGCTGGATTATTCTTTGGTGGGGAAAGTTCTTTAACGAAGATTTTGAAGACCATTGGATTTCGATACAAAAAATGTAACAAACGCAAAATATTGATGGAAAGATTTGATATAGCGATGGCAAGGTATACTTTTTTACGGCAAGTGAAAGAAATCAAAAATTGGCAAAATGTTGTGTTCTTGGATGAAACATGGCTTAATGCTAACCATACTGTAGGCCGTTCTTGGAACGATGACACAGCAGCATCTACTTCCAAAGTTCCTGTAGGAAAAGGATCGCGACTTATAATTTGTCACGCCGGAACCATCAACGGGTTTGTCGAAGGTTCTCTCATGGCTTTTGCGTCAATAACCACTGGAGACTATCATGAAGACATGAATGGAGAAAAGTTTACTGAATGGTTTACCTCAATGTTGTGTAGCCTCCCTGAACCATCTATTATAATTATGGACAACGCCCCATACCACTCGATGCAAATTGACAAGCCACCTGCCCAATCCCAAAAGAAAGCTGATATCGTCGCATGGCTTCGTAAAAATGGCGTAGATGCAAACATGAATATGTTAAAAGCGGAATTAGTACGTCTTTTAAAAGAAAACAAACCAACCAAGATCCGATACGTCATTGACGAAATAGCATTAGAACATGGGCACAGAGTTATACGGTTACCGCCTTACCATTGTGAGTATAATGCGATTGAGTTGGTGTGGGCTCAAATTAAGGGATATGCTGCAAGACACAATACAGAACCCCCATTTACCACAAAAAAAATGCTAAAATTATTAGAAGAAGCTTGTGAACATGTGACTAAAGGAGACTGGGAAAAGGTTGTGAATAGAACTGTTAAATTAATAAGGGAAGATTATGAAAGAGATGTGAAAATAGATAATATTATAGAAAACGAACATATAATTATTAATGTAGGTGATGATAGCAGTGACGACAGTGAAAATAGTAGTATGGACGAATCTGATTAATTATGGCCTTTTGTGGCACCTTTTTTGGTATCTTTTGTATTCATATGTTTCTTGTGTGCATATAAAGTATGTATATTCATTTTCATTCAAATATTCAGTTCGTTCAAATAAATTAAATAAACATATACATTTTTGTTTTATTAAACCTATTTAATCAGGTACAAAAACAAAACTTAATTGTTTTTTGTTCGAGAATAAATTGACATTCCACATCACTATTGTAATGTGTCAAACCGGCCATCATAGCGTGCCGCTAGTGTAGTCACATCATCTATCATAAGGCTAAATAGGGATTCAAACGACTGCTAAAAAAGCGCGGACACTGAACGACTAACTAAAACAACATCTAGCATCAGTCAGTCTAGCTAAGTTACGAGATAGCATCATGGGAGCCAGGACAATGAATGAACCTGGTAAGCACAGCAAATATCTCACCTCTCTCATTGAAAGTAAATACCTACCTATTTATTCAAATCCCTGCGCAGTGAACACCCTAGAGATTTAGACTACATTTTCCCCCGTTTATTTGCCTCGTCTGGTCACAGAAGGGCTGGGTCATTTTAGCGCAAATGGATTTTTACAGTAATAAGTTTAAATTCGGCTAGCTATTGGTATTTAAATAAATAAGGATCCGAATCACAGGGTTTTGATTAAAAATAAATATAATTTATCCCGTGAGCAGATTACCAGCTATCTTATCGCAAGGGACCAGAATCATTAGTTGAATCCGTACCCAACATGGGATTAAATTTAAATACACGAAGGTATTAGGTACCTTACCTGAGAGGGTCTTTAGTTATAGATTAGAACGATATACCTATCAACAATGATGTAACTTTAGAGGATATTATTTAAGGACAAACACAAAACTGTGGCTGTGTTCTCTAAAATTGATTGCATCAGTGTAACAATCTTCTTGCGACATCAATGCATTTTAACCAATAGCGGAAGAGTACCATCCATGGGAGTCGCTAAGGGGGGGATGGGGGGGGTTATGCTATTAGATACTTCACCATTGAAATCCAGATACCGCTGCCAAATCTTCAATTGTGGAGCTAAAAAACTTAAACTTAACTAGCTTTTGCCCCCAACTTCGTCCGCATGGGGTAAGGTTTTTAAAAATGCAGTAGGAACCCTGTTTTCTCGGGATCAAACGTAGCCTATGTAGTGACTCCAAGTCCACAACTATTGGTATCTACCCCTGGTAACTATTGGTATCAACTTCCGGTCATGACGTGTCATAAGAGCCACAGGTTGGCCTACGTGAAATAAATAGTTTTTTTTTTTAATTTTGATCTTAACACTGATGCAATAAAGTTTAGACGACGCGACGTCGACTCTGAATCTGCCATATTGGTAAAGTCAAATGCTACTTAATAATATGTGCAAAAGAAAAAGCTGCATCCATCATCACTGGTTAAGCTAGACAATCCACAAAGAAACAGAGTTAATAATAATCTCGACACCAAGGTCCATGCCATCCTACACATAAGAAATAGCAGCTACATGGCAGTTGACAAATCCAACTGAAATAAGTTGTACATTCAAGGCGAAGAATCAATGTTCAATCCCGGCGTCTTTTATCCTTTATCGGAGCTAAGATATTGTGACAATAGGCCTTGACTCTCAATCCCGTTCTTGTTCTCGACTGCTGATCGTGAGATTGCGATGAAGTTATTAATTGTTTAGAATCATGAGTAGGTAGATAAAATCTGATGAAATAATAAGTTTTTTTCTTAACCCCTAATAACTTATTAATACGTATATACCATATGTATATTATACGTATATGTTACTAGCTGACTCAGCGAACTTCGTACCGCCAACTTATCTTATATAAATATAACAAATAACTACTAAAAACAAGATAGGATATATTTCAAGTTGGACCAAATTACAGATAGTTACGAAGTTTGCTCAAAATCGGTTAAGTAGTTTAGGAGTCCATCGCGGACAAACAACGTGACACGTAATTTATATAGGTATATTAAGATAATATTAGCTTTTGTCCGCGACTTCGTCCGCGTGGAGTTAGATTTTTAAAATGAATGAATATATTATGATATTACACTCTCCAGGTCCTCAACTATAAGTACCTATGCATAAAATCAAGTTGACCCTTGGCTCTGTTGCGGCGTGATTGAAGGACAAACCAACAAATTAACAGAATAGAATGGAAATATTTTTTATTCAAATAAACTTTTTCACAAGTGCTTTTGAATCGTCGATGAGTCTACCACTGCTGGTTCGGATTGCCCTACCTACCGAGAAGAACCAGCAAGAAACTCGGCGCGTTATGCTCTTTTCAAAACAAGTTTACAATACAATAGCAGTGTTACTAATACTATGCAGTGTTTCCACAATGAGGGGAAGTTCTACAAAAGCATACCTTCTTACAATTCAATACATGTTAAGACGGGCAGACTGAAAGTAGCCCCATTCCCACCGGTGGAAACCGTTCACGAGCATAACGCATGACCCAGCCGTTGCTTCGCTCAACCATATTTGAGGGAACGTAAAAACCCGCTTCACACGACACCACCACAGAAATGTTTAAAGAGAGCGTGACATACTTAGGCTACCCATGTTATGCCATCGAATTGGATACTAATATTCATATTAGGAAGGATTTCTAATGTGTTTAGTTCTTTTACAGGTACGCTTTCCGCATATACGATTTAGACGATGACATGTACATTGGACGAGAAGATTTGCTGGAAGCAACGCGTTTGCTCACTAAAGGCGAACTACAGCCTCAGGAGCGGGACGACATTGTGGTGAATGTTTTGGACGAAGCGGACGTGGACGGGGACGGACGACTGTCTTTCATGGACTTCGAACATGTTGTAGTACGTGCTCCGGATTTCTTGTCCACCTTTCATATTAGAGTTTAGACCAGGGATGGCGAACCTTTACGTATCAACGTGCCATTTTTCTAAAGAAATGTTTAATGAGGTTTAGACGTGCCATCAAGTAATTTTGATTTTGTGATTATTGGGAAAACAATAAATATTCAAAACTCTTTATTTACTACAAAAAAGTAGGAACATTTTGCAATGTTTCGATTATACGCGTAATTTAAATTAAAGTAAAAGCGTGACTTCTGTTGTTGCAGATTAGATAACATCATACAAGACCTACTTCACACTTTTTTCGTGGTGCATCATAATGAATTTTGTGATCTGTGACGTGCCCAAAATATTGTGTCGCGTGCCATTGGTTTGCCATCCCTGGTTTAGACTAATATGAAAGGTGGACGAAACATAGAAATTGTAAGTTCATACAAAGACAGAAATCTATAGGGACGAAATTTTCCCAAACACTGGACGAAGCAATTGGTGAGACAGGATTGGACGACAGTTTTAGTAGGCGCTTCGGATTTCTTTCCTACTTTTCGTATTAGAATTTAGACTTTACCTAATATGAACGGTGGACCAAATAGAAACTGTTTCATACTCAATAAGAGAATTCAGAAACCTATAGAGACGCGAAATTGTTGCTATATTTGAGAAGCAATCGGCTGGATAGAATTTACGTAACTAGGACAGTCGTATTTCGAACTATACAAAATTACAGGACATAAATCAAGGAGGACGAAATTCTTGCAACTGTTTCGACGAAGCAAGCGGAGAAGTAGCTACGAGGGCCTTCGAAAGAAATTCGAAATTTATATTATTTAGATTTATAATTTAGTTTCTTGTAATAGGTATAAGTTAATATATTCATAGCATAAATTTATAACTGACTGACCGTGATGACTTACGGATCCGAGACATGGTCGCTAACTAAGGGCCTCATAAGTAGGCTCAGGACCGCTCAGCGGGCGATGGAGAGAGCTATGCTCGGAGTGTCCCTGCGGGATCGAATCAGAAATGAGGAGATCCGTAGGAGAACCAGAGTCACCGACATAGCTAAGCGAGTCGCGATACTGAAGTGGAAATGGGCGGGGCACATAGTTCGAAGAGCTGATGGTCGTTGGGGTCCCAAGGTGCTGGAGTGGCGACCCCGCACCGGGAAGCGCAGTGTTGGCAGACCCCCCACCAGGTGGACCGACGACATCAAACGAGTCGCAGGGAGCCGCTGGATTCAGGCGGCGCAAGACCGAGGCCTGTGGAAGTCCATGCAAGAGACCTTTGTCCAGCAGTGGACGTCTATCGGTTGATAAAGAAGAAGAAAGAAATTTATAACATTATTATGTATTTAGTTTCTTGTAATTATTAGACACCTAGGTATTATCTATCTTATAGCAAACTTTCAGATAAATTGGATTAGATTTAGAACTTTCCTATTTTAATGATAATATTCACACTCACTGTTCGTAAAGCTTTGACAGAAGAGGAAACTTTAATTATTGTTGATGATTGAATAATAATTTATCCAATTTTATTAAAATCACATGTAAAATTAAAATTACACATGTAAAAGTAAATTAAAATTACAGGCCTTTAAATTAAGTATTTTATTTAAAGCTGTAATATTATGGGGAAAAACAGCCATGAAGTAACTTTTAAAGATCCATTACATTTGACGTCGGAACATCAATAAAGCAACTCATCTCCTCGTAATTTTATGCTCTCTTAAGATCCGTCGTGACGCGAGCTTTACGATACAGTATAAGAGGCTTCTGAAAAAGTTTTTATAGTATCGCAGTAATTTTTGTTACCGTTTAAAATAATAAATCGATTTATGTATGTAAGGATCTGTTTTTTATTTTTACAAAATAATTTAAAAGTAGTAGTCACGACTTTGGTCTTAATAATAATAATTTTGCGTTGTAATCACAAATAAAAAATAATTTACTTAGGTATGATTTAATCACTGTTTTTATTACCCAGTTATGTCAATGTTTGATTTATCCATTGTGGGTACTAAATTTTGACATATTTTCTAATATAAAAACTCTTACGCATCTAACGCGTAATTTATTTAATCTAATATATAAAATTCTCGTGTCACAATGTTAGTTACCTTACTCCTCCGAAACGGGTCGACCGATTTTTATGAAATTTTGTGTGCATATCGGGTAGGTCTGAGAATCGGCCAACATCTATTTTTCATACCCTTAAATGATAAGGGTGACCAACCAATAAATATTTTTGCTGGCGGTACTACGTTCGCTGGGTCAGCTAGTACGATTAAATAAATTACCCATTGAGGGATACCATATCATGATCTCGAATAATATTAGGCCACGATCTCACTGGTAAGGCGATTGCGATGCAATGTAGACGCGATAAATAGTGTGTCCGCATTACAGAAGCGGTAGTTTTTAAACACTTTGATTTGCGGTCTTAAAATCGAATATTATAATATCCTACTAATATTATAATTATGCAAAAGTTTGTGAGTATGGATGGATGGATAGATGGATGGATATTAAATATCCATCCATCTATCCATCACTTCAATTATATGGTAGCAAATTTCAAACAAATTTTGTTACGTCTTCACGGCGCAACAAATGAATTGATTTGGCTGTTTGGAATGAGATATCTCATACGGTCATACAAATAATTAATACATAGGCTACATTTTATCCCGGACAAAATAAAGGATTCCCGCGGGAATTAAAAGCTTAATCTACGCAGACGAAGTCGCGGGCATCATCTATTTTACAAATCCATTTCGCACGTTGTTTAGCTGATGTGGCCACCGCCATATTTATATATTTTACCTACTACATAAAGGAGTTTGCTTTAACAAAATCGCCTTACATGTGCGTTCCCGGCCTTAGACATAACTATACCTATAAATAAAATTGTGCAGCGTGAATGAAATCGCTTGTAAAATGAACTATCCAATAGATTAGAAATGTGCATCGATATGAGCATTCCGTGCCTGCACTGAAAATCGCAATTACAGGTCTCTAGCTTCTAGTTGCGTACGTCAGCGCTGCAGTCCAATTTATTATTTATTATAATCTACTTATAAAATAAATTCTTTTTAAAAAATCGACTTCAAACGCCCGCGCCACTACAAAGTAAATAATTTATTGTTTATTTTTTAAAACCGCTCGACCGATTTCGATAAAATTTAAATAGGATCACCTGGGAAGTACTTTGAAACAAAAAAGACTTTTCCAAATCGTTTCAGGCGTCTTTGGGTAAGTTTGAGGCGGTGAACATTCATAAAAAAAAGATTCCGACGATTTCAGAACCTTCCCCTTTTTTGAAGTCGATTAAAAAGACCGTAAAGTAACAAAATAGTCAGAGTTATAATTTTTTTGGTTTATTATATCGAGCCCTCGCCGTCCCTCTACTGGGCACAGGTTTGTCGAATGAGAACAGTTTAGCCGTAGTCCACCGCTGGCCAAGTGTGGACAAGAACGTGGACTTCACTCACCCTTGAAAATATTATGGAGAACTCTTCACCGTTGAAGCAAGTGATACATATATTTGCGTGAAACGCATTTATCAGGTGCTTCAAAAAGTCCGACATGCGTGCCTGGGATCATATCACGGACCCGCCGAAAAGGATGCTGATCTCCCCAAGCTGAAGCTGACTTATATTCCCCTATCCCTTCCAAATAAGGCTGAAAAATATCACCTTTCATATTAGCACTCACGCTATAATAAATTATGAAGCATACGTACGTGTACGTACTATGTTACTTACTAATACTTATGCTAATATTATGAAAGGTGATCTTTTTCTGCATCGATCTATCTAGTTTTCCAATTAGCCTTATTTGGAAGGGATAGGGGAATATTAGTCAGCTTTACTTAGGTATTGACGTAGGTCTTAATAGGTACTGAATTACACACATAGTCAACTACATCATTTTCTTTCCAATATAAAAATAGAGAACACTTCTCATGTTTTTTTGTTCATAACTCAGATTCGGGCTTTTACTTTTTTCACATTAATTACGGCCAATTAGTCTTCGGACGGCAGATACGTACCTAGTACTATACTACGGCCGTTCAGAGAATGCGTTCCTGACACGTCGCGATTGAACTGACGACGTAACTTTGTAATGGCGTTGCAGTTACGTTAAAAATATTATTGCTGGTTGTTTACCGTTTTAACAATCGATGAGCTAAAAAACAACATTATTATATCAATAATCAATTAATGTTATAATTTTGTGACAGTTGTCGTGACTAACTGACAGGTGTCAGGAACGCATTCTCTGAACGGCCGAACTTTTTTTTTTTTAATTATATATTCTGTGCGGCAGATTGGTAAAAATGCAATTGGCAGGATGCACGCAATTTCAATCATGATTTTTCGATTTCGACGCCTATTTTAGGTAGTAACTTGATACACCCCTAAGGGAAATTTTTAATCTCGTTTTCAAAGGGCATAGGTAGTTACTTGTACCTATTGAACAATGTCGACAAAAGTCCGCATCTGGGGCGATCGATTTCAGGATTTTCGTTTCCTCCGTTTATAGTTACTAGGTGTATCCGAATAAAAATCCATAATAGGATGTATTTACACTATAGCATCTTAAAATTTAGGACATCTCTTGAATGATCTTACGGGTTACTGCCATCTAGCGGTGAGATGTTAACTTATCATGCTCATTGGTACAGACCAGGAACAACAGCTCATTGGTTCATCATCGAAACAATAATACTGCTATCTAGTGGTGAATAGAAAAACTAAAAGGCAAAAATAACTGGCAACTTTGCACAATAATATATTTCTGTGAAAGCATTGCATTCTGTTGCATGTATTGAGTATTCTCTGTGGCCAATTAAATTCTCTATTGTCTATGCAACAGCTAAAAAAATTGAAGTTATACTGTAACCATCGCTTTTTAGAGTTGCGTTTTCAGCAATATCATGGCTAAAATGCTGTTATAAATTTATTAGTATAGAAACCGTGCCTCTAATATTGTTGAAAATACGTGAAGTGCAAAGACAATTTGATATTTTAACCAATTATATGAATACCTGCCTTTTGACAAATTGCGCTAGACCGCATAAATAAAATGGCAGCCCTACCACGTAGAATAATCAAAGAGACACAGCGACTGATGCAGGAGCCCGTGCCGGGGATCAGCGCGGTGCCCAGCGAGAACAATGCGCGCTACTTTCACGTGATCGTCACCGGCCCGGAGGACTCGCCGTTCGAGGGAGGACTATTCAAATTAGAACTATTCCTGCCGGAGGACTATCCTATGTCGGCGCCTAAGGTTAGGTTTATCACTAAAATTTACCACCCGAACATAGACCGGCTAGGCCGCATATGTCTCGACATCCTAAAAGACAAATGGAGCCCCGCGCTGCAGATACGCACCGTGCTGCTGTCCATCCAGGCGCTGCTGTCGGCGCCGAACCCCGACGACCCGCTGGCGAACGACGTCGCCGAGCTCTGGAAGGTGAACGAGAGCGAGGCCATCCGGAACGCGAAGGAGTGGACCCGGAGATACGCCATGGACAACTGAGCCGACGGAGCCCCCACGCGCTGCTCCCAGTGGACGAAACTAACATATATATCATGATTTTAAGAGTGCAAGTTATGTTTCACTACCTAGACCGCGTAACTTGTGAAGAGACAATTGTGGACAAATTTTTATTACCGCGGAGCCCGGCACGCCGCCGCGGCCGTCCCGCGCCCCGTAGCCTCGCCCCCAGTGTCTCAGCGTAGTCCGGCAACCCCACAGGTTATCCTTTACCCTATCACATGTAGCTTGGTTATGATATTAGGTATGCATATTTTTTTACTATAATTATTAAAATAGCTAAATATAAAATTTCCTGAGACCCTATTGTATATATTTTAATAGTTGTTCCAATTTGGTTAATTTTATACAAAGGATAGTGTATTGTCACAAAGTTCGATGCCTTTGTATATGTTATCCGTGTAAGTGCAACTTTAATTATCAGTTCTTGATCTCTGCAGATACTGATTTTACTTTTGTCATAGTTTATTATCCAGTAATTTATTTTCCAATGATTATCAGCATAAAATCAATTAAAAAAAAAGAATCTTATGTACTATTTACGTCTTGTATAAAAGGTTATTAAATTGTATTTATGTACATTTGATTTGGCTTTGTGAGAAACTTGAAAATACATAATAATAAACAAACGCTAATCTTTATTTTATTTTCAATTCCTGATGGCAATATTATTATTTTTATTATAAAGTATAGAGAGTTATAGTGAAGCGGCTAGCTAAAAAGTTACATTAAAGTTTGATCTCTGGCATGTGCTTCTGTGATCCCTGTTTTCTTTTAAATGTTAAATATACAATAATTTTGCTATATCATCGGTCCAAATAATAATAAAACGTTTTAAGTAAATTTTAAGCAGTGATAGCCTAGTGGTTAGGACTGTGGTCTCCTATTCGGGGGGTCTCAGGTTCAATCCCGGGTACGCACCTCTGACTTTTCAGAGTCAGGTGCATTTAAGCAATTAAATATCACTTGCTTCAACGGTGAAGGAAAACATCATGAGGAAACCTGCACATCTGAGAGTTCTTCATAATGTTCTCGAAGGTGTGTGAAGTCCGCCAATTCGCATTGGGCCAGCGTGGTGGACTATGGCCTATAACCCTTCTCTGATAGGAGACCTGCGCTCAGTAGTGAGCCTTTGATGGGTTGCTAATGATGATTATGTTGTTTCTTGTCAATTAGAACCAAAATTTGACTTGTACTTTAAGTGCTTCAGACAGATTATTAAATTTCCTATCATTTTGGATACTTAACTCAAAATATCCGGTTTTTGAAATGTTCCACTAATGAATAATTAGACCAACAATTTGAATAATTCAACATTTTATATCATAAAGAAATCTCAATCCATTTGATTGGTGGAAGGCTTGGGCCATGGCTACTTGCCACACCAAGCAATTTAGCGTTTTGATGCAATGGTGCGTAGAAATTGTTAAATGTTGAAATTCTTAAAATCTTGAATTTGATAAATGCTGTTAGGATTAAAGTGTACTTTGGAAGAACCTACTGAAAAAGGTGAATAATATGATCTTTCATAAATCTTAAAACGTAAACTTCACAATAAATGGCAGATAGTACCCTTCCAAGTTACTGATACCATCATCACATCACCATTTTTAGATTGACATCAGATTTTAGTCAAGGATTATCTTGTTACAGAATACGAAATAAAATAATTTATGAGGTTACCAAATTATTATAAATAAAATATTATTGCCTTAGTAGCCTAAGTAGTTAGTAGCATAAGAAGGCTCAGGGTCACTCAGCGAGCGATTAAGAGAGCTATGCTCTGTATATCCCTGCAAGATCAAATCAGCAATGAGGAGATCCATAGGAGAACCAAAGTCACCGACATAGCTCAGCGAGTCGCGAAACTGAAGTGGAAATGGGCGGGGCACATAGTTCGAAGAGATGATGGTCGTTGGGGTCCCAAGGTGCTGGAGTGGCGACCCCGCACCGGGAAGCGCAGTGTTGGTATGCGGGTGGTTTCGTTCCCTCAAGTATGGTTGAGCGAAGCAACGGCTGGGTCATGGCCATGCTTGTGAACAGGTACCACCGGCGGGAATGGGGCTACTTTCTGTCTGCCCGTCAACATGTTTTGAATTATAATTAGGTATGCTTTTGTGGAACTTCCCCTCATTGTGGAAACACTGCAAACATAGCATAGTACCTATCTATAGTATTGTAAACTTGTTTTGAAAAGAACAACCACCGAGTTTCTTGCTGGTTCTTCTCGGCAAGTAGGGCATTCCCAACCAGTGGTAGACTCATCGACGATTCAAAAGCACTTGTAAAAAAGTTTATTTGAATAAAAAATATTTCTATTCTATTCTATAGCAATAGTATCTATTGCAGGGGTCGGCAACCTTATCCAGCCTAAGGGCTCATTCTAAAATAGTTTATTCCTGAAGGGCGCATGACAAGTTGACGCAAATAATAAATGTTACACAAATACAAAAAAAGACGTTTATTTAAATTCAGCGTACAATGGCGTACATACAGTCAATATTAGTATGTAATTACGAAAATTAGTTGCAATTTTATTAGTGTGATCCTTGACCTTGTATTTCTTCTGACAACTTCATGAAATCTGGCTCATAATTAGAAGTACCTGTCCTAATACATTGGTCCAAATTTAAGTCTGTCATTCTGCTTCTGTATTTAGATTTTAAGTGTTTCATAGTCGAAAATATAGATTCGCATGCGTATGTTGATGCACTATACGCGTGTATTTTGAGAGATAATGATCTTAAAATAGGATATTTATTTTCATCAACAATATTCCAAAAGCTTTCGTCCCTCATGTATGATTTCAGGCTCAAGTCGTTCTTCATGGTTATTATTTCCAGCTCTAATTCATCATAGTTTTCTATGCCAAAATAGTTTTTGAGACTTTCAGAAACATCACCATCTGCGAAAGGATTAAGTATAAACTCCAAGACAGGCTCAAGATTCTTGAATTGTTTGAAACGAGAATTAAATTCATCCAAAAGCGTATCTAAATATGAGGCAAACGAAGTGATATCAATATCTGTTTCACGTACATTGAGGTGTTCAAAAATTTTCTTTAAATTTGGGAAGTGTGAAGTTGAATTTCTTAATAAATGGGATTTCCATAAAGCCAGTTTGGCCTTAAATGTATTCACCGATCCAACCATTTTCGCAACATGACGATTTTTTCCTTGCAATTCCAGGTTTAGTTCATTTAGTTTTATTGTTACATCTGTGAGAAACCCCAAATCTGCTAGCCATGAGTGATCAGTCAACTGTGGATAATCTTCTTTTCTCGTTGCTAAGAACTGTTTTATTTCGTTTAATAAAGTGAGAAAGCGTACAAGCACTTTACCTCTGCTCAGCCATCGAACTTCTGTATGCAATATCAAGTCCTCATACTCGGCATCTTCATCTTGCAACAGTTGCCGAAACAAACGGTGTTGCATTGCCGCAGCCCTAATAGAATTAACTATCTTTACGACAATCTTCATGACGTGTTCAAAACGAAAAATTTTGGCACACAACGTATCATAAATATCTTTACCTTGTGTGCGACCCTTCAGCGGCAATAACTTCAAAAATTCTTCTTTGGTGGTAAAATCATTAAATACCATTTTAATGATAACACACAACTGTGCAGTGTCAGAAATGTCGGTAGACTCGTCGAGTTGAAGAGAAAAAAACTCGCACTTCTGAATGTCACTTTCCAACTCCGATTTCATATCTGTAGCAATAACTTCTATTCTTCTCGACACTGTTCGAGCTGACAATGGTATCGTTTCAATAGCCGCCATAATTTCGGTTTTGTTTTTAAAATTCTGAAAGACAGAATCAGCAGCTGTTAAGAAAGCTTCCTTTATTAATTCTCCGTCTACAAAAGGTTTTTTCTTCTTAGCCAACAAATGAGAAACCTTTAAAGATGCAATAGTAGCGCTTTTCGAAAGTTGAACTGGCCTGGTAAAAACACTTTGTTGTTTCGATAAATTTGTCTTCAATTCACCGACACGTTTCTTCCGGATTTCAGTGTTTGGGGGAAAGCTATTATTACACGACATAGCATGCAAAGTATTGAAGTGTCTTTCAATGTTACTTTTTTTAGGCACTGCTACACTGGCGTTGCATAATAAACAAATACTTTTCCCATTAAACTCAATAAAAAAGAACTGTTCTTCCCATTCTTTATTGAAATAATATGTCCTTGGTCTTTTACTCATGTTGAAAACACAATATTATAACAAAACAAGTCTCCAAATAAGTAGGTACGTAGATAAAACTAACGACACAAAAACTCGACTAATTAACTCTCAATATCGTAGCGCACTGACTCTTTTACAGTGCGCGCTGCGATAGTAGGGCGGGCGCGGGGTTCGCGGGAGTATACCACGCATGCGCCGACCGCCCGCGTCCGCGCGCGCTTCGCTCGGTCAGTCATTCATGCTAGGTCTACTCTATAGTATGCCTGTATGTGCCCTTCGTACGAAGGGCGCATCAAAAAGACGTCGCGGGCGCACGCGCGCCCGCGGTCACAGCGTTGCCGACCCCTGATCTATTGTATTGTAAACTTGTTTTGAAAAGAGCAACCGCCGAGTTTCTTGCTGGTTCTTCTCGGCAGGTAGGGCATTCCGAACCAGTGGTAGACTCATCGACGATTCAAAAGCACTTGTAAAAAAGTTCATTTTAATAAAAAATATTTCTATACTATTATATTCAATGTTTCAGATTTCGAGTTGCTTGAAAACTGGTGGTATTCTTAAAAATTATTTCATCAGTGTAACGATCACAATGGCCTCAGAGGTGAGACTGTCTAAAGTTATTCCACTGATCGTAATCGTATTCGATGACATTAGCGTCAAAGTAAAATAAACCATAAGAGCATTGAATTAGAGCTCAATTTCGTGTATCAATTCTTATACGTTTACGTATGTACGATACGCTCCATAACGCTCTATATTAAAATCGGTTTTACTGAATTTGCGACTTTAAAACAAAATGATCAAGGATTATTTTACTTTGACGCTAATGTCACCGAATACGAATACGATCAATGGAATAACTTTTAGACAATTGGTACCCTGATTGGCTGGAAAACAACAT
Source organism: Oeneis ivallda (assembly GCA_029955525.1). Taxonomy (NCBI): domain Eukaryota; kingdom Metazoa; phylum Arthropoda; class Insecta; order Lepidoptera; family Nymphalidae; genus Oeneis; species Oeneis ivallda. The sequence continues at coordinate 26,984,352 of JARPMR010000003.1, read as the reverse complement.
CATAATATTAAAATCTTTACATATTCTGTATTTGTTTTATAATTCCTCACTAATTCTTATCTATAGAATTGAGTTGAAAATTATGAATAACGACAGTTCAGCCTTCAAGTGTGATTTGTGCAAATCACTCGTGTAACATCTCTCTACGTCTATTGCACCAGCTTAATTGAATAAAAGTGGTGTGACTATTACATAAACTATCTTTAGATGCATCGGCTACTATACTATGTATTATTCCTTCACTTCCATAGTGACTAGTGATGATGCTGTGCCGCTTGTTTAGCGACTCGCCTGAGATAGTGCGTCCATCTAAAATAGTGGGGGTCTACCAACTACCCGCTACGCTTATTCAGCTCGCTCCACCTGCTGACTTTATTTATTTATTATTATTTGTACATAAAAGTTTACAGAAAAAATACTTATAACTAGCATCAGAAAACCACTGGGGTTTGTAATATATGCTAACAAAGAGTTAAATCTAGGTACGTTAACTACAGAACATTAATGCCAGTTGATAATGTTGTGTATAAATTATATTATAGGTATGTGACTTAAAAAGTAGGATTTCAGTTTTTTCTTAATATTAAAGATTTTAGACTTATTTCGTGGCTTAATGACATAATTAATAATTATTATAATGTGTTATACGAGTACGTACCACGACTGTTTTTGTATAATGTCGATATTTCGATCCAGTTGCATGGACCGTGGTCACGACGGGAGTCAATATCAATATGGATCGAAATACCGACATTATACAAAAACAGTTATCGTGGTACGTACTCGTATAATACATTATAATTATGTTTTCATAATATTACGAGGATTTATAAGGTCCCGTACATCAGTGGATAATTCATTAACTAGGCGAGGAACTAAGTAAGCGTTCGTGCGTTCGCCATACCTATTGAGCGCTCTCGGAGTGCATAACCGGAACCGGAGCATCTATGTCCCTCTGTAATCCGTCATGATGGGAGATATCTCCCACATCCCTAACTAATTTCAGGTCGTCAGCAAACAAAAGGCACGTCGACTCATTAACCACCTCCGGTAAGTCATTTAGCATCAAGATAAATTGGAGGGGTCCTAAGTTGCTGCCCTGACTGACGCCTGACCTTGTATAGTAGGGCTGTGACCGGTGACCACCGCAGTCAACGTACTGACGCCTATCCCGCAGGTAGCTAGCGAAGAAAGCAAGCGTCTTCGGCGTACAGCCAACACGGGCAAGCTTCGCCAGTAGTATATCGTTATGGACCGTGTCGAACGCCTTCCTAAAATCGAAGTAAGCTACGTCTACCTGTACCCTTGCATCTACTGCTGGCACCAATCGCGTCATAAGATGCCGCAAGTTCCCAGTCGTTCCCCGCCCAGGACGAAATCCGTGCTGCGCGTCAGACAACTGAGAACTCACCTGCTCATATAAAAAAGTATATTGTATGGCCGAGTCGAACACCTTAGCCGGTGTGCAAACGTGACATTTTAGAGAGTCAGATTAACCGGTGTTGTGGTAAAAAAAGAAGCAACCTGTAGGGTTAGTACAAGATTGGATAGTTTACTATGAATAGTAAACTATGACATTACCATCAAAGTAAAATAAACCATAACAGTATTGAGTTAGAGTTACATTTACGTAACGAAAACGCACCAAATTAAAATCGTCTGTATTGAATTTGAGACTTTAAATTTATTTATTTATTATTTTATTTATTTCTCGATATTTTTATTATTAATCGATAATTCGATACCATTATGGTCCATTTTACTTTGATGCTAATGTCATAGTTAACTATTACGGACAAACGAATTAAAACTCGGCATAACCACACTGTACTTATACTTTTTTCAGTGGTCTCGTTACTAGGAGTTTATAGCTTCGAAGAGTTGTCGAATATCGGAGGAAATTGAATTTGAGACTTTAAATCGATACCATTATGGTTCATTTTACTTTGATGCTAATGTCATAGTTAACTATTACGGACAAACGAATTAAAACTCGGCATAACCACACTGTATACTTTTTTCAGTGGTCTCGTTACTAGGAGTTTATAGCTTCGAAGAGTTGTCGAATATCGGAGGAAAATCTTTCAATATCAGTATAATAATTTTATAGTTTATCTGTTTCTTTATATATCTATGGCATCACAGTACCAGGGCAACAGAATTTACTAGAGATACATTAAGCAAGCAAACTATTCAATGGCGTCGCGGAGTTAAGGGCGGCGCTTGCGCAGCTTCACCGCCTTCAGCAAAGATGGTTGCGGAGTGTGGGTGCAGGTGCCTATGCACCTTATCATCTTGAGTCCTGAGCAAAGCCAGAGTACGATGAACGATCTATACCTATATCAGCCTAAGTTCTGACCCACAGATTTAGGATTAGTAGTCGCTTCGCACAATACTAGATATCTACCGTCGGCGTACTAGTAAATTGCGGCAATTTATAGTAGGTACCGATGCCTGAACCTATGTTCCTAGTCAATGGCTTACCTATAATAGTTTCAAACAAATAGTTTGTTTGATATTACGTTGCTGCAGTTATGAAGCTATTGTTTGTAGAAAGGGTGGTAGGTATCTAGTAGCGACTAAGCTACCAATCCTGAAACTATGTTCTGACTATGAAAAAAATCGGCCAAGTGCGATTCGGGCCTCGCTCTTTCAGGGTTCCGTTAAAAAAATTAAATTAAAAAATTTCCATCTACCCACCTACCCATTTTAATTTTTTTTTTTTAATTTAATTTAATTTTTATTATTTGTTGTTATAGCGGCAATAGAAATACATAATATGTGAAAATTTCATCTGTCTATCTATTACGGTTTACGAGATACAGCCCGCTGACAGACGGACGGACGGACGGACGGACGGACAGCGTAGGCTTAGTAATAGGGTCCCGTTGGTACCCTTTGGGTACGGAACCCTAAAAATAGATACCAGCTGCCAGCCATTCAATTTTACACTTTTATAAGTATTTGAATTGAGAACCCAGACCTTAGTTTCCGATTTTTGTGGGTAGTCGAGATTTTCAGCTCGTATAATTTGCCTATGTGGGATCTACCCTTGTAAAGCTTTATTTACACATAGTGATTTACCAAATTTCAACAATTATGTATAGATACCTACTTGACCTCCTTGATTATCCAATATATATCACACCTATATGAAATAGGTTATCATTCAATTGAAGATATTATGTAGGTACTTATATAATGAAACGTGTGGGTGGTGTAACCTCATCCTAGTTGAGACATCAATGATTAGGTGTGCGTCACGAATGTTGAAAAGTATCCTATTGATGAGCACCTCAAACGGAATTAACCGGAGGTATACTTTTTAGTGCCAATTTCACCAACGTCGAGTGACGTTTATCTTAGGAATAATGGGCGTTCTGACAGTTTTTGTATTGAAAATGCTGTAAAAATATCAAATTTGCGCTCGGATATGATTATTTTACTTTGGTGAAATTGACCTTGTGTTGTTTTTTAGTACCCTAGTGTTTGTTGCTGTCGACTGAATAGTTACATTTTCTTACGTAGGTACATTGCGTGGCTGAAGCTCATGATGCTGCGGCAAAATCTGCTGTGGGATTGTCTAAAAATGATTGCTACAGTGTGACAATCGCAATCACCTCTGATTGGCCGACATCCCCGCTATCGGCTAAAATACATTCATGCAAGAAGAATATAGTTGACGCCAATCTAATATTCGCCTCTGAACTTAGCCGCAAGACGCGTCGCAATAGCATTTTTTAGGCGTCATTCAGTGGGGCGCGCGACGCGAGGGAGCGGACCATAGATAATACATTAAATACCGCACCCCGGCACAGAATATATAATATGACCCCGCGTTCGCCATTTGCATTAGTGTGAGTGCTATATCCGTAGACAATACGCGCGTCTAGAACAATGCCAGCGCGAGCTCGCACTTCATGTTCTGCCAATCATCACAATAGTTGAGACTAGCAATGGTTGCTGCAGCTTTTACGCAATCGACCAGCAGTATATATTAAAATACGCAAATTAAACACGCGGAAAAGCTGCATTTTACAAAATATCAATTGTAGTGATTGGCTGAATTTTCGGTGATAATTAATTCTTTGCAACAATAAAATTTTAGCCAAAAGCGAGTGTCAAATAATTAGAGGCGAAGCCCATCATTACACTATAGCCGTCGCTACGTCATTCGGGTTTTTTATAAATAAAACAATTAAATAAATTTGTTCAGTTTATTCTTAACTTTAATGCAGACTAGAATAATACTCTTAGAAATGAGAACAACAATAGTTATTTCACATGTTATAGTGTAGTACCTACATATCAGCTTTCACAATAAAATGCTATTTATTATCTGTGTTTTTTATTTCAATGTAAATAAATTTTATTCACAACAGCTAGCAATATAAAATTACATATCAGACTGTGTAATAATCTATATTATATAATTTTTGTTAATTTTAAACTCAATATAAGTAAGGGGCGTGACCAGTTCTGACTACCTTGAATAATTTTTTTTTTTAAATTTCTTTGGCGAATAGGTAAAGATCGACAACCATAAAGGCTTAAGTATATTTTAGTTGTAAAACGAATAAATAAATGGTCGTTATGAATCATCAAACAATTAATATAATTAATTTTATAATTGCGGAAAATGGGTATAATTGCTAACCCATCCTCCAAGTATACCTGTTTTATTTTGATAATTTCATAATACTTTACAATAAAGTTGAAAAAAGAAAAAAAAATTGTACACTGGTCTAGCAAACTAAATAAAAGAGGGTTACATGACTATCATATTTTAAAGAAGTACACTACAATAATAGTAATAAGTTGAAAGCATCAAAACTTGGGACATGATATAGACAAGCGGAATACTAAACAGGTGTTCACTTACATTAGGTTGTCAAAATAGTTTTTTTAATTAGTATTATCATACATAAATAAAACTCGTCCTCAGAGTGCTAAGCTTAGCTAAGATCAGGACATACATACATAGATTATAATTTATATAGTTACGCTATAGCCACACTATAAAATTTACAAAATATGACATATCTTTTGAAACGCTACACGAAATAATGCTTTATTATATTCACTAATCAATTCATTTATTTATCAATGATCACATCGAGAATTCGAGATTCGCCTGGACTGAGAATAATTCACAGATATTCAAGATATTATCATGACTCATGCGGAGTCACTAAACGGATCAAGACTCGTCAGTTGCACTATTTCAGCTATACATTTTTTATATTCGGTACTTATTCGCAATATTGGTGACTATTATGAAGATAAAAAAATTCAACCAAACAACACAAAGTAAATCATGTAAGCTATTTATAAACAATCAGAAATAAATTATCTAACAGTGGAATGATTTACTGATGCACCTAAGTAAAATTTAACAAAGTAAACAATAAAAAAATATGGCAACATTTTACACAAATCAAAAAAATTATTCTAAAGTCTTTTAAGGGCTAGAACACAAAACTTTAAAGCAATAAAAAATTATATAATTTATGACAAGAAAATTACTTATTGTCTATGGCAGAAAGGCAACGGCTAATGGGTTTGTATTGTTATCGCAACAATTTATAGTACATTAATATACTTTGTATGATGATAGTTGATTATAACTTATTAATAATAATAATATCTAAGCAGATATGAGTGTTTTTTACTCTCAATTATATTATGTAATAAATTATTTAGTAAGTGGAATAATTATGTAAATTGTATACACAACTTTGTGCCAAAGTTTTTTGCACTTGCCAAAGATTAATATTATTTCTTCTTCTTCGTTCGTTTAGTGGCTCCGCGCGTCGAGCGTTTGAGCCATAGTCCATAGTTTTTCTGATCCTTTCCAAAATTCCGTTTCTTCATATATTTAAAAATATTTATCTTAACTGACGTTTTTAAATAACTGTGTTTTTATTTAAGGCGAGTTTAGACTATAATAACAATATGAATAAAAAAAAAAGTGTCTGCTATTCCAGTCACTCTTTTCCCATACTCTCACCAAATGAAGTGGATTGTGTAATATATCTGTGGCGAGTGCAAAAGCTATGTCACTCAATAATATTAACTTATAGCTAAATCACTTATTTTAGCCACATAAGCATTTTAAGCATGATACTTGGACACCACATAGTTTATTATGAGTATTTATACAACCACTATTATTATGAACAAATCCGATAGACTGATTATTTATTATCAATTTTGTTCTAATAAAAAAAGTTATTCGAACATCAAATCAGCACACTTTGAAACCTATTTAGCTAAATACAACATAATATTATACAGACGAAGAGTATACTGCCGGGAAAGATTAAAAAAAACAATCTATAAATTCATAGAATACGCATAACAATTTCGCTTTTAATATTATAATGGGTTTAGTTGATGTGAATGCATAATTTAATAATTCATCATAATAATTATTTACCACCAAATAATCAGCTGCAAAAATGAGTTAGACCTATATTAATAAATATGTTATGTAACATGTGCCATTCAAATAGTGTAATATAACACATAAGTAATAATGTAGGTAGTATAATGAACGTTATGTTTCTCAACACTTTTTAAATAACATTTAGTACAGACTCACTTTTATGTTTAAAATACCCATGGCCGATACATGCTACGTAAATAACTTCTAAATTAGTATATTGTGAAATTATTTTTATCACATGTTTCGAATTAATATGATTTAAATATGGCCCTATGCTATGCATTTTTTTAATTTTTTCCATTTGTGTAATTCAAAACCACGCTTAACGCATACGAGTGGAGCCGAGGCGCAGCGTCTTAAAGTAAGTGATCAAACGCGTAAAATTACTATCGAGAAAATTATTATCGAAGTTACTGAATATTCAAGTTTAGTCGTGTAAACAAAATGTCAGATTTGCACTCACATTAACGTTACGTTTGATCATTTGAAGACACTCAATTCTCTTGTCTAAGAGTAGGACCTCATAATATAATGTATAGTATGGTTCGAGGTTTTTCGAATGGTCTTCACGATAACCACATAAAAGAAAACTATGGTACCGAAGTACACACTGTAGAATCTCTTCTTATATTGATTACTAGTTGATGCCCGCGACTTCGTCCCGTGGATTTAGATTTTAAAATCCTACGGGAACTCATTGCTTTTCAGGGATAAATAGTAGCCTATGTCACTCTCCAGGTCCTCAACTATAACCATGCAAAAAAATTGGTTGTCTGTAAAGTCGGTTTACTGACGATAGTTGAACGTGACAACGTCGTAATTATCGTTGCTATAAACAATTGACACCACATTCACTTTTCACTGCACTTGATACTCGATCAAAACATGTAAATGTACTATAGTATAGCAGCTGTCCACGCGAACGCTGCCGAACGCAAAGGCCGATTGTGCCTCTTTGTCGCTCGTTCCGCGCTCTCGCTTGCACTTCAAGCCTTACATGGAACGCCTCAGAGCGAGGTAACGCCGCATGAGTCATGTTTTTTCGTGCGTGCAGCCGGCTCTATCGAATTATAAGACGTTGTCACGTCATAAATCACGTCGATCCGTAGCTCTGAAGCAGCGTGATTGAAAGACAAACTAACAAACACTCTTTCGCATTTATAATATTAGTATGATTGATTAAATTCGAGTCCTTATATTGATTTGGCGCCATTAACATAAGTTCGTGTGGTAAGTCCCGACGCATAATATAAAGGGTGAATAGGCTATAGAGCGGGTGCGGTGTTTTGGGGTGAGGTGTGGAGGCGGGAGGCGAAGCAGGCACTTGTGTCGAGTTATATGAACACGGGGTTTTCCTGCCCCGTTAGCAGCCGGAACATCGATGTCGGCATTGTTTTCATTAGGATCTGAAATGATTATTATTTTTATTTGTACGCTAGTTGACACAATACAAAATAATTTACTGAAACAAATTAATATTATTTATATTTAAGAAAGGGAGAACTTAATAATAAAGTTTTAATACACTACTAGCTGATGGCCGCGACTTCGTCCGCGTGGATTTCATTTTTAAAATCCCTCGGGAACTCTTTGATTTTCCGGGATAAAACTTAGCCTATGTCACTCTCCTGGTCCTCAACTATACCCATGCAAAAAATCACGTCGATCCGTAGCTTTTTTGCTACTTGATTGAAAAACAAACCAACATACAAACACACTTTCGCATTTATAATATTAAAAAGTATCCTATGTCCGTCTCCTGGTTCTAAGCTACCTCCCCATCAATTTTCAGCCAAATAGGTTCAGCCGTTCTTGAGTTATAAATAGTGTAACTAACACGACTTTCTTTTATATATATAGATTATCGAATGTACACTGCTAACCGAACTTAAGAGCGGTTGTTGCAGTTGCAAATAATATGTTATATAACAGTGTTATATTGCACCTCTTTTTTAAATATGAACTAACTAGCTATATCTATTATAAAATAAAACAATGTTATATAACAAATACACTGTTGTTATATAACACAAAATGCAGATAATATACCATGCAAAAGGGTGTATATACCTCTCCGACAGATGTCGCCAGTAGGTTGACAATACGTTCGTGCGGAACGGCCACCACGCTCTGAGAGTTGATCTCGATGATGCGATGACCAACACGCACTCCGCCTCTCTCCGCGATACCGCCCCGCAGCAAACTGCAGATCTGATGGGTAACAATAATATATTTAAAGCCTCAATAGGCCATTTCCATCGTTTTGGTGAAGGTACATTGGATTTGATGATTAATTCACGAGGTACATTGACAACTAAGTATACGAGTTCCCACTGGTTTCATCTGACTTCATCAATCTATTCCAGGTTCTATTTTGGTGACTTTGATCTGTCTATTTATTTATCGCTTAATATAATATATCGTCTAATAATAACAAGAAATTAGCTTAAATTCAAGAGATATTGTACCTGCATTTTGGTGACTAAATGATCTATATATCTATCTATCTATCGCTGAACCTAAGTCTAATAATAACAAGAAACTAGCTTAAATTGAAGAGATATTGTACCTGCATTTTGGTGACTAAATGATCTATATGTCTATCTATCGCTGCACCTAATTCTAATAATAACAAGAAACTAGCTTAAATTAAAGAGATACTGTACTTGCATTTTGGTGACTATAATCTGTCTATCTATGTATCGCTGTCTAGTCTAAAAAACGAGTGTGCTTTAGACCACACGACTGAAGTAAAACTTACGAAACGCAACTGGCTATTAGAGAAAGAGAGAAAGACAATGTGACCTCTCTCTGTTGCCCCTGCAGTAATATACGAAACGTAACTCTCTCTCTTTCTATCTTCACTAACTTATGTCTCCCTCTCAACTTCCGTTCGCCTCGCCCGATCACACTTTTCGTAACGCATTCTCCAGCTTACTCCTCAAGCGTGCGTAATAGAATAGAATAGAATAGAATAGAAATGTTTTTTATTCAAATAAACTTTTACAAGTACTTTTGAATCGTCAATGAGTCTACCACTGGTTCGGAATGCCGTTCCTGCCGAGAAGAACCAGCAAGAAACTCGGCAGTTGCTCTTTTCAAAATACTTTTACAATATACTTAACAGATATTCTATGTATGCAGAGTTTCCACAATGAGGGAAAGGTCCACAAAAGCATACGTAATTATTTCTAATTATAATTCAACACATGTCAAGACGGGCAGACAGAAAGTAGCCCCATTGCCGCTGGTGGCACCCGTTCACGAGCATGACGCATGACCCAGCCATTGCTTCGCTCAACCATATTTTAGGGAACGCAACAACCCGCATCACACGACACCACCGCAGAAATGTTAAAGAGAGTGTGACATACTTATGTAGGCTACCCATCTTAAGGCATCGAATTGAAACTAATATTCAAATCAAATACTCATTTTAAAATATGACTTGTACACAAACAAAGTGGAAACTCTGAATAGAATAGAATTATTTTGATATACAATTATACAGGTTAATCATTACCTACTGTCTCATGAATCGCCGGAACGAATTACATCCACGCTTTTTTGTCATTTATATAGTCTTCAATCGTATAATATGCTTTTTTCATGAGCGTAGTTTTAATCGATTTCTTAAACTTGTGTAAAGGCAAGTCCAAGATCGACTGTGGAATTTTATTATAGAACGTCACGCCCATTCCCACAAATGTCTTTCGGACCCTCTTGAGGCGCAGTCGAGGAATCACGAGCCTATTTGGATCTCTAACCTGCCTATCTCGTAATTCACCCTTTGTTTTGTAATTCACAATGTTTTGTCTGACAAATATTATATTGTTATAAATATATTGTGAAGCTACTGTAAGAATGCCTATTTCTTTAAATTTTTCTCGAAGCGAATCCCGCGGCTTTAAATTATAGATTGCGCGAATCGCCCTCTTCTGCAATACAAAAATTTTTCCAATATCGGCCGCTTTACCCCATACTAAGATTCCGTATGACATAATACTATGGAAATATGCAAAATAAACAATTTTTGCAGTTTCTATGTCAGTTATCTGTCGAATCTTCCTAACAGCGTAAGCAGCAGAGCTGAGCTTGCCAGCAAGTACTGCTATATGGGTGCCCCATTGCAGCTTTGAGTCCAGGGTTAATCCCAAGAACACTGTGGAGTCCTCTGTTTTCAAGGATTCATTACTTATCTTTAAATTTATACTGACAGTTCTGGTGTTAGGCAATAAAAACTCAACACACTTTGTTTTTTTAGCATTAAAAAGTAGATTATTTGCCGTAAACCATTCAGAAACTTGAGATAATGCATTATTTACATCGTCAAAATTGTCTTTTTTCTTATCGACTTTGAAAATCAAAGACGTATCATCAGCAAATAGTACAATATCGCAAGTATTATGGACAAAATATGGTAAATCGTTTATGTAAATCAAAAACATGAATGGACCTAGAATAGAACCCTGGGGTACACCCATTACTGAGGCTGATCCGGATGATTTTACATCATTGACACACACTCTTTGAACACGATCCCTTAGATAAGACGCAATGAGGCTAAGTGCAATATCTTTAATACCATAGTGGCTCAGTTTAAGTAAGAGGGTCTTGTGATCAACGCAGTCGAAGGCTTTTGATAAATCACAAAAAATACCAATGGCATTCTGTGAGTTATTCCATGCATCGAAAATGTGTTGTAACAGCGTTGCGGCTGCATCGGTTGTTGATCGACCCTTAGTAAAAAAGTCTTACTTCAATAATAACAAGAAACTAGCTTCAATTTGCCGGCTTATCGGTGTTCTATAGGATATATAGAGTGAGTGTGCTCAGGAGCTCTTCGACCTTGTCCCCCCTTCACCTTTTTTACCACCGCACTGCAAGACATCGGCAGGGCTTCCATCCCTATATCGTTGATATACCATCCACGCGCACGAAACCGTTCAAGTCTTCATTTCTGATTCGCACGGCTAGGATCTGGAACGCTCTTCCGAGATCTGTGTTTCCTAACACGTAAAATTTGGGTATCTTTAAAGCAAGAGTGAATAGGCATCTTCTAGGCAAACGCATTCCACCTTAGGCCACATCATCACTTTTCACCAGGTGTGATAGTGGTCAAGCGTGTGCCTATAATGTATAAAAAAAAGTGTGTGTGTCAGCTCCGACGCACGAATGGAGTTTACTCCTTACAACGTCGTAATGCATTCGCGGCGCTCGGCCGCTCGGACCCGATCGGTACGCGCTCGGCTTCCCGAAGCGAAAACTCTTTCGCACGAAAACCAACCTTATTTACTCAACGTTAGGGTAGAAATTTGCATCGTTGTGAAAAACGTAACGAGATCACGGCTTCCCTCGGAAAGCTCTTTCGCACGAAAACCAACCTCATTTACTCAACGTTAGGGTAGAAATTTGCATCGTTGTGAAAAACGTAATGAGGGCATTCGACAACTCAAGCGAAAACCAACCTTATTTACTCAACGTTAGGGTAGAAATTTGCATCGTTGTGAAAAACGTAACGAGGTCATTGATAAGTAGATTTTACTCCTCGAATTTTTCTCATACCGGGCGCCTAAAATCGATTCTTAAGGAGTAAACTCCAAAAAAAAAATCAAGTATCTTACCACGCCGTTCTGCACGCTGAAGCCGAGCTGGTACTTGGTGTCGGGCCGCTTGATCTTCACCTCGACGACGGGCGCGCAAGGCACCACCGTCAGCTTCACCACGGTCTGGTTCTTGGAGTTCTTGATGTACGTCTGGCACGTGGACAGCGGCAGCCCCACCAGGCTCACGCCGTTTATTGCTATTATCTGATCGCCTGGGACATGGGGAAATCACTTTTACATACAGTATGTGACCCCATGATTTGACACATTCAACCAAGAAGCTTATTGGGTAGGTATTTATGTGACCCCATAATTTGACATATTCAACCAAGAAGCTTATTGGGTAGGTATTTATGAGTCCCCATGATTTGACACATTCAACCAAGAAGCTTATTGGGTAGGTATTTATGAGTCCCCATGATTTGACACATTCAACCAAGAAGCTTATTGGGTAGGTATTTATGTGACCCCATGATTTGACACATTCAACCAAGAAGCTTATTGTATAATATATATATAAGTACGTCTGGCACGTGGACAGCGGCAGCCCCACCAGGCTCACGCCGTTTATTGCTATTATCTGATCGCCTGGGACATGGGGAAATCACTTTTACATACAGTATGTGACCCCATGATTTGATACATTCAACCAAGAAGCTTATTGGGTAGGTATTTATGTGACCCCATAATTTGACATATTCAACCAAGAAGCTTATTGGGTAGGTATTTATGAGTCCCCATGATTTGACACATTCAACCAAGAAGCTTATTGGGTAGGTATTTATGAGTCCCCATGATTTGACACATTCAACCAAGAAGCTTATTGGGTAGGTATTTATGTGACCCCATGATTTGACACATTCAACCAAGAAGCTTATTGGGTAGGTATTTATGTGACCCCATGATTTGACACATTCAACCAAGAAGCTTATTGGGTAGGTATTTATGTGACCCCATAATTTGACACATTCAACCAAGAAGCTTATTGGGTAGGTATTTATGTGACCCCATGATTTGACACATTCAACCAAGAAGCTTATTGGGTAGGTATTTATGTGACCCCATGATTTGACACATTCAACCAAGAAGCTTATTGGGTAGGTATTTATGTGACCCCATGATTTGACACATTCAACCAAGAAGCTTATTGGGTAGGTATTTATGTGACCCCATGATTTGACACATTCAACCAAGAAGCTTATTGGGTAGGTATTTATGTGACCCCATGATTTGACACATTCAACCAAGAAGCTTATTGGGTAGGTATTTATGTGACCCCATGATTTGACACATTCAACCAAGAAGCTTATTGGGTAGGTATTTATGTGACCCCATGATTTGACACATTCAACCAAGAATAGTCCAGGGTAGATAATTTTTGAAAACAAAAAAAATTATAGTAGGATGAAACCCATTGGAAAAGGAAGAGAATGCAACAAAAATGAAAGGAAAAATAAATTACGGGCGATCTGAGGTCGGGAAGTAGGGGGGAGGGGGGGTTTAAGGGTAAAAAACGGTTTATCACAATTTCCGGAAAAACTACAAGTCCTATGGAAAAAAGTTAAATGGCAAAGTTGTAGGTGATAAAAAGAGCTACAACTTTTATATTTAGACTTTTTTCACATAACCTCAAAATGTATGTGAAAAATTCAAATAACCAAGTTTTTGGTTTTTTATTTTTATCTTTTACAAAAAAAAATTTTTTTTCACGAAATTTGGTGAAAACTTACCTTTTTATGTTCCAAACACACTGTAATTTTTCTGATTTAAAATATTTATTTTTGCACCTTTTTTTTTGACTAAATATTGAAAAAGCACCTAATTTTCAATAGAAAATTCTCCCGTCAAAATATCTGCTTTTTTAAAAAAGTCGTTGAGCTTTTTGTTCGTTGAAATCTCTACTTTCTGACGGTGTAAAAAAAAATATACATTACTATGGTAAATGCTCTCAGAAAATGAGGAAACGAAATACGAAATAACAGGTAGTAAGGCCCAGACCCTCCTAGCTCCTTCCCCAGTTCTCTATGAAATACCTTTTGATGGGCTAAAATTTTCCGTAGGTCGCTCAGGTATATAAGTTATCTTAAAATAGCAATAAATAGCCATCTACGCATGTAATTTAAAAGATATTTCATAGGGGCTTGGAGGGTCTGGGCCTTACTACCTGTTATTTCGTATTTCGTTTCCTCATTTTCTGAGAGCATTTACCATAGTAATGTATATTTTTTTTACACCATCAGAAAGAAGAGATTTCAACGAACAAAAAACTCACCGACTTTTTAAAAAAAGCAGATATTTTGACGGGAGGATTTTCGATTGAAAATTAGATGCTTTTTTAATATTAAGTCAAAAAAAAAGGTGAAAAAATAAATATTTTAAATCAGAAAAATTACAGTGTGTTTGGGACATAAAAAGGTAAGTTTTCACCAAATTTCGTGAAAAAATATTTTTTCTTGTAAAAGATAAAAATAAAAAACCAAAAACTTGGTTATTTGAATTTTTCACATACATTTTGAGGTTATGTGAAAAAAGTCTAAATACAAAAGTTGTAGATCTTTTTATTACCTACAACTTTGCGATTTAACTTTTTTCCATAGGACTTGTAGTTTTTCCAGAAATTGAGATACACCGTTTTTTACCCTTAAACCCCCCCTCCCCCCCACTTCCCGACCTCAGATCGCCCGTAATTTATTTTTCCTTTCATTTTTGTTGCATTCTCTTCCTTTTCCAATGGGTTTCATCCTACTATTATTTTTTTTCACTTTTTATTATTTTTTAAATGCTACCGTCGCGTCGTCCTAGATACTAATCTAGGACGACGCCGCGACGGTAGAATTTCACTATTAACCTAGCCATTGTGAATTTAAAAACGGAAAACGTGGTTTATTTTATTTCTCTGCTACCGCTTTCGATGTATGTGCACTATACTTTTTTTTTAAGTTGTGAATTTTCGTGAACTGTTTAGTCAACTTAAGGTTAGGTATGGTTATGGTTAGTTATTAGGTAGTTTGTAAGCCATAGAACTGCACGCAGAGTTTAAGTTTCATTATACGGGTCTAATCGCGAAATTTAAATTTAGCGAAAAACCAAATTAAATTTGAATTTCGCGGGCAGACCCGTATAATGAACCTTAAACTCTGCGTGCAGTTCTATGGCTTGCAAATTACCTAATAATATATTAACTAGCCGTGGGAACTATAAGTAATTAAATCATGGGCTTTTATTCATTTTAATAAGCATAATTATATATTATAATACTAGCTGATGCCCGCGACTTTGTCCGCGTCGATTTAGTTTTTAAAATCCCTCTGGAACTCTTTGATTTTATCCGGGATAAAAAGTAGCCAATGTCACTCTCCAGTTCCTCAACTATACCCATGCAAAAATCACGTCGATCCCTTCTGTTGCGGCGTGATTGAAGTACAAACCAACACACTTTTGCATTTATAATATTAGTATGATGTTGCTTGTTTTGTTTGGTTGTTGGGTGTTATGGAAAACGCAGTGTAGGGAGTAGGATCTGAAGCAAGTAACAAGAAGCATGACACTGTGATTTTTGAAGTCCATCGATTGAATTAGAACGAAAACTCACCAATGTTAAGCTGCCCGCACCTCGCAGCCGCTCCGGCCGGTGCCAGGTTAGCTATGACGACGGTGGGCAGCATGGAGCCCCAGCCAGACTCCACCACCACGACGCCGAGGATTTCGCCTTTCGTTTTGGGCACGACCACTTCCTTCTGAAGTTCCTAGGTAGAACAGAACATTGAATTTATCGATGTACAGTCCATTCACTACAACTTGTCCCTTGCCGTCATGTTGGCAACACTGCTTCACACACTGAAAACCCTGCCAACGGCTTGAGATAAGCAATGGTGCCAACATGGGTAGTGGCGGTGTTATACAACCATACGAACGTCGTATATGCGTTGTGGCTGTTACCATTACATAACGTCATATAATTTCCTTTTACATGACTTTCAGTCATATAAATGTCACACCGACGTTTATACAACCATACGAATGTCGTATAAGCGTTTTGGCTGTTACCATTACATAACGTCATAATTTCGTTTTATAGACTTTTAATCGACTATTTATTATAACTTAATAGTCGCACGACTAAAAGGCCGAATCGATGACATCTATAGGACGTTATTGTTGTCTTATTACCATTATAAGACTACTACACAACATGACGTCGTATAACTCTAGGTTTATACGACTTTTTTGGACTTTTTTGCTACTTGGGGCAACACTGCTTCACACACTGAAAACCCTGACAATGGCTTGAGATAAGCAATGGTGCCAAGTGGCGGTGTTATAGTGAACGATCTGTAGCTTAGGACTATCTGTGCTAGCATGACCGTTAAGTAGAATTTTAATTAGCGGGTGTCGACAAAATAAGCTTATGCTCATCGCTATTACTCGCATGTCAATAGAATGTGTTTTGGTAGTCATAGTTATACGGACGGAGCGACAAGTGAAAATTCACTCGTGTGATGCGGGTTGTTACGTTCCCTCAAATATTGTTGAGCGAAGCAACGGCTGGGTCATGCGTCATGCTCGTGAACGGGTGCCACCGGCGGGAATGGGGCTACTTTATGTCTGCCCATCTTAAGATATAAGTTAGTCGGTATGCATTTTTGGAACTTTCCTCATTGTGGAAACACTGCATATATAGCATAGTATTTACTGTATTGTAAATTTGTTTTGAAAAGAGCAACCGCCGAGTTTCTTGCTGGTTCTTCTCGGCAGGAAAGGCATTCCGAACCAGTGGTAGATTCATTGACTATTCAAAAGCACTTGTAAAAGTTTATTTGAATAAAAAATATTTCTATTCTATTCTATTCTATACCTTCGCTTTGCTCAGTAAATAAGAATGACCTTAATATCAACAAGTTACCTTTTTAGCAAACATCTGAAGCTCATCGCCGAATATCTCCTGACTATTGAGAACTTCCTGATAATCCATCTCCTTCACGAAACTGTGGTCCTCTATACCGTTCGCCTTGAGGAACTCCATGTAAGCCACTTGAAACGCTTGCCCGATCGATTGGGCGATGAATTGAGCCTGAAACGCGGGTGACACCATCCTGATAATCTTATATTTAAAAAGGAACTAATATTTACAACTATAGTTATTTAATTAAAGATGAATAAAGGAATTAAATTGGAATTTTCTTTTTAAAATAAGGTGGTGACTAGTAAATGGACACTGCACAGCAATACTGGTAGATCTAATGACTTTTAAATTGGTTTCGATAGCCGGTACGATCATAAGCGATTTGACTTTGTTTTTGCGGTTTTTATCAATGAAACACAAATTATGTAATTTCGATGCCAGGTGCGTTGTTTTCTGATAGCAATTTGTGTTTTTTTTTTTCTGGATTGCAGTTTTCAGCAAGATGGAACTTGGTTTAGAAAGGATTGATAGATTTGCCTTTAAAAATTTAAACAGTGTGTCAAAACACATTTAATAAGTAGATGATACGGTTAGTGAATTTCTTAATGACAAGATTGCTTGGAAGCAAGCGGCTTTGCTACATCTGTCCGATAGATAAGCTACATTTTGTAACATTTTTGTTTTGAAAAGAGCAGCTGCTGAGTTTACTGCCGGCTCTTCTCAGCAGAAACAGCTTTCCGAACCGGTGGTAGATTCTTGACTTGTCATAAGAGCCACAAGTTGGCCTACGTGAAATAAATAATTTTGAATTTTGAGCTATATTGGCCCAAAGCTACAATACAAACAGAGTAGAGTGGAGTCTTTTCATGATAACAAGTTAAACACAGCTTTATTTACATTGACATACAGTTGAAAACAAAACACGCCGGTACGCCAGCTCTTCAGTTTTATTTTCATTTTCCAGTTTGAACCATGAAAATAAGCCAAGTGAATAAAGATTAAAGTTGTTCAAGTCTGTCGCGTATTCGTCCTTATTTTGGTCAATCTTTACACAAATGCGTTAAAAAAAGTAGTATATAGTATAGTTAAAGTTCAGTACTCACCTCTTCACTTTCAAAAACGTGACATATCATCTTGGGCGTACGGTTCAACTTCGGTTGGTCGGAGTCGGTTTCATGGGGCACGAACCGTCTTCTAGCCATCAGTACCACCAAGTCTCCGATGTCGGCGATGTAGGAGATCGTCCTCAACGCGTGGTCCATCATGATTTCTTTAAGCTCCGTGTTCAAAACCATTATCTTCTCCGTCGAAATGAAGAGATCCACTTCTGTGCTTGGTTGGTTTTCGCCCTCCGGTGCCTGCGTACAAACAATAATATGATTCACGATAGTTGTTTTATCAAAATTTTAGACGCCATAAAATAGCCTGAATTTAAAGGAATTCTTAAGTCGGCAAGTGCCAAATGCTAACTTCATATTGCATAATTCATTTATTTATGTGTGAATATAGTTTAGAGCGATTTCAGACTAGCTTATTTTTTCGCGCGTATAAGCTCTTATCGGCATACGCTCTTACACGCGCGACACATTTTGCGCTTCAAAAACACGCGCTTATTCCAGAATCCAGCGTATTCGCTCGAACCGGTGGTTCGGACGAACTCGGCTTGCGTCCATTCGAGCGTATAAGCGCGTCAACGCTCATAGGAATTGCACGTCTGGTAAAGGGCGAGCCTATACGCGCCTAAACGCGCTACCAAAATGAGCTTATACGCGCCGAAAAAACGCTAATCTGCAACCGCCCTTAGATGTTGAAATTACAAGTAGGTAAACTCGGTAATTTAACATTTTATACATAATTGAGCATCGAGCAAGGGAACTTTATTTTACTAAGAACACCTTTAGTATACGTATGAAAAATTCAATAGGAGATTCAGTAAGTAACGTTATTTTGTGAGTACTTATTTTTAAAATAGTTAAAGAACTTACCAAAGCCTATTTCAATCCAATGAATGCATGTAAATTTACAAGACATTAAATATTTATTATTTAATGCTATTCATTACGGTTTGAAAAGCATGCAGGTGTATTACAGTCGGATTATAGGAAGAGCTCTGACATCATTACTGAATAATTAAATGTGTTTTTCTTTCTCTGACGATGAATTAATTAATTTTTAAATCCATTAGTTAGATCCAGATTTATCCAAAAGTTAATTTTGGATAAAGGTGGTCTTTAAAAAATTAAGTTCAGTATTTTTTTTTTTCAAGTTTAAAGTGTCAGTTGTGTGGTATAAAAAAATTCGATGCTGTCAGAGCCTTCCTGCAACTATTTCAGAAAACATGCATAATATTTTTTTTTTTTTGAGAAAGCTAGTGAGAGTAATTTATTGAAGTCATAATAATGTTCTTGGATTTTTAAAATTTCTTCGTTTATAGGTACTTCAAGAGTTTCATTTCAGTTCAAAATATATTTACATAGTACATATTTTTATGATACTTCTATGTGAACTAGCGTAAATTGAAAATAATAATCATTACCGAGTCGATCACCAGTTGGGTAGTAAGAATTCTCGACAACGTTGATCGATTTCGAGAGTCAAAACACCATGTCGTAAGAAACGGGAAAGCTAAAAGGAATGGTTAATTTACGGTTTGAGTTCATAAATAAATCTACAGCCAGTGCCCCAGACGGAAACTTTGTTAAATGAAAAAAGATAGTACCTACTGAAAGGGAAAGTCCCTTTCAAGGTTAAGGTGGATTACACGGGTCTGCCCGCGAAATTCAAATTTAATTTGGATTTTCGCAATTTGTAAACTAATACGACAAAGTAGGCTTATGGCATTCTAATTGCGCCAATAGCAGTATCATCTTCACAGGTTTATATAAAAATCTTTATTTGAAAGTGTCCAGTTTAAGAAATTAGTCAGAATATCGAGTTAGACGTGAGTTACTCACAAATCAGTCGATATTCTGATATGACTAATTTCTTAAACTGGACACTTTCAAGTAAAGATTTTATATAAACCTGTGAAGATGATAATTCTATTGGCGCAATTAGCACCTTAATTTTAGTCGTATGTTGTCGTGTTATGTTGAGAAGGTATATCAAAATAGCAAAAACTAAAATCCGCAACGATGAAATCCATAGCAAAGTCCAGCACAAAGTCACTGTGCAGATCATTGTTATCATGCCCGAGACACTCTCTAGGGTTTGAAATCCATTAACATTGTCGAGATTTGTACACACGTACTAGGGTACATATAGCACGCGAAACGTGGCGGCCGCAACGCCTTTTCAATAAGTAGGGGCAGCTTGTGCCTGTGGACGCAATCGATTCCGTCGAAACTAGCAACCCTAAAATTCTAATTTGAACGTGAACTGTCAACCATAAACAAAGCTTTAGGGTCGCTTTCAAATCAGAATTTTAGGGTTGCTAGTTTCGACGGAATCGGTTGTGTCCTCAGGTACAAGCGTCCATAGGTACAGCACTTGCCCATACAGAACAAAATGGTCATTCAGTTTGACTGAGAACCTATAAATCTATTTACTGAGAGCTTTTTCAAAGAAATGCGGATTTCACCACGCATGATTAACCGCATAAGCGTTTTTCACATAAGTTCCCATGTTGTTAGAAACTATACGTGGAGTGCATGGCGAAATACGCATAGCTTTGAAAACGTCCTGTAACCTTAGCCAAGTTACACTTCGTTGTAACTCCTTTATTCTCTTTCTACGATCGTTGACGCTTGAAGGTTTGGCTAGGGCTAGACTAGATGGCGCTGCAGCTGATCAACGACAGAAGTGAATTGATTATATTTCGCGGCATCTTGTATTATAAATGTTTTTTTAGCATTTAAAATGCATAAATCACTGTAGTGTCCATTTAAAAATATGCACACTATAGTAAATTAGATAATTTTATTATTGTACCTTGTTCGAGTTCCACAATCGCAAACTAGATGGGGCTGTAGCCCTAACCAAATCAAGCGTTAACTATCATAGAAAGAGAATAGAAACGATCCAATGTAACTTGGATAGGGGGGCTGAAAATGGCGTTGTGTCCGGCTCAAAGTGGTGCGATCAGGATTACTCTCTTTTTTCGTCTAGCCAAGAAAAGGAACTATAGGGACAAAGTCACGTTTAAGGCCACCTTAATTTTAGTGACGGCCTCTTCCACCATATTCTTTTTGGGCCTCTTCTTGCGGCGCCTCGAGTCCTCCTCGACCTCGACCGAGCCAAGGAACGACAGGCGGAAAACGGCCGCGGGCGCGGCGTACACGCCCGAATACGGGCCCTCGCAGCCCCACTACGCAAACACACCGGCTAACCTCCCTCTCGCTCTCACATACCTCCAATGCATGCTGCTGTCTCTTACACTGTTACTGCTAGTTTGTGACTTTGATATAACTCTAGGCCACTTTAGGCCAGCATGTTGAGCCAATGAACTAGGCAACACTCGAGTGTATGATGTAACACTCGAGTATACGGTGAAAACACTCTGGGGTCCTAGTGAAACTTTTCAAGTAACTGTACCTAAATGTGTCATCTAATATAGACGCGGACGGGAAAGAGCCGGAGAATTTTTCCATCTCTTTTCCGTTTAAATAAACGGACCATGGAACTAGGAATTACGACTACGTCTAAACGGACCATTATATTATAAACCATGGAAGTAGGACTAAATATAAACTGACTCGAATAATATGTGATACTAATGACAGTTATATGCAAACTTAACTTGAAAAGTTACACTCAGGGTTCTGCTTTAGTATGAAATACTCCATTAATCACGTTTGCCTGTCCATACAATAACATCAATGCTCAAGTCACTTGGACTAAACTTGTGATAACATGAAAGTCACACTTATTTGATGTGGACAAATAAGCCTTACCATTTGAGACAGCAAACGCGTCGTTTTGCTTGTTTTTTATTCAGGTTTCTTTTTGTATTTAATTTATAAAATTTTGAATTTTATGGTTGTTGGCGCGATTTTTATTTATAAGTTCCATTTTCTCCCATTATAAAAGCCAGCGTAAGCTTAAGCTCTCTATTAATTTTATTGCAGCGTCAAAAATGCTAAATAAAAAATCGATTGTTATTATCGACAGTAAAAAATGCGATGCGAGCGATGACATCGATTAAAATATCGATTTAATTTCTCAAAAATTTTTCAGAGCGCACTAATTGCCAGAACAAGCCAATTGGTTTCTCAATTTGCGAAAAAGCAAGCAAAACAACTCGAATAACACACAAGTTGGCAATGATATGTGAGAAGCGAGCGATCCTTTTCATGAAAGCGTACCTAACAGAAAGTAAACCTTGATATTATAACAGTTAGGTTCAAATTGTGTTATGCAAAGCATTTCCGTATTCCGTTGGGATCACCTTGCCGGTGTGAATCGGATCGTGTGTCCATGCGTTCGTGCGTTTTATGATTACGAGTGTTGAGGCAAAGTTAGGATGAGCGATTCGAGTCAGCTGCAAAGCGATGCACGTAGTGTGGACTCACCTTTATATTGACAAACATGGACATGCATAATAATATATATAACTATTATTAGTAGTAAAAAATCTACGAGCATAATTGTTTGTGTTAGGTTTGTGTACCTCAAGTAATTGCAGTATGATTTTCACTAAAGTAGCTTTATTTTTGAAAATACAGTTACATACGAGTAGCTGTTATAAATAAAATTACTTACCTACCTGATTCTCATTCATTGACACTAGCTAACTAACTATAGTTAGCTTAGCAAATCTTGAAAAAAATGCTCGATAGTTCAGCTGTTTATGGCGTTCGTTTTTTTTTTGTAATGGATTCTTAGTCAATAAATCTTCAGAAACCTATTAAAGTCTACAATTATGAACAAAAGAAAGAATATTCTCCATTTAGAATAACTTTTACCGTGTAAAAACACCACGGTAGGCTCATGAAATCTGTTATGTATATTTATTTTACCACTGCAGTGTTACTCCCAAACTCAATATTTAACAACTAATTTAACAACATCTTTCGGTCACTCTCTTTGGTGGTAGGCACTTGACTAGCAGAGTTTCCTGCTGCTTCTTCTCGGTTGGAACTGCATTCCAAACTATGACGTTACTTGACGACTCAAAAGTTCTTTGTAAAAATTTATTTGAATAAAAACTTTTCTATTATATTCTATTCGTAGTTCTCATTGTTGACAGTCGTAACCATTCCATTAGTCACGTTTTTTTGGAAGGGGGTTCTTGGTAAGTACAATAAAATTTAAGGATGATTTTACACATCGTAAAATGCACAGTAGGTATGGATTCATGATTTTTGCATGCCGTAAATTGAGATTAAAAGTGTCTTAATTCATTTGCCTACTATACAAAATACGCAAAAAATGCCTTTCAGCTGGTTTAATACTAAAAAAAATCACCTGAAAATACAAAAAGGATGCAATGAATACGAAAAATATAAAGCAGAGCAAAAAAGCGCAAGGCAAAGATCAACAAATATTTTCAGAGGAGGCTAGCCGGCCGTACGGGATCCGATCTTCCTGAGTCGGGTCGAGGGGTGGGAACTGAAAAATAAACTCTCCCGCCAGCCCAATGCCAACTAAACCGCCCGGTATTAGCAGGCTCCCCACTACGCGCGGCAGCCTCGAGAAATTGCTTTTCCCGGTTAGTGTTCTTAGTCAGCTACCGTATTCTCTATTTTTGACATTTCTAGTGGCTATCGAATAGATACAATTGGAAAGTTGCGAACCAAGAACTGTCAAACCCGCATTTCTTCACACATGCAGGTTTGACGGTTCTAGTTAGCAACTGAACGAGCCACTAAGTTAGAGAATAACCCCTAGGTTTGTACTCTTGCTTCGGTCCAGGCGCCGCAAACCGGCCGCGCAAAGCAATATCTCGTGGTTGCCTCACTCTTTGGGGACCCAGCTATTACAGTATGCATCACGAAAGTAAAAAACGTGAGTAACTTTCGCATGCTAACCGCACGCTGCATTCAAATAATGTCTTAACATCAAGTTCCCACTTTCGTGACAAGAACCGTACCAAATATTGATTCGATCACTGTAAAAGGCTGATAATGGTATTCAGAACTACACAAATCCATCAACTAATTTAAATTGACAAGTCTATTATATGTAAACGTACTTAATGCTATTCTTTTCTAGAGAGAACATTTTGAAAAGGATAAGTAACATTACTTTTAGATCTATCAATTTATTTTAGTTGAGAGATTTGTGTACAAAAGAATAATTGGCATCAAAAACTAATGGCAAATACACGTGTAAATTCAGGCTACAGCAATGATTGCGAAGGTCGCAATGTAGCAATCATCAGTTTGGTGCTCGGGCAGGGTCGAGAACGGTTTGGCAGGACGACGCATCAAGGATTCAGAGCATTGGGTACGCATTTCATACTATTTAAAACTACGATACGGTACGGTACATTGGTACTGTTATGTTAAGGAGCAAAAGGACAAGAGGAATATCCCACTAGCATTCTCAAAACACTAAACCTAATGAGCATGAAATTACATTAAAAAATGTTAATTTTACTGACTAATTATGCATAAGACATCTTTTAAAAATTTCTATCCACGCAAAAACAAAATTAGAGACGTAAGAAAAGAATAGAGCAGGTTTTAAAATTTAAAATATTTTATGTCTGTCAGATAAAATGTCACGGGAGGATACAAAATGAGTTTACTTGCTAGCGCTATGTAAGCGTCTTGATGAAATTGTAGGGATATTATTATCTATTATCTATATATATAAAAGAAAGTGGTGTTAGTTACACTATTTATAACTCAAGAACGGATGAACCGATTTGGCTGAAAATTGGTGGAGAGGTAGCTTAGAACCAGGAGACGGACATAGGATACTTTTTATCCCGTTTGACTGCGTTTCCGTCAAGTCACTATAAAACGTGGTATAACAAAAACGCATCTGACTTGGAATAACAAAACGCAAATGACAGTGGAATAACAAAACGTAAATGACAGCTAAACATAATTTTGTCTTTGGTTAAGTATGGTAAAAAAAAGTCTCATAATAAAGCATTACCTACTGATATTATAAATGCGAAAGTGTGTTTGTTGGTTTATCCTTCAATCACGTCGCAACAGAACAGCGGATTGATGCGATTTTTTGCATTGGTATAGTAATGGATGTAGTAGTGGTTCCTCAGACCGGGAGAGCTACTTTTTATCTCGGATAATGAAAGAGTTCCCGCGGGATTTTTAAAAACTAAATCCAGGCGGACGAAGTCGCGGGCATCAGCTAGTATAGTATATTTTACTGTTCCGAGAGAGATTGGCACATTCACATGACACAAAAATGACATTCAACATAAGATATTTTTAGTCATAGTTAGTGTAAGTGGAGTACTTTTTGCGAATATAAAACGAGTATGAAAAAATATGAGCGTATAAGATGTATGAATACATAATTATACATAATACGGAGGTCCTAATGATTCCACATTATCTAATTATTTTGAGTTAGCTAGGTTCAAACTGGCGGCGCCTCAGGCGGCCAGGCAAAGTAAAGTCTCGCGAGGCAGCCGCGTTTAGTGTGGATCCAGCTAATGAAGTTCTAGAAGGAGAAGTAAAATAATGGGGTAATTTCATGCTCTTATTCTGCGAATATCTACAAAAAATATAACATAGTATGTAGTATGTCACCGATTCACACGGGCAATGTTTAAATATTATTATTTTTACGAGAATGCGTATACTGATTTTTTATTACAAATTATACAATATACATATTGAAAAAATAAAACAATATTAATATTATGTAAGTGGGTATGCACTTAAAGGAATTTTTTGTTACAATAATAGAAGATTATAATTGTATTGGACTGTATTCAAATTAGGGTTAATTTGGAAAGACAAGGCATTTCAAAACAATTAATCAGTCAGTTAGTAAAGAATAATATTGAAAGAATTGTACAGTAAGACCACTTTTATAAGTTATATCGACAATATTCATTGGGGGGGCAACCACAAAATACTAACTCGTAAGGAATTATCATTAGCAGTTGGAGATATTTTTATCTCCATCAAAAAGTTTATTAACTGCTCAGGTATATCGTTGTAGCTTATAAAAGTTGTCGATCCGTAATGTTAATGCAAAAATTTAATATTTTAGTAGATTCTCGTAATTGTGTTAAAATTCAAACAAAGTTAAACAAAGGGGTTCGAAATTAGTGTTTATATTATAGTAATTCAGCAGCCATTTTGAATTTTCAGAGAAATGGTGACAGTCTGAACACACACAGACAGTAGGTAATATCGATTTATCAAACGTTTCATTATATTTTCTTTTTAAACACCCTTTCCATAGATGAACGAAACGAAGAATCTATTTTCATTCAAATCCTGTTGCACAGCTGTCTAGTTTTTGAAAGTAACATTCATTGACTATTTAGTCAATAAAATAATTTTTTTTTAATACTTATTCTACTTTTGTTTCTTAAAACGCTCGTCAATTACGATTATTAAACGTTGTAATCGATTCTTAAAGAGAATTAAATCATTGACAACAAATATCCCTCAAACTGGTCGTACACAAAAGTTTAATTAACCTTCATGAGCGATATAAAAAAGGATTCAAGAAAAAACCAAGATGGCGGCTGGCTAGAGGCCAATTTTACACTAAAATTTTTGAACCCCTTTAATAGGGTATTTGACTACTTTTAGAAAATCATATTAAATTGTTATTAATGCTATGCTGAAGCTAACAAAACGTATATTTCGGCATAATTTACAGTATTTTTCATAAAAATCGAGAAACAAATTCAAAAAAATAAATTGCCGCGGAAACGTTCCATTTGTTTACATGACGTCACAGTTCACACACAGTTCAATGACAATCCCAAAGCCCAAAGGTGGCGTGAACTGTGAAGTCATTCGAGATTCAAGAACGTTTTCGATCTCGTGAACATGTCCAGAATTATAGCAATTTTAATTAATGTTTTCTAATTAAATAAAGCTTTATTTTTTTGTTTTGTCGTATGGAATAATGTTTTTAGATAATAATCTTTTCGGATGACAC
The DNA here is from genome assembly GCA_029955525.1 of Oeneis ivallda. NCBI lineage: Eukaryota > Metazoa > Arthropoda > Insecta > Lepidoptera > Nymphalidae > Oeneis > Oeneis ivallda. Next base: position 26,957,354 of record JARPMR010000003.1, on the reverse strand, counting down.
CAGATGAAACGATATTTATAATAGAGTCAAATACCCTATTATAACCATAATTACTCTAGAAAATAGATATCAATAGGCTGTAGGACAATTAAGGTGTGAATTTGTTCAGGGTGTTGAATCATACCTTGATCCTCGAGACGGCTTCCTCAGCTTGCAGCATCCTGGTGGCTTTGGTCGGCTGGCCCTCGCAGGCCAGCTGCGTCGAGCCGAGGTATCGAGCGCGGAATAGAACGCCTTCGATCAGCACTGAAGCCAGGTCTGCAATTTGATCATCATCATCATCAGCAACCAATCAACGTAAATCATCAAAGTATCAGCATAGTATTTCCCTCGGGACCTTTGGCTTTGAATAGAATTTAAGGAAAATTGCGGCCTTCGTGACGCTGTTACTAGAGAGTTTTATCCCTCGGAGGACATTCGCTTACTGTGTGTTATACGGAAAATGTAGGAGTCATCGACATCGACCGAAAACGTTTAACTCTTGGTAGCGATTTAAGGCAAAACATTCTGCATGTTCATCTTCATCATCAGCAACCCATCAACGGCTCACTACTGAGCGCAGGACTCCTCTCAGAGAAGGGTTATATGCCATAGTCCATGGACCTTTGCAAATAGGCAGACTTCACATACCTTTGAGAACGTTATGGAAAGATTTCAGGCGTGCAAGTTTCCTTCACCGTGGAAGTATTCTAATATTTAATTGCTCAAACGCACATGACTCTGAGAAGTTAGAGGTGTGTGCATGGGTTCGAACCTGCGACCGCCCGAATGGGAGACCGCAGTACTAACCACTAGGCTATCAAGCCCATTCGCAATTTGATATTAAGCTAGAAACTACGAGACTTAGGGCCTCTTGCAGAACTCTGCTAACCCAGCCGCTAACTCTGGGTTAAAATGATAGATTTGAAAGATTTCGTATACAGTATCTGTCAAAATAACAAATTTAATCCTGAGTTAGCTAACTCGGCGTTTCTGCAAGTGGGCCTAAGCACGCTTGCAGAGATGCCGGGTTAAGTTTAACCCAGGCATACATTTGCAATTTTGACAGTAACTTTATATGAAATCTATCAAAGCAGCAGCTAACTCTGGGTTAAAAGGAAAACCCAGCGTTTCTGCAAGCGGGCCCAATAAAATTAAATAAAGCGTAGGTAGTAGGGAAATTATTCTAAGGAAATGCTCAGTTAATTTACTTTTTAAGAAGCTAAATAACAAAGATGAGGAACTTTTACTATTTTAATACCTATTTGATCTGTTATAATTGGAACGTATTTAACTAAGTTTTTGCTAATATTTTTAACCTAAACTTAACCTTAATAACCTTCCTTAGAAGGTCTCAGATAACTTACCATTTTTTCAGTCCGAATGAAGCGAAAAAAGAAATTAAATATGTTAGACAGATTCTATTAATTAATTTTTAACAAATATTGAAAAAAAGAAATATTTTTACCTTCTTTATTCTTGCTTTTCTTCTTCCCGTCCTTGTCCTTAAATAAAAAGAGTTCAGTTTTGTTATTGATGTTCAGAATGTCAAAGATAAAATAAAATATAAATAAATCAGATGGGGCACATCTTTTGAAAACATCAATATTTTAGTTGATTTAAGTAGCCACTACTTCTGACAAGGGCGACGCTATACCTAAATCGAGCGAGAGGACATCGCTATACCCTAAAATTATATTGAGTGAATATCGCAAATAGCATTCAGTTTTTTAATAAAGCCGAATTAAGGTGTCGCAAGGAACACAAAAGTGGTATGAGGTAGCAGGCTAACTTGGAAGGGGTATGGCAGTGTACATTCAACCCACACTCCTAATTTTTTCTACACGCCATCGTGCCGGAACGCTAAATCGCTTTGTGGCACGTCTTTGACGGTAGGGTGGTAACTAGCCACGGCCACAGCCCACCAGACCAGAGACAATTCAGAAGTTATAAATTCCCAAATTACTCCCGCTCGGGAACCCGACCACAGCGCTCACCACTGCGCCAGGGAGGTAATCAAGTGTTGGCAGTTGTCAACCAAGTCCCGCAATGGACGTCCAAAGTTGACATCGATTCATACCTTTCCATTTTGTAACGCGTCTTCGTCCCTGTGCTCGGAAGAGTCATGCGTGTGCTCGCGCGCGGTGCCCGTGGAACCCCCCGAGGGCATTACCGTTCTGGACTTTGGTTTGCGCCAACCCTGGGAATAATTATTTATGGCAACACTTTGATTGTACACCACGGGAGAGAAGAGAAATATAGTGGGGTATAAAGGCACATAGCCTTGTGGTTAGGACTGTGGTCTCCTATTCGGGGGGTCGCAGGTTCGATCCCGGGTCGACCTCTGACTTTTCGGAGTCAAGAGCAATTAAATATCACTTGCTTCAACGGTGAAGGAAAACATCGTGAGGAAACCTGCACACCTGAGAGTTCGTCATAATGTTCTCGAAGGTGTGTGAAGTCCGCCAATTCGCATTGAGCCAGCGTGGTGGACTATGGCCTATAGCCTCTGAGAGGAGACCTGCGCTCAGTAGTGAGCCGTTGATGGGTCGTGGAACCCCCCGAGGGCATTACCGTTCTGGACTTTGGTTTGCGCCAACCCTGGGAATAATTATTTATGGCAACACTTTGATTGTACACCACGGGAGAGAAGAGAAATATAGTGGGGTATAAAGGCACATAGCCTTGTGGTTAGGACTGTGGTCTCCTATTCGGGGGGTCGCAGGTTCGATCCCGGGTCGACCTCTGACTTTTCGGAGTCAAGAGCAATTAAATATCACTTGCTTCAACGGTGAAGGAAAACATCGTGAGGAAACCTGCACACCTGAGAGTTCGTCATAATGTTCTCGAAGGTGTGTGAAGTCCGCCAATTCGCATTGAGCCAGCGTGGTGGACTATGGCCTATAGCCTCTGAGAGGAGACCTGCGCTCAGTAGTGAGCCGTTGATGGGTTCCTAATGAATAAATGGATGAATAAAGGCCCATTTTGCGGTTGTTTGATTGATACATTCAATATACTGTAGCAACACTTATGAGTTATGACAGTTGTGGCTTCAAATGACGAAAAATCCCATTTTGCAGTTATACTATACAAATTAACTTAAGCGATTTAGTAAGTGTGTCAGTTTTTAATTCATAATTATTTTTTAAGTAATATTATATTTTATCAATACCAATTTTGTGCTCATTGCTCTTTAGCCCGCGTAAATATCTAGAATGTCGTCAATACTTTAGTAATTAAATAGGTGTAAAATTAGTGGTTTGTGTAAATTAGTCGATATAATTTGCTTGAATCCAAAACGTATTTAACGATAAATTAAATTATGTAAAAAAAAATTTGGAACAATCTAATGTAACTTATGCTTTTTATTTATTAGTAATCCTTAAAAAATTGGTTGTCTGTAAAGTCGGTTTACGGACGATAGTTTTACGATCACGATCAGAGATCAGAGATCAGAGATCAAAGATCAGAGATCAGAGAGGCACGATCGGCCCAAGCCAACGCTTGGGTCGATCGTGCCTCTTTATCGCTTGTTCCGCGCTCTAGCTTGCACCCTCAGGCTCAGGCAGAACGTGACACTTTTTCGTGCGTGCATCCGGTGTTCATCGATTTATAAGACGTTATCACGTCAAAAATGTTATCTATAATTCCACCTGATTAACACCTGCCAGTCAGATCCACGTGAGGCGACGTTTTCGCACACACGAATCGCCGCACGACGCGCGGTGCTTCGCTCGCTCTCTCTCGCCCTCATACCTTGGCCAATGGCCATATCGCGCGACGGCTCGCGCGACACGCCGAACTGCGCGCCGCGCGGCGATTCGCCTATGCGAAAACGTCTGACTTCGAAAGTGGATCTGACTGGCAGGTGTTAATCAGGTGGAATTATAGATAACAATAAAATAATAAACAAATAATACGAAGAAAAAGTTTACGATTACTCGTGATGACGTTTCTTAAAAATATTATGTTTGTTGTGATACCTTTTTCTTTTTCCCTCTATTAGAATGACTTTGCTCGCTCACGTCGCTAACATTTAAATCATCACGAACATTACTAATTGTACTTGAGTGTTCATTAATAGAGCATCCTTCCTCAGATACTGTTAGCTCGTTCAACTCTTCAGAATTATTACTATTATTTACAACAGGCTTGCTGTTATTTATATCATTTTCGATATTACAATTCTCATCATCATGTGATACGATTTTAGCTAAATATAAATCATGTTCATCGTAAACATCACCGTCGTAAGTATTTAAACATCTGGCAGTATGATCAGCGCTGTCTGTATAAACATCACTTTGTTTACACTCAATGTTTACATTCTGATCACTTGTGTCCACACTTTCACTTTTATCAGCTAAGATAGAATTTCCTGTATTTACCTTTGACAAATCACTAAAATTAATGTTGTCCTTATTTTCGCTTCTTTCGGCTGATATTAAAACCAAATTTTCTTTAATTAATATTGAAGCTTTATTGTCATTGCTCTCACATTTTTCTTCACACACATTTGCTACACATATAATATTGTTTAAATTTTCAACACTCTCACCTTCTTCGTCTAGAACTAGAGATTTTATTTCATTTATTTCGGATACAAAAACTGCACTCTTCAAGTCGATTCGGTCTGCTTCGACCGAATTCGTCTTATCCTCTTCACTCATTTTGTATGAACCATATGTTCACGTTTCAATGCATCGGCTGGCGTAATTTTAATGTAATAAAGCACTAAATTAATATTATCGTAACATTTGGTCATTTCCCATCGATAAACGTTATCACTCGGTAAACACGCGCGCTTTGGGATATGATAATGCCGACTGCTCGGCCACCGGTTAACGTGGTGAGTTAATGCGTGTGTGGGCAGAGAGTAATCAAAACAATTGATTTCACAGATGCGCCATGCTTGATCGAATTTAAATAGCACAACACAGTGAAGTGGTTCCAGAACTACGTTTTAAATGCAATGATATTTCTACCCACTACTTCTAATTTTTTTGACATAATATAATTATGTATTTTAATTACCGCCGCGCAATGAGGTCAATCCCATTGACATGTTTTCATTATGTCTTTTAGGTCGTCTTTTTATTATAATTTGAAAACATTAAAAAAAGTTTTATTTTCATCTGTTCTGAGTTATAAATCTTTTACAGTCACACACAAAAATTAATTACACTTATTCTATGAGCAAGGCATTTCAAACCAAATAATAGCATAAATTGACATTTAGTTGTAAGTATAGTCCTCTGAGAGACCAATTATAAGTAGGCATAAACTAAAAGGCGTCGTAATCTATGGTGAAGTTTAATAGGAGAGCAAGGTCGCGCGTTACGAGTTACGATTCAGAATAAATGCCGTGTGTTGCGAACATTCGCTACTCAGTAGCAACTTTATATGCTGCAATGAGTCATACAACGGGAATATTTCATAAGGCCGGTCATCAACATCGGGAATCAGATCCGGAATTTAAACAAGGAAAGGGTTATCATCTTCTTAAAGATGACTAGGAATATTGGTAATGTTTGCATTTTTAGAACAATAAATATAAGCCTCAAAAACCCTCTTCAAACGCACGGCCATATTTGAAATTCAATGTCAGACTAAGGCGCTGCGCACTCGGAAAAACTTCAATTGCCGAAACTGTCAACTTCTTCAGAGTTGCTACCTACGTAAGTTGCTACGTCTGCGTAGTATCTCAAAATTATATGAAAATCGTAAAAAACAGCTAGTTGCGAGTTGCCGATTGCCGCAACAGGCAACTTCGCAGCGCCTAAACGAGACTAAGTAGTAAATAAATAAATTTTTATAATTTTGTCTTTTTTCCACTCGTTTTGGTCAGATGGTTTGGTGGGTACCATTTTATTATTTTTTATGACTAAGAGTAGCCCTAAATAAAGTGCCATTCACTACACATTCTTCATATTAGTGCTTAATTTGCTGCCAATGGCCTTAAAATAACGATTGAAATATTAATTGATTTCGGATGTGTAAGACCGGCCATAAATAATTAATTATTGGAATTAGTTATTCGTCAAGGAGCTTCTTTATCTTTGACCGATTATTAAAAACTCGTTTCGTATTTTGAAGTGATAATTCCGTGTTTTTTTAAACCACTTGTTAATAATTTATGCTTATTGTTGAATACAGATACTTTAAAGCAGTGATGGCCTTGTGGTTAGGACTGCGGTCTCCTAATCGGTGGGTCGAGGTTTCGATTCCAGGCACGCATCTCTGACTTTTTGGAGTTGTATGTTTAAGCAATTAAATATCATGCTTTAACGCTGAAGAAAAATCTTGAGAGTTTTTCATAATCTTCTCTAGTGGAACCAAGGTGTGGAACACAGTTCCAGCATCCGTTTTTACGGCCACCTATAATTTGAGCACCTTTAAATCAAGAGTGAATAGGCATTTTCTAGGCAAGCGCGCTCCAACCTAGACCTCATCAATGCTTCTCAGCGTCGATTGTCGTTAAGCGCAAGTCTATCTATTAATAAAAAAAAGTGTGTATGTATGTGTGTAACCAGCCTGGTGGACTGAGGCTTAAACCCTTCTCTCAGAGGCAAATTGCCCCTGTGGGAAATCAAATCTTGAACATGTCCACTTATAAAACCACACTGCGCAATATTGTGTTAGGAAAGTCGTTGCTGTGTTTTTACGAAAATAGAAAAAAAACTTCAGGGTGTAAGCTTTCTGTTATTACCTTTGTGGTTGCTCACTTAAGGCGTTAAGAAATAATACAGCAAACAGATACAAATTCAGATTTACGGATAATTATACGGGTATTAGTACGGATTTTCATTTTCATATTTCGACTAAAATTTCATATTAAGACATGCTATATAAAGAAAGTAAAGAGTACCAGAATACCTAACTCTTCCACGAAAACATAATACTTACGTCTTTACAAACATAAAATTACCAGCATTTCCTCGCAAGTCGGTAAATGAACAACTTTGGTAAAATATTAATAATAATAATAATAGCCTTTTATTCCTAAACATAGGGTTACAAGAGGTCCCTAAGTTCGGTGTGCCTATTGGCATAGGCCTCCTCCAATTCCTTCCAATGGGTCCTGTCCCTTGTTACTCTCAACCAGAATGGTCCCGCTGTCTGTTTCAAGTCATCTTCCCATCTCCTGACTTGACGGCCCCTACCTCTTTTGCCGTCTCTTGGTTGCCAGAGGGTGACTTGCTTACTCCATTTATTAATGTGATGACGTAGCATATGTCCAGCCCATCTCCATTTTTGGATGTCTATCCGGGTAAGAATGTCTGTGAGTTTTGTTCTTATTCTACTAAGAATAAGAACAAAACTGGTAAAATATTAGTCAACAGTAAAAAAAAACAAGTTAATAACAATAAAACTTACTTTGTCATCGAAAAATCCCTGATCGTCCGTTCTTTGTTGACCGAGCAATCTATCCGTTTCCAAATCTGTGTCTGCTTCGTCTGGAATAAATTAACGCCAGAATTACACAATAGTAGGTAGCTCTTGCTTGTTAGCTAAAACACGTAGGTGTAAAATATTTTCATTCAGTGTATTAGTTGTTTTTCCAAAATCCTTACTAATAATATTATAAATGCGAAAGTGTGTTTGTTTGTTGGTTTGTCCTTTAATTACGCCGCAACAGAGCTACGGATCGACGTGATTTTTTGCATGGGTATAGTTGAGGACCTGGAGAGTGACATAGGCTACTTTTTATCCCGGAAAATCAAAGAGTTCCCGAGGGATTTTAAAAACTAAATCCACGCGGACGAAGTCGCGAGCTTCAGCTAGTAATAAATATTCAAAACTGATTTTTAATAAAGCTGGATAATGTAAAATTTGTGCATAACATTTGATATTATTATGTTAAGTAAATAAAAAATCGATTATTGGAACGAAGTTCCTTATCGGGCGGTACGGACTTGGCGGATGAGGGCTAAGCGAAAAAAGTGTAAGAATGTTTCCGGCACGACTTTTGTGTGTTGCCTTTGTTTATTACACACGTTGCGTCATAGCTTTGGTGGCGTAGCGGCTAAACGAAGGAGTGAAACTATCGGTTCAGGGGTTCGAATCCTGACTTCAGATTATTGTTTTTTATTTTATTTATTTTTATTATTAATTTATTATTAAAAGAACTTCGTTCCAACCGAGTATTCCACGACATTCGCGCATTTTTTTGATTATTATTTATTTTACCTTCATCGCCACTGGCCGGTTTTATTTCTACTGATTCCGTACTTTGAGCTGATGTGGGCCTTTTTCTGAAAACAATTTTTTACATGTTTTAAAACATAGCCTTCAATAATTATTAAAGTAATTTGGTTAATACACAAATTGGTTAATACATGGTGGTACGTGTGTGTGCATGGGTCAGTGTGCGTTTGCATGTGTGTGTGTGTGTGTATGTGTGTGTGTGTGTGTGTATGTGTGTGTGTGTGTGTGTGTGTGTGTGTGTGTGTGTGTGTGTGTGTGTGTGTGTGTGTGTGTGTGTGTGTGTGTGTGTGGGTATGCGTGTGTTTGTGTGGGTGGGTATGCGTACACACGCACCCATGCAAACACTGCATGGGTGGGTATGTGTGTGTTTGCATGGGTGGGTGTGTGTGTGCATGGGTAGGTGTGTGTGTGCATGAGTGGGTGTGTGTTTGCACGAGTGGGTGTGGGTGTGTGTGTCAGTGTGGTGTGTGTGCATGGGTGTGTGTGGTGTGTGCATGAGTATGTGTGCGTACATGGGTGGGTGTGTGTGTGCATGGGTGGGTGTGTGTGCATAGATGGGTGTGTGTGCATGACTTGTGAACGCGGGGGGCGGTATCCCTCGTTATACATTATTAGTATAAGTATGTATAGGAGAAGAGTTACTCACCTGGGGTACACATCGTCGTGGTGGTGGTGGTGCGGCGTGTGCGAGGGCAGCGGCGTGTGCGAGTGTGTGTGCGCGTGCGACGAGTGCGGCGTGTGCACCGCGCGCGGCGACGGCTCCGCGGGGCGGTGCGGGGCGGGCGCGGGCGGCGGGGGCGCTGTCGCTGTACGTGACTTGGTGTTGGTGGTTCAGTATGTACAGGAGAACTCACCTGGGGTACACGTCGTCGTGGTGGTGGTGGTGCGGCGTGTGCGAGGGCAGCGGCGTGTGCGAGTGTGTGTGCGCGTGCGACGAGTGCGGCGTGTGCACCGCGCGCGGCGACGGCTCCGCGGGGCGGTGCGGGGCGGGCGCGGGCGGCGGGGGCGCTGTCGCTGTACGTGACTTGGTGTTGGTGGTTCAGTATGTACAGGAGAACTCACCTGGGGTACACGTCGTCGTGGTGGTGGTGGTGCGGCGTGTGCGAGGGCAGCGGCGTGTGCGAGTGTGTGTGCGCGTGCGACGAGTGCGGCGTGTGCACCGCGCGCGGCGACGGCTCCGCGGGGCGGTGCGGGGCGGGCGCGGGCGGCGGGGGCGCTGTCGCTGTACGTGACTTGGTGTTGGTGGTTCAGTATGTACAGGAGAACTCACCTGGGGTACACGTCGTCGTGGTGGTGGTGGTGCGGCGTGTGCGAGGGCAGCGGCGTGTGCGAGTGTGTGTGCGCGTGCGACGAGTGCGGCGTGTGCACCGCGCGCGGCGACGGCCCCGCGGGGCGGTGCGGGGCGGGCGCGGGCGGCGGGGGCGCTGTTGCTGTACGTGACTTGGTGTTGGTGGTTCAGTATGTACAGGAGAACTCACCTGGGGTACACGTCGTCGTGGTGGTGGTGGTGCGGCGTGTGCGAGGGCAGCGGCGTGTGCGAGTGTGTGTGCGCGTGCGACGAGTGCGGCGTGTGCACCGCGCGCGGCGACGGCTCCGCGGGGCGGTGCGGGGCGGGCGCGGGCGGCGGGGGCGCTGTCGCTGTACGTGACTTGGTGTTGGTGGTTCAGTATGTACAGGAGAACTCACCTGGGGTACACGTCGTCGTGGTGGTGGTGGTGCGGCGTGTGCGAGGGCAGCGGCGTGTGCGAGTGTGTGTGCGCGTGCGACGAGTGCGGCGTGTGCACCGCGCGCGGCGACGGCTCCGCGGGGCGGTGCGGGGCGGGCGCGGGCGGCGGGGGCGCTGTCGCTGTACGTGACTTGGTGTTGGTGGTTCAGTATGTACAGGAGAACTCACCTGGGGTACACGTCGTCGTGGTGGTGGTGGTGCGGCGTGTGCGAGGGCAGCGGCGTGTGCGAGTGTGTGTGCGCGTGCGACGAGTGCGGCGTGTGCACCGCGCGCGGCGACGGCTCCGCGGGGCGGTGCGGGGCGGGCGCGGGCGGCGGGGGCGCTGTCGCTGTACGTGACTTGGTGTTGGTGGTTCAGTATGTACAGGAGAACTCACCTGGGGTACACGTCGTCGTGGTGGTGGTGGTGCGGCGTGTGCGAGGGCAGCGGCGTGTGCGAGTGTGTGTGCGCGTGCGACGAGTGCGGCGTGTGCACCGCGCGCGGCGACGGCTCCGCGGGGCGGTGCGGGGCGGGCGCGGGCGGCGGGGGCGCTGTCGCTGTACGTGACTTGGTGTTGGTGGTTCAGTATGTACAGGAGAACTCACCTGGGGTACACGTCGTCGTGGTGGTGGTGGTGCGGCGTGTGCGAGGGCAGCGGCGTGTGCGAGTGTGTGTGCGCGTGCGACGAGTGCGGCGTGTGCACCGCGCGCGGCGACGGCTCCGCGGGGCGGTGCGGGGCGGGCGCGGGCGGCGGGGGCGCTGTCGCTGTACGTGACTTGGTGTTGGTGGTTCAGTATGTACAGGAGAACTCACCTGGGGTACACGTCGTCGTGGTGGTGGTGGTGCGGCGTGTGCGAGGGCAGCGGCGTGTGCGAGTGTGTGTGCGCGTGCGACGAGTGCGGCGTGTGCACCGCGCGCGGCGACGGCTCCGCGGGGCGGTGCGGGGCGGGCGCGGGCGGCGGGGGCGCTGTCGCTGTACGGAAGGGGAATACGTGAAAGACCTGACCGCGACTTCCTCCGCGTACAATTTCTAATTTCCTATGAGATTATGAAAGGAGAACGCCAGATCGTGAGTTCGTGATCCAGCAATTTACAGAAAAAGTAAATTAATTAAATATATCCTATTAATTTAAGATAGTTTCAAAATAAATCATTTCTATCGTAAAACTAGAGGATAAAAATCCGTCAATATTTAATAAAATATTTATTTTACTAAAAACCACTCACGATATTTTAAAACAGTATCATAATTATAACCTGTAAGTCCAACTTTGACTTTGAATTATTCAAAAACCGCAAGTTCTAGAGGTTTTAAAACTTATGTTAATTCATTACTAAACAATTAGCAATAAAATGATGCATAATTCATTCTTGTAAACGACTTTTCGTATTGTGGGTCAAAGTTCCAAACATTTTTGGCATTGTCCTTTGCCCGCTTTTAGAGACAGGCCTATCGACAAAAGTCCTACCGGTAGTAAGTAAATTAAAAATTCTTTTCAAAAAACCGACTTCTAACGCCACTACAAAGTATAAAAATAATTTTAGTTTGTCCACGTTTGTTGAAGTCGGGCGGGCCTAAATACAAACTATGAAACCGATGCGCGACGCTACACAATATGAGAGACTCGTTTGTAGAAGTCGACCGAGCATCGCGAGTCGGTTTCATAGTTTGTATTTTAGGCCCGCCCGACTTCAACAAACGTGGACAAACTAAAATTATTTTTATACTTTGTAGTGGCGTTAGAAGTCGGTTTTTTGAAAAGAATTTTTATTTTAAGCTTTTAAGTGTAGTATCCTATGATTGAGGAGCTAGGACCTGGAGCTCCATGATGTAGTCCATACTTGTTACCTACAATATCAATTCGTAATCGAAATTTCCTAAATCGCCATAGTTTTAGCCTGCAGCATCAGGCTTGAAGAGTTCAAGGTTAAAATTTTTATGGGACCATTTCGCAAACATCCTCTGTCGATTAAAAAAAAATCACGCGAATCGGTCCAGTAATCCCGGAGAAATCGGTGGACATACATAAAAAAAAAAAAGATACCGGCCGAATTGAGAACCTCCTCCTTTTTGGAAGTCGGTTAAAAAATGTGTGTGCGTCAGCTCCGACGCACGACTGGAGTTTACTCCTTAAGTACGATTGTCTAAACATCGGTCGTAATGCATTCGCGGCGCTCGCTGCGTCTCGGCGCCGCTCGGACCCGATCGGTACGCGCTCGGCTTCCCGAAGCGAAAGCTCTTTCGCATTCGGCAACTCAAGCGAAAACCAACCTTATTTACTCAACGTTAGGGTAGAAATTTGCATCGTTGTGAAAAACGTAACGAGGTCATTCATAAGTAGATTTTACTCAAGCGAAAACCAACCTTATTTACTCAACGTTAGGGTAGAAATTTGCATCGTTGTGAAAAACGTAACGAGGTCATTCATATGTAAATTTTACTCCTCGAATTTTTCTCATACCGGGCGCCTTATATATGAAAATCGATTCTTAAGGAGTAAACTTCAATAAACTCCAAAAATCTTTTCTTAGCTGATCTCACCTCCAAAAAAGAACCTACCTTCTTCAAACGTTAAAAACATAGAACTTTCATATAACCTTCCAAACCCCATTTCACCCCCTTACGGGTGGATTTTCTCAAATCCGTTTCTTAGCTGACACCTACGTCCTAGAAGGAACCTACCTTCCCAAGTTCGTAGGTTTTATAGTTCGTTTCGTGATGAATCAGAGAGTGACCTTTCGCTTTTATATTTATATATAGATTTATCCTGGCATTATAAATTAATACGTTAAAGTACCGATTTGACCAACGTCGAATGACGCTTATCCGAGGAATAAATTGGGCGTTCTGACAGTTTTTGTGTTGAAAATCTGCAAAAATATCAACACGCTCGGATAAGACTTATTTTATGCTGAAGAAATCGGTGCTAGGAAAATCGCACGTTACTAATTACGCGTTAAGTGTTTCAAAGGACAAGGTTCACGTATATGTTGTCTGAGAATTTGCTCATGAATTTTTGTTAAAGTCCCGAACGAATTTTACGAGTCTCTAGATCAAGTACATTGTGAGTTTCATCTCACAAGCAAACCAGAATGCTTTTAGAACGTCGAACGTCGTTTGGTCTTAGATTTAGTTTCAAGTTGCCGTTAATATTTATCAACTTCACCTCCAGTCAATATACATAATTTACTGATAATTGAAAATCATTGTCGTCACTAATTATGTAAGTAGTTCTTACCCAGTGGATCTAGTGAGTGTAGGTCCGCATCAGATAACATGTGAGGATCTGAATTAGTTCCGCTATCTACAATTTCTTCTATTGTCACCGAATGCGTCTGAAACAAGATAATATATCATTACAATCGCTTAAACTGCAATAGTTAAGGACATAAATTTGTCCCTTGGGGGACACCGCTTCCGTATTGGCTGTTAGAAACGTTTTCTTATCCGACTTCCTTTTTTCACACAAAATCATTTCATTTATTTTCCTACAACCTTCTGAATAATCTTCTACTACGCAATTTTCGAATATTTCCATAATGGATATAATCAAATGCTTCTAATAAATCACCTGCAATATTGAAGGCTGCGTTTCTCATGGAATTGATGTCCCTATCTGAGGAATGATTGTTATAAATACCTGAATAATTGGGTTATTATTGTCTGTATCGGACGCGTGTCCAGAGGAAAGACCATCTTCAACAATAGGCAAGGTTCTACGGCTTGGTTCTGAAAAAGAAAGTTTTTCATCAAACCTCTCCTCTTTTTACTCTCCTACTAAATTGCGTGACAATACATGTCTAATTAAGCAAATCCATCAAATAATCTACATTTTCCATACGCTTACTGAATGTGCTATTTAAGAAAAGTAAACGTTTATTTACTACAAGCTGTCTTAATATTTATAAGATCGTACCTTTCATTTACATTTCATTTGTAGCAGTGATAACCTAGTGGTTAGGACTGTGGTCTCCTATTCGGGGGGTCGCAGGTTCGATCCCAGGTACGCTGACCTCGAACCTCTGACTTCTCGGAGTCAAGTGCGTTTAAGCAATTAAATGTTACTTGCTTCAACGATGAAGGAAAACATCGTGAGGAAACCTGCACACCTGAGAGTTCTTCATAATGTTCTTGTGTGTGAAGGTGTGTGGAGTCCGCCAATTCGCATTGGGCCAGCGTGGTGGACTATGGCCTATAACCCTTCTCTGAGAGGAGACCTGCGCTCAATAGTGAGCCGTTAATGGGTTGCTAATGATGATGATGATGACCTTTCATTTCCACTAGCTCATTCTCCATAATAGCCATTGAGAGTTCGCTGGCAGTGTCGCTGGCGGCTGAGGACAGAGCTAGTGCCACGTGCAGGTCTGCCTGATGCGCGGGGGAAGCACACGGGCTGCCATCGTCGCCCGCTTGCAACGCTGCCACATCGGGCGATGGGAACCTTGCACGCTGCTTCTGCTAAAGAAAAAGCTTATTTAAGGGGTTACTAAAGGGGTTACACGCGCTCTTAGCGCGTGTAACCCCAAAAAAAATCAGATTTCGCGATGAGATAAAACATAGCCACAACCTCATGTGAGGCGCGACAAAAGATAGCGTTTTGCGCGGAATAGGAGTGTAGTAAGCGCCAAATACTTTGTAACTCGTAAAATATTCATTTTCTTTTCAATTCACTAGGCTACTCTCTTGATAATATCAATCGGAATTTTATGTAAAAATTTTGGCTCTGTAATATGCAACACATTGAAAATAAATGAATATTGGTTAAAAATTAGACCTAACTTCGCGATTTTTTATTATCGAACAAATTTCATCATTTTATGTTTTTGCCCAAACACGTCCCTTGGCAGTATGATGTAATTCTTGCGTGTTTTTTTTTTCGGATAGTTGAAACTTGATCTACTACTGTAAAAATCAAATCTGTTTACTGTTAACGAGCGCACACCCACTCTTAAGACATAAGAATAGGTGACGGACGTAGATCACGAAAATATTTCTCTGCAGATTCAAGAGGTCTAGGTTGGGATGCGCTTTCCTAGAATATGCCCAATGCTCTTCCTTTGAAGGCTTTCAAGTCAACAAGTAAGTACGCTTGGCGTTCCCTTTAACGGTGCAGAAACAATAACAAACATACCAACGTTTAAATGATGTCTTATGCCTCACGGATTAACGTTAAAGTTAAAAAGAGATCTCATAGGTTCTGGAGCTAGATGTCTCATCTCAGGTATAACCTTGAAATGTGATTTACGAATGAAAGTTATTTGTACCTGTAAGCCTAAAAAGTCCGTATGATTATTCAATGCATGCGGCGATTCGATTCCCTCGTTTTGCGGCCAGTCTGATTCGCTTCCATCCAAGCCATTCTCTGACGCACAGTCTTGGGTTTGCCGTCGTAACTCATAATCTAACTCCTGTAAGAATGTAACGATTTTAATTATTTTACCACAATCCCTCACATGCGTAGAAAACATTCGTGCAAAGTAAGTATGTTTTCACATTATGTTAAAAAAACTTTGTACACCACTTTGCATAATTTTTTACGAATATAGACCTTCCCTTATAGGTTATATTCCCTTAAGCTATTCAGTATCACATACCACGTCTTTTCAAATTCTGTGTTTTTGCTTTACTCCCACTTTATTATCTGCCAAATATATCTATCACATTCCAGGTTTTCAGATAAACCATTACATGTCGAATAAAATCCTAGAAATCTGGGTTTTGATATTTGGATATCTAAACTGGATTTTTTCAATACCAACACCAAAAATTTTTTGGAGAATAAATAATAATAAATTGTTCCGGAAACTTTGATCCAATAATGTACATACTAACCTGAAAGTTCACGATCTCCTCGGTGCTATTCTGCTGTTGGCCAGGTAGCGTTGGACACCGGAAGAACTCTTCTAGAACTTTCCTGGTCTCCGAGAACTCGTATAAGTAATCGAATGCCGCGGAACTGGGTGGAGGTGTTACGTCTCTACTGTCCGTAGTAACCACTCTCTGACAATAAAGAACATATAAAAATTGACATACCTACCTGAATAATAATAATACGTAACGTATTACGTACCTTTTCCGCCGCAAATATTAATTAAACTTTGCGAAAGAAGCATATTCAAAAATTTTGATTACGATCAGAAAAATTACAAAGAAGGCCTTCTCAATAAAAAGTTAGATACTACAGAGACATGACATATTCTAATAGAGTTTATAAATGTGGCCAAAAATTAAAATGTACCTGAGGAAATCCAGGTCTCGGTGATCTCACTTGTATTTTCTGTGACCCAACTCCATATCTTCTAGGAGAGCCCTCGTATTCAGCTATAGGCAGCTCGCCGATCACCCTCGTAAACCTGCTCTTATCCTCATCACCAGAAAGCCAAACACCCGTTGGACTACCCTCACTTAACCTCACGTCTTCTCTAGACCGGGTAGAATCACTCCCATCACAACTTAGATCACTTTTATTGTTCAAAATATCACTATCACCATTTTTCATATTATCTAAAGTCCTTTTAACACTCATATCGATTTCATCGTCACTAGCATCTGGGTCCATCCTCAAACCTAGAGACACAGAATTCAATATCACTGAAAATAAAACAGAAAGAAAACAAGATTGTTTAATTGGTTAAAGGGTTAAACATAAGCAAACTGAAATAATGAAGGGAAGTCGATTTTTATAAAAATGGAGTAAAAAAGAACAATAAAATGAAAAATAGTGAATATAAGAAGTAGAAGAATAGTAAGATCAATATCAAAAATACAATTCGGCATCAATTTAACCTGGCTGCCTAAATTGAGGTTAGTAATAAAAACTATTGAGATATGTATACCTATTAATAAATAGATATTCTATTAATGTAACTGAATCTGACCGAGTTTATAATTTAGTGTGATGTTAAATTGACAGTCTGGCTGTTTCAGGAAAGGTAGCAAATTGAGTAATAAAAGGCTTTCAATTAAGTAAATATAAGAAAGTTAAAGTATAAATTGGTTATTAAATAACACCAATAAAAAGTAAGGACCAAAATGTTTATAAATGAACATGTTACAATTACTAGTTCCTTTTTCAATCAAGGATTCAGATAAGTGTAAAGTATGTTATGATGTTGCCCTTTGGTTCGTTACGTAATTTTATTTTATCGAGCAATTATTTACATAGCACATAAAAAGTACCTTTCCAATCATCATTCTCATCGAAAACCATAACTTCACCATCAGCTACTACAGCTATGGGACTGCTCTTGGTGCTGACATCATTAGTCTTATGCGGGTCCAGTATCGGAGAACTGTTCTTGGGTATGCCCATTGTGTTTTGTTCTAGTGCAGGCTCTCGATCACCGTTTGTGTAGGTGACCGGTGAGGTGTGCCGCGATATCATCTTTTTGGGTTCATTGGTTATTCTATGTATGGAAATCTGGAATTTCAGAGCAAAAAAGCTGAACTAAAAATACGAAAGACTAGACTTGATTTACTTATTGAGTAACCTACAACATACTGGCTTAGCTATGTTTTGAGTCAATAGGGCTAGATCACCGTTGCCGTAGACTGTTTATATTGCGTTTAATAAATTATTGCATTGCGATTACTATGCTAAATCTATTTTACTACTAGCTTTTGCCCGCTGCTTTACTCACATAAAGTTCGATTTATCAAACCCCTATTTTATCCCTTTAGGGGTTGAATTTTCAAAAGTCCTTTCTTGGTGAATTCCTATTTCCTCCTTTATAATAGCTATACAGCCCGAATGTCTGTATGCTCAAAAGCCCGATAATTCCAGTGCCAGTGGTTTGAGCCGTGCGGTAATAGATCAGTCAGTCACATTTTCCTTTTATGTATTTAGATTACATTTTAACTTCGTGATTGATTTTGTTGGAAATTATGTGATAACTTAATTGCCTCTTTGTTATACAAGCTAAGAAGTTGAACTAACTGCGAATCTACTAAGTTATCTGTTCTATTTACTTCATGGAGTATAGACATTGTTTTCAAATGTGTAGTCAACGGAGTCTTTACTAAGTGCCCGCACTTTGTTCCGTTGGTTGTGTTTATGTGGGTTGGTAAACTTGAACTTGCGCAAGACTTTGGCCCAACTTACTTCGAGTATGGTATCTATTAATAAATCTGTTTTATTTACTTCATCAATGATATTGTTGTCAACCCTGTAGTCAACGCAATCTTTATTTAGCGCCCGCGCTTTGCTCTACAGGTTAAGTTTGTAAGGGTTGGTATTTCTCCATTTGCATACGTCTTTTTGCGAAAAACTTTGAGTATGTTATCTACTAGCAATTCTATTTTTATTTTATTAAAGTGTTAACCTACACTTATAAAATATCAGAATAAATTGATAAAAACATATCAAAAATTCCGAAGCCAGCGGGATTCGAACCCACAACAGTTGCTTAAACTGAAAAAGTAGATACATATCACTAATTTCGATGCTGACGTGTAGTTCGACCGTAGCCATGGTGTAGGTGGCTAACACACTCGGGCGCGATTCCCAAGAGATGTGGGTTTGAATGTCGCTGGCTTCGGAATTTTTGATATGTGTTTATAAATCTATTCTACTAGCAATTCTGTTTTACTTACTTCATTATTGATATTGTTGTCAACCGTGTAGTCAACGGAGTCTTTAGTGAGCGACCGCACTTTGTTCCGCAGGTTGTGTTTGTGTGTGTTACTGTGTCTTAGCTTGCGCACGGCTTTGGTGCGACTTTGAGAATACAGCTCCCTTCCTCCTGCTATTTCTATTATCCTGGAAAAGACATTATTAAAGTTAAGATATTTCTCATGAATATAAATTAATCTTATGGCCACCCTTTAATAGTTTTTTTAATACATTGTATTGTTCAGCAGTCTCTTTTTAGACTAACCTTTTAATACACTCTTTCTTATCATCGTAACATTTCCCCCCACAGTGGTAGGAAGTCACAAAAAGATTACCGTCCTTTGCCTATTCAGTACATTTTACAATAAAATAATTTTGTTTATTAAGCGGATTCTACTGAGAAGAGTCGGCAAAAAACTCAGCAGTTGCTCATTCCAAAATAATCATTTTACAATATTATTATGTAGCTATTACATTGTAATAAGCTTTTTATACTATCTTGTGGGCAGCTATCCAGCTGCCAAGCCAAGTCAAGCCGACTTAACCCATGAAACTTTGTTAGAATAGAATATAATATTTCCACAATCAAGGGATGTTCCAAAAAAGATTACAGTTTTTGCAACTCACGAAGGCGAGTGAGCTTTACTCGTGGTTACTTCGTGTACATGCACATTGCATAAGTGTGCGTGCCTGTCAAAGCCTAGGTGGGAGCGGGCAGGCGCGAGCATTGCGCTCGCTCACACTTATACAGATACGACACACACACAACCATAAGTCAGTCACAAACTACAATTCAATTCATGTAATACTGTGTTTATCTACTCCAACATCGAAAAGTTCCAATTTCGAATTTGACACCTGAATCGAAATGAACCCTCTTTCGGTTTTGCTTCTCATTTCGATGCAGCTCGTTGTATGGGAGCTGAATCGAAATGGTTATCTTCTTAAAATAGGATACCTAAAGCTAAGGCTCTGAGTTCTGGCACTTTTGTACCGTTCATACAACAGAGGCGCCACAGGCGGCTGGTGGCGGCTTACGGAGTTAATTTTTGTTGACAGAGGCGCCACAGGCGGCTGGTGGCGACTTACGGAGTTACTTTTTGTTACTTTAATGAGCCTACGGCGTATTTTGTTAATGATTTTATTTTCCTTGTCGTAGATAAAATCTTGTATGCAACTGAACGTAATTAGTCATTTTAATTCTCGTACTATCCTATTTTGATACTCGGCAAGCCTCGTATCAAAAAACAGCAGTCGAATTAAAATGACCCTCATTACGATGCAGTTGCATAAATAGCTATTATGTGCACATCATAATGAACTTTATTCGACTCTGCAACGTAATGTCACTACGCCAGGCTCATTAAAGACCTACCCCATATTAACACATCGGTCATTACTAGCGTCATCCATCATGGCGTGTGGCTCGCTAACTACGTCTACGAGTAGTTGCACCGACCCATTAACATTTGTTTGCGAAGCTTGGGTTACTTTACATAATACACGTTTCCCGTCCCCCTTTACATGTTTTGTACATACTTACTAGCCGTTGTTAACCACCGCTCTACACAAAAAAATCACATTTCGTGTGTAGTATTAGGCTGGAATCACATTTGTACTTACGCATCGATTCGCATTTTTAACTGACTTCAAAAATGCAGGAGGTTCGCAATTCGTCGGAATCTTTTTTTTTATATACGTTACCGATTACTAGAAGACACCTGAACCGATTTGGAAAATTCTATTTTTGTTTGAAAGGGTATGCTTTCCAGGTCACATTTAAATTTTTAACGAAATCGATCGAGCGCTTTTTAAAAAATCAATATCTAATAAACTATATACTTTGTAGTGGCGCGCGTGTTTGAAGTCGGATTTTAAAAAGATTTTTTTTATGTTATGTATATTTAAAAGTTCTATTTTCAATTCGGCTTTGCGATGCGTACACGACTGATAAAAAATAGCACTTTTATATAGACAAAATGCGAATCGATGTGCACAGATGCCATTCCCTCACAATTTGTACCATATTTTTGCTGTCATAAGGTTCAAATTACGAAAACTGATGCACCATGCTACACCGCACAGAGTATATTAGTAGCTACCTTGACGGTTGACCCCTGACGGTTCCGAGGTTCGATTGCCAGGTAGGGCTTTAAAAAAATCTCAGTAGCATAGTCCGCTATTGGGAATAAGGCCGCGTTATTTATACCCCAGAGCTACAGAGAGAACTCGTATTAAAACCGCCCTGCTATTCTGTTTGCCTGATCTATTTCTGATCTCTTCTACATGTCTGTGGTTGTGTCGTGTGATGCGGGTTGTTACGTTCCTACAAATATGGTTGAGCGAAGCAACGGCTGGGTCATGCGTCATGCTCGTGAACGGGTGCCACCGGCGGGAATGGGGCTACTTTATGTCTGCCCATCTTAAGATATATCGCATTGTTAGTATGAATTTTTGGAACTTCCCTCAATGTGGAAACACTGCATACATAGCATAGTATTTATTGTACATATTGTAAACTTGTTTTGAAAAGAGCATCCGCCGAGTTTCTTGCTGGTTCTTCTCGGCAGGAAGGGCATTCCGATAGAGTCAGACGATTCAAAAGCACTTGTAAAAAGTTTATTTGAATAAAAAATATTTCTATTCTATTCTATTCTAATCTATTCTATTCTGGACGTGTCGGACTGTCAGTGTTGCGCACATACTCGTGCACTTTAAAATTTGCTGCGTAATCTGGATAAATAAGGTCAGGAGAATGACGGAACGGACGGAATGCTCTCGAGTTACAGAAAAATATTGTATCATTCGCAGGGTCAGTTTACTCAGCTAAAATAACTTTCATATTCTGCCCATAAGATTTGTAACTTGCCGAAAAAGGTTGTTTGTTTAGTTAGGCAACTAAAGGCCATACAAGTGCGTTGTTATAGGTAGGTACTTGTGAAAGTCATTTTAAACTTTGGACCAGTTAAAATTAATGTATTCTTAAACTACTCGGCTTAGATTATCTAAAAAGTGGTCTCCTTGCTTTAAGAACTTCTTAAGAAGGTATCATCTTATTATTTATTCATTCACAATGTAAGATTTCCTGATTGGTTCTTAGCACACACTTTTAGATCGACTGACGCATTATTAATATGAATGTGAGTAAATAACATAGGTATTATAATTTTGGAGTATGAAAATAGTTAAGTAAAGTATAGAGCAGGGATTCTCAAACTATTTTGGGCAAGAGACCCCTTTTCCAAAATTAACTGATACCTCAGACCCCCATAGCCAAATTACTTTAACTAGTGGTTCGCCCCGAACTGAGACCTCGCGGTAACGGTATCCCATGATTATTCATTCAATCGATACATGATAACCAAAACTGACATTATTATTATGCCCGTTTTCACCAAACATACCTAAATCATCCCCTAAGTAGGAGTCTCTTAACGTAGACCGTAGCTCCTAAATACAATCCTAAGTCCTAACATCCGTCCCAATATCCTTTTAGGTGTCCCGTACAGGATCGTGATAAATAAGTTGACAGAAAACATCAATCACCTAACTTATAGGTAGCCCGTAAAGGTTAGGGAACGTTAGTGAAAACATTGAATTATTATGTAGGTACTAACGAGTGAAACCGGGTTACGGGCATCTGTACAAATCGTCATCTATCGACGCGAATAGAAAATATACAATATTTAACTAAAATTTAACTAAAAAATAATTTTAATTGAATAATATGGTACAAAAAAAATTACAATACAATTATTGTATTATAATAAGTAACTAAATAATAATGGTCGACGCAAAACTGTTTTTGGGATAGGTCGTTAGTCGTAACTCGTAGTTCCATGGGAATAGTTACTGACTGCGCCATCTATTAGCATTATTGTGAAGCTATGTTGATGCGATATGAATTACTGATATACATTAAAAATTAAATAATCTCGTTTCTTTATAATATTCATATAATTTTAGTATTTGTTGTTCAAGTACAGGATATAAGTGACCTAAAAACATAAAATCAGTTTGAAAATCCATAGCGGATTTTCCTAGAGAGCGTCTTCAAGCGAGCGTATAAAATCGCCACTTTGAAAGCCCCCCATTTCGTCAATTTTAAGGGAAAAATTAAAAAAAAATATATTTTTGTACTCAGTTCAAAATTATCTTTAAAATGATACGTAACAATTTTATGTAACGCGATATTTTTTTTTTACTTCGCATTCGCTTCTATGAGAGCCCCCCTGAAATAAAGATTTTTATAACTTTTTAAGCCATTTTCGGCTGGAGGCCATCGGTTTACATATTATATCTAAATTTGAAGTAATTACGTTCAGTAATTCAAAAGTTATAAGGCTCTGACAGACGGACGGACGGACGGACGGACAAGTGCAAATCGCTCTAGTTAACTCAGAGACCTCGCTTCGCTCGGTCAAAAATCCTATGTCTAGTTTTTCTCCTATTGATACAAAATACTTAAGATACCAATTTAAAAACTTTGCGGTTGATTAAGTGATTTTCTCATCAAAATTAAACAAATATATGTAAAATTCATTAAATATCGAGTGTAATTAATAATTATTATTAATACAAATTACGTAAAAAGTACAACAATGATACTTCCTACTAAAATATTAGTATTCTTTTATCAAGTTTTTACACGTAACACAACTTACACAGTATCTTGGAAGTTTCAAATAAGAACTTATATTAATTAATAGGGGTCGATTTTTAAACCTCGTCGATCCCCAAAATCAGTTTTCGTTTATGTCGACCCCTACGAAACCGATTTCGACCCCTAGGGCCACCACCACCACTTTGGGAATCCCTGGTATAGAATATACACAAGGAAACTAGGTTCGTTTGTATGTCTCTACCGCCACACGTTGTATTTGACCAAGGCTTATAAAAAACTATGGCTGATAACGTAGCCGCAGCATTATTCTACAGTCTCATTGTATACACACCTAGAGTCTCTGAGCTTATAAGTCCCTCCCTTGGTGCTGAGGATGACCGGTTGGTCGTCGCGCTCATCGTCCGAGGACACGTTGTTTACACTGATCATGTCGCGCCCCTCCAGACCGGAGTTCAATCTGTAAGCACGAACATTCGTTTTATTAGGATCATAATTAAGGCACAATCTAAGGCCGGCCGCACATTTGATGCGAATTTGTATCAGAAAATAATAGAACAGTTTTTTTTATCAAAAATTTTTTTTTTGAAATTGTCAAGTGAATCTATAACTGGTTCGAAATATGTGCCGTGACCTCCTTAAAGATACATTTCTAAGACATTTATGGTTAAAGAAGAGAAAATACAAAATGATAGATTTTCTACTAACATCAAGCTGGAGGTAGCAGGGTTTTTAAGTCAAGATATTAATAGGTAATAATATCTTGAGTTTGACGGAAACAACAAAAAAACAGCCAAATCGATCGAGCCGTTCTCAAGTGACGATCTATACATGCGGCAACTGATTTTTATTTATGTATCTTTGAGCTTTGAATTTTTCCAACGTCTGTTTTGAAGATCTTGATCAGTCGTACAACTTCGTACGTATGGAAAATTGCACACCACTCAAATTGGTACGAAATCGCATCCAAAGTGCGGCCGACCAAGTTTTACTACAACTTACTGAGTGTCATTCCCACCCTTTTCAACCATTCCTTGACATCCTCCCCCTGATGTAGCAACGTGTGTGCGGCCAGCCATCCTCACAAGCTCAAGGATTCAATCAGGCTTTCAGTAAGTTCAATTTAGGAAACGATTTTTTCTAGAGCAAAAGAAATTAGAAAAGCTAATGTATAATTATAATTTTTATATCAAAATTTTCAGAAAGGTATGGTAACCCAAATGGTAATAAGCTAATAGGAGATTTTGACAGTCTATATTATTCATATCCAATATGCTTCAAAATGGCACAGGCACTATAACGGTCGGCATATGTATTCAAAATCTACAGATTGATGGTCGAATACCTCTATTTTATGGAGTAAAGTCTAAGGGTCAGTTCAGACAGAACGGAAAATGCCTGAGCAATTTATTGGTTCCAATGAAAATAGGAGAGCTTCCTCGCACCCGCTCGAGAGTAAATTTTCTACTTTAGCCTATGGTAATACGGTCCCATTTTCTATTGAGCCAGTAAATTGCTCGGGCATTTTTCCGTTCTATCTGAACTGACCCTAAAGCATTTAACAACATTAGTTACTCGTGTAGTAACTAATGTTGTAGTATCGTGTTACTACTGGTAGTACGACAATAGGTAAAACAGATTGCTTAACTACATAATAATTCTGACCTTTTATCTTCGCATCATGGACTAAATAACCGTACTTAATTAAGGATCTAATGATGGGACCACTAAAAGCACGGATCAACCGACACTCTTGAAATACATGAGATTTTATATTTATATAATCCTATAAAGAGGAATACCTAACAATATTTTAAAAATAATTAAAAGACCCCGTTTCATCACAAATTAAAAGAAAAAGGTAAAAAGCCGTGTTTTACAAACGTTTTTAAGTGCTTTCTGATGTAGTGTAGAACCGCGAACATCCTAACGGTCTGCTACTGATTTTATAACTAAGCCCTAAAGAAGTTTTGAACCCAAGACCTCATGATATACCTGCCGAATATAAAGCCAAAAGACGAATAACGATACGACGAAGAAGAGCTTTACTCGTGGTTACTTCGTGTACATGCACATTGCATAAGTGTGCGTACCTGTCAAAGCCTAGGTGGGAGCGGGCAGGCGCGAGCATTGCGCTCGCTCACACTTATACAGATACGACACACACACAACCATAAGTCAGTCGCCCTCGTGAATTGCAAGAACTATAATCAACAAATCGTTGCTGCTATAGTCTATCTTTATTTTATGAAGGAATCTGAAGGAGCCTTAGCTTCGGCCTCCAGCCGGTCATTAGTGTGGAGAAAATCCACATGCCTACTATAAAAATATAAAAAGAAATGTTAGAAAATTATAAGCCTCAGGAAAAGTAGGGCAAATTGCAAATCAGCGGCTCTATTCGAACCTCGTGCATTATGCACAGAAACTCACGCCCTGATTACAGAGCAGATACTTGAGAGGTGAAGCTACTCTTACAGAACGTCTTGTCTTGATTTAAGGTCCATTTTTTAAGTTCGCAGCATTAAGTTTTATTTCTTGGATCAATTGGGTATTTGACTGAATTTTTTTTTTTTTTTACTTATTTAAAATAACGTTTTTTAATATTATAACACAATGCCATTTTTCTTTTTTAAATATTTCAACTTTTCTCGGAAATATAAAGCTTTAAAGTTACCTTGTTAGACAAAGAGAGCGCTATTGTGTTGTGACGTCAAAACACAAAGCTCCATACACTCTTCATAGAAAATTTCGTTTTAGAAAGAGACAGATACAGTCGTAGTAAAACCATGGTAAAACAGCTTATAACTTATTTGTTTTTTGACCGATTTATTTTCAGGTTTTACAATTAAGTAATGTTATTCTTTCATGTTACATTTTCGATTATAAATAATAAATATCAACATTTTGACAACAGCACAGACAACAGTCAAATACCCAATTGAAGATCATCATCATCACTTGGTTCCATCTTTAAATGGGAGTCAGCCTGAGAAAACTTCCGATCCTGACCCGTCCTCTCTATTTCAATGTAGGATAATTATGTTGGTTCCTTTACAGTTTAAATCGTCGAACCACTTCTTTTCTTGCCTCCCAGCCCCTCTAGCCAAGTTACACTTCGTTGTACTTATCTATTCTCTTTCTACGATCGTTGTCACTTGAAGTTTTGGCTAGGGCTAGACTAGATGGCGACTTAGAATAATATTTCGCGGCATTTTGTATTATAAATGTTTTAAATGCTAAAAAAATAATACAAAATGCCGAGAAATATTATCAATACACTTTTGTCTTTGATCAGCTGCAGCGCCATCTAGTCTAGCCTTAGCCAAAACTTCCAAGTGACAACGATCGTAGAAAGAGAATAGATACAACGAAGTGTAACTTGGCTAGAGGGGCAGGTGTCCTTTTTCAACTAACCTTATTAATCCAAATTCAAATTCATTGTAATCAAGTCAAAAACTGGTCAGTTTTTAGATTTCCATATTTAGGTACTAATTTCTTATTAACAATCTCAAAATTAAACTGTCAGGTCCAAAAATAGTGTAAGAATTAGTTTTTTTTTATAGGTAATTTTATTATTAATTGAATTTATTATTTATCAAATATCTAGTGGCTTTCTGCTTTTGAGGGTAGATTATCGATACTATTGCGTTATAGAATATCAGAAGTGGGATAGCAACCGTTCTTAGAAAACAACGCAAATTACAGGGCCTTTCACGAGTTTATAATCATTACATTAGGGGCCCATTCGTGATCATTATGCATTTTACACCCTTCTTCACGCCATCATTATAGGGCTCCACAGCCTAACACCCCACCCCGTTATGTGGTTAGTTGAAATTCAAAAGTTCCATAAAGGGGCTGTAAAGATTATCGATATAGATCATAGTGATAACTCTTGAAGGTATCGATATATCGCATAAAAATACCGAAATGCCAAGCCGGTAATATTTGGAAAGAATATTTTGAATTCTGTAGTGTAATTTGCTTAGTTAAGGTTGAAGACAAGGGTCTGCCCGCGAAATTCAAATTTAATTTGGTTTTTCGCAATTTGTAAACTAATACGACAAAGTAGGCTTATGGCATTCTAATTGCGACAATGGCAGTATCATCTTCACAGGTTTATATGAAAAACTTTTACTTGAAAGTGTCCAGTTTAAGAAATTAATCAAAATATCGACTAATTTGTAATTAACTCACGTCCAACTCAGTATTTTGATTAATTTCTTAAACTGTCACTTAAACGGTCACTTTCAAGTAAAGATTTTTATGTAAACCTGTGAAGATGATAATTCCACTGGCGCAATCAGAAGGCCATAAGCCTACTTTGTCGTATTAGTTTACAAATTGCGAAAAACTAAATTAAATTTGAATTTCACGGGCAGACCCTTGTCTTCAACCTTAAACTTGGTATTATTATTTTTACCAACCTAGGGACATTAATTTTTTACGAGTCTAAATACCACCCATTTAGGCTGTTTCTTTACTCGTGTAGCATGGCTCTGTGGCAACAACTGTGTTGTTTTTGAAAAAAAAATTTAGTTGTCATATGTTTTCGATGTGCGAAATATTCTATATCTATATCGATATATATAGATAAAAATCACTGAGTCAGTACATAATAAAATTATTATCGATATAACGACACATCGATATCTAACAACACAGGCCTCGTCACTAAACGTAAGTTGTTAGTCGTTTTCGTGAGGCAGTTAGCGGGACGGACACGCGAGGGGACAATTACGCTCATTTTCAACGTACGGTACGGTTTGTACTCTTTCACGTTATATTGGTTTTAGGCCGAGGCTACAACCGGCAACTAGTCTTAGGGCTCGCTTCTGAACACGCGGCGCGTGGTGCGTCGCGTCGCGCGGTTCTTCTTCTTCTTCTTTATCAACCTATAGACGTCCACTGCTGGACAAAGGTCTCCTGCATGGACTTCCACAGGCTTCGGTCTTGCGCCGCTTGAATCCAGCGGCTCCCTGCGACTCGTTTGATGTCGTCGGTCCACCTGGTGGGAGGTCTGCCAGCACTGCGTTTCCCGGTGCGGGGTCGCCACTCCAACACCTTGGGACCACAACGACCATCAGCTCTTCGAACTATGTGCCCAGCCCATTTCCTCTCCAGTTTCGCGACACGCTGAGCTATGTCGGAGACTTTGGTTCTCCTACGAATCTCCTCATTTCTGATTTGATATCGCAGGGATATACCGATCATAGCTCTCTCCATCGCTCGCTGAGTGACCCTGAGCCTTCTTATGAGGCCCATAGTTAGCGACCACAATAATTAAGCGACCGTCGCGTCACGCGGTTAGCTCAAACATAAAGTATGGCCAAGTATGAGAGCGTTCTTGCAGAAGCGTTCTGACGTAGTACGCGGCGACTGCCCGCGCGACGCGACTCGCAACGCGCCGCATCTCCAGACACGAGTCCTTAGAAGAACTTTAATCATAGTTTGATTGCAAATGTAATACCTAGGTATAGTTTGTGCGATGTGATTGAAAAACAGGTCACATATAAAAGTCCCTTGTAAATAAATATAAAACAATCAGTAGATAGCCGAGCTGCAGCCTTCTCTAATAAAAAACCGGCCAAGTGCGTGTCAGGCCACGCGCAGTGTAGGGCTCCGTAGTTGAAAGTCTCAAATATTATTGCTGACTTAGGATAGTACTTTTATTTTATTTATGCATATTGAATACATTTTGAATTCCATGGTTTAAATACTATAATATACTACTACAAAATATGCAACTTACACTACGTGTAATATCTGAAATATCATATTTCACAATCAGATCCCTGAATTGAAAAATGATGTTCCCACACCCACAATATTTTTGAAAGACCTATTCAACGATGGGATAGATGAGAAAAAAAAATCATCCCCACTTTACATGTAGGGGAGGTACCCTAAAAAAATTTATTTTTCACAATTTTATTTCACCACTTTGTCGGCGTGATTAATATTTATACCCTTGCCAAATTACAGATTTCTAGTACCCAATAGTCTCTGAGCTAAACCGCAGACGGACAGACAGACAGACAGACGGACGGACATGGCGAAACTATAAGGGTTCCTTGTTTACTACGGAACCCTAGTTACTACTACTGAACGACGATCGTAATAACCTTGGATTGGCTGAATTTATGTCATACTTGCTATATCAATGCATTTTAACCAATATAGCGGAAGAATGCCAGCCAACCAGAGGTGATTGCGGTCGTTATACTGATGTAATCTATTTTAGCGTATTCTCTAACACAGGTGTTCGAATTCAAGTGCGTGTTCCAGTAGGTAAACTCAGCCGATGGATGCTCCCCTAAATTCTTCTACCCTGGTACTTGTATCATGTATGACGTAAACTTGATTAACATTATGGATCGATAATAATTTAGTTATTTATTGCTATCTAAGTTTTTTATTGTAGGTACCTACAGGCTTTCGTATGACATGCAATGCATGTCAAAGATGAGGTCTAGGTTCATGAGGGAAAGGCTTCGATACTTTCTTTGTGGTTTTAAGGTGTTCAACAAAGCACCAGGTGGACCGACAAATTGGTCCAGCAGTGGGCGTCTATCGGTTGATGTCTTAAAATGAGTATTTGAATATTAGTTTTCAATTCGATGCCTTAACATAGGTAGCTTAAGTATGTCACGCACTCTTTAAACATTTCTGTGGTGGTGTCGTGTGATACGGGTTGTTACTTTCCCTCAAATATGGTTGAGCGAAGCAATGGCTGGGTCACGCGTCATGCTCGTGAACGGGTGCCACCGGCGGGAATGGGGCTACTTTATGTCTGCCCATCTTAAGATAGAAGTTAGTCTGTATGCATTTTTGGAACTTCCCTCATTGTGGAAACACTGCATAGTGCATACATAGCATAGTATTTACTGTATTGTAAATTTGTTTTGAAAAGAGCAACCGCCGAGTTTCTTGCTGGTTCTTCTCGGCAGGAAGGGCATTCCAAACCAGTGGGAGAGCCAGACGATTCAAAAGCACTTGTAAAAAGTTTATTTGAATGAAAAAAAAAAACTTGAGAGGTATCAAGGGACACCCGGATGGAACTTAGTTCCTTTCGATTAATTAATTTGGCATTGTGTTCGGTATTTTCGCGGTACAATAATGGGTCTCCGACCCATTATTGTACCGCGAAAATAACCTTTCCCTAATTTTTTATAACTTATAAGCAGAGGTCGGAATTAGGTAGAGTTATTCATGTACTTACACTGATTTCATACAGCGAAAGAATAAAGTGGATATGCCTCAAATCCCGAGATTAATTTTAAAGAGCAGAAAAATCCCGTGGTTTTTTAAATGAAAAGTTATTTACTTTTACACAATTTAAACTACTGCACGCACGACGTTGCCAAACTTACATCAATGACATCGGATGTCCAAAGTTGCAAAATACCAATACGCGCGATGTTGCCACATTTGTAGTTCGCACAACATAGCTTGTGAAAACAAAAGAATACAATAGCGCAAATGCGGAGCACTCTCCGCTTAACGTAATGTACTAGATTGTGTCTCTTTCTACCGCATTCAAGCTATCTATTAGCAATGAATCGGTTTACTCATTCACTCAGCTCATTCGCTTACCTCGGTTCGTCGAATGCGCTCACTTGTTTCCTATTGTGCTTTGTGTGGTGAATCCTGTTTGACCCTGGCTCGTTTACTGGATTCTGGACTCTACTTAATACGACTATTTCGGCACGCATTAACGGACTTTGATTTGGCCTTACTGTATTGGATGATTGGATATTTGAAATTGGTGATATACTTGGTAAGTTTCTTGTTCATATTTTTATTAAATTTCCTTTAAAATAGATTTTCCCTATGTAGAACCTTTTCTTGTATTGTTATCAAAATCGGTATTGTTTAACTTAAGATGTTCTTTGATACAATCACAATAAAGTAACAATGATTTCAAATGCTACTGAAGAAGCTTAACATACGGGACTCGTTTTTTTAATTGATTGACTATATGGTTAACGATTGGAGTTAGATTTTCTGGTAATCTTTTATTGATTTTCTTTTTTAGCTTTAAACTTTAGTATAAAACAAAGTTCGCTTCCCGCCGTCTGTCTATCTGTATGAATTTATGCACGCTTAGATCTTTTAAACTTCGCAACTGTTGTGCCCTATCTGTCACATACTTACAAACACATTCATACGATTTTCTAAAATTTATAATTTTTTTGCCCCAGATTAAAAGTATTATCATGGCGCAGAGTTCAATCAAAGAAGCCACCGTCAACAAGTGGATCAAAGATAATCCGGAGCTATTTTACGACCATGCAAGTGGATTAATTTACTGCTCTAAATGCGAAGCACATTTGAATGCAACTCGTCAGAGTAACGTCAAAAGACATGTAGAAGGAGCAGTACATAAAGGCACGAAGAAAGAGCGCCATACTCCTTTAGAATTTTACTTCGACTTAATCGAATTTATGATTCTTTGTAACATACCATGGTCCCAACTGAGCAACAATGTACCTAGTGAATCCTTATTGAGAAAAGTTTACCTGAATCAGCTTTTTAAAATCAAAGCACAAGAGATGCAAAGTAAGATTGTAGATAAAAAGCTATGGCTTTCAGTAGACGAAACTACGGATTTCTTAGGAAGAGCTGTCGTACATTTGTTGGTGAGACCATTAGAACCTAGTAGGTGCCATCAGCCTTACTTAGCGGCATGTAAAATGCTAGATACTGTAAATGGAACAACGATATCACAATTTGTTCAAGATTCTTTAAACAATATGTGGGGAAGTTCATTTGAGAGCAAACTAGATAACGTTAGAATGTTATGTACAGACAGTGTGGCATACATGATATCAGCTGGTAGAATTTTAAAATCAACTTTTCCAAAAATGTTGCATTTCACATGTTTAGCCCGTGCTCTAAATCTTGTTGCGGGGCAGATTAGAAAAGAGAACCCTAATGTTGAAACTTGTAATAGTTATTTGTGTTATATGGGGCCAAAGGAATTTTTTGTTCCCCGAGGGCGTTATTTTGAATTCAGAGCGAAGTGAAGGATTCTATATTAGACTCCCGAGCGCAGCGAGGGATTCTAAAGTAGAATCCTGAGCGTAGCGAGGAATTCAATATACGCCGCCCGAGAACAAAAAATTTTGGCCCCGAATGACACACACTATTTTTCATCATTACCTATGAGAAAAAGCTAGGAGTATCAACCTTCTATGTATACAGTATAGACATTACCAATACGTATATTGAAAGTTTAAATAAAACACAAATAAATTTTTATGAAATAATTAAACATTAATATTTATGTTGCAAGTATGGGCGTATATATCTAATCGACAAATTTGATCACGTGACTTATCGAAGACAACAGCTTCTCAAACATTTTTGAATTTCGATACATTTTTGAATTCTCTCTTCTGATTGGTCCGCGTTAGTGCTTTAGTATGCTAAAGCACGAACGCGGTCCAATCAGAAGAGAGAAATGAAAAGTCCCATGGGGTTAAAATTAAATTTTGCTCCCGCTATCCTCTGAAGCCAATATTCGTTTTTCGAATAGGTATGATGAAAAAACTTTTTTCATATTTGAAATTATACTGAATTTCAAATATGAAAAAAGTTTTTTTGAAGGCACCAAAAAGAATTAAAATCTTGTGTGTCCGGATTTACCTTTACCTCCTGCACCTGTAATTACCAGATGGGGTACTTGGCTTGATGCAGCATTCTATTACGCTAAGCATTTCGATGAAATTAAATCTGTATTGTCTGTGCTGAACATTCAAGAGGCAAAATCAATAGAGAATGCTTTAAAAAATTTTAATAATAATGACAACATTAAGGATGATTTGTCTCGTATTTACGAAAATTTTTCAATTATTAATAATTTAAAACAGCTTTGACATCACTTCAGAAACCCGATCTTTCTCTAATGGAATCATTTGAAATATTTGATGCAGTGAGATTAGCTTTGAGATGGGCAAATTGCGAGAGCTTAGAAGATAAAATGGAAAAAGTCATGGATAGAAATCCTGATTTGGACACTATCAGAAATATAGCAGAAAAAATTTCTTCCTGCACTAATGACGAGGAGGAGGAAGTGTATAAATTTGTATCGGACAAGGAAAATGATTCTGATGGGCCGTTAGAATAAGCAAAACCTCACGAGTCTAGGCTAGAAGCAAAAGTATTCGCTCGTATTGATAAAAAAGGCGAAATATGCGTATGAGAATTTGCTTAAGACTATCAATAATTTGTATTGTGAATTAATAATGTAAACTAATAAAAATTGTATGTTAATTATCTTTTTTTATTTGTCTATCTCTGACGTTCTTATTATTATTTAGTTGTAATATTACCACACACACCACACGGGATTGTCCATTAGAAATCCCGGGAAGGTCCACATTAATATCAACATTTCGATGCAAGTACATAAATAACTCTACCTAATTCCGACCTCTGCTTATAAGTCATAAAAAATTAGGGAAAAATTCCACATGTAGAAATTATTAAAATAAAATTGAAAATAGAGAATTCAGTCTGTCGAGCTGGGATTCGAACCATCGACTTTTAACTGTTAGGCGACTGCAGAAGCCACAAGGCTACGGAGACCCAATATTGTACCGCGAAAATACCGAACACAATGCCTAATTCACATTTAAAAAAAAACTTGAGAGGTGTCAAAGGACACCCGGATGGAACGTAGCTCCTTTCGAATTAATTTCAGTGAAGGAATTGTAATAAACTAGTGGTGTCATCTAGTATTAAATTGATTAACTACGATGAATTATATTATTTTGTTTATTTCTATTGCACTGTTACAAAACCAAAGAGTTACTCTGGTGGAGTTACTGTTTTTTCACAGATGGCGTTAGCATTTTATCCACTTTATACAATAAAAAATTAGGGAAAAATTCCACATTTAGAAATTATTTAAAATAAAATTGAAAATAGAAAATTCAGTCTGTCGAGCTGGGATTCGAACCATGTCGACGTTGAATTTATAGGCGACTGCCCTAACAACTAGGCCATGCAGACGCCGTGTTCTAAGGCGAAAATACCGAATACAATGCAAAATTCACATTCAACAAAAAAGTGTCGGTTTCAAAAATGTGTCGAGTGTCGGTTCCTTAATTTTTTCCGTTTAGCCCCCTTCCGCACCGCGCGATAAGGAACTACGTTCCAATATTTCTATTCTATTCTATTCTAAGGAAGGAACAAGAAGCCGTGGTCACCTGTCGTGCTGGTGCTGCATGGCGCGCGGGCGGCACTTGGGGAAGAGGCGCGTGATGCGCTCGCCGCCGTCGGAGCCGGGCGTGGAGTCGCCCGCGGCGTGCCGGAGCGCGCCCGCGCTCATGTCGGCGCCGCCGTCACGCCGCCGCCGCCTCTACCGGCAACACGCCGCTCGTTTAGCGAATATAGTAGGTACAACAACCACAACGAGCAGCATGCTCGTTGGATGCAGTCGCCGGCGCACGGCGCATCTACCAGCAACACGCCGCTCGTTTAGCGAATATAGTACAACAACCACAACGAGCAGCATGCTCGTTGGATGCAGTCGCCCGCGCCGGTGCGCACGGCGCATCTACCGGCAACACGCCGCTCGTTTAGCGAATATCAACAACCACAACGAGCAGCATGCTCATTGGATGCAGTCGCCGGCGCCGCATCTACCGGCAACACGCCGCTCGTTTAGCGAATATAGTACAACAATCACAACGAGCAGCATGTTCGTTGGATGCAGTCGCCGGCGCGCACGGCGCATCTACCGGCAACACGCCGCTCGTTTAGCGAATATAGTAGGTACAACAACCACAACGAGCAGCATGTTCGTTGGATGCAGTCGCCGGCGCCGCATCTACCGGCAACACGCCGCTCGTTTAGCGAATATAGTACAACAACCACAGCGAGCAGCATGCTCATTGGATGCAGTCGCCGGCGCCGCATCTACCGGCAACACGCCGCTCGTTTAGCGAATATAGTACAACAACCACAGCGAGCAGCATGCTCATTGGATGCAGTCGCCGGCGCCGCATCTACCGGCAACACGCCGCTCGTTTAGCGAATATAGTACAACAACCACAGCGAGCAGCATGCTCATTGGATGCAGTCGCCGGCGCCGCATCTACCGGCAACACGCCGCTCGTTTAGCGAATATAGTACAACAACCACAGCGAGCAGCATGCTCATTGGATGCAGTCGCCGGCGCCGCATCTACCGGCAACACGCCGCTCGTTTAGCGAATATAGTACAACAACCACAGCGAGCAGCATGCTCATTGGATGCAGTCGCCGGCGCCGCATCTACCGGCAACACGCCGCTCGTTTAGCGAATATAGTACAACAACCACAGCGAGCAGCATGCTCATTGGATGCAGTCGCCGGCGCCGCATCTACCGGCAACACGCCGCTCGTTTAGCGAATATAGTACAACAACCACAGCGAGCAGCATGCTCATTGGATGCAGTCGCCGGCGCCGCATCTACCGGCAACACGCCGCTCGTTTAGCGAATATAGTACAACAACCACAGCGAGCAGCATGCTCATTGGATGCAGTCGCCGGCGCGCACGGCGCATCTACCGGCAACACGCCGCTCGTTTAGCGAATATAGCACAACAACCACAACGAGCAGCATGCTCGTTGGATGCAAGACAAAAATGAGGGCAAATTAATTATGTTTGACCATATAATATGTTTAAACTATACGGTTGTTTAAGAAAACATAATCATTTGACTTATTTTCAAAAAATTAGAGATCCTTAAGAAAATTGCAATAATGTAACCCAAAGTAGCAAAATTTTGCCTATAAAATGCATTATTTGGCGTGTACTGAGAAAACTATTAATGATACATAAAAATTATGTACTACATGATTAAAGTACTCACTATTCTCTACAAAAAAGTTCCCGAGGGAATTTATCTAACTATTATATTTAAGTCACAATAGTACCTTTTGTGTTCTTAAATTTAATTAGATCGCCTTTACTATCGTAGTATTAATTCTTCCTTACTAATACATAATTTATAAATACGAAAGTGTGTTTGTTTGTTGGTTTATTGGTTTCTCCGTCAATCACGCTGCAACAAAGCTACGGATTGACGTGATTTTTTGGATAGGTATAGTTGAGAACCTGGAGGGTAACTTAAGAATCCCGGAAAATCAAAGAGTTCTCACGGGATTTTAAAAACTAAATCCACGCGAACGAAGTCGCGGGCATCAGCTAGTACATAATATTTTATAATATAGTACCTGTTCTTACTAATCCTTTCTTAAATTATATATGCGGAAGTGCAATATTGTTTATAGGTTTTATGGTGTATCTTTCATCCATTCGCGCAGCAACGGAGCAACGGAACGTATCGACGTGATAAATACTTACAGTTTTTGCAATTCACGAAGGCGAGTGAGCTTTACTCGTGGTTACTTCGTGTACATGCACATTGCATAAGTGTGCGTGCCTGTCAAAGAGTAGGCGGGAGCGGGCAGGCGCGAGCATTGCGCTCGCTCACACTTATACAGAGACGACACACACACAACCATAAGTCAGTCGCCCTCGTGAATTGCAAGAACTACACAAATCTTACACAAATACATACATAAAAATATTGTATTATGTGCTTCGGGTGCGGGTTTTCCATGGAACTAGGATAACGACTTTGTCTTGCGGTGCGGCCCGCCGCGACTGTCATTTGCGCGAAACTTTATAGGGAAAACAGAAGCAAACAAAACAAGAACATCCAATAAAACACGCGTCAGAGTCAAAATCCTTTTTGGGGTTCCGAAAAACAACGAAACCTTTATAGGATCGCTGTTGTCAGTCTGTCTGTGTGTCAAGGCCCTTTTTCTCAGTAACTGCTTGAGGTACCTACTAAGTTGAAAATTTTTACTGAACTAGCTTATGCCCGCGACTTCGTCCGCGTAAATTTAGTTTTTAAAATCCCTCGAGAACTCTTTGATTTTCCGGTATAAAAAGTAGCCTATGTCTCTTGTCCTCAACTATACCCATGCAAAAAATTCCGTCGATCCGTAACTCTGTTGCAGCGTGATTGAAGGACAAACCAACAAACAAACACACTTTCGCATTTAAATACATATAATATTAGTATGATATGACGATACAATTTTATGTCAATCATCCCTTAATGCTGTAAAAATTTCAAGTTTCTAGTTCAACTCAATAAAATCTTACAGCTTTTCAAAGCATATTTCCATACAAAAGTTCCAGTCACGTCAAGTCTCCAGTAATATTATATTACAACTAGATGATGCCCGCGACTTCGTCCGCGTGGATTAAGGTTTTTTGATTCCCGCGGGAACTCAGTAATTTTCCGGGATAAAAAGTGCCTATGTGTTAATCCTGGTTATGAGCTATCTCCATTCCAAATTTCAGCCAAATCTGTTCGTTCGTTGTGGAGTTATAGAGTAACAAACATCCATCCAAACATCCATACATCCTCACAACCTTTCGCATTTATAATATTAGTAGGATTTCGCCAGCGTGTTGCCAGTGATGACTTACGGATCCGAGACATGGTCGCTAACTATGG
Organism: Oeneis ivallda; assembly: GCA_029955525.1. NCBI lineage: Eukaryota > Metazoa > Arthropoda > Insecta > Lepidoptera > Nymphalidae > Oeneis > Oeneis ivallda. The sequence goes on along the minus strand of JARPMR010000003.1, from coordinate 26,919,700 downwards.
GCCTCATAAGTAGGATCAGGACCGCTCAGCGGGCGATGGAGAGAGCTATGCTCGGAGTGTCCCTGCGGGATCGAATCAGAAATGAGGAGATCCGTAGAAGAACCAAAGTCACCGACATAGCTCAGCGAGTCGCGAAACTGAAGTGGAAATGGGCGGGGCACATAGTTCGAAGAGCTGATGGTCGTTGGGGTCCCAAGGTGCTGGAGTGGCGACCCCGCACAGGGAAGCGAAGTGTTGGCAGACCCCCCACCAGGTGAACGGGCGACATCAAACGAGTCGCATGGAGCCGTTGGACTCAGGCGGCGCAACACCGAGGCCTGTGGAAGTCCATGCAAGAGACCTTTGTCCAGCAGTGGACGTCTATCGGTTGATAAAGAAGAAGAAGAGGATTTCGCCATTAAGCTGGTGATCTAATTAATATAATCCTCGCAAAGTACGGAACCCTCAGTGTGAGTGTAACTCGCACTGGGCCGGTTTTTTATTTGTTTAAAAACGCAATTCAGCACGGGTAGGTCGCCGGGGCGACGCCGCGTGCCACCGACTCTGCCAAACTATTCGATCGATACCAGATTACCATTGGATCTACAACACTAAGCTTTTGTTGAGGGCGGAATTCCATTACATGCCCCTATTTTATATGCAGGATATTTCGTTCCATTTCGATTACATCCACACAGTTTTTATCCAACTACTTCGAAGGCAAAAGGAGGGGTTATGATTTTAGCAGTGAATGCAGTGTGATGGTTTTCCCATAGAGTTAGGATTGGTAGCTTAGTCGCTACTAGATACCGCCCTTCCTACAAACAATGGTGCGAAGCGACTACCAATTTTAAATCTATGGGGTTTCCACATTTATATTTAACTCGTGTTAAAGTAGACAGTTTCGTCGCAAAAAAAAGCCTCAATAGCCTAACGGTTAAAGGTTAACTAAAAACTGACAGGTCGACGGCTCTATCCCCAACCGTTTGTAGTGTAATGTTACACACTACTTCCAAAGTCACTTTACCTGCGCATTCGCAGTTCCATGACATATTAGATTTCCGAACGCACTTGACGGAACATCAGAACAGTCTGTCCCTCTCTGTGGTATCGTAATTCGTAACCCGTCTCTTTCATACTCGAGCGGCGGCCACGAGAGTGACAGACGACAACCGACAGTTAGTCGAGGCTCGAATACCGCCACCGGAGGTCGCGTACGTGATCGACTCCCGCGTTTTTGTCACCGTCTAACCTGGGACGCGCGGTTTATTTGGCAACCATGTTCTAAAATCATCCCGTTTTAAGGGCATCTTGAGAGTTTTTACCTCTCCTTAACTACCGATCATGTGACCGGACAATTTGCCGTCGCCGCAGCGACGTATTTTGGCAGCGGACCTATCAAATTAGTATGGACGCCTGCCACGCCACGCGATTACCCTGTCTACCATATAAGCGATATTCTCGTTAAGTAGCAAGAACAATGTAGTCGGCTTAGACTCAGTGACGTCTCTAGTGTAAATAGTGAGTGAACTATGTGAGCTCGACGCAATCTCCAGGAGATAGCCTCCTCGCCGCGCCGGTTCCCGCGAGACGCACCAAGGAGGCGGCGTGCTGACCGAGCCGCGCCTCCTCGCCTAACCAACCCTGCGGGGTCCGTAACCCCTTGGTCGAGCGGACCTTCCCTGCTACGGTCGGCTTAAGGCGGGCCGGACCAGGTCAGCCTCTGGCCCAGCTGTCAGCCCTCGTATTCGTGAGTTACAACTTTAAATTCTACGGACGATGCGTTGGACTCAGTGCCATTAGTCTGTAAGTCTTTTTAGTTAATTTTAACTTAGTCATAATCTAAATCCTTGCAGAAACTTAAATTAAATCACCATCTTGTATTTAGTCAAAAAGGTAATTTCATTTCAACTGCAACCTCAGACTTCCCTCCTCATCAACAGCGCATCCAGACCGACGGCAAAAGGACGGCCTTTGAAAATAAAGGCCCGATGCTCACGCCGCTAGTATCCAGCAACCGGTCGCCACACCACAATATGGCGTCCCCTACTTTGTACAAAATCACATTCTCATTCTGTTCGCGTGACACTACGCATATAGGTGGCAGTACCCCATCTTCACACACGACACGTTGGACTACTATCGTACCCACTCCTAGCACAAACTTTAACAGCCCGTTTTCACGGCGCGGTTCTCACCCGCGCCCGCAGCGGTTGCGGTGCCGCTGTTTTATTTCAATACTCACGACACCGCAGGTTTATACGGTCCCGCAGGCGCCGCGGTTGCGGGAAAGGACCGCTAAAATGACGTCAGTAGGGGAGAATAAGGTATGGCGCATACATACAACTTTTACATCGCTTAACCGTTTAGTCGAGTTGTGTACTTTTCGTGAATTCCACACAACTAAACTATAATCAAAAGCAAATCGATACGGCTTTTTGATTTTTTTGTCGAGCAACTATCGTGTTGATAGTTTGAGCACATTCTATGATCGTAGTAGGTACATTCCTATAAACTTATGAAACACAACTTCACAACTAAAAGTTGTATGTTTGCGCTAGGCTTAACACCTCCCGTCCATGTCGCGTCACCCCGCGTTCGCGCGACCGATCTCAAAGTCCGCAGGCGATGGCCGCCAAGCTCGCGGGCGACCGCGACCCGCGCGGTTCTAACTTCTAACGCCCGTCGCAAACCGCGCCGTGAAAATTGCTACTTCATTTTCCATACAAATCTGTATTCTACGGAGGCCGCGGGCCCGCAACCGCTGCGGGCGCGGGTGAAAACCGCTCCGTGGTACGGGCGCTAAGCTCTTTCGTTTTATTAAGCGTATGGGGTTACGAAAATGTAGAACGAGGTCCCCAGGTGTACCTACCCTAGATGCAATATTTTTTTTCCTTTAATATAAGCTACAGATTAAAAGCGACGTTAATGGTCGCTGGGACGGCCGTCATCCATTTAGCCCGTTCCTAGATTTGTACAGCACATTTTTATTGCCACTAACTACAGTAGGATTGCTGTCGCCAATTTGCTCAGTTAAATAATGGTTAAATACTACTGGGCGCGACCGCTTTCGCTGCTATGTTTAGTGTTGCCAACTTTTATTTTGTGTGAAATACGGCGGTAGTTTCTCTTCTCAAAATATATTTTCCTCATCTTGACACTGATTACTTTCGCTTTTCCTCACTTTTGACTTTTCATTATCGACCGAGCGAAGCGAAGGTCTTTGAGTTAACTAGGGCGATTTGCACTTGTCCGTCCGTCCGTCCGTCCGTCCGTCCGTCTGTCAGAGCCTTATAACTTTTGAATTACTGAACGTAATTACTTCAAATTTAGATATAATATGTAAACCGATGGCCTCCAGCCGAAAATGGCTTAAAAAGTTATAAAAATCTTTATTTCAGGGGGGCTCTCATAGAAGCGAATGCGAAGTAAAAAAAAAAATATCGCGTTACATAAAATTGTTACGTATCATTTTAAAGATAATTTTGAACTGAGTACAAAAATAATTTTTTTTTAATTTTTCCCTTAAAATTGACGAAATGGGGGGCTTTCAAAGTGGCGATTTTATACGCTCGCTTGAAGACGCTCTCTAGAAAAATCCGCTATGGATTTTCAAACTGATTTTATGTTTTTAGGTCACTTATATCCTGTACTTGAACAACAAATACTAAAATTATATGAATATTATAAAGAAACGAGATTATTTAATTTTTAATGGGCGTCAGTAATTCATATAGCATCAACATAGCTTCACAATAATGCTAATAGATGGCGCAGTCAGTAACTATTCCCATGGAACCACGAGTTAAATTCAATGTTTGATAAATAATTCAATGTTTTCACTAACGTTCCCTAACCTTTACGGGCTACCTATAAGTTAGGTGATTGATGTTTTCTGTCAACTTATTTATCACGATCCTGTACGGGACACCTAAAAGGATATTGGGACGGATGTTAGGACTTAGGATTGTATTTAGGAGCTACCTACGTTAAGAGACTCCTACTTAGGGGATGATTTAGGTATGTTTGGTGAAAACGGGCATAATAATAATGTCAGATTTGGTTATCATGTATCGATTGAATGAATAATCATGGGATACCGTTACCGCGAGGTCTCAGTTCGGGGCGAACCACTAGTTATTAAGAGTCTATATGCAATCTATAGATATAACTGACACTCTATTCAGACCTGAGGGCGAGATAGATCGATGGCACTGTCACTCAACTCAGACTAAAGACAGAGTTAAAACGAGACAGATTTATGTCAGGACATATGTCCTGACATAAATTTGTCTCGTATAAGTCGTGTCTCATTCTGACGACCTCCCTGGTGCAGTGGTGAGCGCTGTGGTCTTATTACTGGGAGGTCTCGGGTTCGATTCCCGGCGGGGTCATTTTGGGAATTTATAATTTCTGAATTGTCTCTGGTCTGGTCTGGTGGGAGGCCTTCGTTGGCCGTGGCTAGTTACCACCCTACCGTCAAAGACGTGCCGCTAAGCGATTTAGCGTTCCGGCACGATGGCGTGTAGAACCCGATTAGGGGGATGGGTTAAATTTTCACTGCCATACCCCTTCCAAGTTAGTCCGCTACCATCTTAGACTGCATCGTCACTTACCATCAGGTGAGATCGCAGTCAAGGACTATCTTGTCCTCGAATAAAAAAAAATAATTTAACTCTATATTGAATCTTGAGCAGAGCCAGAGTACGATCTATAGATCTGCCTGAGTCTGATTGACAGATTTATATCAGAATATATTTGTATTTCGTTTTAATTCTGACTGCCTGAGGATGGTGACTATTAACTAGTCAGCTTCAATCGGAAAGGATTAAATATATCAATAAACCTCCAGGCATTTTGGTACGGAAACAAATTAAGCGAATCGCCTTTGACGCTTTTAAAGGGTTGGCTGCGTTTTATTAAATCTTATAATGTCAAAGGTCACTTCTAAGGTAACGCTGGAAGTTTGTCGAAGGAAAATTAATTTTAATATTAGAGAATACGATCTAATTTTGGTTATTCCTCGCTAATTGCGGAGTGACCGAAGTGACTCCGAACCGGCGGTGGAGTCTCGACGTGGCATAACAGCCACAAGTTGGACTCTTCTCCTTCTTTATCAACTCATAAAGAAGACCACTGCTGGAAATAGGTCTCTTGCATGGACTTCCAAATTCTCGGTCTTGCGCCGCCTGAACCCATCGGCTCCTTGCGACTCGTTAGATGTCAATTAACCAATGTGCAAAATTGCGGTTCTCAAGAAAAGATTGTGTGTGATATAATATGTTACATTACCTACTACACTCTACAATTGGTCACTACAACTCTACAATTGTGTATTTGACTGTTTTATTTATTTTCTTTTTAGGGTTCCGTACCCAAAGGGTGCCAACGGGACCCTATTACTAAAGGCTAAGCTGTCCGTCCGTCCGTCTGTCAGCGGCCTGTATCTCGTAAACCGTAATTGATACACAGTTGAAATTTTCACATATTTTGTATTTCTATTGCCGCTATAACAACAAATAATAAAAATTAAAAAAAATAAATTAAAATATTTCCATGGGTACATGGAAATATTTTAATTTAATTTTTTTTAACGGAACCCTAAAAGAGCGGGTCCCGACTCGCACTTGGCCGATTTTTTAAATATCTTAACTAGTCTCGGAAATATAGAGCTTTAAAGTTTCACACAGAAAGCGCTACTGAAGTGTAATGTCACAAGTCAGCAGCTCCATGCACGCTCCATAGTTTTTTCGTTTTAGAAATAGACAGGTACAGTCACAGTAAAACAGCATAAAAATTATTTGTTTTACGACCGATTTATTTTCTGTTTATACAAATGTTATTCTTAAATGTTACATTTTCGATTATAAATAATGAATGTCAACATTTTGACAACAGTCAAATACTCTATTCGCAGTCATCATCAAGCGGTATCCGATATGATTTCAGTTCGTTCAATTAATTATAATAATATTAAGTAATAATAATTGACCAAAAACCAGTAAATTGAAACCGGTTTGAAACCTGCTTAGTTCGATCAAAATGTATGTAGATATGTGTGCTACAATTTCTGTGTACCCGAATGTTTATACAAACCTCATTGGCAGACCCCCCACTAGGTGGGCCGACGACATCAAACGAGTCGCAGGGAGCGGCTGGATTCAAGCGGCGCAAGACCGAAGCCTGTGTAAGTCCATGCAGGAGACCTTTGTCCAGCAGTGAACGTCTATAGGTTAATAAAGAAGAAGAAGAATGCTTATACCCAGACCCATACTATATATACCCACCCACCCATATTTGGGCACTCTTCATACGTAAGAAAAATAATCCCGTGATTACGTATTTATAGGTTATATTCAAAGTACACGACCAATTTCTGCGAAACCTCTCGTGAAATGTGGTAAACATATTAATTTTCATACGTGTAACTAAACTTTGCTGGTGTGTTCAACATGTACCTAATTAATTAATTACCTTTAAACGTGAGTATATTTCATACGCATATGTAGTCTTACTTGATCCAAGCTTACACCCAAATAATCCCAAGTAAACAAAGTGAATCGGAAAAGTTCTCGCAAATTTTCGAGTAAATAATGTTACTTTTCATACATCAAAACCATTACCTACGTTGAAAACTTTTGTATGGAGTCGTATACAAAGCGGCACGTACTTACCTTCTACGTACAATGCAATACGTATAGACTGCTCAAAAATAAGGGAGGCGCTTTCCTTGTGGTCCAAAAACATTCCAAAAGAAGAGCTTATTTTATAAGCTTATAAAATTTTTATTTTAGTTTTAATTTTAATGTAGTATTAGGTATATATTATTCAATTAAAATTATGTACATAGTAATTAATATAACTAATATGATGATGATTAATATTATAAATAAGGTTGTAAAATATAAAAAAAAAGAAGAGCTTTTATCATTACATAACTAAGCAGCTGATGCCCGCGATTCAGTCCGCATGAATTTAGTTTTTAAAAACCCGAGGAAACTTTGATTTTCCGGGATGAAAAGTAGCCTATATCATTTTTCAGTCTACAGATCCTCAACTATACCTATAGCCATTCAAAAAATCACGTCAATTTGTGATTGAAGGACAAACTAAGTAACTTTTAAAACAGGATTAAAACATAGGCTAAATTTTATCTCGAAAAATTAAAGAGTTCCCGTAGGAATAAAAACCTTAATCCACGCGGACGAAGTTGCGGGCATCATCTGATAAACTAGGTAAATAGAATTATGTTTAATATTTTATGTTTCACTATAACTTAAAATGGAATTAAAGTCGCTACTCACGAGTATATTGCCCGATTTAGGAAGAGGAAAAAATAGTAGGGGCAAGTGCTTTTCCTATGGACGCTTGTACCTGTGGACGCGAAGGGTCAACCATAGACAAAGCTTTACGGTCGCGTTCAAATTAGAATTTTAGGGTTGCTAGTTTCGACGGAATCGATTGTGTCCACAGGTACAAGCGTCCATAGGAACAGCACTTGCCCTTGCCCATACATATTATAAAAAAAAACTTGAGAGGTGGCAAGGGACACCCGGATGGAACGAAGTTCCTTTCGATTATTTAATTTGGCATTGTGTTCAACATTTTCACACTACAACATTAGATCTCCGTAGCCTTGTGGTTTCGACAGTCGCCTAACAGCCAAGCAAATTTTTTATAACTTATAGTTATAAAAAATTTGGGAAAAATTCCACATGTACTTAGAAATTATTTAAAATAAAATTGAAAATAGAAAATTCAGTCTGTCGAGCTGGGATTCGAACCATCGACTTTTAACTGTTAGGCGACTGCAGAAACCACAAGGCTACGGAGACCCAATATTGTACCGCGAAAATACCGAACACAATGCCAAATTCACATTAAAAAAAGTGTCGGTTTCAACCGCGCGATAAGGAACTACGTTCCAAAACATTTTACAATAAACATTTTTTTTAATGTACGCACTTATTGGATTAAAAACCTAATTCACCGATAACTTTCACTTTAACGCAATTCTTATAAACTCACGTAATCCATACCGCTAGATTAGATCGGAAAAGTATTTCCCTCGGGATCTTTGGCTACTTTGAATGGAATTTAAGGAAAATTGCGGCCTTCGTGACGCTGTTACTTGAGAGTTTTATCCCTCGGAGGACATTCGCTTACTGCGTTTTTTTTTATTCGATGACAAGACAGTCCTTGACTGCGATCTCACCTGATGGTAAGTGACGATGCAGTCTAAGATGATAGAGGCCTAACTTGGAAGGGGTATGGCAGTGAAGATTCAACCCATACCCCTAATCGGTTTCTACACGCCATCGTGCCGGAACGCTAAATCGCTTGGCGGCACGTCTTTGACGGTAGGGTGGTAACTAGCCACGGCTAACGAAAGCCTCCCACCAGACCAAACCAGAGACAATTCAGAACTTATAAATTCCCAAATCGACCCCGCCGGGAATCGAACCCGAGACCTCCCAGTTATAAGACAACAGCGCTCACCACTGCGCCAGGGAGGTCGTCGAAAACGTCGGTCTGTGTGTTATACGGAAAATGTAGGAGTCATCGACATCGACAGAAAACGTTTAACTCTTGGTAGCGATTTTAGGCAAAACATTCTGCATGTTCACCTTCATCATCAGCAACCCATCAACGGCTCACTACTGAACGCTGGCCTCCTTTCAGAGAAGGATTATAGGCAGATCCACCACGCTTGCCCAATGCAAATTGGCAGACTTTACACACCTTTGTGAAAAATTATGGAGAACTCTTAGGCGTGTAGATTTCCTCACGATGTTTTCCTTTTTTTGTAAGGACAAGTCTAAACTTGACTGTTGAATTTTATTATAGAACATAACGCCCATTACCACATCGACTTTCGGACTTTCTTGAAGCGTAGTTGAGGAATCACGAGCCTATTTGGAGCTCTTTAAAAATAAACTCGTGATAAATATACGTGTATTTCTTTAACTAGGTATCTATTGACTATTTATAGTACCTACTTATTCATTTGGGGTTCTAAAGGTCACCACGTCATGTCTAAAATCCTAACCTTTTCGGCCCCTAAGCACAGACCTTTATACCATAATATAGACAACAATACAATATAATATTATGGTATCTTTCATTATTGAGATTTTATTCACCAGTGTATATACAAATATAAATAAATAAAGTTGAATTGGTCTTAACAAATAAATAAATTCTAAATCACAGACAGATCTCTAAGAAACTACCACTTTTTAAACTCATAAGATAAGTGAATGATACCATAACCCCCATAACCTGAACAAGTTTTAAATAATGCAAAGTCGCGGGTAGTAAATAATGCATTGCCCCATCTAACTACAAAGCTTAGAAGCGCAATAGTCGACGCGGTGATAAGCCATTTTTTAGTAAGCCGTGTAACGGCGGACTACGAAGTATCGTAGCATTAGTACGACGAGCTCGCAGAAAATTATTTAAAAAAATGACGTACTAAGCTATGAAAGGGTGTCATAATTCCTCACAATAACCATCAAAAACGTAATTGCCAGTACCAGTACCAGAAAATAATTACATGGTACTCACAAATTCATTGGTTGTTTTGAGCCTGCGCGCTGCGTTTGGAGAGGAAGTTAATTAGAAACTTCTGTTCTAAGCATTATAATTCGATGGCATAGCCCACTCTGTGGCGTTAACTTTCGGACATTATTATAAAAGGCTAACACAAGAAAATTACGTCTGTACGGAAAAAGATAGCTGCGAGCTTTTGGGGAAAAGGCTCAATGTCAGAATAAATAATTTACCTTTGTATTGAAGTAGACTTATATCGAACTCTCATTACAATTTAAAGGAGCTCGATAAACGTCTACTTACACTAGCGGCACGCTATGATGGCCGGTTTGACGTTTGTCCGCTCATGAAGTTCCGTATTAATTGATAACGACTTTGAAGGAAATAATTGTATTACTTTATTGACGATAGTGATGTGCAGAGATTCATAAATTTTATCGAATGTAGTTTTAGGTTTAGGACTCAAAATTTATTTATTAAATTGATTTCTAAAATGTATACAAGTGTAGAAAAATCAGTTTGCACCATTTAAGGGGTGAATGTACTTGTGAATATGAACAATTTTCACTATGTGGACAAACCTCTGAAATCGCAAAAAAATATCAGCTGTTTCATACAAAAGGTAAAATTTTTATTTTTATATGATATATACCACAACTCGGCATTTGGTTTTCTAAATTGAAAATTTTTAAAAATGGAATCTAATACGATCGTCACATAGGATCGCTGGCTAGCACAACTACTACCTCCGGCAAACTCGCGTCAATGCTCAATGCAAAACAAAGCAGTTTCGAATTGACGTTGCTTCGAAAAGTATAAACTGTCAGTGCAATGCGATTGTGATATAGTTTTGACCTGGCTTTGGATTTCAAATATTGATACTGCATTACTGTTGACCCTTGCTCGTTAATTTGGACTCTGTTCAAGCCCTTTGTTGTGGATTTCGTCGATATGACCGAACGTACGCAGAGAACTGTTCTAAATAGTCAGACACGTGAGTTCGTAATACGCCTTCGTAACTATTTCGATCGTGAAGCTCAAAATGGAGGGCCAATTTTACCTATAACGTCAGTGGTTGAACGCGTAGCTGATGCGCTTAATATTGGACAACGAACTGTTAGACGGATAACTAAAAAAAAATATGGCGAGACTGGCACAGAAGAAAATAAACTTCACACACCAAAAAAGAGAAAACGAGCAAAACCAGTCGTAGGCATCGATAGCTTTGATGCCGATGCTATCCGAAGACATGTTTACGGCTACTATTTACAGAAGGAGTATCCAACAAGAAAAAAGTTGGTGCATTCACTGAAGGAAGCTGGATTATTCTTCGGTGGGGAAAGTTCTTTAACGAAGATTTTGAAGACCATTGGATTTCGATACAAAAAATGTAACAAACGCAAAATATTGATGGAAAGATTTGATATAGCGATGGCAAGGTATACTTTTTTACGGCAAGTGAAAGAAATCAAAAATTGGCAAAATGTTGTGTTCTTGGATGAAACATGGCTTAATGCTAACCATACTGTAGGCCGTTCTTGGAACGATGACACAGCAGCATCTACTTCCAAAGTTCCTGTAGGAAAAGGATCGCGACTTATAATTTGTCACGCCGGAACCATCAACGGGTTTGTCGAAGGTTCTCTCATGGCTTTTGCGTCAAAAACCACTGGAGACTATCATGAAGACATGAATGGAGAAAAGTTTACTGAATGGTTTACCTCAATGTTGTGTAGCCTCCCTGAACCATCTATTATAATTATGGACAACGCCCCATACCACTCGATGCAAATTGACAAGCCACCTGCCCAATCCCAAAAGAAAGCTGATATCGTCGCATGGCTTCGTAAAAATGGCGTAGATGCAAACATGAATATGTTAAAAGCGGAATTAGTACGTCTTTTAAAAGAAAACAAACCAACCAAGATCCGATACGTCATTGACGAAATAGCATTAGAACATGGGCACAGAGTTATACGGTTACCGCCTTACCATTGTGAGTATAATGCGATTGAGTTGGTGTGGGCTCAAATTAAGGGATATGCTGCAAGACACAATACAGAACCCCCATTTACCACAAAAAAAATGCTAAAATTATTAGAAGAAGCTTGTGAACATGTGACTAAAGGAGACTGGGAAAAGGTTGTGAATAGAACTGTTAAATTAATAAGGGAAGATTATGAAAGAGATGTGAAAATAGATAATATTATAGAAAACGAACATATAATTATTAATGTAGGTGATGATAGCAGTGACGACAGTGAAAATAGTAGTATGGACGAATCTGATTAATTATGGCCTTTTGTGGCACCTTTTTTGGTATCTTTTGTATTCATATGTTTCTTGTGTGCATATAAAGTATGTATATTCATTTTCATTCAAATATTCAGTTCGTTCAAATAAATTAAATAAACATATACATTTTTGTTTTATTAAACCTATTTAATCAGGTACAAAAACAAAACTTAATTGTTTTTTGTTCGAGAATAAATTGACATTCCACATCACTATTGTAATGTGTCAAACCGGCCATCATAGCGTGCCGCTAGTGTAGGGAAGGATCAATACAGACTCGTTTGATAAGTAGGTACCTGTGTAAGTAACTTGTAAAACCTAAAAGCTTTTTCAAATCCGAGAAAATTCGAAAATGAATAAAATTGTCTAATGTTATTTATTTTAGGAATCTTGAGCTGGCTATAACTAGTGGTTCGCCCCGAACTGAGACCTCGCGGTAACGGTATCCCATGATTATTCATTCAATCGATACATGATAACCAAAACTGACATTATTATTATGCCCGTTTTCACCAAACATACCTAAATCATCCCCTAAGTAGGAGTCTCTTAACGTAGGTAGCTCCTAAATACAATCCTAAGTCCTAACATCCGTCCCAATATCCTTTTAGGTGTCCCGTACAGGATCGTGATAAATAAGTTGACAGAAAACATCAATCACCTAACTTATAGGTAGCCCGTAAAGGTTAGGGAACGTTAGTGAAAACATTGAATTATTATGTAGGTACTAACGAGTGAAACCGGGTTACGGGCATCTGTACAAATCGTCATCTATCGACGCGAATAGAAAATATACAATATTTAACTAAAATTTAACTAAAAAATAATTTTAATTGAATAATATGGTACAAAAAAATTACAATACAATTATTGTATTATAATAAGTAACTAAATAATAATGGTCGACGCAAAACTGTTTTTGGGATAGGTCGTTAGTCGTAACTCGTAGTTCCATGGGAATAGTTACTGACTGCGCCATCTATTAGCATTATTGTGAAGCTATGTTGATGCTATATGAATTACTGATGTACATTAAAAATTAAATAATCTCGTTTCTTTATAATATTCATATAATTTTAGTATTTGTTGTTCAAGTACAGGATATAAGTGACCTAAAAACATAAAATCAGTTTGAAAATCCATAGCGGATTTTCCTAGAGAGCGTCTTCAAGCGAGGGTATAAAATCGCCACTTTGAAAGCCCCCCATTTCGTCAATTTTAAGGGAAAAATTAAAAAAAAAAATATTTTTGTACTCAGTTCAAAATTATCTTTAAAATGATACGTAACAATGTTATGTAACGCGATATTTTTTTTTTTACTTCGCATTCGCTTCTATGAGAGCCCCCCTGAAATAAAGATTTTCATAACTTTTTAAGCCATTTTCGGCTGGAGGCCATCGGTTTACATATTATATCTAAATTTGAAGTAATTACGTTCAGTAATTCAAAAGTTATAAGGCTCTGACAGACGGACGGACGGACGGACGGACGAACGGACGGACGGACAAGTGCAAATCTCTCTAGTTAACTCAGAGACCTTCGCTTCGCTCGGTCGATGATAAATAAGATTAATTTTCTCTAAAATTCTTATAAATATATATAAATTCTTATAAAAATAATAATAATAATAATAAATAATAAAAATTTATTTATTTAGGTTATAACCCATGTACAAATAAAAATAGAATAAAATAAAATTATTACAAAACATAATGTAAAATTAAAATTAAAAATTGAATTGAATAAATTGAGAATTATTTTCTATTTGGATCTCGATGTGTCGAGATCCAATGTCTCAACATTGGACTGCACAAGTCCCTACCCACGACCTGGAGGATGCCGTTACCAGAGTTACGCAATCTTTCCCAGAAGGAAGATATACGCGTTCTGATAACAGCAAAGAAATCGGGCACTCCCGACTCGGCGAACATGCCAGACGCGCTGTAGTATCTTGGAAACTTCATAATGATGCGGTATGCATTATTATACTGCACCCTTATAGTGCTGAAGGATACCCTCTTGTACCTGTACCATAACTGACAGGTATAAAAACACTGGCAGTAGGCTCTGAAGAGGGTGCCCCTCACTTCCTTACTGCATTTAGCAAATCTGCGCGCGAGCATGCTGGACCGAATCGACAATGCCCGCCTTTCACGCTCCATGTCAAGATCGTCTTTGCGGTCGTCAGTGACGATGTGACCAAGGTATTTGAACTGCTTAACAACCCGCACTGCCGTTCCATTCAAACAGACTTCGGGGATCCTCTCCGGACCCTTTCCTGCCTTGAAAACAAGCATCTCAGTTTTAGAAGCGTTATACTTCAGCCCGTGAGAGTTGGCATAACTCTCACAGACTGACAGTAACTTTCTGAGGCCTTTGACAGACGGACTGAGGAGCACCATGTCGTCCGCATAGCTCAGATTGTTGAAGCAAACACCATCGATATGGCAGCCGACTCCAGTGCTCCTCAGCTCGCCGATCAGGTCGTTGACGTACACGTTAAAAAGATCCGGAGAGGTTAACCCGCCCTGGCGAACTCCGCACTCTGACCTATAGGCGCCAGAGACCGTGTCACCCCACCTTACATGATTCGTTTGACCCCCGTACCAGTATCTCAACAACTCAACCACTGATTCAGAGACTCCTGAACCGCGCAATTTGCTCCAGAGTATTTCATAATTCACTAGATCAAATGCGCGACTCAGATCCAGGAAGCAAGCATAAACAGACGTATCACGGCTGACATAATAGTCAACCGCGTATTTGAGGCTGACGATTGCTGAGTCTGTTGAGACACCGGGACGGAAGCCAAACTGCGCCTCATCTATGCACACCTTCTCCAGCAGTTCAGGCTGCAGCAGCTGCTCAAACACCTTGCCCACTACAGTGCCTAGAGAAATAGGCCGATAATTATTAGATGAGCTCAAGTCCCCTGTTATAATGAAAACTCGTTACCGGCGCGGCGTGTGACCAAAGATCGGTCAAATCGGCAATAGCCGTGTTGACTATGTCACTCGGGCCATCTACACTTCTACACTAATATTATAAAGAGGAAAGATTTTTTGTTTGTTTGTTTGTACCGAATAGGCTCTGTAATTACTGGACCGATTTTAACCATTTTTTCACCAATAGAAAGTTAAGTTATCAGGAAGTAACATAGGCTATAATTTATTTTCAAAAAAATTGAGCCTTAAGAAAATTTCAATAATGTAACCCAAAGTGGCAAAATTTTGCCTATAAAATGCATTATTTGGCGTGTGCTGAGAAAACTATTGATGACTAGCTGATGCCCGCGACTTTGTCCGCGTGGATTTAGTTTTTAAAGTCCCTCGGGAACTCCTTGATTTTCATGGCCTCGTTTACTTAAAAAGGCCTCGGCTAGCGCCTCGTCCTTTTAAAATCACTTGGAAGTCCTCGGCTTCGCCTCGGCCTTCCAATGTTACTCGTCCATAAATTGCTTTATTCCGAGCCTCGACAATAATGTACTATTATCGTTTTACTTTTACTGCTGGAGTACGGAACCCTCGGTGAAAAAGTCCAACTCGCGCTTGGCCGGTTTTTCTTATAATCAACATACAAAAATATAAACAATTTCTTATTAGCACACGAGAAACTTAAATCGTGTGTTATATTCATCAAAATCGGATCGGTAGTTTTAACGTTACGGTGAAACATACGTAAATAGAAATACATATAAATTGACAGCTAAAAACAGAACCCTTCCTTTCGGCTTTGCCGTGGTCGGGTAAAAGACCCCAATTATTTATCCGCGAAACTTCTCCAGCACTGCGCAGTTATAAAGGAAACTCGTTACCGGCACGTGACCGAAGCCAGACACCGGCAATACGGCCAAAAAGGGCGCGCGAGAAAATTGCTCTTTGCTACCTTCAGGCTTCACCCGTGCGATTGTGTAAGAATTGCCGATCAACTCGTCAAAGTTCGGCGTCAAAGTAAAATAAACCACAACGGCATTGAATTAGAGCTTAATTTCGTGTATCCATTCTCAACCGTTTAGGGTATCGTACATACCTTAACGTATGAGAATGGATAAACAAAATTGAGCTCTAATTTACAACTCATAGCTACAAGTCATGGCTTTACCATTGATTCAAAATTCAGATTGTGCTAAAAAGAGCCGGCAAGAAATTCGATTTATTCTTTAAAATTATCCTAAGTTTACTCACCAATCTTAAAAACGATCGATACCAGGCAAGCAGGTTTTACAAGCAGTGTTTCGCTTTATGTTACTGCAAGGAAACTTCGGTTCCCCAGCGGTCGGTCTTAAATACACTCATCAGTCCAGGACGGCACAACTCATGACTACAAGTCATGGCTTTACCACTGATTCAGAATACGGATGCTGCTGAAAAGAGCCGGCAAGAAACTCTTAAAACCCTTTAGCTGTAAGCTTTAAAATTGTCCTGAAGTTTACTCACCAATCTTAAAAACGATCGATACCAGGCAAGCAGGTTTTACAAGCAGGGTTCCGCTTTATGTTACTGCAAGGAAACTTCGGTTCCCCCAGCGGTCGGTCGTAAAGACGCTCATCAGAGGCACGTGCTCGCTCCGAGAACGGCAGTACCGCCGAAACAAGGCGGGCGAATATAACAACATTTACCCTTTACGATGTATAGTACCTACCCACATTTCGTAAACTTTGTAAAGTTTATACCGACCGGTTTAGGGTTGACCAGCTCCCGAAGATATTAAACATTTATATTGCCAGCTTCTAATTGTATCCATAAAAACTCAGTTTTTTTTGCAACAACGACTTTTTGGGCGATAAAAGAGAGTCTCTGTAGAGTCGGTGTCAATAAACCGCCCCAAATTAACAAGTCAACCAAGTAGGTTGAACTGATGCATTCTTACTGCAACAAGTATTTCACGAGAGAGAGAGAGAGAGAGAGAGAAACACAAACACGACGGCTGGAACGCAGTTTTAACTTTTCCAGCCGTCAACGTTCATAGATTTTAAGCACCTATGTAACAAAGAAAGGAAATAAATAATGAAATAAAGAATTTCAATTTCAGTCCATACGGCAACAATGATGAAATGAAAAAAAAAATCAACCCGCACCTTTAAACGTTGGGCTCTTGAGGCTTCTTAAATTATTTTATCTACTCCAGCATCGAAAAGTTCCAATTTCGAATTTGACAGCTGAATTGAAATGAACCCCCTTTCGGTTTTGCTTCTCATTTCGATGCAGCTCGTTGTATGGGAGCTGAATCGAAATGGTTATCTTCTTAAAATAGGATACCTAAAGCTAAGGCTCTGAGTTCTGGCACTTTTGTACCGTTCATACGACAGAGGCGCCACAGGCGGCTGGTGGCGGCTTACGGAGTTACTTTTTGTTGACAGAGGCGCCACAGGCGGCTGGTGGCGGCTTACGGAGTTACTTTTTGTTACTTTATTGAGCCTACGGCGTATTTTGTTGATGATTTTATTTTCCTTGTCGTAGATAAAATATTGTATGCAACTGAACGTAATTAGTCATTTTAATTCTCGTACTATCCTATTTTGATACTCGGCAAGCCTCGTATCAAAAAACAGCACTCGAATTAAAATGACCCTCATTACATGCAGTTGCATAAATAGCTATAATAAGTGTAAGTTTTCACAAGAGCTAAACCTCAGGGTGCGTAATTAATTATGTAGTTCGCCTGTTAGTTTGATTTGCCGTTCACATGTTTTTTTTTTAATTAATTCCTGTAAGTGCATGGAAACGTTGAGAGTTCGCAGCGACGCAAAAATTTAATTAGTAAAGGATAAAAGTTTGAAAACTGAAATCTGACGAATAAAAATCGGATATAACATGCGTCATAATGATACCGTACCTATAAAATGGAGCCTACGACACCCGGAATCGATTGACACCTCATTTATCAAAATCGGCTCTGTAGTTTGCCGCCCGCTGACAGACGGACAGACAGACAGACGGACGGACGGACCGGACGTCTAATAGGGTCCCATTGGCAACCTTCGGGTACGGAACCCTAAAAGTTTATATCTCGTTTGTATACAATAATCTATCTATCTATCTATCTAATACCTTTATAAATTCATTTATATAATATGTAATCTGAATCTCGGAAACGGCTCCAACGATTTTCATGAAATTTAGTATGCAGGGGTTTCGAGGGCGATAAATCGATCTAGCTAGGTTTTAGAAAACGTCGTTTTATCCGTGTTTTCAGGCAATGAAAAACTGCTACAATATCAGAATACGAAGGTAAACGCCACCATCTACAAGGTTATAATAGCTCAGGTGGGAAATCGGGCGGTCCCGAAACCAGAAGACCCCGGTTCGAGTCCAGATGATTATTTTTTCCCCTTTTTTTTCAAGTTCCTTCTTTTGTGAGAAAAACTATTATTGGGGGCCCTTTATCTACGCATCTAATTCGTATCTAGGTATATAAGTATGACCGAGCTTTAATAGCTATTTATGCAACTGCATCGTAATGAGGGTCATTTTAATTCGAGTGCTGTTTTTTGATACGAGGCTTGCCGAGTATCAAAATAGGATAGTACGAGAATTAAAATGACTAATTACGTTCAGTTGCATACAAGATTTTATCTACGACAAGGAAAATAAAAGCATTAAAAGTAACAAAAAGTAACTCCGTAAGCCGCCACCAGCCGCCTGTGGCGCCTCTGTCATATGAACGGTACAAAAGTGCCAGAACTCAGAGCCTTAGCTTTAGGTATCCTATTTTAAGAAGATAACCATTTCGATTCAGCTCCCATACAACGAGCTGCATCGAAATGAGAAGCAAAACCGAAAGAGGGTTCATTTCGATTCAGCTGTCAAACTCGAAATTGGAACTTTTCGATGCTGGAGTAGATAAAAAAAAGAATACGGTAGTTATTACATTAGGTAGTACCTAAATAAACCGACATTGTGCAAATATTTTTATCCTATTGGCGAACTGTTTTACCGACACAGCAACACTAAAGCTACTTGACAATAGATGGCGTTGTTAAGCAACAATATAATTTCCAAAAAACACTATTTACCAAAAAAAAACCAAGCAAAGCTCGGTCATCCAGGTCCTAAATACAAATAGTAAAAAAGCAGCTAAAACCTTCACCGTTAAAGCAAGTGATATTATTAAATTGTTTAGGCGTAGATTGTTCCAATTTTTGATAACTTTTTCCGCTCTTGTAATAAGCATTTTAATAAAGAGAGTTGTTTTAGAAAAATAGCAAATAAACTCAAAGAACAGGGAGCCACTAAAGATGAATTAAAGCATTGTTTCGGAACGAAGCGGCAAATTTAGTCGTTGAAAACTTTGCGTGGAAAAACTTCTGTTAATTTTTTTTTTTTTTGTTGTGAAACTTCTTTCTTTTAATTGTGAAGTCCCAAGAAAATAATGCAGCCCGATAAACGAGGCGAGATGTTTTTGAAAAAGTTCAAGTAAGTAAATGAACTTTTTCATGCCATTGCTTTTACAGAAATTACAATTTTAATGCTCAGTTGACACGATAAAACTACAATAAATGTAATAGGATGAAAAACTTGTAGCTACGTTCTACGTCCTGTTATTATACAACGTATAATTTTATACAACAAGTTTAGAACTTTAAAAACTATAACCTACGCGTTCGTTTCAAGTTGAGCCCTGCACCATAGAGTAAAGAAATCTACACCCCTCGCGCTTCTCCGCACCGCACCTCAAGTCAGACCCACAGCTAGTAAAGACACAGTATAAGAAGATGCAGTATAATAGTTTATCTATTGTTTTATCTGTTAAGTACTAGCTGACCTGTCTTAACTATGAATATTGAATTCGAATTGGTATAAATAATAAAAAAATATTAAAAAAAAAGTGTTTATTATTCTAATGCTTTACGATATACAACATTCTTAGTTTTTTTTACCAAACCTACCAAAACTCCTAATATCCAAAGTTCAATTTAATAAATTGAAATTTTAATACGTAAACTTAGAATAAGAATTATTATTAAATATTATTTTTGCATGCCTATCCGGTAGATTGTAAGGACTTTTATATCATACTTGCTCAGTAACTAGGGATTACTATGGTGGAAAGTCTCCTTGTAAGTTGGTGTTTGCAATTCAAGGCAACATTACGTCGCACTATGCTTGAATTGTAATGTTCACATTACAGTTCAAGCTATGCAAAACTCCTTGGTAAACAATCTCTTTTCTTATAAAATGGTAAGAAAACTTTTTACTGAAAAAAAAACACTGAACATGGCGGCATTTAATTTCCATACATTTCAAACTATGCAAAACTCCTTGGAACTCAGAGCCGTAAAAAAAAAATAGAAAACTATTTACGAAAAAAAAATGGAAATGGCGGCATTTCATTTGATCTGAAAGTTTGTGAAGTTTGTTCGTAAAGGGATTTAAGTTATTTACAACAATGTCAAGCACTTCATCAGATGATGAAAAAGGAGGAGAGCCTGATTTTTGTTTGCTTGAAGCAGAACAAATGATGCAAAACCTTTTGCCGGATAAGTCCAAAGAGCGCTACGTGAAAACTTACGAAGAATTCAACAAATGGCGTGCAAAGAAAGGAATTACATCTTTGGCATAATGTGTTTTGCTTTCTTATTTCAATATGCTGTCAAAAAGCTACAAACCACCGTCATTGTGGTGTTTTTACTCTATGCTAAAATTTCATTTTGCATTACCAATGTTTTATTTACCTCGCAAGAATGATATAAAGTAGAATGCTTACCTCGGTTGCAAGTAGCTATTACACCCTCGAACTATATTCACCCTCGCTCGCTGCGCTCGCTCGTGTGACTAAATATCTCGGGTGCACGCGATCCATTAGCGCCCTATGCGAGCTGCGCTCGCACTGGCGCCAAATTGGATCTTGTTCTGTAATAGCTTACTTACGTCCCTTGTGTAACAATCTACTATTATTGACCGAGCGAAGCGAGGTCTCTGAGTCTACTAGGTGAATTTGCTCTTGTCCGTCCGTCTGTCAGAGCCTTATAACTTTTGAATTACTGAACGTAATTACTTCAAATTTAGATATAATATGTAAACTGATGGCCTTCAGCCGAATATTGCATAAAAAATTATATACTACGGCCGTTCAGAGAATGCGTTCCTGACACCTCGCGATTGAACTGACGACGTAACTTTGTAATGGCGTTGCAGTTACGATAAAAATATTATTGCTGGTTGTTTACCGTTTTAACAATTGATGAGCATTAAAACAACATTATTATATCAATAATCAATTAATGTTATAATTTTGTGACAGTTGTCGTGACTAACTGACACGTGTCAGGAACGCATTCTCTGAACGGCCGAACTTTAAAAACCTTTATTTCAGGGGGGCTCTCATAGAAGTGAATGCGAAGTAAAAAAAAATTTATCGCGTTATATAAAATTTTAACATATCATGTTAAAGATAATTTTGAACCGAGTACAAAAATAATTTTTTTTAATTTTTCCCTTAAAATTGACGAAATGGGGGGCTTTCAAAGTGGAGATTTAATACGCTCTCTTGAAGACGCTCTCTAGGAGAATTGACTATGTATTTTCGAGCATATTTTAGTTTTTTGTTTTACTTGTATCCTGTACTTGAACAACAAATACTAAAATTATATGAATATTATAAAGAAATGAGATTATTTAATTTTTAATGGGCATCAGTAATTCATATAGCATCAACATAGCTTCACAATAATGCTAATAGATGGCGCAGTCATTTACTATTCCATGGAACTAGGGAGTTACGACTAGGTATCCCAAAAACAGTTTTGCGTCGAACATTATTATGTAGTTACATAAAATAATAACTTATTATTCAATTAAAATTATTGTTTAGTTAAATATCAAACTTCAATAAACTATTAATTACTGCATTTTGTATATTTTCTATTCGCGTCGATAGATAACGATTTGTACAGATGCCCGTAACCCGTTTTCACTCGTTAGTACTTATTAATTCAATGTTTTCATTAACGTTGCCTAACCTTACGGGCTATGATAAGTTAGGTGATGATTTCTGTCAACTTCTTTATCACGATCCTGTACGGGACACCTAAAAGGACATTGGGACGGATGTTAGGACTTAGGATTGTATTTAGGAGCTACCTACGTAAAGAGACTCCTATTTAGGGGATGATATAGGTATGTTTGGTGAAAACGGGCATAATAATAATGTCAGGTTTGGTCGTCATGTATCGATTGAATGAATAATCATGGGATACCGTTACCGGGAGGTCTCAGTTCGGGGCGAACCACTAGTTATAATGTAACACCATTGTACTACCCAATCTGTGCAAATAAATAATTTGAATTTGAATTTGAAATTTATTTTTAATAAGCGGTGCTTCGCGAGCGGTTTACTAAGTGGGTCTGACTTGAGGTGCGGTGCGGGAAGCGCGAGAATGCTAGGGGAAATTTGTAACGCGTAGTACCACTAGAATCTAGATCAAAGGTGTCAAACTACTGCATATCCTATACTGTGTCCGTACTGTCGACATGGAACTAGGAATTACGACTACGTCGATTACTTTACTCTATGGTGCAGGGCTCAACTTGAAACGAACGCGTAGTACATAGCAGCAATGAAGAGAAAAAGTGGCTTGCGTCAAATGTCAATTACCAAATATTTTAAACCAAATTAAACTTACATATTGCAAATTACCAAATACATATTGTAAACAAATTATACGTACATACGTATCTAAATATTTTATTTCATGATTAAGAAATTAATCAAAATACTGACTAATTTGTGAGTACTTAACTCACGTCCAACTCGGTATTTTGATTAATTTCTTAAACTGGTCACTTTCAAGTAAAGATTTT
Source organism: Oeneis ivallda (assembly GCA_029955525.1). Classification (NCBI taxonomy): domain Eukaryota; kingdom Metazoa; phylum Arthropoda; class Insecta; order Lepidoptera; family Nymphalidae; genus Oeneis; species Oeneis ivallda. The sequence continues at coordinate 26,897,072 of JARPMR010000003.1, read as the reverse complement.
TATGTAATCCTGTGAAGATGATAATTCTACTGGCGCAATTAGAATGCCATAAGCCTACTTTGTCGTATTAGTTTACAAAATGGGAAAAACCAAATTAAATTTGAATTTCGCGGGCAGACTCGTATAATCCACCTTAAGGCGGTACCGTGAAAAATTCGTACACAGTCGGGTCGGGTAAGTCGGGGAAGTCGGGTAACACATCAAAATGTTCTACTTATACACATTACACACTCGCACTTGGCTCGCTGGACCCTGAATAACTGCTAACGTTGGCTGCTGCTAACGTTGACATGCTGGAATAATGCGAACCCGTTATAATTTACATTTGAAATCTAATTTACGGGAGTATGTGCGACATTTTACAGGTGCAATACATAGCCTCACCCAGTAGAACAAGTTTAAAACGCAATAACGATATGCAAATTCCGTAATTACACCGCCATTGGCGGGGCGAAATTATTACATTTTTTGTCACGGTTCGTTTGGTTGGTCTGATTAAAAATATTGCGTACATCTGAAAAATAGTAGATTATTAACCAAGGGGATAAAGCAGTGTCTTCTGTCGCGGGTGACGATTTAAATCGCGAGCGTAACAAAGGACTCGAGGTTTACTCCCGAGCGTAGCGAGGGTGTTAAAAACTTAAATCACGAGCGAAGCGAGGGATTTAAGACGAGTCCTGAGTGTAGCGAGGGATTTAAGTACACCCAAGACTAAGACAGCTTTATCACCGAGGAAAATACTCTACTTTTCGTACCATTTGCGAAAAAATTAACACAATAATAATATGAGATAAGTATTTATTAAAAATAATGACAGTTAAAAGTAAAAGTTAACATTCGAAACATTGGTCCAATTATTGATAGAGAGAGTTACATTTTTGTTTGGTACATTTATATTGTTGATGAGTTGATTTGAGTATTTCTCTGTTCTTGCGTCTGAGCATTTTGCACTGATGGAATCCGACAATTCACTGTCACTGTCGCTTTGATTTAACATCGCAACGTATTTTTAGAACATTAACTTATTTATAAAAATAAATTAAAATAAACTTAACGTTTATGTATTTGAAGAAAACAAAAACGCGGCAAATTCCTAGACTAATATTTTTTTGTCGGAAAAGCAAAGGCATCAAGCTCATACGGCCTCGTCGGTTTTCGTAATTTTATTTAATAATCATAACTGCATAATAAATGCGTATTCCTTTTTCAAAAAGATGTTTATTGCTTGGTGTAAACTAACTCTATGGTGTAAACACAGATTTAATTCGGTATAAATTTCGGTAAGTATTCCAAATTTAAATCACATTCTCCCCCTAGAGGATGAATGAAATTCAGTACAATTTTCTTTCCCTGTTTTTAACAGATTAAAAATGACTATTATTATGTTCGCTTTTTGTGGCACAGAATGTCACTTTTTTGAGCAAGTGGTACGAAAAGAATATTTTTAATACTCTAAGTGCCGATTTCACCAACGTCGAATGACGTCTTATCGAGGAATAAATTGGGCGTTCTGACAGTTTTTGTATTGAAAATACTGTCAAAATATCAAATTTACTCCTTCATGAAATCAGCCCTAAGTACCAACTACCAGATTCAAGGTTTAAAATTTTAATTTTAACACTGGGCTAAGACTGGGTCTCCACGGCGCGGTTTGGCGCCCGCGCCCGCAGCGGTTGCGGGCCCGCGGCCTCTGTAGAATGCAGATTTGTATGGAAAATGAAGTTTTAATTTCCACGGCGCGGTTTGCGCCCGCGGCCGGGCGCAGTACTAGAGCTACCGCAACCGCTGCGGGCGCGGGTGCGAACCGCGCCGTGGAAACCCAGTCTAAGTCTACAGGAAATACTTAGTCGAATAGTTGTAATTGCCATGACAACCCCTCAACCAAAATACAAACAACCTTTATCGCACATCTACGAATGAATGAGTCTCATGCAGAGACTGAATTCGTAACGTCAATGTAATGTAATTCAAAGTAGCCGTATTTAAACCATAAATATATAAACTAATAAATACTCAATTCAAGATGGCGCGCAACATAGCGTGCCCTAGCTGTCAAGAGTCAAATATAGTTGTAATATAATTAAACTAATTTCAATGATTAAATTGTTTCAAAAAATAGTAATCTTTAAAAGCGAATCTGTCACTATAAAGCTTGAATTCGATTTTATCGGACTGCAGGTTACAAATAAAAGCAAGACATACCGCAAACTAAGCTAACTTGGATTAGCTTAGCTTGTCTTGTATTTATAACAACTGAGGTTCAGTGCCCAGTAATGGCCCGGCGATGGATTAAAATTATGATAATGATGATGATTTTAAGATTAAACATCTTAACGACTTTCACCAACGTAAAATAAGTCTTATCCGAGCTTTTTGATATTTTGGCATATTTTCAATACAAAAACTGTCAGAACGCCCAATTTAAATATTTCCGCGTGTAACCGTCACTCGACGTTGGTGAAATCGGCACTACATCAATTAAAAGCCTCAATAGCGCAACAGTTGAAGATGCGAACTGAAAACCAAAAAGTCGCAGGTTCGAACCCCAACCGTTGCACTATTTGTCGTACCCACTCCTAGCACAAGCTTTCCACTTATTTGGAGGGGATAGGAGAATATTAGTCAGCTTGGCTGATATTCTTTAAAAAAAAATTATGAGATTAGGTACTAACCTTTACTTAGCATTTTGTCTGCCTGACACCTGAAACAATACATAAAATTACATTAATATTTTTATCTACACTAATGTTATAACATTCTACTTATGTTTCCAATACTTGACTTATAATTACTACTGTTATAGCGCAGATAGCAAAACACTCAATTTAAGCAATTTCACATGATGGTATAATATCCACATCGATATCGTAAAATCTCATTATAACATCAATAAAACGCGACCAATTAACCTGGCGAGCCTTATGTCAAAATCCTCATACAAGTTGTATAAAATTTTGATATTAGGCTGGCTTTTGAAAACAGTTGGGTTATACGTGAAAACTTCGTCGAAACTACTAAACTTACATACACAAAACTCTTTGGTAAGATCTTGTGCCAATTAAATAAAAAACGAACAGCGCGCGCTCGCTCCTGATTGGCCCTGCGCGCGCAGCTGCGCTCTCATTGGTTAGATTTTAATGGCGGCAAGTTCACTGTGACAATACACGTACGCGTGAATTTAATGTTTCGCAATGTGTTTTGTTTTTAAAATACAAATTAAAAGTTAAAAATGGATAGCGACGATGATATTTGTACGCCTCCGGATATTCTAGAATTGGCAACAAAAGTAACTCACAATCTTTTTCCAGAAAAATCTAGAAAATTATATGAAAAAGAATATAATAACTTTTTGGCATGGAAGATCGAAAAGAAAACTACATCATTTTCTGAAAATGTCATTCTTGCGTATCTCAAAGACCTCTCCGACAAATTCAAGCCATCTTCTATGTGGGCTAAATATTCTATGCTCAAGTCCACACTGAGTATCTACAACAATATTGATATCACGAAGTATTCAAAAGTCATAGCGTTCCTGAAACGCAGTTCAGAAGGACACAAGGAAAAAAAGTCCTTGACGTTTACATCAGGTCAAATAAAGATGTTCCTGGAAGATTCACCAGATATTTTGTATCTTTTTGAAAAGGTAAGTGTATTTTAGTTCTGTTATTTAATCTACCTAGTACTTACGTACTACACACGCAAGTTATCTAGACACTCCGTTTAAGCGCTTTGTGTATAAATTTGGTAGTAGGTACCTACACTTTACTACTTCATATATCATAGTTTTTGCCTTGGCTATGTACCTCAAGATTATTATATCGTTTATTGTTACAGGTTGCACTAATCTTCGGCATAATGGGGGCATACCGAAGGCAAGAGCTATACAACATCCAGTTCGATGAAGTCTCTAACATAGACGACAGTACAATCATGGTGAAAGTTTCGAAAACAAAAACGAAAATAGATCGTTCTTTCGTTGTGGCGGGCAACTGCTATGCCGTATGTAAAAAATACATGGAACTTCGACCCACCCCCTGTCGAAACCCTGCCTTTTTCTTGAGCTATAGATCGGGGAAGTGCGTCGATCAAAGAACTGGTTTTAATAAATTTGGTGCTCTGGGAAAAACTATCGCAAGTTTTTTGAATCTGCCTAACCCAGCGTTGTACACGGGGCATTGCTTCCGGCGCACCTCGGCGACCTTTCTCATAGATAGCGGTGGTGATTTGACCGCACTGAAACGACACGGGGGGTGGAAGTCTTCTACTGTGGCCGAAAGCTACATTGATGAGTCTTTAATGAATAAAATTCAAGTCTCAAATACGATCTTGAACAGTATAGAAAACAAGACGAATGAAGTAATTATAAATATTCCGACTCCGTCTACGAGCTCTACTGCTTGCCCCGCGGCCGCTACAGCTGCTGGATCAATAATTAACATTAACTTTCAAAATTGTACCATCCAAAATTTGAACAATTATTATAAATAAACTATTGTCAGCTTTTACTCTTGTTGTTTGATAAATTGCAGTAGTGAAGATAAAGTAGTGTATGCAACTGCATATAACACGGGTATTAAAACACGATGCGCTCGTTTCATAATAGTAACGAGTGAGTGAGTGAGAGTAACTTCATTATATGACAGTTGCATAATAGTATATTACACATCTAGGGCAGTAAAATAAGAAATGTCTCAGATCACAAGTAATTGTTGTCCGAGGCGAAGCCGAGGTCAATAAACATGTGATCTGAGGCTTTCTTATTTACTGCCCGTGGTGTGTATACTATTTTTCTCCTCGACGGAGGCGGAAAGCGACATTTTCGTTTAGCGCAGCGGGAGGAAAAATGATGCTTTCCGCTCGGAGGTGAGAAAACTACTATTACTTTACATAAATAACGGTAGTACATCTGTTTACCTATACGGATATAGAGCTAGAAAGATTAAGACTGCGCCGAGCATAAGACGCGGGCGCTGTTTAGGTATTTCGCTAGACGTGTGCGTCAAGTCGTGAACGCACGCACACAACAGCGAGATTGCCTAGCTTAACCGGCCGACTGTACGCAAAAGAACGTAACTCATATTTTTTAAAATTGGTGGTTATCATGTAAACACAATAATTGTTAAGGCTAGGTATTTGTGCGCGAGGCAAGATTTTAGGAGGTGAGGTGTGGGCTGCCACCTGCTGAATTGAACTCATTGGCTAAATTTTAAAAAGTGACTGCCATATTGAAATTCTTTGTTATTGGACAGATTTCGTTCAAAATCGATATTTAGGCTTCCCTTGGGTCAAGAAAGAGGAAATAAATGGCAAAATTTTAAAAAGTGACCGCCATATTGAAATTCTTTGTTGTTGGACCGATTTCGCTCAAATTCGATATTTAGGCTTCCCTTGGGTCAAGAAAGAGGAAATAAATGGCAAAATTTTAAAAAGTGACCGCCATATTGAAATTCTTTGTTGTTGGACCGATTTCGTTCAAATTCGATATTTAGGCTTCCCTTGGGTCAAGAAAGAGGAAATAAATGGCAAAATTTTTAAAAGTGACTGCCATATTGAAATTCTTTGTTATTGGACAGATTTCGTTCAAAATCGATATTCAGGCTTCCCTGGGGTCAAGAAAAGGAAATAGTTGCCAAAATTTTAAAAAGTGACCGCCATATTGAAATTCTTTGTTATTGGACCGATTTCGTTCAAATTCGATATTTAGGCTTCCCTTGGGTCAAGAAAGAGGAAATAGATGCCAAAATTTTAAAAAGTCACCGCCATACTGAAATTCTGTGTTATAGGACCGATTGCGTTCAAAATCGATATTTAGGCTTCCCTGGGGTCAAGAAAAGGAAATGGTTGCCAAAATTTTAAAAAGTCACCGCCATATTGAAATTATTCGTTATTGGACCGCTTTCTTTCAAATTCGATATTTAGGCTTCCCTTGGGTCAAGAAAGAGGAAATAAATGGCAAAATTATTAAAAAGTGACTGTCATATTGAAATTCTTTGTTATTGGACCGATTTCATTAAAAATCAATATTAAGGCTTCCCTTGGGTAAAAAAAAGAGGAAATAGATGCCAAAATTTAAAAAGTGACCTCCATATTGAAATTCTTTGTTATTGGACCGATTTCGTTCAAAATCGATAGTAAGACTTCACTTAGGTCAAGAAAGAGGAAATAGATGCCAAAATTTAAAAAGTGACCGCCATATTGAAAATCTTTGTTATTGGGCCGATTTCGTTCAATATCAATATTTGGGCTTCCCTTGGGTAAAAAAGAGGAAATGGTTGCCAAAATTTAAAAAGTCAGCGCCATATTGAAATTCTTTGTTATTGGACCGATTTCGTTCAAATTCGATATTTAGGCTTCCCTTGGGTCAAGAAAGAGGAAATAAATGGCAAAATTTTAAAAGTGACCGCCATATTGAAATTCTTTGTTATTGGGCCGATTTCGTTCAATATCAATATTTGGGCTTCCCTTGGGTAAAAAAGAGGAAATGGTTGCCAAAATTTAAAAAGTCAGCGCCATATTGAAATTCTTTGTTATTGGACCGATTTCGTTCAAATTCGATATTTAGGCTTCCCTTGGGTCAAGAAAGAGGAAATAAATGGCAAAATTTTAAAAGTGACCGCCATATTGAAATTCTTTGTTATTGGACCGATTTCGTTCAGAATCGATATTTAGGCTTCCCTTAGGTCAAGAAAGAGGAAATTCTTTGTTATTGGACCGATTTTGTTCAAAATCGATATTAAGATTTCCTTTAGGTCAAGAAAGAGGAAATAGATGCCAAAATTTTAAAAAGTGACCGCCATATTGAAATTCTTTGTTATTGGTCCGATTTCGTTGAAAATTGATATTTGGGCTTCCCTGGGGTCAAGTAAGAGGAAATGATTGGCAAAGTTTTAAAAAGTCACTGCCATATTGAAATTCTTGACCCAATTTTTCAATTTCAATATGGTGGTGACTTTTTAAAATTTTGCCATCCATTTTCTCTTTCTTGACTCCAGCGAAGCCCAAATATCGATTTTGAACGAAATCGGTCCAATAACAAAGAATTTCAATATGGCGGTCACTTTTTAAAATTTTGCCAATCAGTTCCTCTTACTTGACCCCAGAGAAGCCTAAATATCGATTTTGAACGAAATCGGTTCAATGACAAAGGATTTAGATATAGCGGGGACTTTTTAAAATTTTGATAACCATTTCCTCTTTCTTGACCCTATGGCACCTTCGATATCGATTTTGAACGTAATCGGTCCAATAATATAGAATTTCAATATGGCCGGCACTTTTTACAATTTTGGCAACCATTTCCTCTTCCTTGACCCCAGGGGAGCCTAAAAATCGATTTTGAACGAAATCGGTCCAATAACAAAGAATTCCAATATGGCGGTGACTTTTTAAATTTTGACATCGATTTCCTCTTTCTTGACCCCAGAGAAGCCTAAATATTGATTTTGAACGAAATCAGTCCATTAACAAAAAAATTCAATATGGCGGTGACTTTTTAAATTTTGACATCGATTTCCACTTTCTTGACCCCAGAGAAGCCTAAATATTGATTTTGAACGAAATCAGTCCATTAACAAAAAAATTCAATATGGCGGGGACAAGTAGGACATGAGTTTCATCTTCTTCAAACGCCTAAGCAGATTTTCGTAAATCATAGCTAAGATCAATCTCGATCACGTCTTTCAAATATAAAAAACAGCATCAAAATCGGTGTATTCGTTAGGGAGCTACGAGGGAACAGACAGATATACGGATACTAGCGTATTCTTATTCACTATAGGGCGAATATATAGTTATTGTGACATATCTGTAATAGTTAGATTTATGTTATTGCCGACTTTTTTGTAGATATTGATGTCCTCTATAAAACTTGTAGAACATTACTTTGCTCTATTGTCAATAGATTCCACAGCATACGCGATATAAGAATTTTTGTGTTTTTTCACAAAAAATACTTACATCGTTTTGTCGATAGACGTACACGAGATTACGATCGAGACGCGATCGGTGGGTTGTTCTGCAAAGTGACGTGGACTCACTCTGAACACTCGTGGACGACTGAATCACAGAGCACGAACGACGCGTATTTAAACCGGCGCGTGGCCGCCATACAAAAATGTATGGAAGATTTGAAGTGCTTTTTGATAAATATGTATCTTAATTGTCATACAGTAACTTATATATTTGAGACGGATATATTATAATATAAATATTCATGCTTTGTTTGAACTGAAAATTACGTTAGATTTCTATTGTTATAATATAAATAATCGCTTAAGGCCAGCATACGTTTTTGCAGTTTTCATCCAACTTTATGTAATTATGTAGGCTAAAATATTAATCATTTTAAGTTTTTTCCACGGTGTAATTGTTAACGCATTCTTCGTTATGGTTAATGTATATATATTATAGATGTATTGAACAAATGCTGTTGATTTTATCAACTTAAACTAGCGGCACGCTATGATGGCCGGTTTGACGTTTGTCCGCTCATGAAGTTCCGTATTAATTGATAACGACTTTGAAGGAAATAATTGTATTACTTTATTGACGATAGTGATGTGCAGAGATTCATAAATTTTATCGAATGTAGTTTTAGGTTTAGGACTCAAAATTTATTTATTAAATTGATTTCTAAAATGTATACAAGTGTAGAAAAATCAGTTTGCACCATTTAAGGGGTGAATGTACTTGTGAATATGAACAATTTTCACTATGTGGACAAACCTCTGAAATCGCAAAAAAATATCAGCTGTTTCATACAAAAGGTAAAATTTTTATTTTTATATGATATATACCACAACTCGGCATTTGGTTTTCTAAATTGAAAATTTTTAAAAATGGAATCTAATACGATCGTCACATAGGATCGCTGGCTAGCACAACTACTACCTCCGGCAAACTCGCGTCAATGCTCAATGCAAAACAAAGCAGTTTCGAATTGACGTTGCTTCGAAAAGTATAAACTGTCAGTGCAATGCGATTGTGATATAGTTTTGACCTGGCTTTGGATTTCAAATATTGATACTGCATTACTGTTGACCCTTGCTCGTTAATTTGGACTCTGTTCAAGCCCTTTGTTGTGGATTTCGTCGATATGACCGAACGTACGCAGAGAACTGTTCTAAATAGTCAGACACGTGAGTTCGTAATACGCCTTCGTAACTATTTCGATCGTGAAGCTCAAAATGGAGGGCCAATTTTACCTATAACGTCAGTGGTTGAACGCGTAGCTGATGCGCTTAATATTGGACAACGAACTGTTAGACGGATAACTAAAAAAAAATATGGCGAGACTGGCACAGAAGAAAATAAACTTCACACACCAAAAAAGAGAAAACGAGCAAAACCAGTCGTAGGCATCGATAGCTTTGATGCCGATGCTATCCGAAGACATGTTTACGGCTACTATTTACAGAAGGAGTATCCAACAAGAAAAAAGTTGGTGCATTCACTGAAGGAAGCTGGATTATTCTTCGGTGGGGAAAGTTCTTTAACGAAGATTTTGAAGACCATTGGATTTCGATACAAAAAATGTAACAAACGCAAAATATTGATGGAAAGATTTGATATAGCGATGGCAAGGTATACTTTTTTACGGCAAGTGAAAGAAATCAAAAATTGGCAAAATGTTGTGTTCTTGGATGAAACATGGCTTAATGCTAACCATACTGTAGGCCGTTCTTGGAACGATGACACAGCAGCATCTACTTCCAAAGTTCCTGTAGGAAAAGGATCGCGACTTATAATTTGTCACGCCGGAACCATCAACGGGTTTGTCGAAGGTTCTCTCATGGCTTTTGCGTCAAAAACCACTGGAGACTATCATGAAGACATGAATGGAGAAAAGTTTACTGAATGGTTTACCTCAATGTTGTGTAGCCTCCCTGAACCATCTATTATAATTATGGACAACGCCCCATACCACTCGATGCAAATTGACAAGCCACCTGCCCAATCCCAAAAGAAAGCTGATATCGTCGCATGGCTTCGTAAAAATGGCGTAGATGCAAACATGAATATGTTAAAAGCGGAATTAGTACGTCTTTTAAAAGAAAACAAACCAACCAAGATCCGATACGTCATTGACGAAATAGCATTAGAACATGGGCACAGAGTTATACGGTTACCGCCTTACCATTGTGAGTATAATGCGATTGAGTTGGTGTGGGCTCAAATTAAGGGATATGCTGCAAGACACAATACAGAACCCCCATTTACCACAAAAAATATGCTAAAATTATTAGAAGAAGCTTGTGAACATGTGACTAAAGGAGACTGGGAAAAGGTTGTGAATAGAACTGTTAAATTAATAAGGGAAGATTATGAAAGAGATGTGAAAATAGATAATATTATAGAAAACGAACATATAATTATTAATGTAGGTGATGATAGCAGTGACGACAGTGAAAATAGTAGTATGGACGAATCTGATTAATTATGGCCTTTTGTGGCACCTTTTTTGGTATCTTTTGTATTCATATGTTTCTTGTGTGCATATAAAGTATGTATATTCATTTTCATTCAAATATTCAGTTCGTTCAAATAAATTAAATAAACATATACATTTTTGTTTTATTAAACCTATTTAATCAGGTACAAAAACAAAACTTAATTGTTTTTTGTTCGAGAATAAATTGACATTCCACATCACTATTGTAATGTGTCAAACCGGCCATCATAGCGTGCCGCTAGTGTAACTGTGACTGCCTGTTTGGCACATTTCGCTCGGCACAGTCTTAAAGATTTTACCGGGGTTTATTATATCAGATGTTTATGGGCGACATTTTATCGACCGAGCGAAGCGAAGGTCTTTGAGTTAACTAGGGCGATTTGCACTTGTCCGTCCGTCCGTCCGTCCGTCCGTCCGTCTGTCAGAGCCTTATAACTTTTGAATTACTGAACGTAATTACTTCAAATTTAGATATAATATGTAAACCGATGGCCTCCAGCCGAAAATGGCTTAAAAAGTTATAAAAATCTTTATTTCAGGGGGGCTCTCATAGAAGCGAATGCGAAGTAAAAAAAAAAAATATCGCGTTACATAAAATTGTTACGTATCATTTTAAAGATAATTTTGAACTGAGTACAAAAATAATTTTTTTTTAATTTTTCCCTTAAAATTGACGAAATGGGGGGCTTTCAAAGTGGCGATTTTATACGCTCGCTTGAAGACGCTCTCTAGAAAAATCCGCTATGGATTTTCAAACTGATTTTATGTTTTTAGGTCACTTATATCCTGTACTTGAACAACAAATACTAAAATTATATGAATATTATAAAGAAACGAGATTATTTAATTTTTAATGGGCGTCAGTAATTCATATAGCATCAACATAGCTTCACAATAATGCTAATAGATGGCGCAGTCAGTAACTATTCCCATGAAACTACGAGTTAAATTCAATGTTTGATAAATAATTCAATGTTTTCACTAACGTTCCCTAACCTTTACGGGCTACCTATAAGTTAGGTGATTGATGTTTTCTGTCAACTTATTTATCACGATCCTGTACGGGACACCTAAAAGGATATTGGGACGGATGTTAGGACTTAGGATTGTATTTAGGAGCTACCTACGTTAAGAGACTCCTACTTAGGGGATGATTTAGGTATGTTTGGTGAAAACGGGCATAATAATAATGTCAGTTTTGGTTATCATGTATCGATTGAATGAATAATCATGGGATACCGTTACCGCGAGGTCTCAGTTCGGGGCGAACCACTAGTTATCTTCGGGACACAAAGTAAGGTCAAAGGTTGCGATTACCACAACATAGAGAACACCCGTGGCACAGTGGGCTTAGCCTAAGGGTACGTTTGACGACCTCCCTGGCGCAGTGGTGAGCGCTGTGGTCTTATAACTGGGTGGTCTGAGGTTCGATTCACGGCGGGGTCAATTTGGGAATTTATAATTTCTGAATTGTCTCTGGTCTGGTCAGAGGCTTTCGTTGGCCGTGGCTAATTATATGGGTATGGGTTGAATTTTCACTGCCATATCCCTTCCAAGTTAGTCCGCTACCATCTTAGACTGCATCATCACTTACCATCAGGTGAAATCGCAGTCAAGGCCTATCTTGTCATCGAATAAAAATAAAAAAACGTTTATGCACACGCGGCGCGTTTTGCGGCGCCCGTCGCGGTGCCCGCCGCGTGCGTCGCCGCGTTCAACGCAAACGCTTCTGCATGAACGCTCTCATACTGGGCCATAAGTTTGAGTTAGCCGCGCGACGCGACGCACCACGCGCCGCGCAACGCGCCGCGTGTGCATACACGTGCCTCAGCCAAATGATGACTGATCTGAGTAGGCCGAGCTCCTGTTTTGCGCATTATATCGAGCGTAGGAACTTCTGTTACCTCAAGTATTTCAAGGTGGAGAGAAGTTGGTTAATCTTTTTATCGATTTAATACATTAAATCTTTACATCTATACTTAATATTAATATTATAAAGCTGAAGATTTTGTTTGTTTGTTTGTGTGTTTGTTTGTTTTGAAATGTTAGATAGCCCATTTATCGAGGAAGGCTATAGGCTATATATCATCACGCTAAGACCAATAGGAGCGGAGTACCAATGAAGAATGGTTCAAAATCGGGGTTTTTTTTCCTTTTGAGAGCTTGCGCTGCGTGCGCTGCGTAAACGGTTAAAGTTTCGCAAAAATCATGTATGACAGAATTGTTCCCCTTTAAAAGTTCTAAAAAAAAGTCCGCGACAGCATATGTCTATCTTTTAAGGTTGGCTCACTATAACCTTTTTTATGCTACCAATGTTCTAAAATAATGCAATATTTGCGAAGGTGTTTTTAAGGTGGTGAAGGTGAAGTTGAAACTATTCTACGCGGACGAAGTCGCGGGCAGAAGCTAGTACTCCATATATAAAGCCTCCGTGCCTCGTAGAGCACGTAAAGCCGTCCAGTCCTTCACCTAATCTCTCTTCGGTCGTGTCGGATTTCCGTCCCATCGGACTATGAGAGTGAGGGATTTGAGAGTGCACCTGTGTTTGGGCACACACCTATGCACTATTATATTTCTTATATCCTCCATAATCTTTACCTATCTATATCGCCTGTGGCCTGTGAGTACTTTTAGTGCAAGTGTCAAACAACGAAGAACTCACAGCAGCAAAGACCACTAAGTAATACCTACTAGTACAACGGAAGCCTTAGTTCAAACCATGAACGTATTATACGTTCATGGTTCAAACTATGTCCACCTAAACAGATAAATAACTATGGAAAACGCCAGATAAATATAACTCGGAGGTACGGTGCCATTGTTACAAGTGTAACACAGGGGTCTTGGCAAACATTTTCCATATTCCAACTAAACGCGGCTTAGAGGAGCCTCTGTTCCAGATGACAATGGACATTGGGAGACAAAAGCCCTTTCATATCCGAAGCCCTACATTCGTAAATATAAATTATAGTCTGAGATCTGGTGGCTTATCTCTGAAAATATAATTGGACATTCAACCCATAACCCTAAACGGTTTCTACACGCCATCGTGCCGGAACGCTAAATCGCTTGGCGGCACGATTTTGACGGTAGGGAGGTAGCCACGGCCAAAGCCTCCCACCAGACCAGTCCAGAGACAATTCGGAAATTATAAAATTCCCAATTTTCTGAACTGGGAGGTCTTGGATTCGATTCCCGCCGGGAATCGAATCCAAGACCTCCCAGTTATAAGACCACAGCGCTTACCACTGCGCCAGGGAGGTTATATGCACATTAAAGAGCCTGATCTCTCTCCAGTTGTGTTCGATTTCCATCCAATCGGAGTTGGGGGGAGTGAGGGAATAGAGAGTGAACCTGTGTTTGCGCACACACCTATGCACTATAATACCTCCCGCGCAGTTGGCTATTCTCCGTGGAGATTGGCCACATTAGCCAGATTCGGGTGGTAGGACTATATAATTATTATAGAGCTTTTAAAGTCAAACATGCTTTCTTGGACGGCTATGAGTAATTGTTTCAGGAACATGAGTTGAAATATCTATGGGTTTGGGTGCCTATCAAGTTTATATAAATATATCCACACCGTCTGAGGATCTATATACGAATGCGTGTTCCCACATTCCCACAACACGTTCCGCTCACATACCCACACCTATACACTACAATGCTTTTTTCATAATCCCGCTCAAAATATTTCCCACCAGCTCTTTGACCACTATTTATAATATGTGTGTCGCTGTGTTCCAATTTTCTAACGCGATTTTACATGAAGCGCTCGTAAATTGTGATGTAAATTCGTTCTTGAGTGCTGATACATTGAAAGTCGGGTAAACTTCATACTGAACTCGGTTGTTTAAGCTACGTTCAAATGCTAATAGCATGCAAAAGTTAATAATAGAAGCGACGCGGACGTCCCTTTCCGAATAGAATTTTCGTCACGAATCACTTGCTGATTCGACTGGAGACTTTGACTGTGTAACTTAGGCTGATCGTATCTATAGATCGTACTCTGGCTCTGCTCAGGACTCAAGATAGAGTTAAAATGAGACACAAATATGTCCCGACATAAATCTGTCTCGTTTTAACTCAGGCTTGAGTGAGAGTTCCATCTATAGATCTCACCCTTAGTTTCTGAAAAAATGGCTGAGACGTCGTGTTATTTTACTACGGAACCTTAAAAAAAATTGACAAAACACCGTCGATTTGCCTGGATGGACCGTCAATATTCAATAGCGCAACGGTTAACCGGCCTGTTTCACCACTATCCGTTAAAGTGTCTAAAATCTGTTTGATTATCAGAGAGTTTATCTGCTAGATGGTCAGTACTCAGTACGGACACTGATGAAACAGAAATTAGAGCGCTATCTGTTAGATAAATTGTGGATAGGCTCTAGTGGTGAAACAGGCCCTAAGGCTCTCAAAGTGAAATCCGAGAAGTCAACTTGCAATCCCCACTCGTTGTACTATTGTCGTACCTACCCCCTTTTTTCTTTTTCGTGGGGAAATCCAGCACCGCGCCCGGGGCGACGTGACGGTTATGTCGGACTAGAACCGACTAAAACCCCATGGTGATCCTTCTAATCGCCTGGTGGCTGGGAAACGGGATCATATCACATTCGCGCAACCCAGCTTGCAGCGCCTGCCGAGACAAACCCTCTGCAACCAGAGTTCTTCACCCTATCTGACACCCTTCCGTACGTTATTTACTCGCACATATACGATAATATACATATACCTACATGATAACAAAATATCCCTTTGTGCGGTTTTAAAACCCTTTAAATACTTTGAACCAACGCTGACCGCAAGCTTGCCTTGTGTGTAAATTTATGCCTGATCCTGACTATATACCTAGATATTTAAATAATAAAAACTTGAGATGTGTCTAGGGACACCCGGAAGGAACGAAGTTCCAAATTATTATATAATACTAATTAAGTATTAATTAATTTATTAAATAATAAATTAATAATAAAAATAAAAAAATTAGGGAAAAATTCCACATGTAGAAATTATTTAAAATAAAATAGAAAATAGAAAATTCAGTCTGTCGAGCTGGGATTCGAACCATCGACCTTTAACTGTTTAGCGACTGTAGAAACCACAAGGCTACGGAGATCTAATATTGTAGTGTGAAAATATTGAACACAATGCCAAATTCACATTCAAAAAAGTGTCGGTTTTTTCCGTCTAGCCCCCTTCCGCACCGCGCGATAAGGAACTACGTTCCAAAACTACGTTCCAATACCTAGTTATATAGTAAGTATACATAAGTATTAAGTAAGCATCGTGTGCTTGCGATCTATTCGATATATTCCAAAAAACTTGATTTTTCAGAAAAAGCATAATATTATAAAGATTTGCAAAGGCCCTAAATAGAATAGATGGGTAGTTAATATAAATGAATGTTTCTGAAATAACACATTGAAACCGCAAACAGGTGCCATTATTGTGTCTCGGTTTCTAAGTACGTGTACCAACAAAAGCCTGTTGTCTTCTACGCTACAATAGAATACAGTACATAACGTACAGTCTTACGGTTATGCATAGCGATACAAAAGGCCGTATAATAGAATCGATCGTGTATAAAGTAAAACAGCCGATGCGAGGGCCGGGTACCAGACTGCGCTAATGTATAATCAATTCATGCTGACGGCGATGGGTCAAGTAACCCTGTTTGAACACGAAGCATTAAGGTGGAAGACACGGGTCTGCCCGCGAAATTCTAATTTAATTTGGTTTTTCGCAATTTGTAAACTAATACGACAAAGTAGGCTTATGGCATTCTAATTGCGACAAAGGCAGTAGATATCATCTTCACAGGTTTATATAAAAATTTTTACTTGAAAGTGACCAGTTTAAGAAATTAATCAAAATACTGAGTTGGACGTGAGTTACTCACAAATTAGTCGATATTTTGATTAATTTCTTAAACTGGACCTAAACCTTAAGTATAATTTAGACGATGCCTCGATCATCGTTCATTTTTGCGAACATTTTTTGCGAAAATGCTCCCTAAGGCCCTTTACCCTAAAGGCGAATTTAGACGGTTCAGTTTCGATGACTCATCGATGAAGCCTCGAAAATGAAAGCAAAAATCTCGAATAATGAACCGTCTGAATTCGCCCTTAGAACAAAGGGTCTTAGGTGCATTTTCGCAAAAAAAATGAACGATGAACGAGGCACCGTCTAAATTGGGCTTAAGGGCTAATTCTGACAAGGTGCGATATTCGAGCCGCGTAAAATTTTGGATAGAAGCAAGCGTTACTCTACGGAATTCCATGATACTCAAGGGAAAATTTTATTCTTTATTGCTACACAGTAAGGCAATGCTATATAATCCGCCAACCCAAAACAAATCTTTATAGCAAAACGCAGGAATAACGCAACACCTGCACACGAAATAAAAAGTATCCCCACGACACAATCTATCTTTGTGGCTTTCCTTAATATCGGTTCAGCGATTGGGCCGTGAAAAAGTTACAGAGAGACAGTAAAAACTTTCGCGTTTAATACCTACTAAGCGTTTGAATATAACTTACTACAGTTAGACATATGGATTTAGTTTTTAAATTTACGTGTAAACTCTTTAATTTTCTGGGATAAATGTATATCGTTTAATTGCTCCGTTGCTGCGTAACTGAAGGACAAACAAACACACTGTCGCATTTATAATATTAGAATGGATTAGTGTGGACGTTGGTATGAGTCGCTAACAAATCTCCTTAGACCATTCAACAACAAAACTCCAATGGAAATTTAAAAAAAAAACATAAAGTGGCATGCCCTAATGAGGTCAGTAAACTCATTTATCTGCATTTAGCCCTTTAGATACGGCTATAATAAAGCTATAAAAGCCAAAACAACCGGCGTAATGTTCGCCGCTGATAATGACACTTCATCCGGCTGAAATGTGACGTTCAGTCGGAAGTTATGCCAATTTGGCGGTTTAATTCAGGTTCAGATACGTTGTTTGGCGATAACACCAATTGTGAATATATGCTGGTGACTATAGTACATGTCATCAAGTTTATCAATCCTTACTAATCGTTGATTTGTCCATCAATCGTGCAGCAAAGGATCGACGTAATGTTTTGCATGAGTAAGGACCTTGAAAAAAAGAGACAGGCTACATTTTATCCCACAAAATTCACAGGCTACATTTTATCCCGCAAAATTCACAGGTTACATTTTATCCCGCAAAAACAAAGAATTTCCGCGGGATTTTCACAAAGCCTAATATGTTGCGGGCAAAAGCTCGTGGGCTTTTTATTGATTTTTTATTTCAAAAATAATTATCACATAGATAGATAAACTAATAAGTAGAGCTAGAAAGGTATAAGAATAAATTAAGTATAAAAATCCACTGAGATTTATGGCATTAAAGGGCTCCCCTAAATGTCCTAATCCCTGTAGTGGGATTTGATTTGAAACAAAAATCTGATTAACATTTTTCGAACAGAGGACTCGACACATATTACGGGGCGCCCGTGTATAGCCCAGCCCCGTTAACAGCACTTATGTGCTTTGAAAGCCTTAAAATAAAGCAATAAAGGCAGATATCATGTCGACACGCTCGTTTTCTGGCTTAGGGAATATATTTTTTAAACCTGGCAATGGTACTTAACACGTGATTTTTATTTCATATTTGGTGATGGTAATTAATACTGTTAGGTAAAGTAATGCAGGGATTTGAGTGCCGGTATAGCGCAATATCACTGGTATCTCACCTCTCAGTGCAATGTGACTTTTTACCGTAATATTCCAATCATCATCATCATCATCATCATCAACAACCCATCAACGGCTCACTACTGAGCGCAGGTCTCCTTTCAGACAAGGGTTATAGGCCGTAGTCCACCACGCTGGCCCAATGCGAATTGGCGGACTTCACACATCTTCGAGAATATTATGAAGAACTCTCAGATGTGCAGGTTTCTTCACGATGTTAAACGCACTTGACTCCGAAAAATCAGAGGTGCGTCCCGGGGTCGAACCTGCGACCCTCCGAATAGGAGACCAGTCCTAACCACTAGGCTATCACTGCTTTAAAAAAAATGGAATATTCCGATACCACACCATATTTGAACCAAAACAAACACACGCTTTTAAAATTTTTGTCTGTCTGTTTGTACGGGCTAATCTTCGGAAGGGCTGAACTGATTTTGACGGGAGTTCACAGACAAGTAGAGAATTATACAAGGAGTAAAATAGGCTACTTTTTACCCGCCCTTCAAAAAGGAAAAATTGTGTTTTTCTACCTATAAACGTCGATATCTCCCGAGATATCTAAACTGATTTGCGTAAATCTTATTCTAATCGATAGAAAAGCTTTGCTTTATGGTCCCATAAAAATTTCGGGTTCCAACTCCTCAATCCTGATGCTGAAAGGATACTGTCCACCTAAACTGTGGGGATTTAGGAACTATCGACTATGAATAGATATTGTAGGTATCAAGAAAAGACTTCACCATTGAACTCCAGGACCCAACTCCTCCACTGAGCTACGGGATTTTTAAAAACTAAATCCACCTGAACAAAGTAGCGGGCATCAGCTAGTTATTAGGGCGAGCGAAGCGAGCCCTATCACTATCCCACAACCTGAGCATTTTTGTGGTACACTTTACTGAAAAACTATCACGCCTATAGATTTGTGCTTTAACATAGTAATTTAACTTCATATCCAGATGTGTTATCTGTCAAAAAAAATAGTACTTAATTTTATAACCATTAAAAAAAATAACTAACAATTTTGTATTCATTGGATAGAATGTTATTGTACTACTAACGCCATCTGTTAGAAAACCAAAGAGTTAACATCGCTGCCACAGAACTTATACCCGTTAGAAAAACCCTCACAAAGCTCAGCTTTTTGCTGGTAAGTAAAATTTAGTTGCATAATCAGTACAAGTTACGTAATGCAAATGAAGTGGCGGCTAGAGTAGGTACACTCGGCCGCGGTCCATGTTTGCGGACAAACATTTTAGCCGCCCCCATCAGCGGTTATTGAGTCATAATAATCACCGTGCCCACACTAACGCGTATTTTAGTGATATTAAAAACAATTTCTATTTTTTTTGAGTGAAAACTTCTTTATGCGTGCGTATGTTGTGTACCTAAAGTCTACTTTCCTTAGCTATCATAAAAAGTAAACAAACCGCAGAAAACGTTTCGGAAAAACGTGTAACGTGTGCGCATGCATTTGACCGTTTATTTTTAACCGACTTCCAAAAAGGTGGACGTTCTGAATTCGTCAGATTATTTTTATGTATGTTCAGTGTTCACCGATTCGAAGACGCCTGAACCGATTTAGAAAATTCTTTTTGTTTCCTTTCAAACAAAATTCATTTGAATTTTATCGAAATCGGTCCAGCGGTTTTAAAAAAATCTAAAATAAAATATAGTACTTTGTAATGGCGCGGGCGTTTGAAGTCGGTTTTTTAAAAATAATTTTTTATATTAAATTATGTTCTAAGCTGGCTGATCCCCGCGTCTTCGTCCGCGTGGAAATATTTTGTAAAATCTTGAACTCTTCGATTTTCCGGGATGAAAATCTTTTTTTTATTCTAAATAAACTCTTAACGCAATCTCCATACAAGTCGTGAAATGCAAATGATGTTCTAGCCAAAGTACACAGTCTACACACGGGCAGTTGTTTGCCAACAATGAACAAACATTAAAGTCCTGCATCAGTGCTATTAAGCCATTATAAGCTATGGTCCTGGCAACAGCTTTATAGGTGCATAATCAACTCTTTTCAAAATAAAATGTTAGGTTTCTTTTCAAATTATTAAGCTATTGCTATTATTATTAAGCTTTTATCGCGGGCTTTGAACTAGGACAAACAGTTTGAGCGCGGCGACCGAATCAAGAAATTCCGTAACGAAAATAAACCTATCACCGTCGTTCAGTAAGCGTTCAACATTTTAGAGGTTTACAATTAGCTCTGTTTGGCGCAGTGGACGAGCGGCCGCTTTCTTTACCGTATGGTGTATGATGTCGCAGGTTCGAATCTCACTCGCGAAGTAGTGACAGTGCGCTTTTCTTGATGGTGGTTTTTTAATTTTTTTTTGCATAATTTTTATTATGCAAAAAAAAAATATTACATAAATATTATAATTGCATAAGTTGATAAAAAATGCTATGCAATAGCTTTACCGCGGCAGTCCCCAAGTGCCACTTAATTTTTTTATTTTATTGTAACATTTTGTTTTGAAAAGAAGTTGCGTTGCTGAGTAGTTTCTTGCCAGCTCTTCTTAGCAGAATCTGCTTGTCATAAGGACAACAGGTTGACCTTCTTCTTCTCTCTTCTTCTTTATCATCGTCTTCTAAAGCTGCTATTCCCGGGAACCCTGTAACGTCTATCGAGTATCGATTCAAGCTACGTGGCCCTATTATTGACTTGTCACGATGAATTTCTTGCCAGCTGTTCTCGGCACAATCTGATTGTCATAAGAACCACAGGTCTTCTTCTTGTTTATCAACAGAGTGTCTTCTAAAGCTGTAAAGCTTGGAACCGTAGAACCGATAGTTCTTCAAGCTATGTGGCCCTATCAATTACTGCCTGCTTCGATGAGCTGTCGGTATCTCTGGAGTTAACGAAATACCTCTTAGGTAGGAATACCTCTTAGGTAAGGTACAAGGAAAAGGTTGTCTTAGCGGACACTTGTTTAACAGAAATTTTAGCGCTATCTGTCAGATTAGTTGTAGTTAGTATATCAGGCGCTTTATCAGCAAGTTGTGAAACAGGCTTTCAAAAGTGTAACCCGACTACGGAAAATTGTATGTAAAACCGTCATATTGATTTTTAATCGACTTCAAAAAAGGAGGAGGTTCTCAATTCGTCGGAATCTTTTTTTTGTATGTTCACCGATTATCTACTCGAAGACGCCTGACTGAACCGATTTGGAAAATTATTTTTTATTTGAAAGGGCCACGAGGAGGGCAGTTACTTCCTAGGTGGTCCCATTTAAATTTTATCGAAATCGGTCGAGCGGTTTTTAAATCATCAACAATAAACTATATACTTTGTAGTGGCGCGGGCGTTAGAATTCGGTTTTTAAAAATATTTTGTTATATTAAATTATGTTCATATAAGATGTAGACTATGTCGTTATTAGTAGTTTGTTCGCTAGTGGAACATTCGGAAATAGTCACATACATACATACATACATAGACTGCTAAGATCATAACCCGTTCTTTTAGCTTTGCCGTAGTCAGGTACACTAGATGTTACTCTAGTGTGTGTGTAGAGCAGAAAATTTTGGGAACTCTAGGAATTGTAAAAAGAACATCAACTACGAAAAACACAAGATACAAAAATAAATTTTCTGCATTTTCCTACGCCATCATTACGTCCTACACATCAGAAACACAGGGCCGGACGTCATACAGTTGCGCGAACGACAGGAATATCCGTGTTAGCACGGAAAATAGTTTCCGCCACTTAAAACAGAAATTGAATATTTAAACAATAAGATCAAATGAAAAAAGAAAACCACATGAGGTTCTTTGTTTTCAATCCAACACTACACACTATTTCGATTCGATAATTTCGCGGACTTATAAGCCTAAAGCAAAATAGAGTGGTCACAAAGAGTATGATTTTTAAAAAGCTTAATAATAAAATATGGTAGAAAGGCTTCGAGCATAAATAAAATGAAATATACTAACTATTCTAAAGCATACCTACATACTTTTACATCCCAAAGTTGAAGCATGTTCACATTAAAAGGGAATAAACAAGGGAAAATCTTGTAAAAAAGTTTGACGGCACTTGCCATGTCGTGGTGAAACGGAATACATTTGGCACAGAAATGGCCAGCCTTGTATAAATTTTTAGTATTCTGGATGTTTAGGTTTATTTATTTGGCGACTCTAGTTTACTTCTCGAATTTATTCCTTTGGTCACGGACGACCTAATACGATTTCTTCAATATTGAACGTGGAATACTGTATTACTGAAATATAAGAGATGTAGGTATACACTATTTTTCCTTACATTGCGAGTAAGTATATAACTTATTTATCAGTTCGACACCTGCAAGGAAAAATATCCTAACTCACTTTTTAAAAATTCTAAAAAACTAAAAAAAAATTAGTAGGTATTTAAATTTAAAAATATTACAAGTCAGCATTCATTGAAGCAGTGATAGCCTAGTGGTTAGGACTGTGGTCTCCTATTCGGGGGGTATGCAGTTTCAAACCTCTGACTTTTCGAAGTCATGTAAAATCTATATATATAAAAGAAAGTCGTGTTAGTTACACTATTTATAACTCAAGAACGGCTGAACCGATTTGGCTGAAAATTGGTGGGGAGGTAGCTTAGAACCAGGAGACGGCCATAGGATACTTTTTAATATTATAAATGCGAAAGTGTGTTTGTATGTTGGTTTGTTTTTCCATCAAGTAGCAAAAAAGCTACGGATCGACGTGATTTTTTGCATGGGTATAGTTGAGAACCTGGAGGGTGACAAAGGCTAAATTTTATCCGGGAAAATCAAAGAGTTCCCGCGGGATTTAAAAAATTAAATCCACGCGGACGAAGTCGCGGGCATCAGCTACTAAATAAATAAATAAATAAAAGCCATTTATTTCAAATCTCTCTTTCGACTTAAAAGTATTATAATGTTTGTTAGTAAGTTTTTGCTTAAATTTAGAGTTAGTTACTTTTACTATACTAGTACTTTTGTGAGATTTGAACCCCTATTTGGGTAAAGGCCTCCTCCATCTTCTTCCATGACTCTCTGTCTTTGCCTAACTTTATCCAGTCTTCTCCTACGACTTGTGTTATGTCATCAGCCCACCGTTTTAATTGTCGGCAAACATTCCTTTTTCCCACTGGTCCTTTCTATCGTGTGGCTTCAATGGTCCACCTTCTGTCTGGGTATCTTGAGATGTGTCCTGCCCATTTCCACTTTAGTAAGAGAGCGTGCCTCAGCGCATCAGTGAGTTTAGTTTTTTGACGGATGATTTCATTTCTAATTTTTTGTATTCTTTTAATTTTTAACATGCTCCTTTCCATTGCTGCTTGAGTGCCTTTGATTCGTTGTTTTATTTTATTTGTATATATCCATGTTTGTATCGAAGTCATGTGCGTTTAAGCAATTAAATATCACTTGCATCAACGGTGAATTAAAACATCGTGAGGAAACCTGCACATCTGAGAGTTCTCTATAATATTCTCGAAGGTGTGTGAAGTCCGCCAATTCGCATTGGGCCAGCGTGGTGGAATATGGCCTATAACCACAGTAGAATTATAACCAGTACTGAAACTACCTACAAACGCTCGAAACGGCCTCACTCACACAAACATGCGCATCGACGAGACAATTAGCGGACCTCGCAGTGCTCTCAGTACTGAGGACCGGTATTTGGTCTCGTCGATGCGCATGTTTGTGTGAGTGAGCCGTTTCGAACGTTTATAGGTAGTTTCCATACTCTATCTATCTTTACTCTGCTATAACCCTTCTCCGAGAGGAAACCTGCGCTCAATAGTGAGTAGTTGATGGGTTGATGATGATGATGAATGATAATTCATTGAAGATGATAAAAAATTAATTCAGTTACACATACCTATGGCTGGCATCAATAATAAGTATTATTTCTAAAACAAAATTGTAATGTAAGATACCCTCTTTCTCTCCTTGAACTCCTTTCGTATTATATTGATTTCTAACGTAACCTTAGTTACGATGTTTTCGCCGTCATTTATCAATTTTATACTGTGGCAAGTAATTGTAACTCACAAAAAAAGCAATAAATACTTATTTATGATAATAACATAATAATAATAATATAATAAATTAATATATAAATTACGTGTCACGTTGTTTGTCCGCGATGGACTCCTAAACTACTTAACCGATTTTAATCAAATTTGCACACCGTGTGCGGTTTGATCCAACTTGAAAGATAGGATAGTTTTTTTGGATTAGGATAGTTTATTTGTTTTTTATTTATATAGATAAGTTGGCGGTACGAAGTTCGCCGAGTCAGCTAGTAAATTATATAAAACTGTAGATTTTCCTTTCACAAAATTTTTCTAGGTTAGATTGGGACCCCAACGACCATCAGCTCTCCCCGCACCGGGAAGCGCAGTGTTGGCAGACCCCCCACCAGGTGGACCGACGACATCAAACGAGTCACAGGGAGCCGCTGGATTCAGGCGGCGCAATACTTACCGAGGCCTGTGGAAGTCCACGCAAGATACCTTTGTCTAGCTGTGGACGTCTATCGGTTGATAAAGAAAAAGAAGTAGAAGAAGATTGCGTTAAGGTTGATTATACGGGCCTGCCCGCGAATTTCAAATTTAATTTGGTTTTTCGCAATTTATAAACTAATACGACAAAGTAGGCTTATGGCCTTCTAATTACGCACGTGGAATTATCATCTTCACAGGTTTATATAAAAATCTTTACTTGAAAGTGTCCAGTTTAAGAAATTAATCAGAAATTTGTGAGTAACTCACGTCCAACTCAGTATTTTGATTAATTTCTTAAACTGGTCACTTTCAAGTAAAGATTTTTATGTAAACCTGTGAAGATGATAATTCCACGTGCGCAATTAGAAGGCCATAAGCCTACTTTGTCGTACTAGTTTACAAATTGCGAAAAACCAAACTAAATTTGAATTTCGCGGGCAGACCCGTATAATCCACCTTAAGACCTTACTTTGACGCGCTAACCTGTAAAGTTACGACAAATTAGATACGATGGTCTCCCTTGCAGTTGTCGAGGTATTACGCCAAATAATTATAATTGATCGTCAAATATTGCCGCATAATGTGAATGAAGTATACTACACATAACACGTTTACATAAAACGGCTAAATAATTACGGTTCGATGCACGAGTTCGTTCTTCGTTCGTTCGAAGAACTGATGGTCGTTGGGGTCCCAAGGTGTTGGAGTGGCGACCCCGCACCGGGAAGCGCAGTGTTGGCAGACCCCCCACCAGGTGGACCGACGACATCAAACGAGTTGCAGGGAGCTGCTGGATTCAAGCGGCGCAAGACCGAAGCCTGTGGAAATCCATGCAGGAGACCTTTGTCCAGCAGTGGACGTCTATAGGTTGATAAAGAAAGAAGAAGAGAAGAAGGAAGCACGAGTTCGTACGAAAATATTATCACTGCACAAACTGCTGCTACTCTCAAATTAATTCTGAACAGTAAACCAAAATCCAATAATATAACACTTGTGAAGGATATGCAGCGGGTTTCCGTGCAAATTAATAAAGCGAGGTCCTCGACCAGCCCCGGCGGGCGGCGACGCGGACGCTCCGCGAGGCGTTTGACCCGTGCCTAGATAATCATTTGCAAATCGCAACAAATAGATGCAAAGCAGGAATGTTAGTTTAAAATTATATTATAACTAGCTGCTACGACTTCGTCCGCGTGGATTTAGTTTTTAAATTCCCTCGAGAACTCTTTGATTTTTCGGGATAAAAGTAGCCTATGTCACTCTCCAGGTCCTCAATTATACTTATGCAAAAAGAAAAAAACAATCCGTTGCTCTGTTACGGTGAGATTGAAGGACAAACCAACAAACACACTTTCGCATTTATAATACTAGCTGATGCCCGCGACTTCGTCCGCGTGAATTTAGTTTTTAAAATCCCTCGGGAACTCATTGATTTTCCGGGATAAAAAGTAGCCTATGTCACTCTCCAGGTCCTCAACTATACCCATGTAAAAAATCATGTCGAACCGTAGCTCTCTTGCGACGTGATTGAAGGACAAACCA
Organism: Oeneis ivallda; assembly: GCA_029955525.1. Classification (NCBI taxonomy): domain Eukaryota; kingdom Metazoa; phylum Arthropoda; class Insecta; order Lepidoptera; family Nymphalidae; genus Oeneis; species Oeneis ivallda. The sequence goes on along the minus strand of JARPMR010000003.1, from coordinate 26,870,879 downwards.
ATAAACTAACAAACCAACAAACACACTTTCACATTTATAATATTTGTATGATTTCATACTAGATGATGCCCGCGACTTCATCCGCGTGGATTAAGGTTTTTAATTCCCGCGGGAACTCTTAATTATCCGGGATAAAAGTAGCCTATGTGCTAATAGGCTATTTGACTACTTTTAGAAAATCATCTTAAATTGTTAATAATGCTATGCTGAAGCTAACAAAACGTATATTTCGGCATAATTTTCGTTATTTTTCATAAAAATCGAGAAATAAATTCAAAAAAATAAATTGCCGCCGAAACGTTCCATTTGCTCTCATGACGTAACAGTTCACATTTCAAACAATGACAATTTTATAATATGTGTTTAGGCCGCGTGTCGCATACTATTTGGTATTTAATAAAATAGTAACGATGAAAAACAGACGAAATTAGCCTATTACGCCGCACAAACACGTCGAAATGTATTGACAAAATGAGAATTCCATAGGTGGTGTGGACTGTGACGTCATTCGAGATCACGGAACGTTTTCGATCACGTGACCATGGCCAGAATTATAGCAATTTTATTTAATGTTTTCTAATTAAATAAAGCTTTATTTTTTAGTTTTGTCGTATGGAATAATGTTTTTAGATAATAATCTTTTAGGATGACACCAGTTGAAACGATATTTTTATTATAGTCAAATACCCTATTCTGGGTATGAGCTATCTTCATTCTAAATTTCAGCCAAATCGGTTCATTCGTTGTGGAGTTATAGAGTAACAAACATCCATCCATACATCCATCCTCACAAACTTTCGCATTTATAATATTAGCAGGATTAGCAGGATAGTACAAAGTAAGAAGGATACATGTTAAGTACTTCCCTTTTATTACTGTTTTACGACGAATTCTCATTATTTAATATTTTCTGGCAAACGGTTTGTACGTTTGTTACCCTTCAATCACAGGAAAAACTTGCGACATTAAAATTGCTGAAATAGTTATGTAATGATGTCGCTTTTTGACAAGTTTATTTCTGAGTTTATAAAAGAAAGCAAGAAAATAATGAAAATTTGGGAATTCATAATTTCTGAATTACAACTACAATTTCGAGTGAACTCAATCTGCATTGATAATGGTATACAAACAACATTAATAAATTAATTATCTCGCATCGATAATCTCAAATAAACAGGTTATTATTCAATCCGAGGTTACGCTATGGATTTGTATCTACTATACAATTATATAATATTGGTTTTACTACTATCATAGTAGGAAATTATAGTACTACTTACACGTAATACAGATTGGAATGTATCTTTTGTTAGCAAGTACTTTTCAAGTATTAATTATAAGTAGATATTCAATGCGGAAAAGGTATACAATAAACAGGTTTTTAAACCTTCGAATTTTTTTTTAAGCGGAAATGTTTTTATGAATAGGTACCTAAGTGGATAGCTATAACAATCTATACTTATAATAAAACTGTAACTGGAAGATTTCTGTACATTTAATATATTTTGAAAATTTTAATTGGGGGATGCTTGACTATCGATACTGAGCCCAAAACAGATTTTTATTTAATTTTTGTCTGTCTGTCTGTCTGTCTGTCTGTCTGTCTGTCTGTCTGTCTGTCCGCGCTTCACGCGAAAACTACTGAACGGATTTAAATGAAATTTAGTACAGCGGTAGCTAATACTCCGGGTCAACATATAGGATAGTTTTTATCCCGATAAAACATAAGGTTACTCCAGGATAGGTGATGAAACTTTTTGTTGATTTTACTCCATAACTCAGTCAAATCTGAACGGATTTTAATAATTCTTTCTTTATTTGTAAGTGTGTAGGACAAGAAATACAATGACCAATTTTGGTGAAGATCTGCTAGATATTATCGGAGATAGAGGTCAAAACTTCTCTCGGATAGTTCCAGGTCACTCGCATACGATATATACGTATATAGATCTTATTACATTCATACCATAGCCATATCTTGACCTGAGCTATTCATTACATACTAATTTTAGACTATATCACTGACCTCCAGGCCCTAGCTCCTCAATCCTGATGGTGCAGTGTACTGCCCACCTAAATCATGGATATTTACGAACTGTCGATTGTGAATTGATATTGTAGGTGCCAAATATTTAAAATATAATAGTGTAGTGGAGCCATAAAAGAGGACTCAATTCTGATGCTGCTGGGTGCTGCTCACCAATGATAGGTAACAATTAGTATGAACTACTTAGGGTAGTGGCATAACGCAGCCGTAAAAAAATTCGCGTCTCCGTTTTCCGTTTACTAAAATTTCCCACAGTAGCTTTGTATTAGATGGCATCAATCTATTCAGCTAATTTAATTATCGCTCGGTTCGGTTTAGGAATCATCCACCTCCCTTCTCCTCCCCATGCTATAACTACTAATGGTACCAACTTCTCAATCCCGATGCTGTTGATGATAATACCCACCTAAATAGTGGGTGTTTACAAAATGTCGATAATGAATTCATATTGTAGGTACCAACCAAGTGAAGACTACAAAGTGGCATAGTGCAATCGTAAAAATGTCTCACTCGCTTTGTTTGCGAGAATGTCGATTGTAGATTTCTTTTTAACCGATTTCGAAAAAGGAGCAGATTCTCAATTCGTCGGAATCTATTTTTTCAATTTTTTATGTATGTTCACCGATTACTTGAAGGCGCCTGAACTGATTTGGAAAATTCTTACTTTTTTGTTTGAAAGGGTACTTCCCAGGTGGTTTTTAAATTTTACCGAAATCGGTTGAGCGGTTTTAAAAAATTGAGAAAAAAAAATATATACTTTGTTTTGTAAAAAAATTATATTAAATTATGTACTTATTAGTAAATGGACTACACAGAGGCGTAGTGCGATCAAAAAAACCTTCGCGCTCGCTTCGCTCGCGAAAATATCAGTTTTCAGTTGCTACTGCGGGTGCCAATTATGAACTACAAAGAAGCGTAGTGCAATCGAAAATTTTCGCGCTCGCTTCGCTCGCTAAAATGTGTCTTCTTGATTGGTATTGTAAGAACCAAGTATAACGAACCAATAAAGCAACGAAAACTGCAATATCTGGGACATATAATGCGTGGCGATAAGTACAAGTTGCTCCAACTAATAATACAGGGGAAGATACAAGGTAGGAGACCCCCGGGAAGAAGACGGACCTCTTGGCTCAAGAATCTCCGGACATGGTTCGGACTGGGTACTCGATCCTTATTCCGCGCAGTTGTGTGTAAGGTCCGAATAGCCAATATGATAGCCGACCTCCGGTAGGAGATGGCACCTCAAGAAGAAGAAGAAGAAGAACCAAGTATGAAGGAAACAGTTATGTAGTGCAGCCCTAAAGAATTTTGCGAAATGTCTGTTTTGGATTGCCAAGTATGGACTACATAGTGATGCAATGAAATTGTAAACATTTTCGCGCTAGCTTCATTGGCGAAAATTTCTTAATTGTTGTTGTGAGTGTAAACCGAGTATGCTCGCTTCGCTCGCGAAAATATCAGTTTTCAGTTGCTACTGTAGGTGCCAAGTATGAACTACAAATATGCGTAGTGCAATCGAAATTTTTTGATTGTAGATTGCTTTTGTCTATACCAATTAGTATGGACTACACAGAGGCGTAGTGCGATCAAAATATTTTCGCGCTCGCTTTACTCGCGAAAATTTTGGTTTTCGCTAATGTAGGTGCCAAATTTAAACTAAAACAGAGCGTAGTGCAATCTAAAATTTTTGCGCTCGCTTTGCTCGCGAAATTGTGTCTTTTCTTGATTGGTATTGTAAGAACAAAGTATGAAGGACACAGTTAAGTAGTGCAGCCCTAAAAAAATTGCAAAATGTCCGTTTTGTATTGCCAAGTATGGACTACGTAGTGATGCAATGTAATTGTAAAAAATTTCGCGCTCGCTTCGCTCGCGAAAATGCCTTTTCTTCATTGTTGTTGTAAGTGAAAATCAAGTATGGAAAACATAGTTAAGTAGTGCAGTCCTAAAAAATTTCGCGCTCGCTTCGCTCGCGAAAATGTCTTTTCTTCATTATTGTTGTTAGTGTAAACCAAGTATGGAGTACATAGTTAAGTAGTGCGTTCCTAAAAAATTTCGAGCTCGCTTCGCTCGCGAAAATATCACTTTTCAGTTGCTATTGTAGGTGCCAAGTATGAATTACAAAGAAGCGTAGTGCAATCGAAAATTTTTGCGCTCGCTTCGCTCGCGAAAATGTCGGTTGTAGATTGCTTTTGTCTATACCAATAAGTATGGACTACACAGAGGCGTAGTGCGATCAAAATATTTTCGCGCTCGCTTCGCTCGCGAAAATTTCGCTTTTCGCTTCCTAATGTAGGTGCCAAGTAGAAACTAAAAAGGAGAGTAGTGCAATCTAAAATTTTTGCGCTCGCTTTGCTCGCGAAATTGTGTCTTTTCTTAATTGGTATTGTAAGAATCAAGTATGAAGGACACAGTTAAGTAGTGCAGCCCTAAAAAATTTGCGAAAATGTCCGTTTTCGATTGCCAAGTATGGACTACATAGTGATGCAATGTAATTGTAAAAAATTAGGCGCTCGCTTCGCTCGCGAATATGTCTTTTCTTCATTGTTGTTGTAAGTGTAAACCAAGTATGGAGTACATAGTTAAGTAGTGCAGTCCTAAAAAATTGCGAAAATGTCCGTTTTGGATTGCCAAGTATGGACTACGTAGTGATACAATGTAATTGTAAAAAATTTCGCGCTCGCTTCGCTCGCGAAAATATCAGTTTTTCGTTGCTACTGTAGGTGCCAAATATGAACTACAAATAAGCGTAGGGCAATTGAAAATTTTTGCGCTCGCTTCGCTCGCGAAAATGTCTATTGTAGATTGCTTTTGTCTATACCAATTAGTATGGACTACACAGAGGCGTAGTGCGATCAAAATATTTTTGCGCTCGCTTCACTCGCGAAAATTTCGGTTTTCGCTTGCTAATGTAGGTGCCAAGTAGAAACTAAAAAGGAGCGTAGTGCAATCTAAAATTTTTGCGCTCGCTATGCTCGCGAAATTATGTCTTTTCTTGATTGGTATTGTAAGAACCAAGTATGAAGGACACAGTTAAGTAGTGCAGCCCTAAAAAATTTGCGAAAATATCCGTTTTCGATTGCCAAGTATGGACTTCATAGTGATGCAATGTAATTGTAAAAAATTAGGCGCTCGCTTCGCTCGCGATTATGTCTTTTCTTCATTGTTGTTGTAAGTGTAAACCAAGTATGGAGTACATAGTTAAGTAGTGCATTCTTAAAAAATTTCGCGCTCGCTTCGCTCGCGAAATGTGTCTTTCTTGATTGATACTGTAAGAACCAAGTATGAATGACACAATTATGTAGTGCAGCCCTAAAAATTTTGCGAAATGTCCGTTCTGGACTACATGGTGATGCAATGAAATCTTAAAAATTTTCGCGCTCGCTTTGTTGGCGAAAATGTCTTTTCTTAATTGTTGTTGTGAGTGTAAACCAAGTATGGAGTACATAGTTAAGTAGTGCAGTTCTGAAAATTTCGCGCTTGCTTCGCTCGCGATAACGTCGCTTTTGTGTTGCTTATGTAGGTGCCAAGTATGGACTATATGGTGGCGTAGTGCAATCCTTAAAATGTCGCACTGGCTTTACTAGCGATAATGTTGATTATAGATTGCTTTTGTAGATACTAATTAGTATGGGCTACACAGAGGCGTAGTGCGATCAAAAAATTTTCGCACTCGCTTCGCTCACGAAAATTTCGGTTTTCAGTTGCTACTGTAGATGCCAAGTATAAACTAAAAAGAAGCGTAGTGCAATCGAAAATTCTCGCCTGCATCACTGGACTACAGTCCAGTGATGCAGGCGAGAATGAAGACCAGTTGCCAATCCATCATTGTCTTCAATTTTACCAGTTACCAACTCCTCAACCCTGATGCTGCTGGTCCTGCCTAAATTGTGGGTATTTACAAAATTTCCATTTTGAATTGATATTGTAGGTTTGCAGGTACCAAGTAGGTACAGAATATTATATAGTGGCGTAGTACAATCGTAAAAACCTCACGATTAACATAAAACAATTCTTTTTTATTACTTTTTCCACGCGGACGAAGTCGCGGGCATCAGCTAGTATGTCAATAACAGTGTAAGGTTTTTCTCTCTTTTTTTGCAATGCTTAATCTGACACCTACATAATGTATTGTACTGCGTGGGAAAGCGTAACATACAAGTTTATCTTCAAAAGTAAAATAAGGCAAATGGATAAGGTAGAGAGTGCGCTTTTCCTTGCAAATATTATGTATTAGTATATTATGTTTTAAATACATATACTTATACATATTATATCAATTACTAGCGACCGCCAGACCTACAAGTTTTTGAAATATTGTGATAACTCCTAAGATATTCATTTAAATAATATTATGGTGCAAAGGATTATTATCATAATCTGCATGAAATGCTTATGGTAACTAATGTATTTAAGTTGATAACGATTAATACTGTAAGTATTCGTCTAAATAGATTTCCAATTAACGCATTGTACATGGCCATTTGTTTAGAAGTTAAAATTAGTATAGTAAGCTATCCTTGTAAGATAGAAAGATATATGACAGCGCGGACTTTTACGTATACACCTAGCCCACCATACCACCACCATAAATAGTTTAATTATATCTGAAAGGGATTAGGGAGCGTTTTCAATGAAAGTTCCCAAGCAACTCTACCTTTTCCAACGTTTTCAACAATTACCGTCTTATTTTGATTATTAGATGCCACCTTTTTGGTTCTTTGTTTGGATTGACTTTAATGTCAAATTTTTTTTCCCATCTACCTTCTTCCCTTCCGTGCACTCAATATGGCGTCAATCAATATGGCGTCATGACAGAAAATCAGTACGAACTTTCGTGCCACGCGAGACGCATGTGCATAATTATTGTATCGCCGTCCTCGTGATTTACCCAACAAATAAGTGTGGTGGAAAAGGACTTTTCGCTGCTGTACAGCCGAACCCAAAAACTACATAAGTGCCCCGGAGACAGAAATCTAGTTGTGGTGTGTGCTGCCTACGCGACGAGACCCAGCTGGGACGTTCGAGGTTAGTGCACGGAAATCCTAGTTTCCTTCCTAGTTCCTAGATCTCCGAGCATAGTATAAAATTCTAAATTCGCATACAGTCCGCTAGCCCAGGCTGTGCAGTGGCATCAACCTTACAAACCATACACAAAATCTTAACAAATTATACACTTAAATCTTCCTCTTTAATCACCTATATATTGGTGAAAACCGCGTGAAAATATGTTCAGTAGTTTTGAGTTTATCGCAAACAGACAGACAGACAGACGTGGCGGGCGACTTTGTTTAATATGCAGTGATTATTGTATTGTCGTGGGCTCGCGGCCTCTTATTTTTACACCAAAGAAGGTCATTGTTGGACACGCATTCTTTCTCACACGGACAGGCGATGTCACGTGCTCTAGGTAGACTGGCAGAAAACGGCATTTCCGATCGATGGCGAGGTCGCCATTTGAGTAAGTAGGTAGGTACTTTAGGACCCCAACGGCTATCAATATAATTGTTCAAGCTATGTGCGATCTCATCTGATGGTAAGCGACGCTAATGATGGTAGCGGGCTAACTTGGAAGGGGTATGGCAGTGAACTTCAATCCGTACCCCTAATCGGTTTCTATCGCCATCGTGCCGGAACGCTAAATCACTTGGCGGCACGTCTTTTGACGGTAGGGTGGTAACTAGCCACGCTCAAAGCCTCCCACCAGACCACAGAGACAATTCAGAAATAAATTCCCAAATTGACCCCGCCGGGAATCGAACCCGAGACCTCCCAGAAGACCACAGCGCTCACCTCTGCGCCAGGGAGCATGTCAAAGCCCTGAGAGAAGTAAAAGTTTTCTTTCCATTTACGTAACCATTCGTTGCTAATCCAACCTACGTTTTACCACACTTTTCCTAAAATAAATATGTAGATATATACCTATAGCAAGGTAAAACCTTTACCTTTTACTTTCCCTATCTTAACAACTTTGGGCACGTTATCGCGAACCGGCTGAAAATAAAAAGGGCCATTCGTTTAATCTGTTTACTTTCAGACGTTTATAGCCCAAATGGCGTAATAAAATTACGCTCCTCCTCACAGCTAATTTCCTCCAGCACGGTTACGCTTATATAATTATTTATCTCGAAAAAAAAAAGAAATTAATTTTTGCCAATGTAAGATTTCTAGTAGGTAGATATAGACAGCTTTTTTTTATTCGATGACAAGATAATCCTTGACTGCGATCTCACCTGATGGTAAGTGACGATGCAGTCTAAGATGATAGCGGACTAACTTGGAAGGGGTATGGCAGTGAAAATTCAACCCATACCCCGGTTCGGTTTCTACACGCCATCGTGCCGGAACGCTAAATCGCTTGGCGGCACGTCGTTGACGGTAGGGTGGTAACTAGCCACGGCCAACGAAAGTCTTGCACCAGACCAGACCAGAGACAATTCAGAAATTATAAATTCCCAAATTGAACCCGCCGGGAATCAAACCCGAGACCTTCCAGTTATAAGAACACAGCGCTCACCACTGCGCCAGGGAGGTCGAGCTTTCATGAATATTAAAAATTCTGATCCATAAATAAGTCCAAAAAGGAAAGTATCGGAGTATCTAAAGCCGATCCAACGCCAGTATAAAAATAGTAAGGTAATTATTGTCAATATTATGTAATACTAAATGATGTCTGCTTCATCCGCGTGGATTAAGTTTTTTTAATTCCCGCGGGAACTTTAATTTTTCGGGATAACAGGCAGATGTAGTTAGCTCACATGAAAAGTTACTCTAGCGTCTCTAATTACGCACTTGCATTACTTTAAATGTACGCTTATGATTAAAAATAATACTTACAATATATCTTCAAAACCTTTTTTTAGCCGACTTCTTTCATATTAGCATAATACAATTTATTATGTGCCTTTTCCTGTCGCATCTCTATGTGATCTTATGCTCAGACACGCGTCCTATTAGCACTCATCAGTCAACACCCTTGGTAAAGGCGTTTTGGAACAGATTATATATGAGTTTTATGAAGTCAATTTAAGGGTACCTATTATCGACGAGCTACAACGTTAATCTATGGCGCTTATTTTTGATCACGACCTTAAAAATCATAGTACATAATAGGACTTATTAATTACTAGCTGATGCCCGCGACTTCGTCTGCGTGGATTTAGTTCATAACATCCCGCGGGAAATCTTTGTCACCCTCCAGGTTCTCAACTATACCTATCCAATAAATCACGTCAATCCGTTGCTTTGTAGCAGGAAACATTTGATCGTCTTGCTCGCGGCATTGTAAATGATGATTCAAAGAGAAAACATATTACTGATGATATTATCAATTACGTTTAGCTATCATTTTTATAATTGTCAAATTTTTTACCACACTTAACCAAAGACAACATTACGTTTAGCTGTCATTTACGTTTTGTTATTCCACTGTCATTTGCGTTTTGTTATTCCACGTCAGATGCGTTTTGTTATACCACGTTTTATAGTGACTTGACGGAAACGCGGTCGGACGGGATAAAAAGTATCCTATGTCCGACTCCTGGTTCTAAGCTACCTCTCCACCAATTTTCAGCCAAATCGGTTCATCCGTTCTTGAGTTATAAATAGTGTAACTAACACCACTTTCTTTTATATATATAGATAAGAATAATTAATTTACATTAAGGTACACGTGGTGACTGTTGTGCGTGCAGTTAAAGCAACTGTTTCGTGCGCCTCTTAAATAAGGTATTTGACTGTAGTCAAAATGTTGATATTTATTATTTATAATCGAAAATGTAACATTTAAAAGAATAACATTTGTAAAAACAGAAAATAAATCGGTCAAAAAACAAATAATTTATAAGCTGTTTTACCATGGTTTTACTACGACTGTATCTGTCTCTTTCTAAAACGAAATTTTCTATGAAGAGTGTATGGAGCTTTTGAGTTTTGACGTCACACCTCAATAGCGCTCTCTTTGTCTAACAGGTAACTTTAAAGCTTTATATTTCCGAGACTAGTTGAGATATTTAAAAAATAAAAATGGGATTGTGTTACTTATAATATTAAAAAACGTTATTTTAAATAAATAAAAAAAATTCAGTCAAATACCCAATTGCAACTTACGGAAGCTTAGGCTCGCATAATGCACACGTTCAGTACGCTTAGTATAAGATGATAGTTAACTATAAATGGTAAACGATGAAATTAGAATCAAAGTAAAATAAACCATAACAGTATGGACTTAAGAGCTCAATTTCGTGCATGTATTCTTATACGTTTACGTAACGAAAACGCTCCAAATTAAATATGTGTTCTATTCCATTGGTCATAATATGTTATGCTAGCGCGTGCAAATCGATTTAATTTTAGTTTCTATTGAGGCCCGCCCGACTTCAACATACCTGTACAAACTAAAAATTATTTTACACTTTGTAGTGGCGTTTGAAGTCGGTTTTTTCGAATTTTTACATATTATTATTTTTCAAATAACAGGAGACTCACTAGGGTAGTAAAGCAACAATGCATCAAAGCATCAACCTAATTCTTCACTTCCATGCAACAATGTCAAATACATTGAGTATAATGTGGAGCTCTTAAATAAAACATGTCAAAAGTTCTTTCGAGAGACACATTAAAGGGAATAAAATATAAAGGCACGGAAGCAGGGGGTGTAGTGGGCACTTCATTTGAAACATTCTCCTGCGAGAGCAATTTACGTGTCGTCCATAAACCTGCTCGTATCTGTACCCTTAGTACCTATTTGCACATCTCGCTAACGTTGGTAGTTTTCGAGTTTTGAAACACAATGAAATCAGAGTAAAATGGACTTAGGGATCATCGTCTTAAGTCCATATTGCCACTACGCTGGCCAAATGCGAATTGGGTATTTGACTGTTGTCATAATGTTGATATTCATTATTTATAATCGAAAATGTAACATGTAAGAATACATTTGTAAAAACAGAAAATAAATCGGTCCAAAAACAAATACTTAAGTTATAAGCTGTTTCACCACAGTTTTACCAGGACTGTATCTGTCTCTTTCTAAAACGAAATTTTCTTTGAAGTGTCTGGAGCTTTTGAGTTTTGACGTCACACCTCAATAGCGCTCTCTTTGTCTAACAGGTAACTTTAATGCTCTATATTTCCAAGACTAACTGAGATGTTTAAAAAAGAATAAAATCGGCCAAGTGCGAGTCGGGCCTCGCTCTTTTAGGGTTCCGCTAAAAAAAATTAAATTAAAATATTTTCATGTACCCATGGAAATATTTTAATGTAATTTTTTTAATTTAATTTAATTTTTATTATTTGTTGTTATAGCGGCAATAGAAATACATAATATGTGAAAATTTCATCTGTCTATCTATTACGGTTTACGAGATACAGCCCGCTGACAGACGAACGGACGGACGGACGGACGGACGGACAGCGTAGGCTTAGTAATAGGGTCCCGTTGGTACCCTTTGGGTACGGAACTCTAAAAATGGCATTGTGTTATAATATTTTAAAACGTTATTTTAAATTAAAAAAAAATATCAGTCAAATACCCAACTGGTAGACTTCACACACCTTGGAGAATATTATGGAGAACTCTTGGGCGTGCAGGTCTCCTCACGCTGTTTTGCTTCCTTCCTTTAGTTAAACATAATATACGGGCAAACCTGAATCATGAACGATTCATTTATATGATCCATTTTACTTCGTAGTACTTAAATAATTTTGATATTGGATACATTCGGGATGTTTTATAAATCTCGACAACAAATGCGGCTAATTTATATGAATAATTAATTATTTAGCACCAAGGCAATAGGCACCCTGTTCATCGCAACCACAATACCTAATATCTTTCAAAACAATACAAAACAATACAAATTATTATCTCCAAATTGTGAAACCGCAAAACAGAAATTACCTTTAATTAGAGAAACATTGCAAAGCTATTTGAAATGTATCATACAAAGTTAATATGAACAGAAAAGGGATGGAAATATTCTCCGTCCCTTTTCCGTCCATATTAACTGACAAACGCACAGTTAACGTACCTAAGGGCCATTTTCACCACCTTCTGATAAGTGTCTGATAGCTTATTCACATATTTTGTCTTTGTCACTTGACATAAAGTAAGAAAGTGACAAAATATACGGTTAGGCTATCCGACACTTATCAGAAGGTGGTAATACAGGCCCTAAGTTTAAAAAGTTACACTAGGGCCTTCATCTATTTTTTAACCGACTACGGAAACAAGCTAAAGGAAGGGTTATGATTTAAGCAGTCTATGTATGTATGAATGTATGTATGTATGTGACTTTTTAGGAATGTTCAAGGCGTCGCGATGTGGATGTTACATTAAATTTTTCATAGTCGAGTTCTTCTTCTTTTTTATCAACCGATAGACGTCCACAGCTGGACATAGATCTCTTACATGGACTTCCACAGGCCTCGGTCTTGCGCCGCCTGAATCCAGCGGCTCCCTGCGACTCGTTTGATTTCCTCGGTCCACCTAGTGGGGGTCTGCCAACACTGCGCTTCCCGGTGCGGGGTCACCACTCCAGCACCTTGGGAAGTTAGGACCCCAACGACCATCAGCTCTTCGTATGTACCCGCCCATTTCCACTTCAGTTTCGCTACTCGCTGAGCATAGTCGAGTTACAGGTTTTAACTTACGTTTTTAAACTATTTTCACAACAACACGTTCGATCCTCTATTCGATAAAACCATTACAAAGGATACAAAAACATTACATTAATTAAAGTAATGAAATACTACGAAAATGAAAATCTTATATTAATCCGTAGAGCAAAACCAACAACAAAAAGGCCTAATCCGTAGAAGTTTTTTGAAATCTTTTCTCGTTTGATTGTTTTTTGCTACTTTATATCTACTTACTTCTACAGAGAGTTAAAGTAGAAACTTGAAATTTGCATAGCATTAAGAGACCATTGTATTAAGTATCAACTTAGTACCTTATGCCTTGACAGTGACACACGGACAGACAGACGGGCAGACTTATAAGGGATCCTTTTTTTCGTAACTTAAACATATATTATGTTATGAAAAAATATTAACCATCGTTAAAAAATTGTTGAAAGAAAAATATTATTCTTTGAATCCAAACTCCATCTGAAATCTCTTTGTGGTTATCATTTAAAATTTTTTAGAGTCCCGCGAAAAAATCTCGTTTGGAAAATATCGAATAAAATGGGGACTGAATTTACTTCAATTTTTACCTTCCCTTTGTGTTTCGCGGCACTTCTATGAAATTGCATTTGTTGAATCAAGAATAATATTATTAGAAATCTTCTTTGATGGTAACAAGACCTCAAGGTACTTTTTCTATTAACTGAGACAAAATTATTACAGGGAAAACGGATTTTTTGGAAACGTGGTGATGAAAATAATATCTATAAAATATTATTATTACTGTATCAAAATGTGACGTGGATTTTTCCTGTTTAACATTTTTGCTTCGGTAACATTCAGCCTTTACATATATCGAAAATTTTTCCTAAATAATCTTTTAAACAAAATCAAAGGAATAGGTAAATCCGAATGTTTGTGTTTGTTTGTTTGTGGAAACCAAGTGCTCATCGGCAGACATTTTTATTTTCATTTTATGTACAAATATATAAACATTTCCTTCAAGGCAGACAGACATTGATAAAAATAAAAATTCCACAGGACAAATCGGATCATGCTATATATTACGCGCTGTGAGAAGACAGCCTTCTTCGATATAATAATATATTTATTATTTTACGTAACAAGAAGGGAATAAGGGAGAGGGGGGAGCTCTCATATATTATTGTCTATATGCACAGTAAATTTCGCAAAGGCTTTCGAGTTTCGTAACGGCAAATTACAAGCACTTCGGAGCAGGTAAATATTTGCTTGTACATAGTTTATTACAATGGGATAAATAAATAATTACCACACGTAACCACAGAATATATAATAGTATTACACGTAACCGCGTTGTAACCAGTTGCGGATGCGTCATTTAATAATTATGATTCACATATAGATACATAGGATATGAGATGCGAACAAAACTTACTTAAATCTTCCTTAACCATATAGGAATAGGATATAATATGTGATGCGAACAATAAATCTTCCTTAACCATGGTGAGAGAGAAAAAAATGGACAGGACTATGATGATACGTTCCCTCAAATATGGTCGAGCGAAGCAATGGCTGGATCATGCGTCATGCTCGTGAACGGGTGCCGCCGGCGGGAATGGGGCTACTTTCTGTCTGCCCGTCTTTGACATGAATTGAATTGTAGTACGTTTTGTGGAAATGTCATATTCTATTCTAACAAAGATGCACGGGTTAAATCAGCTTGCCATCCAGCTGCCCACAAGATAGTATAAAAACTTATTACAATGTAATAGCTACTTATTAATATTGTAAAATGATTATTTTGAAAAGAGCAACTGCTGAGTTTCTTGCCGGCTCTTCTCAGCAGAATCCGCTTTCCGAACCGGTGGTAGAATCTTGACGTGTCATAAGAGCCACAGGTTGGCCTACATGAAATAAATAATTTTGAATTTTGAATTTTTTTTTTGAATTTTTTGATATTTGACTCCAGGAGGCCAATTAAAGCAGTATTATTTCAATACTGTTTTGACTAGTGATGTGCCGGATATCCGTATCCGTATCCGCGGATATCCGAGGTAGAAGAAAGATCCGTAATATCCGTTACTTTTATGACGGATCTTTTACCTACACTAGCGGCACGCTATGATGGCCGGTTTGACGTTTGTCCGCTCATGAAGTTCCGTATTAATTGATAACGACTTTGAAGGAAATAATTGTATTACTTTATTGACGATTGTGATGTGCAGAGATTCATAAATTTTATCGAATGTAGTTTTAGGTTTAGGACTCAAAATTTATTTATTAAATTGATTTCTAAAATGTATACAAGTGTAGAAAAATCAGTTTGCACCATTTAAGGGGTGAATGTACTTGTGAATATGAACAATTTTCACTATGTGGACAAACCTCTGAAATCGCAAAAAAATATCAGCTGTTTCATACAAAAGGTAAAATTTTTATTTTTATATGATATATACCACAACTCGGCATTTGGTTTTCTAAATTGAAAATTTTTAAAAATGGAATCTAATACGATCGTCACATAGGATCGCTGGCTAGCACAACTACTACCTCCGGCAAACTCGCGTCAATGCTCAATGCAAAACAAAGCAGTTTCGAATTGACGTTGCTTCGAAAAGTATAAACTGTCAGTGCAATGCGATTGTGATATAGTTTTGACCTGGCTTTGGATTTCAAATATTGATACTGCATTACTGTTGACCCTTGCTCGTTAATTTGGACTCTGTTCAAGCCCTTTGTTGTGGATTTCGTCGATATGACCGAACGTACGCAGAGAACTGTTCTAAATAGTCAGACACGTGAGTTCGTAATACGCCTTCGTAACTATTTCGATCGTGAAGCTCAAAATGGAGGGCCAATTTTACCTATAACGTCAGTGGTTGAACGCGTAGCTGATGCGCTTAATATTGGACAACGAACTGTTAGACGGATAACTAAAAAAAAATATGGCGAGACTGGCACAGAAGAAAATAAACTTCACACACCAAAAAAAGAGAAAACGAGCAAAACCAGTCGTAGGCATCGATAGCTTTGATGCCGATGCTATCCGAAGACATGTTTACGGCTACTATTTACAGAAGGAGTATCCAACAAGAAAAAAGTTGGTGCATTCACTGAAGGAAGCTGGATTATTCTTCGGTGGGGAAAGTTCTTTAACGAAGATTTTGAAGACCATTGGATTTCGATACAAAAAATGTAACAAACGCAAAATATTGATGGAAAGATTTGATATAGCGATGGCAAGGTATACTTTTTTACGGCAAGTGAAAGAAATCAAAAATTGGCAAAATGTTGTGTTCTTGGATGAAACATGGCTTAATGCTAACCATACTGTAGGCCGTTCTTGGAACGATGACACAGCAGCATCTACTTCCAAAGTTCCTGTAGGAAAAGGATCGCGACTTATAATTTGTCACGCCGGAACCATCAACGGGTTTGTCGAAGGTTCTCTCATGGCTTTTGCGTCAAAAACCACTGGAGACTATCATGAAGACATGAATGGAGAAAAGTTTACTGAATGGTTTACCTCAATGTTGTGTAGCCTCCCTGAACCATCTATTATAATTATGGACAACGCCCCATACTACTCGATGCAAATTGACAAGCCACCTGCCCAATCCCAAAAGAAAGCTGATATCGTCGCATGGCTTCGTAAAAATGGCGTAGATGCAAACATGAATATGTTAAAAGCGGAATTAGTACGTCTTTTAAAAGAAAACAAACCAACCAAGATCCGATACGTCATTGACGAAATAGCATTAGAACATGGGCACAGAGTTATACGGTTACCGCCTTACCATTGTGAGTATAATGCGATTGAGTTGGTGTGGGCTCAAATTAAGGGATATGCTGCAAGACACAATACAGAACCCCCATTTACCACAAAAAAAATGCTAAAATTATTAGAAGAAGCTTGTGAACATGTGACTAAAGGAGACTGGGAAAAGGTTGTGAATAGAACTGTTAAATTAATAAGGGAAGATTATGAAAGAGATGTGAAAATAGATAATATTATAGAAAACGAACATATAATTATTAATGTAGGTGATGATAGCAGTGACGACAGTGAAAATAGTAGTATGGACGAATCTGATTAATTATGGCCTTTTGTGGCACCTTTTTAGGGTTTCTTACCCAAAGGGTACCAACGGGACCCTATTACTAAGCCTACGCTGTCCGTCCGTCCGTCCGTCCGTCCGTCCGTCCGTCCGTCCGTCTGTCAGCGGGCTGTATCTCGTAAACCGTAATAGATAGACAGATGAAATTTTCACATATTATGTATTTCTATTGCCGCTATAACAACAAATAATAAAAATTAAATTAAATTAAAAAAAATTAAATTAAAATGGGTAGGTGGGTAGATGAAAATCTTTTAATTATTTTTTTTAACGGAACCCTAAAAGAGCGAGGCCCGACTCGCACTTGGCCGATTTTTTGGTATCTTTTGTATTCATATGTTTCTTGTGTGCATATAAAGTATGTATATTCATTTTCATTCAAATATTCAGTTCGTTCAAATAAATTAAATAAACATATACATTTTTGTTTTATTAAACCTATTTAATCAGGTACAAAAACAAAACTTAATTGTTTTTTGTTCGAGAATAAATTGACATTCCACATCACTATTGTAATGTGTCAAACCGGCCATCATAGCGTGCCGCTAGTTTAATTAATTTTCAATACATAGATGAAATATCACAAAATAATTCCAAATTACACTAAAACACAAACGTTATCTAGCAGACAATTGTCTAGACTCTAGACAATCCTGCATTGTAAAGTCGACATCTCCTGAGGATGCTCCGGTGTCGGGGCGAAACGTGCGTCGAGAGTAGTGTAAAAGTCTTGTGTGGTGGTGCATGTGAGTGGTGGTGGCATTGCTTGCTTGGGAACTTTGCTTTCTGGCTTGCTTGGGAAGGTGAGCGGTGCTTAGCTTGTTACTGCATGTTTGACCATACAGTTTTTTTTCTGTTGGGGGATTATAGCAATGGAATTCTAAACTTTTCTTGCTAAATATTAATAATTCTTTTTTTTTACCATTATTACAGCTTAGCAGTAAGTACCTACAAGGATTTCTAAAAGAAGTTTGGTTCTTTTTCTATTAAAGCGTGGAAATCCCTTTACGTTACTGGCGAGACTTGAAAACGCGATATACACGAGCGTCAGAGGAGCGGGGAGCTTGGGGGAGGGTGGGGGGGAGGGGAGGGGGAGGGTGTTATACCGGGGAGGCGAGGACGTGTTGCACATATCATTGAGTGAATGCGAATAATCCTCTAGACTTACACAGCATAAGTAGGTGCTTAGGTGCGTATAATTTGAGAAAGAATCACAAGATACATGTAATGTGATGCTATATATATATAATATCTATATATATAAAAGAAAGTGATGTTAGTTACACTATTTATAACTCAAGAACGGATGAACCGATTTGGCTCAAAATTGGTGGAGAGGTAGCTTAGAACCAGGAGACGGACATAGGATACTTTTTATCCCGTTCGACCGCGTTTCCGTCAAGTCAATATAAAACCTGTTATAACAAAAATGCATCTGACATGGAATAAAAAAACGAAAATGACAGTGGAAGAACAAAACGTAAATGACAGCTAAACGTAATTTTGTATTTGGTCAATTATGGTAAAAACAATTATAAAAATTATAGTTTAACGTAATTGATAATATCATCAGTAATATGTTTTCTCTTTGAATCATCATTAACAATGCCGCGAGCAAGACGATCAAATGTTTCCTGCTACAAAGCTACGGATTGACGTGATTTATTGGATAGGTATAGTTGAGAACCTGGAGGGTGACAAAGATTTCCCGCGGGATGTTATGAACTAAATCCACGCAGACGAAGTCGCGGGCATCAGCTAGTAATATATATATCTGTTTTTTTTAACTGTACATAATTTTTATTTCCTTTTAAATGGACTTGCCTCTTCTAGGGAATTTTCTGGCGCGCATTCTTTTATCATTAGTGAATTAGCTGATGCGAAGCATCGTCTGCGTGGATTTAGTTTTTCAAAATCCTGCAGGAACTCTTTGATTTTCCGAGATAAATATTTATTTAGATATGTAGTCTATGCTACTTTCCAGATCCTGAAGTGCCTATACCCACGCAAAAAAATCACGTCGATCCGTTGTTTCGTTGCTGCGTGATTGAAGGACAAACCAACAAACAAACAAACTTTCGCATTTATAATATTAGTAAGGATGGTCATGAATTTTGGATAGAAAATAGATAGACGAATTGAGAACCTCCTCCTTTTTTGAAGTCGGTTAATAAAGGGATAACGCAACACCGACACCAAGGAGATTGTGGGGTCATCGTCTACCGCAATATACCCATTCATGTATTTTATATCGGTCCCGAATCCTGATGAAAGTGCTCGGTAAGTACTTACCTGAAACAAAAATAAAACATTGTTAATAAGTTCCCCAAGAAAAATGGCAGCGTTGGGAGACTGAATAGGTCGACTGAGCGAGCTCCTGGAAACAAGCTTCACAAGATCAGAGTTTGTTGAAATCCTTACAAGAGACCAGCAGTCAATGTCCATTGTCCATCAGCTATCGTGAAGTACCTAGCTTTTAGTTTTTTTAGATTTTTTCAGGACAGAAATGAATGAACTATCCTATTTAGGGCCGATTTCACCAACGTAAAATAATTTTTTATCCGAGCGTAAATTTATATTTTGAGAGTATTTTCAATACAAAAACTGTCAGAACGCCCAATTTATTCCTAGGTGCACATCACTCGATGTTGCTAAAAAAGCTAGTTCTAAATCAAGTGTAAATAAAAAAAAATATTTTTAAATACAAGGTTTTAGTAGCTACATCATTAGACTCTAGATATCATCTAGGATCAGAGTTCTGGTCATGACGAATCAAACGAGCCCAAACTCGATGGGGTTATATCGTTTTATTACAGAGTTCCGATAGCCATCTTCCGTCTCCATCAACAGATCAGCTCCATGTCACAATAATATTGCATTGTCATCCGATTTACACATACATGCAAAATTTCAGCTCAATCGGAAACCGTGAAGTGGTTCTAATTCATCTTGCAAGATTTGACCCAAACAAACAAATAAATAAACTGGTCAAGCTAAATACTCCACGAGTAACTCCACGAGGACAAAGTCACGGGAAAAAGCTAGTTCTAAAATATAATATTGAAAGCCGAAACGCAGTAGTTTAGGTGGAGAAAGACCAGACATCTATATTCTTTAAAAGCTTCTTTTTAAGTCTTTAAGTAACATTCGAGGCCCGCCACAGAATAGCCTATAATCCCAGTACAAAGCACTTAAAAAGTAGCGCAAAACACTTAAAAGTATCTGACGCTACGGTAATGCTTCTTTGTCTTGGCGCCCGAGTGGGTGCGTGCGATAGTATAGTACTCAGACGTCTAACTTAGACGTCTGAGCTTAAATCTAATGCGGCTACTAGACGACGCGCATTTACTGGCGCGAGTATTGGAACGTAGCTCCTAATCGCGCGGTGCGGAAGGGGGCTAGACGGAAAAAATTAAGACAAAATTGAACCGACACTATCTTGAAACCGACACTTTTTTGAATGTGAATTTGGCATTGTGTTCATTATTTTCACAGTACAATATAAGATCTCGGTAGCCTTGTGGTTTCGACAGTCGCTAAACAGTTAAAAGTCGATGGTTCGAATCCCAACTCGACAGACTGAATTTTCTATTTTCAATTTTATTTTAAATAATTTCTAATGTGGATTTTTCCCCTCATTTTTTATAACTTATTTTTAAGTTATAAAAAATTAGGGAAAAATACTTATTTTTAAGTGATAAAAAATTAGGGAAAAATTCCACATGTAGAAATTATTCAAAATGAAATAGAAAATAGAAAATTCAGTCTGTCGAGCTGGGATGCGAACCATCGACTTTTAACTGTTTAGCGACTGTCGAAACCACAAGGCTACCGAGATCTTATATTGTACTGTGAAAATAATGAACACAATGCCAAATTAATTATTCGAAAGGAACTTCGTTCCATCCGGGTGTCCCTTGCCACGCCATGCCAGTACTATTGACAAAAAAAACACCTCTCAAGTTTTTTTTTGTCAATAGTACTGGCATGGCGTTAGCGTTATTTGCCACCCGCAAGGTGTCTTCTACTCTTCTACGGTACCCATTATTTTTGTTTTCAAAGCTTTCAAACTTCAATTTATCAGCGACTAGATGATGATTAGAAGCAGTGATAGCCTAGTGGTATGGACTGTGGTCTATTCGGGGGGTCGTAGGTTCGATCCCAGGTCACGCACCTCTGACTTTTCGAAGTCAAGTGCGTTTAAGAAATTAAATATCACTTGCTTCAACGGTGAAGGAAAACATCGTCAGGAAACCTGCACATCTGAGAGTTCTTCATAATGTTCTTGAAAGTGTGTGAAGTCCGCCAATTCGCATTGGGCCGGCGTAGTGGACTATGGCCTATAACCCTTCTCTGAGAGGAGACCTGGGCTTAGTAGTGAGCCGTTGATGGGTTGCTAATGATGATGATGATGAGATGATGCCCGCGACTTCGTCCGCGTGGTTTAAGATTTTTTAATTCCCGCGGGAATTCTTCAATTTTCCGGGTTAAAAATATGTAGCCTATATGCTAATCCTCGGTATGAGCTATCTCCATTTCAAACAAGCAAATCGGTTCATTAGTCGTGGCTTTATACCTAGAGTATCAAACATCCATCCATCCATCCCTTATACCTAAAATATAAATATAGCTTTATACCTAAAATGGGGAAATACGGAGTGCGCTTGGCCTAGTAACACTTACCGCATGCGTTTATTATCAGTGCAGTAGAACTAAGGTTGTGACCCAGTTTTAGTAATATATTACATCAAAGTTAGGCCACTCTCTAGTGGTACAAGCAGCAACTCAAGTGCCCAGCGGTTTTTGCTTGTAGTTCTTAAAAATTAAGGCAATGCCATAAGACTATAAATGTGGAGGGTGGATGACCTTATAATGTGGCAGAAAATATTTCACACCCATCAATTAAGTATACGTCTTGCATGTGAAGAAGACTCTAATGAAAGTGTGTCGCAAATTATATATGTTACGTTGCTGAATCGCTGACAAATCCTGCTAATCTACTACTACTAATGTGAGTGATCCATGTATGGATGTATGGATATTACTCCTTCACGCCACAACGAATGAGCCAATTTGGCTGAAATTTGGAATAGAGATAGCTCATAACACAAGCTACATTTTATTTTGGAAAATTAAACAGTTCCTGCGGGAGTTAAAAAATCTCAATCCACGCGAACGAATCTAGTAGTTCCTTACTTAATATTATAAATGCGAAAGTGTTTGTTTGTTGGTTTGTTGGTTTGACCTTCAATCACGCCGCAACAGGGCTACGGATCAACGTGATATTTTGCATGGGTATAGTTGGACCTGGAGAGTGACATAGGCTACTTTTATCCCGGAAAATCAAAGTACTTTTTATCCCGGAAAATCAAAGAGTTCCCGAGGGATTTTAAAAACTAAATCCACGCGGAAGAAGTCGCGGGCATCAGCTAGTTATAATATAATGGATTGAGGTTAATTTAAATTAGATATTATCTAAACACAAAGCAATAGATCCTGAGTACATGATATGCATGGGAGCACAATCGAATTGGGTTGTTTGCCAACCAGCCCCGCAGCGGAGTCAATGACCCTGCTAACGATCGCGAGCCATGTTGTGTGGTCGATACACACGGCTGTACAGAATGTGCAGTGACACGACTGCATTTAAATTTATGTCGTCTGTTGACACGTAAGCTTGCGGTAGGTCTACGAAATAGCTACGAATATCTATCGTAGATAGGCTACGGTCGCCAAGCGTCCTGTTTTCCCCGGACTAATCCTACTTTTTAGGGGTTTTCTGGTTAGTTTTTAGGGTTCCGTACCAAAATGGTAAAAATGGAACCCTTATGGTGAGACTTTCTTCGTCCGTCTGTCACAGTCGATTATTTCAGTTACCATTAAAGCTATTGACATGAAATTTGGAAAAGTTGTGTATAATAGTGGCCCAACATCATAAGAATAAAAAAAAACGAAACTATTTTTAGTTCTATTAAAAAAGGGGGAAAATCGGGGGTTTGAAATTTCAAAGTAAAATAACTATACCGAGTGGGGTATCATATATGAAAGGCCTTTACCTGTACATTGTAAAACAGTTTTTTATTTACTTTTATTTATAATAGTTTTTGATTAAACAATATCATGAAAATATTATCTTCTAATAATGAAAACATTACTCTTTAGAATCAACGCCATCTCTCGCCACGTGTTAGAAAGGGGGTCGTGACAGAAAATTCTTACCCTTTTTTTCGCCTAACCTTCGTTCCAACAAAAACATATTATGATGCCCACAAAAATATAGGTCAAATACAAAAATAACCCCG
Source organism: Oeneis ivallda (assembly GCA_029955525.1). Lineage (NCBI taxonomy): Eukaryota > Metazoa > Arthropoda > Insecta > Lepidoptera > Nymphalidae > Oeneis > Oeneis ivallda. The sequence continues at coordinate 26,847,804 of JARPMR010000003.1, read as the reverse complement.
CGCTAGTGCAATTAATCTTTGCACCCTCGCTCAAAGCTTCTACTGTGCTCAAAGCTCTAGTGGCTCTGGCGTGCCCTGTTCGCTTAGCCGCAGTTTATTTTTCAAAAAGCGGCCGCTGGGCGCTGACGTCGCGTCGATGGTGTTAATATTTTCAAACGGTTTACAAGGAATTCCACTCGAAACTAAAGCGCTGTTGCTCGCGTCCCGCGGGCGAGATTTTATTTTAAACCGTTAAACAAGTATAAAAGTTTAAAATTGAAACCCGACAACGAACAAGCCTAAATTAAAAATTTAAAACATCCCCAACATGTGAATCTATGGCCGGACTATGTATGATTCTGGTTGCAGCATCAGGTCGAAGTTATCAATTAATAGTCATTTAACGATTATACTGGCACGCGTGAAGCACTTAATCGAGTAATCATACGCCAAAAATGCCTTACATCATTTTGGAAAAGAGCCGATACTCTTACACTGCTGGACCGATATTAACCAAACATAGCTAAGAACCACCGCAAGGAAACTGGCTTTCAAATGAAAAAAACCGGATCGAAATCGGTCCATCCGTTTGAAAGCTACGATGCCACAGACAGACACACACACAGACAGACTTCGACGTCAAAAACACCCCTCTTTTGTGTCGGGGGTTAAAAATTAAATGTAAAATAATTGCAAAGGAAAATTGTAAGACAACAAGGCAATTATGTCCTTGTTCTACCGAAAGTGCGATATGTACAATTGTACATAGACAGCTAAAACCCTTCCATTTGCCGTTTCCATAGTCGGTTAAAAAGAATCACTCAATTCCAGTGATTTTTTTTTTGTACTTGCTTTACGTGATTTCTTCGCCAATTGTGAATCGATTGTAAATTGTAATGACTCCCTATTATTGAATAGGCAAAGGTGGTCCCATTTATTGAAGACAATATTCTACCTCGTAAGGGTAGAAAATAAGTCTATTTTAGGGTTCCGTAGTAAAACAACAAACTATGTAACTTTATAGTTTCGCCAAATCCGTCCGTCTGTCCGCGGTTTAGCAGAGACTATCGGTACTAAATAGCTGTAATTTGGCACAGTTTATTGTAAAGAAAACTCCTTCATCAATATCTACTCGTATCTGTATTTATTTCGGTTGTTCAGTATAGATCCATTTACTATAAAAATGACTCTTCTGCCCGTTTCGCAAGGTGCTATAGTCGTGGAGAAGAAAGAGCAAAGAAACTCCACGACAGCACATCTTTTAGACAATAAACGTAAATCGAAAACACTTATGGAGCCACAGTCGGCTCCAACGCTCAACGAGAACTAACTTTAAACTATACTCAGCTGCTTGGAACGTCACGTTTTTCAATAAAGATTGTCTTTTGACTCAAACGATAAATCATTCAAAACACACACCATTAATTTTTAAAAGTCAAATAATATCTTATTTAATTGAAAATCATGACACTCGATCAACAAAAATCAAAACAATATTATGTAATAAATTAAAATCATGACATTATACATACACTAGCGGCACGCTATGATGGCCGGTTTGACGTTTGTCCGCTCATGAAGTTCCGTATTAATTGATAACGACTTTGAAGGAAATAATTGTATTACTTTATTGACGATAGTGATGTGCAGAGATTCATAAATTTTATCGAATGTAGTTTTAGGTTTAGGACTCAAAATTTATTTATTAAATTGATTTCTAAAATGTATACAAGTGTAGAAAAATCAGTTTGCACCATTTAAGGGGTGAATGTACTTGTGAATATGAACAATTTTCACTATGTGGACAAACCTCTGAAATCGCAAAAAAATATCAGCTGTTTCATACAAAAGGTAAAATTTTTATTTTTATATGATATATACCACAACTCGGCATTTGGTTTTCTAAATTGAAAATTTTTAAAAATGGAATTTAATACGATCGTCACATAGGATCGCTGGCTAGCACAACTACTACCTCCGGCAAACTCGCGTCAATGCTCAATGCAAAACAAAGCAGTTTCGAATTGACGTTGCTTCGAAAAGTATAAACTGTCAGTGCAATGCGATTGTGATATAGTTTTGACCTGGCTTTGGATTTCAAATATTGATACTGCATTACTGTTGACCCTTGCTCGTTAATTTGGACTCTGTTCAAGCCCTTTGTTGTGGATTTCGTCGATATGACCGAACGTACGCAGAGAACTGTTCTAAATAGTCAGACACGTGAGTTCGTAATACGCCTTCGTAACTATTTCGATCGTGAAGCTCAAAATGGAGGGCCAATTTTACCTATAACGTCAGTGGTTGAACGCGTAGCTGATGCGCTTAATATTGGACAACGAACTGTTAGACGGATAACTAAAAAAAAATATGGCGAGACTGGCACAGAAGAAAATAAACTTCACACACCAAAAAAGAGAAAACGAGCAAAACCAGTCGTAGGCATCGATAGCTTTGATGCCGATGCTATCCGAAGACATGTTTACGGCTACTATTTACAGAAGGAGTATCCAACAAGAAAAAAGTTGGTGCATTCACTGAAGGAAGCTGGATTATTCTTCGGTGGGGAAAGTTCTTTAACGAAGATTTTGAAGACCATTGGATTTCGATACAAAAAATGTAACAAACGCAAAATATTGATGGAAAGATTTGATATAGCGATGTCAAGGTATACTTTTTTACGGCAAGTGAAAGAAATCAAAAATTGGCAAAATGTTGTGTTCTTGGATGAAACATGGCTTAATGCTAACCATACTGTAGGCCGTTCTTGGAACGATGACACAGCAGCATCTACTTCCAAAGTTCCTGTAGGAAAAGGATCGCGACTTATAATTTGTCACGCCGGAACCATCAACGGGTTTGTCGAAGGTTCTCTCATGGCTTTTGCGTCAAAAACCACTGGAGACTATCATGAAGACATGAATGGAGAAAAGTTTACTGAATGGTTTACCTCAATGTTGTGTAGCCTCCCTGAACCATCTATTATAATTATGGACAACGCCCCATACCACTCGATGCAAATTGACAAGCCACCTGCCCAATCCCAAAAGAAAGCTGATATCGTCGCATGGCTTCGTAAAAATGGCGTAGATGCAAACATGAATATGTTAAAAGCGGAATTAGTACGTCTTTTAAAAGAAAACAAACCAACCAAGATCCGATACGTCATTGACGAAATAGCATTAGAACATGGGCACAGAGTTATTCGGTTACCGCCTTACCATTGTGAGTATAATGCGACTGAGTTGGTGTGGGCTCAAATTAAGGGATATGCTGCAAGACACAATACAGAACCCCCATTTACCACAAAAAAAATGCTAAAATTATTAGAAGAAGCTTGTGAACATGTGACTAAAGGAGACTGGGAAAAGGTTGTGAATAGAACTGTTAAATTAATAAGGGAAGATTATGAAAGAGATGTGAAAATAGATAATATTATAGAAAACGAACATATAATTATTAATGTAGGTGATGATAGCAGTGACGACAGTGAAAATAGTAGTATGGACGAATCTGATTAATTATGGCCTTTTGTGGCACCTTTTTTGGTATCTTTTGTATTCATATGTTTCTTGTGTGCATATAAAGTATGTATATTCATTTTCATTCAAATATTCAGTTCGTTCAAATAAATTAAATAAACATATACATTTTTGTTTTATTAAACCTATTTAATCAGGTACAAAAACAAAACTTAATTGTTTTTTGTTCGAGAATAAATTGACATTCCACATCACTATTGTAATGTGTCAAACCGGCCATCATAGCGTGCCGCTAGTTTAGTATTAATCACAGGAAAGAAGACATGCGTCACAGAAATTTCTTTTGAAATAAAAATGCGATTTTGTGACACTACGTGGGTGGACACAATTTCTATTATGTATTTGTAATAGCGGCATGCCGTAAAGCAGTGTAAAGAGCTGTAATTTGGCACAGTTTACACGTAGATATTATTCACAGGAAAGAAGACATGCGTCACAGAAATTTCTTTTGAAATAAAAAAAAATTAAGTGGCACTCGGGGACTGCCGCGGTAAAGCTATTGCATAGCCTTTTTTATCAACTTATGTTATTATAATATTTATGCAATATTTTTTTTGCATAATAAAAATTATGCAAAAAAAAATTAAAAAACCAACAAACAAGAAAAGCGAACTGTCACTACTTCGCGAGTGAGATTCGAACCTGCGACATCATACACCATACGGTAAAGAAAGCGGCCGCTCGCCCACTGCGCCAAATAGAGCTACTTGAGAACCTCTAAAATGTTGAACGCTTACTGAACGACGGTGTTAGGTTTTTTTTCGTTACGGAATTTCTTGATTCGGTTGCCGCGCTCAAACTGTTTGTCCTAGTTCAAAGCCCGCGATAAAAGCTATACAATAGCTTAAAAATAAAGATTCTGTGACACTACGTGGATGTACGCAGCTTCTATTATATAGTTTAAATTAAATTCCTGTTTGTAATAGCGGCATGCCGTGTAAAGCAGTGAAGCCGCGCACGCTGCAATCCATCCCGCCGACAGCGGATAGCGGCATGCAAATTTCCGCCTTTCTGGGTCAACCGGTATCTGACAGCGCCAATAGGCTAGTGCTGCACTCGCGGCGCCACTCTCAATATTGACTATAAAGCATTTAACGCAAGCATTATGGAGAGGAGCTTCATTTTGATTTTATATGTAGAATGCCTATGCATTCTATAGTATATAATAACACATACACTCCTCCACGCAGAGTTTCTTGCCGGTTCTTCTCAGCGGAATCCGCTTTCCGAACCGGTGGTGTAGATTCATGACGTGTCATAAGAGCCACAGGTTGGCCTACGTGAAATAAATCATTTTGAATTTGAATTTGAAGCCAGATCGAGTATGCTGGTAACACGAACAGTATACCTACACGGAGACCGCAATAAGGCCTAGCTATCTAAACGACTCGTATTACCGATATGCAAATTTCCCCACTTTCTGTACCGAAGGTATTTATAGGTAGGTACATCTATTTCTATCTAATGTACTAAAGCAAAGCCAATAAAAAGGCTCTTACGCTGGTACTTCATTCTTTATGTGATGTACATATTGGTAGAATAGCTATTCATTAAATAGCTAATTAGCTATTTAATGAATAGCTAATCTACCAATATGGTACTAAGGTATTAATTTATCAGTTGTATTAATACAACTGATAAATCAATACCTTAGTATCCAGGAAGACAAAGCAGCGTATATTATGTACTATGTAGGTTGCAGCTGGAAATCTTTCGAAATTTTTATACCCGAATTTTACTAGCGTTTGCCCGTGACTTTGTCTCCTTATCGAAGCGGACAACATTGTCGCGTTTCGAATTTCGTAGATTCAAACATTTGAAACTCTGCTCTGTAGCGGGAGGCCCAGCGCACTCCGCATTTTTAACCGACTTCAAAAAAGGAGGAGGTTATCAATTCGTCGGAATCTATTTTTTTATGTATGTTCGCCGATTACTCGAAGACGCCTGAACTGATTAGGAAATTATTATTTTTTTTGAAAGGGTATACTTCCCAGGTGGTCCCACTGAAATAATATCGAAATCGGTCGAGCGGTTTTCAAAATATCAACAATAAATTATATACTTTGTACTGGCGCGGGCGTTTGAAGTCGGTTTTTTAAAAATATGTTTTTATTTTAAATTGTGAGTATTAAGCTACAATAACCCGGCGTAGTCCGGACGGGCCAACTCAATGAGCTACGCGCTAGAAAGGCCACCGGCGGGAATGGGGCTACTTTCTGTCTATCCGTCTTGACTTGAATTGAATTGTAGTACCTACGCTTTTTTGGAACTTCCCTTCATTGTGGAAATATTATATTTTATTCTATTCTAACAAAGTTGCATGGGTTAAATCGGCTTGGCATCCGGCTGCCCACAAGATAGTATAAAAACTTATTAAGTACAAATTACAATGTAATAGCTGCATAATAATATTGTAAAATGTTTATTTTGAAAAAAAGCAACTGCTGAGTTTCTTGCCGGCTCTTCTCAGCAGAATCCGCTTTCCGAACCGGTGGTAGAGTCATGACGTGTCATAAGAGCCACAGGTTGGCCTACGTGGAATAAATAATTTTGAATTTAGAATATTTTTTTTGAAGACATAACGTGTTACCCGACTCGTCCTATTTGAAAAATACTTACTGCAAGTACACGAAATAAATGAATAGCGCTTGATTTATCTTTTGTTGGCAACACCACGCGTTTCGTGTGTTGGCCATACCACGCGCGACGATCTACGACGAAGACCGACGCTAGCGCCACCTCGGCAGTGTTGGCAGCACTGCGCGTTTCGTATGTTGGTAACACCATCGGCGACGATCGACGCCAGCGCCACCTCGGCAGTTGTCGGCAGGCGTGACGTCAGCTTCGCGTCACCCAAAGAGGGGAAAAGATGGCCGCGGTTGCCTCGGTGGGAGCATCACGCGGCGGGACATTCTTTGCTGAGACTTCGAGAACGTCACTACCATTTAGAGTTTAATAGACCTAGTGTGCAAGTTAGATATTACACCTATAAATTAGTATCTCAGTGTGTTTAAGTTTATACTTTCGCGACACGAAATAAAGATCGATCGTTTGAGAACCCCTGCACCAGCCAACGTGACTTCAATATTCGCAATAGTACACACAACGCCAATATAATTTGATTTACTGAGTCACCCTTTGTATCGAAACTCATCACGTACCTGAGACCAAATTACATTTGTCTTATACACACGGGCTTAAAAGCGGTGACAGCACAGTAGTGGTTACGACTGTGGTCTCCTATTCGGAGGGTCACAGGTTCGATCCCGGGTACGCACCTCTGACTTTTCGAAACTAAGTGCGTTTAAGAAATTAAATATCACATGCTTTAACGGTGAAGGAAAACATCGTGAGGAAACCTGCACACCTGAGAGTTCTTCATAATGTTCTTGAAGGTGTGTGAAGTCCGCCAATTCGCATTGGGCCAGCGTGGTGGACTATGGCCTATAGCCCTTCTCTGAGAGAAGACCTCGCTCAGTAGTGAGCCGATGATGGATTGATAATGATGATGATGATGATATACACACGGGGTATCATGAATCATCATACTAATATCATATCATACTATCATACTAATTTTATAAACTAGCTAATGCCCGCGGCTTCATCCGCGTGGATGTTTTAAAATCCCGCGGGAACTCTGATTTTCCGGGATAAAAAGTCTATGTCACTCTCCAGGTCCTCAACTATACCCATGCCAAAAATCACGTCGATCCGTAGCTCTGTTGCGGCGTGATTGAAGGACAAACCAACAAACAAACACACTTTCGCATTTATATTATTCGTATGCGAAAGTGTTTGTTGGTTTGACTAGCTAGCTGCTAGACTATACAACACTATAAATAATGATATTATAGCCCTACTTGAAATAAACATTTTTCTAGATAATGGTATAGTTCCTATCTCAAAAGGTCCTTTCTGAATAAAATCAAAAGATCTAGAAAACTGAAACTTGGGTGCCATTTTATACCTAAAAGGTACACTGACGACGAATTTTTATCATTCATCAAGTTAATACAATAGTAAGGCCGTTCATCTCCGGACCACATCAACTGTATATCCAGTCCAACCCCTCGAACTCATCCCCTTAGTATTTAATTCATTTGGGGGCACACCCCTCCTTGATGACATTAAATTCGATGTGTAGTGCATGACTCACACTGGTCATTCATTCCTGTAGGTAGGTATAAAATATAAGAGAAAATACGAGTAATAAGCTATAACAATAAAGTAATTTAGAAACTAACACGATAATAATTCAATATAAAAAAATATTTTTAAAACACCCACTTCAAACGAACCTCGTCACTACAAAGTGATATATATGTGAAAGATGTGAAAATTTCAACTGCCTATCTATTACGGTTTACGAAATTCAGCCCGCTGACAGACGGACGGACGGATGGACGGACGGACGGACGGACGGACGGACGAACGGACAGCGGAGGCTTAGTAATAGGGTCCCGTTGGCACCCTTGGGGTACGGAACCCTAAAAAGAATTTTCCAAATTGGTTCCGGCGTCTTCGAGTAATCGGTGAATATAATATTTCCACAATGAATAAAAAGAAGATTCCGACGAATGGAGAATCTCCTCCTTTTTTGAAGTCTGTTAAAAATAATAAGATTTAACAAGTGTTAGCAATTTAAAATTATGATTGGTGTTTTTCAGTATATGTCATGAAACAATAAGTGTAACAGTGTCAACATACCTTTGTCAATATACGTTTCATGACGTATATTGACGACATTTGACTTTGACAGCGCGGGCGCGCCATCTTGCGCGCCATCTTGAAATATTAGTATAAAACGGCTGTTTTGACGATACGAATTCAGTCTCTGCCCAGAGACTCATTCGACTAGTAGATGCCTTCGCGTCTAGGTCGTTCTTCTCGATTGAGGGATTGCGATAGCAATCGCTCCCTAATCGATTAAATATTGCCAGTACGCTTAGATTAGTTTAAATGATAAATTAATATTTTGATAACTACCCTCACGTTTGGATGTTGGTTTGATTAATTAATATTTTGATATTTTTGATAACTACCCTCACGTTTAGATGTTGTTTTGATAAATTAATACTTTGATATTTTGATAGTTACCCTCACGTTCAGATGGTGGTTTGTCTGTCGTGCTGTGGTTATTAGCTGAGTGGAAAGGGGCCGTTATTGGGGATGGTGGCGACGGCTATAGGTAGGGTTTTAGCGTTTTAAGAGATGTATTCTCTTAAGGCGTGATTAGTTTTTGAGTGATAAGTTCCACTTCTGAGTCTATGTCCAACACAAGAAAGTAATTTAGAAACTTTAACACGACTAACGAAAATTGGATATATAACATCATTTATTGATTTTGTTCCTATAAAATGTAGCCTAATATGTCACCCAGACCGTAATAAGTAATAACGAATCGATTGACATTGACACCTCATAGCATAATAATAATAGGCAGTGATAATAAGCAGTGATAGCCTAGTCGTTAGGACTGTGGCTTCCTATTCAGGGGGTCGCAGGTCCGATCCCGGGTACCTCTGACTTTTCGGAGCATGTGCGTTTAAGCAATTAAAAATATCACTTGCTTCAACGGTGAAAGAAAACATCGTGAGGAAACCTGCACATCTGAGAGTTCTCTATAATGTTCTCGAAGGTGTGTGAAGTCCGCCAATTCGCATTGGGCCAGCTGCAGCGTGGTGGACTATGGCCTATAACCCTTCTCTGAGAGGAGACCTGCGCTCAGTAGTGAGCCGTTGATGGGTTGTTAATGATGAATGATGATGATACACTGCTAATATCACAACCCTTTCTTTTGTTTTGCCATTATCGATTAAAAATATAGCAATGGTATCAACTCGTACTCATCGCTCGTTAAAGGTATATGGTATAAAACAATACAGTCCGAACCTCCTCGTGTACCTTGGTTTGTAAATAACAAAATAAATAGAAATAAGTTAGTTGTAGCATTTAGACTTAGATCTGGACACATGCCATTAGGAAAATTTAAACACCTTATGAAGAAAACTGATACCCCAAATTGTGAAGTATGTGGCGAAATAGAGGATGTTTCACACCTGCTATTGGCATGTGTTCGGAACCAAAATTTGAGAGAAACACTAATGTATGAACTTAATTTAAATTTTATGAATATTGGCATATTTAACTCCATTTTCAGTACACCTTTGAGCATTCCGGCTATTAAAGTATACAAATTTGTTAGTGATTCTCTCAAATTGGTATAGTTTTAGTTTTAGATTTAATTATAATTGAATCAATGAATGATTTTTTATGTAATTTGTGTGTACCGATGGGGCTGACATGTAGGTCACCTATAAAAGCTCCTTAAAATAAATAAGATTAAAAAAAAAAAAACTCGTACTCGCACATGTGGAAAGGTAACTTATCAAACATAGGAAGCAATGAATGATGAAATTCGTAATAATTTATTATCCGCTCCTTAAAATAAATAAGATTAAAAAAAAAAAAACTCGTACTCGCACATGTGGAAAGGTAACTTATCAAACATAGGAAGCAATGAATGATGAAATTCGTAATAATTTATTATCCGTACAAACGCTTTTCAAACGTCACATTAAGGTCGTTACCTACATTATGAGTTGCGAAATAAATATTCATCGTCAACAAATAAAAGGTTGAATACAACTGACGCGTCTGTTTTAGGGTGGAACCACATTTGTGAGGATCGTTTCGGATTTCGTACATACAAAACTGTCAAATTCCATAGAAACGTGTACGGATCAAATCGGCTTTTCGATGCGTACACGAATGTATAGAAAATGACAGTTTTGTATAGGCAAAATCCGAATCGATCCACACAAATGTGGTTTCACCCTTATTCAACCTTTTATTTGTTCATTAAATACGTTTCAGTTTTTAAAACGTCGTCGAAGTTTTCAAAGATTTCGAAAATACATTACGAAAATAATAGCGCCTCTAGCGAAGACTTTTGGAAACTAAAACGGTAATAGGCACTCCTTTCTACCACCAAAGTTTTCAAGATTGAGTAACTCTTTCTAGTTGTACGGGCAGCGTGTTACCTCGAACAGTTTGCTTCAAGCACGGACAGAAAGACGGCGTTAAAAATAATTCTAAGTTTAGATTTTTTTCTAGTATGACTTATGACTGTACCTAAAGTTATTTAGGTGTTTTTTTTTAAGTTTTATAAGTTATATAAGTTTACACCTAAAACGTTTTATTAATTAACAAACTACTCGACGCAATATGAAGCAACTTTAACAATTACCATATTTACCTACCTATTTTGTAGTTGAAAAAAAAAACTGAAAATTCCTCCCACAACCACACACGACACCAAAGTCCTTGAAAACACGACCGGTTATGAAACAGCTGAAAAGTACTACGTCAACGCTCTCCTTGACATTCTGACGATTCCTAGCGGCTGCTTCAGACGACTTTGCTTTATGTAACTATATACGCAAAGGCTACGCCATATGGAGAAGCAGTGACAGATGATAGTGGTTAATCTAAGAAAAGGTGCCTGACTGACTCGCTGATCTATCAACGCACAGCTCAAACCAGTTATTATGACGTAGGCATCCGCTAAGAAAAGATTTTTGTAAATTCAACCCTCTACGCGGTTTGAAAAATCGCACTTAACGTTAGTGAAGTCGCAGGCATACGCTTGTATATACCTATTTGGCCTTCTTTACCGAGGCGTAACTTTTCGGAATTATGGTCGTTTAAAGCAATTAAATATCACGCTAAAGGAATACATCGCGATCTGCTCTACATACATTATATTCTTTAGTTCGTGAAATCTGCCAATTCGCAATTGGCCAGCTAAGCCCTTCTAATTCTGAGTGGAGACTCGTCTCGTGGATGGATTGTGATGATGACGGAGAAAATGACTCCTGAGTCATTTCCTGACTGAGATGATGTCAGTCGCCATAGCATATAGTATAGGTGCTATTCGTATTTTGAGGGCCCGGAACTTTAAGCAATACCTTGGTTTATTACTTTTTGTTCAAACTGGATTGCATGACTGACAGGATTTTGTAGGTCTGAATTTCTTCGCGTCTCCGTCATTAAAACGTCTCCTAAGTCTTAAAACTTAAAGGATAGACAAGGATATTGATAACTGCACCCTATAAAACTAGTAACTGTCAAATCGGCTTAGAAATTAGTCCTAGAATCCATTGAATTTAATGAATTCTCTGAGCCCAGTAAGAACTTTCATATAACCCTTTATGAGTTGTATTACAGATAGACTTTTAGTCTTCGATGTAAAAATGGTAAAATCACTACTTTCTTTTTTCTTTTTCTTAAATTACGCCACTATTAAATTCCCTTTTCAAGAGAAAACATACATTATGGATGGATGGTCCCTACATATGGACAAAAAAACATACTCAGCACCTACTTAAACACAGAGATCAGATAGCACTTACATCACACGCCAGACCCGTATTTGTTCAGAGTTGCAATCCTTTCACCGCATACATCACTCCCGTAACACTACACCTCAACACGTTAAGTCAATACTCAATAGTCAATGAATTGTCGATGAGTTATCGATATCGGACGTCACTGCGTCACCGGATGAAGCCAGGTTACGTGTGGCGCGGCGGCGTGGAGGGAAGCAACTGCGGGTGAAAAGACGCGAGCTGCGCATGCGTGGCGAGTGCCTTGCGTAGGGGATGGATTCGCATAATGGTCTTGTCAAACCTTTCTAGGTTTCCGAATTCCGATAGCGTGTTGAAGGGCCCCCCTGCTTGATAGAATTCATGGGTGAACGCCGTTGATGTACACAGCCAAAGACATCTATTTTTTCTAATATAATAAAGCTGAAGAGTTTGTTTGTTTGTTTGAACACGCTAATCTCAGGCACTACTGGTGCGATTTGAAAAATTATTTTCATCATACCTATTCGAAAAACGAATATTGGCTTCAGAGGACAGCGGGAGCAAAATTTCATTTTAACCCCATGGGACTTTTCATTTCTCTCTTCTGATTGGTCCGCATTATAGTGCTTTAGCATACTAAAGCACTAACGCGGACCAATCAGAAGAGAGAATTCAAAAATGGCTCGAAATTCAAAAATGTTTGAGAAGCTGTTGTCTACGATAAGTCACGTGATCAAATTTGTCGATTAGACATATACGCCCATACTTCCAACATAAATATTAATGTTTAATTAGTTCATAAAAATTTATTTGTGTTTTATTTAAACTTTCAATATACGTATTGGTTAATGTCTATACTCTATACATAGTAGGTTGATACTCCTAGCTTTTTCTCATAGGTAATGATGAAAAATAGTGTGTCATTCGGGGCCAAAATTTTTTGTTCTCGGGCGGCGTATATTGAATTCCTCGCTACGCTCAGGATTCTACTTTAGAATCCCTCGCTGCGGTCGGGAGTCTACTATAGAATCCTTCACTTCGCTCTGAATTCAAAATAACGCCCTCGGGGAACAAAAAATTCCTTTGGCCCCATATAACACAAATAACTATTCTGTGTTAGATAGCCCATTTATCGAGGAAGGCTATAGGCTATATATATCATCACGCTAAGACATTTCTTAATATAATAAATCTGAAGAGTTTGTTTGTTTGCTTGCTTGAAGTTTGAACGCGCTAATCTCAGGCACTACTGGTCCGATTTGAAAAATCTTTCTGTGTTAGATAGCCCATTTATCGAGGAAGGCTATGCTATATATATCATCACGTCTAAGACCAATAGGAGCGGAGCACCAAAAAATAATGTTTCATGTTTCCTTTTGAGAGCTTCCGCTGCGTGCGCTGCGTAAACGTAAACCGTTTCGCAAAAATCATGTATGACAGAATTGTTCCCCTTTAAAAGTACTAAAAAAAGTCCGCGACAGCATATGTCTATCTTTTAAGGTTGGCTCACCATAACCTTTTTTATGCTAACCAAATTTGTTCTAAAATAATGCATTATTTGCGAAGGTGTTTTTAAGGTGGTGAAGATGAATTTAAAACTATTCCACGCGGACGAAGTCGCGGGCAGAAGCTAGTCTTTACTAATATTAAAAATGCGAAATGTGGTTGTCGGTTTGACCGTCAATCACGCCACAACAGAGCAACGGATCGACATGATTTTTTTGCATAGGTTTGCATGGTTTGCATGGTTGAGGTATTGGAGAGTTGCATAGGCTACCTTTTATCATGAAAAAAAAAAAACAGAGTTGTGGTTAAAGAATTTATTTCTCAAAAGAAATTTACAAATTTCACTTAATGAGAAATTATCAACTAAACTTAATAATATTATTAGGCACAGCGGCGAGCAACAACGCAATCGTAAAATATACGTAAAAGTGGGTGGAAATAAAAAAATAAAAAAGTACCGTGCAATGTGAATAAATTTCCTGGGCCGGACTCAGAAGTCAGATAATATTATGTATAATGAAATCTTTGAGTCTTTTTTTAAAAATGTTGATCTTCTCAATATTTTTTATTTCTGCTGGTAATTCATTAAACATTTGTTCTCCTTCAAAAGTTATGCTTCTCTTACCGTAATTAGTACGTATTTTTTTAAAGAGATATTATCAATGTTACGCAGGAGCCTGCATCCCAGTTCTCTTTTAGTTTTAAATGTTAATTGGGAATGAATTTTATTCGATTTTATTTTCTTAATCAAAATACATGTATTGTAGTAATATATTTGTTTTATGTTCATTAATTTGGTTTCCGAATATAAAATTTTCGTGGGGATTAGGAAGTCATAATTGAAAAGAATTTTTATTATTTTATTTTGCATTATTTGCAAACAATTTAAATTAGTTTTGGCAGCACTGCCCCATATTTCTATTAAATAATCAAGGTGAGGTTTCACGAGTGTAGAGTTCCCGCGGGATTTTTAAAATCTAACTCCACGCGAACGAAGTCGCGAGCAAAAGCTAGTATCCTATAAAAGCAGAGTGTATGGGATTCGAAAAACGTGGGGGTTTTTAAATCCCATAAACTATTTGCAAAATTATAAGCACACGAACTAAAAAAAGTTAGACATATTTCCAAGAAATATCGTGTTTGGAGATATATCGTGTATCTTTGTTCTATGTAAAAGGTGAATACTCGTTAGCAATACCACAAATGCAATGCTTATATAACGTTTTCGGTAATGTAATAATAGTGACTGTAGCAGTCAGCGACTAGTTTACTGTAATGTATGGGGGCGTTTACTTGACTTCGAGTCGAATGGAAGAGAGCAATTTGTGGAATGAATTAGGTCGTCGGTTATTAAGACCTGGTCAGACGACGCGAAACGGCAGCGATTATACCAAAGTTGCACTTACGTTGACATATTGTGTAGATTCTAATAAAATATCTGGGTGACTGAGCTTTGCTCGGTTATTTGTTTTTTTTTAATCGTGTTTTTTGGAAATTATATATTAAAAAAATAATAAATAAAAAATAAACAAAATCAAAGAGGCAAATATAATCGTCTTGGACTCGAACGAGGGTCGTCTGGTTTCGGGGACGCCCGTTTTACCGTCGAGCTATCGGGAATTTATAGATGACGGCGAAATTTACCTTCGTATTCTAATGATATTGTAAGGGGTTTTTCATTGCCTGAAAACACGGATAAAACGACCTTTTCTTAAAATGAAACCTAGCTAGATCGATTTATCGCCCCCGAAACCCCCTGCATACCAAATTTCATGGAAATCGTTGGAGCTGTTTCCGAGATTCAGATTATATATATATATACAAGAATTGCTCGTTTAAAGATATTAGATAGATTAAGTTGGAACAGACTCTATAAGTCTATAGTATAGAGTGTGTTCTAATTTCAGTCGGAGAAAACGAGACAAATATGGTTTGATAGATGTCTAGTTATTAACACTATCTTGAACCTGACCAGAGTGAGAGTGTTGGACTAAGGGTGTCTGGTCTATACAAAACGCCCGCCGTATCGTATCTGAAACAGCTATACCGACTACGTATTTGACCGAGCGAAGCGAGGTCTCAGAGTCTACTTGAGTGAATTTGCATTTGTCCGTCCGTCCGTCCATCCGTCCTTATAACTTATAGCTTATAATATTATATGTCAACCGATGGCCTTCAGCCGTATATTGCAAAAATCTTTATTTCAGGGGGCTCTTTTGCCCTCAAAAATTGACGAAATGGGGGGCTTTCAAAGTGTAGATTGATATCGAGCCTCTATCTCAAAAACGGCTATGTACATTAAAAGCTGTAACTTGTGTATATTTTGGTTATATCCTATAGTTGAATAACAAATACTAAAATTAGATTGATATTTTAAAGAAACGAAATTATTTCATTTTTAATGAGCATAAATATACAAAAATACTCAGGGATAAAATCCGGAACGAGGAGACTCGTAGAAGAACAAAAGTGACCGACATAGCTCTGAGGATTAGCAAGCTGAAGTGGCAGTGGGCAGGTCATATCTGTCGCAGAACCGATGGCCGATGGGGCAGACGTGTTCTGGAGTGGAGACCGCGTACCGGCAAGCGCAGTGTAGGACGCCCTCCAGCTCGCTGGACCGATGACCTTAAGAAGGTGGCGGGAAGCGGTTGGATGAGGAAAGCGGAGGACCGTGTTTGGTGGCGCGCTCTCGGAAAGGCCTATGTCCAGCAGTGGATGAATACAGGCTGATGGATTGGATCGGATTGGATAAATACATACAAATATTTAGTTCGATATTCAAAAATAGATGGCGCTGTTTGTTATTGAATCTCGCTATTTGAGTGAAGATAGGTACAGCTACGAACTTAATAAAATAAGTTAAGACTTATTTTATGTTGGTGAAATCGGCCCTTAGTCGGGTTACAGACTACAGTGTTTAAACTTTTTCCTTGTAATTCAAGAAACAACATTACATTAACATTGGAAATAGTTCCTAAAGACAGCAATCGATTCTTCCGGTTGAGAGCGCGGATCGGCATTCTTTTATGTCGCTATATTGAGCTTAATGGACTGCTTCGATCGGTGAATACAACTTTAAGAGGCGAACCCTCACTGGATAAAGCTCAATCTACTTTTCTTACAAAACAACTCATAGCTTGCTCATAGCATAGTGTTTAATTCCCTTTGTACTCGTATTAGATAGTTCTTCGGCAGAAACATGTTCAGTTTCGTTGGGTTTTAATTTTTTGTTTTGGAGTTTACTCCTTAAGAATCGATTTTAGCAGCCCGGTATGAGAAAAATCCGGGCAGTTAAATCAATTTATCAATGACCTCGTTACGTTTTTCTGATACGTTTTTCACAACGTTGAAATTTCTACCCTAACGTTGAGTAAATATGGTTGGTTTTCGTGCGAAAGAGTCCCCGAAGCGCAAGTCGGTCGGGGCGCGCTCGGACCCGAGTCGCGCGCATAGAGAAGGATATAGCGTCGCGCCGCGCGCGTAAACTCCAGTCGTGCGTCGGAGGCCGGAGCTGAGACATACTTTTTTTTTTGTTTTAATCCACCTGGTATGTCAGCCGGGTCTATACTGTAAATGAGTTCTTAACAATTAATCTTTTTAGTACCTTAATAATTAATTTAACTAACTTAAAAATATATTTAAGATTTTATTCACTGATGGAAATCGGCACTTAGTGCATTATATGTATTGCTTTTAGAAAAATAAAAAAAAAATATGTTTTAAATCGGTTCAGATTTGACGGAGATATGGAGTAACATCGACAAAAGAAAAAATAAATAAATACGCGTCGAATTTACAAGCTCCTCCTTTTGAAGTCTGTTAAAAAATACCCATCCTGTAATTAACACTGTCGTATAAACCAATCTAAAAATAAATAACAAACAAAGGAAACTCCCTTAAAGAGCGCTTGAGGAAAGCATCCACATAATTAAAGTGCTTCTAGGACTCAATTTGAAAATTAATTTTCATATTTTAATTTGAGAGCCATTGTAGCTGACAATATGCACAGTGCACTGCAAACCGGACACAGCGTAGAGTAACCAGCATAACAAATAAACTCAACGGGCTTGTTTACAGAGGTTTTGAAACTTGAGCGCTAAACTTTAGTAGAATTTTCATCAAGAAATTATTGATGAAGTATTTAAGTCTTAAAAACATGGCACGAGGTTATCTTACGGCCTTATGCGTTCATCTAATAGACCAGTAGATCTAGCACAGAAAATTTTGTCTATACATTTACTCGTGAATCTCGAGATATCTTCTTATATCCTCTATAATAACTTTGAGTTAAAAATAAGTATTTCACTTAGGTACGTATCATCAAATTATTATGCTAAGAAGTGCAATAGTCGACGCTGACATAGTCGTGATCAGTACCAGTCATCAACGGCTCACTACTGAGCGCAGGTCTCCTCTCAGAGAAGGGTTATAGGCCATAGTCCACCATGTTGGCCCATGCAAATTACCAGTACCCGTACCAGAAAATAATTACACAGCACTCACACTTTCATTGGTTGTTTTGGGCCTTTTACGTATGGAGCGAGACTTCGTTAGAAGCTTCTCGACAGAAGGTACAATTGTTTTTTTTTAATCTATATTTTTTTGGGGTTTTTTACCACCTGGCATGTCAACCCCATTAGGTACAATTGTTGTTTATCTAAAGTCAAAGTCACTCAGAGAGGAGCGTTGACCTACCGCTTGTAATCACTCTGTGACAGCCACGTCCAACAGTTTTAATTTTCGAAATATCTTTTGTCTCGAGTTTCCAAGCTCCTATTACGCTATCATAGTGAACTGCAATAGTAGGTCGTGGACGCTTTGAAATGAAGTGCCCAGTGTAAAAACGCGGCATAAAAGGTCCTCAGGTTTTTTATTTTACTGAAGGTAATAGAACAATTGCATTTGGCTCGCTCGCAGACAGACTGTCATTAAGGATTCACGAGGGCAAACAAAGACTTGGTTATAATGTTCATTTGCTAAAAAAAGTCCGAAAAAATTGTGGAGGTCGATGTTTTTCATGTATAGCAAACGCGTTTCACTGAGCCCTGAAAAACACTTTTTATTTTTCCATAAACTGTTCATAAATCTGTTATTTAGTATATTACATATATAATGCTGCCTGGTGTTTACCAAAGACTATGGATATGGAGATTTCGTATCGGACATTAACTTTTGAGAAATGATCATATTGACGATAAATTAATGCACGGTTAACGTTAACTTAAATTTACTAGAAACTCAGTTCTTATTAAATTTTAGCTGTTGGTTAAAAACTAAAATCTTTATGTGGTAACAAGAGTGTGGTAAGTAAAAGTAGCTTAGGTCACTCTCCAGATCCAAAGTATACCCATGCAAAAAATCACGTCGATCCGTAGCTCTGTTGCGGCGTGATTGAAGGACAAACCCACAAACCAACAAGCACACTTTCGCATTTATAATATTAGTATCTATATTTGACGATCTCCCTGGCGCAGTGGTGAGCGCTGTGGTCTTATAACTGGGAGGTCTCGGGTTCAATTCCCGGCGGGGTCAATTTGGGAATTTATAATTTCCGAATTGTCTCTGGTCTGCACCCCGATTCAGAACATTTCGATAACTTCCCGTTTCGATACGGTTAGATATCGATCTCGTATCGAAAATTTTTTGTCGTGCGATTCAGAACGTTCGGTTAGAGAATTCGATTCGATGTCGACTACGGAATCGGCTTCGGTATCGGTATCGACAAGTTACATTAAATTACATGTGGATTTACGAAGTTTGTTGTTTTACCAAAATTTCACTTGATAATAAATTCATGTTAACACTAAATAAATAGATTTTAATCATTTTGGAAGGTCATTGAATTAAATATCATTTTAAATATCATTATTTAAAATGATAACTTGTTAAATTATTGACGGCCAATTTTCAGCCTCTTCGATAGATGGCGCTAAGTTCATGTTTCATCCCTCTGGGTTCTTATTTTATTTTGTTGTGGTGTACATAATATGTTATTGTAATGTTTAAATACGTACAATATGGTAAGTAAACATCTACATACCAAAATCATCCATCATAATCATTTTATACGAAAAACCAGTAAACACAGTACGTAAACAAAAGGATACCGGATGCCCTGTAGCTTTCGATAAGTTACCAACTAAAATTATCGGACGTTCGGAAAATCTTATTCGATAAGGTTGTTGTGAATAGCGTTTGATAGAAGATATCGAACGATATCTACGTCGGTTCGATTCGGTTTCGATTTCGACAACTTCTCTGTCGATACGAGTACTCTGAATTGAAAATTCATCTTATCGTACGATAGCAAACCGAATCGATCGATAATTATGTTATCGTAAGGTTCTGAATCGGGGTGCTGGTCTGGTGGGAGGCTTTGGCCGTGGCTAGTTACCACCCTACCGTCAAAAACGTGCCGCTATGAGGGAAATAAAGAAACCGACAACGATGAAACACATAATATTAATACTTAATCATTTTTTTCCCAACGTGAATACCCCCAATAGTCACAATCAATATACAACTGCCAGACGTCCGTAGTACGCACAGTCAAAGAGTAAAGAGGTCAATTAAAACGCTCTCGTAGTTTAACCCGATTTCCACGCGGGTGGAGCCGCGCGCAAAAGTTAGTTCGTAATAAAATAAGGAGAGCTTTCGTGCTAAAGTTTATGCTTTTAGTTGGATCAGTTCAACGGCCGCAGGTTGCATGTTGCTCGGAGCGGGGAACTCGTTTTGGAGCTAATTTCGTTCCTGCCGAACATTCTGATCGGTAATTAAGTCTGAGGTTGCAGAACTCGATTTGAAGATAAATAATTACTAACACGATAAGCTTTATTTGAATCATGTCAGTAGTTTTTATTTTCGAATTGGCTGACCTGTCCTTTTTTCGCTCGGATGGGCTTTTTCATAGCTTTTTGTTGCTCCGAAATATTTCTCCTATATTCTGAAATAAGCCGCCCATGAGGAAAATCTCGTAATAGACAACTTAAGGGCACGATCTCCGGGCGCAGTAGGCATTTAGAGCTACCTCAGTCCCCGCGCGGTGAGGTGCGCGTAGGCGCTTTTCAAATGAACTCGCTCACCCCAAATTTTACATCATAGATTAAATAACTTTATTGTACCTAACAGTACAGGGACAGTTGTAAGTTTTAGAAACATTTACTTTATTTTTTATTCATACATTTATATTATGTAAGTTTGATTGTTATTTTACATATTACGTACATAGGTACATTTACCTACTTATTTTTTTTTTGTTTTTTTTTGTTATTTCTTTCAAACTCGATATCTGGGGTTCCCTGTACTTATAAAATACGTAACCGTTGCCAAAATGTCGGCCATTTTCTCTTTTTTTGTTATTGGGCCGATTTCTTTCAAAATCCATATCTATCCTTGTACTAATAAAAGCGGTAACCATCGTCAAAATTAGAAAAAGTGGTGGCCGTATTCTTTTTTCTTGTTATGGGACCGATTTCTTTCAAAATCGATATTTGAGGATCCCCGTGCTCATAGCAGTGGTAATCAATGTCAAAATTAGAAAAATGGAAAAGTTTTTCCCTAACCTATTTGGGACGAAGTTCCTTAGACATTTTTTTGTTATTGGACCGATTTCTTTCAAACTCGATATCTGGGGTTCCCTGTACTTATAAAATAGGTAACCGTTGCCAAAATGTCGGCCATTTCCTTTTTTATGTTATTGGACCGATTTCTTTCAAAATCCGTATCTGGGGATCCTTGTACTCGTAAAAGCGGTAACAATTGTCCAAGAAAAAGTGGCGGCCATTTTTGTTCTTAATATGGGGCCGATTTCTTTCTATCTTTCTAAATCGATATCTGAGGATCTCTGTGCTCATAACAGTGGTAAACATTGTCAAAACTAGAAAAAGGGGCGGCCATTTTATTTTTTCTTGTTATGGTACCGATTTCTTTCAAAATTGATATTTATGGTTCCCAGTGCTAATAAAATAGGTATCCATCGTCAAAATAAGAAAAAGTTGCGGCCTTTTTATGTATTTTTGTTATTGGACCGATTTCTTTCAAAATTGATATCTAGGGTTCCCAGTGCTAATAAAAGAGGTATCCATCGTCAAAATAAGAAAAACAACAAAGAAAAAGAAAATGGCCGCCTTTTTTTCTTATTTTGACGATGGTTACCTCTTTTATTAGCACTGGGAACCCCAGATATCAATTTTGAAAGAAATTGGTCCAATAACAAAGAAAAAGAAAATAACCGCCTTTTTTCTTATTTTGATGATGGTTACCACTTTTATTAGCACTGGGAACCCCAGATATCAATTTTGAAAGAAATTGGTCTAATAACAAAAAAAAAAATGGCCGCCACTTTTTCTTATTTTGACGATGGATATGTATACCTTTGTTATTAGCACACCCCAGATATCAATTTTGAAAGAAATTGGTCCAATAACAAAAAAAAAGTGACCGCCACTTTTTTTTATTTTGACGATGGATACCTCTTTTATTAGCACTGGGAACCCCAGATATCAATTTTGAAAGAAATCGGCCCAATAACAAAAAAAAAGAAAATGGCTGCCTTTTTTTCTTATTTTGACGATGGTTACCTCTTTTATTAGCACTGGAACCCCAAATAAAAATTTCGAAAGTTTTCGTAATTTAAATCAAGATATTTTGTTCTTTCTTCCATTTTTATTCCCAATATTTACCTTATTATATTATTCTTATATTACTATAGTTTAACACTATCTATACAATAAGAACTATACAGTAAGAATCTAAACCTAAAACCTATCATACTAATATTTACAGATTTATTAATAAATACTAAAAATGACAACAATATTAACACTCTGATTTGATTTAATCTATGATAAATGAATACGGAATGAAAATAATAGGTATCTATGCAATAGATCGCTTGATCAGCGGGGGATCGTAGCGAGCCAACGAAAGCGATACGTCCTACCTCGATGATACTTTGCGGGCTACTGAAGTGAAGCGCACGCACGAGCCACTTTGTTATATAAAAAGTAAAAACGTCGTGATTAAAAAAATACAAATTTTTTAGAGAAAAAGTAATCAGAAAAGAATCTTCTAAAAGTGTTTGCCTATTTTATGAAATTTGTTATTTTAGTCTAACTTTAATATTCTATGAACACGACCTGAAAAACGATAAAAATTACACTGTTTTCGAAATTATTTTTGATCGGGTGAAGTTGTAAATATAGAGTTTTGAATCACAAAAGAATTAAGAACATATATTAAACTACAACATATATTTTTAACCGATCAAAACAAAGAATATTTCATTGTTTACGATTCAATTAAAAATAGGTCGATGTCGAAGATCCCGCCGTTAATGACGAAAAACTCTTAGTATACAAGCGCGTTTGTCTCAAAAACTTTAGGTTTTAATTGGGTTGTAATCAATTGATAACACTTTTATCTTTGCGAAATTAGAACCGATGACAAAGTTTCTTGATTTGACTAGTCAAGAATCTTTCAAGATCCTGCAGACCCACAAGAGCTAAAGAGTGGTCAAAGTGCAAATTCTACGGATGATTTCTAACAGAAAATATCGACCTTATTTCACACGAAAAGAGTTGTTTTTACAAGCTTTTATTTAGCTTGACCAGTTTATTTATTTGTTTGTTTGGGTCAAATCTTGCAAGATGAATTAGACCCACTTCCCGGTTTCCGATTGAGCTGAAATTGTACATGTATGTGTAAATCGGATGACAATGCAATATTATTGTGACATGGTAGCTACTCTGATGATGGAGACGGAAGATGGCTATCGGAACTCTGTAATAAAACGATGTAACCCCATCGAGTTTGGGCTCGTTTGATTCGTCATGACAAGAACTCTGATCCTAGATGATATCTAGAGTCTAATGATGTAGCTACTAAAAGCTTGTATTTAAAAATAATTTTTTTAATTTACACTTACGTTAGTAGTAGAGCTTAAACAAAACCGTCTAGACGCACCTTCCGGCTTAACGCTAATAAGAAAGAGCAATATTTTATTATACAACTAATCTCAACTAAAGCAGGTTGTTTTTAATATTAAAACTTTTATTTTAAGGCTCCCTGCTTTCCATTCGAAGAAGACGGCTGCGGGGAGAAGCGGCTCGGTTTCATAAAAACTGTTTTCCTTTTGTCCCCCGTTCGCGCCCATTGTCTGTCGCTTTTAAAGTACAATGAACAGGTTTTCAACATCTTATATTTATAAGCAATTCTGCTCTATAATACTGCTGTTTGTCTGATTGTTATACCTTGTTTCAAACGATGGCCATTTTTATTTGTAATGTAAAAACAGGACATCAGTGTTTTTATATAATAGGTACAGACTAGCGCTTGACTGCTATCTCACCTGATGGTAAGTGAAATGCAGTCTAGGATAGAGCGCACTTGCCCAGATGCTTATTCACTCTTGGGGGGATAAGTTGGTAGAGAGTAGTGGGATATGCCGACTTAAAGATGAGTTTAGTTGGAAAAACGGAAGCCGGAAGGGCATTCCAAATACATTATGCGAGTAGGTAGGCACAGCTTTTATCAGGCGTTTTACTTTTGTCGTACCTACTCCAAACACAAACTTTACGCTTAGTTGGGAGGGGAAAGGGGAATATTAATCATATTCCGTATAAATAATTTTCCTAAAAAAAAATTAAGTGGCACTCGGGGACTGCCGCGGTAAAGCTATTGCATAGCATTTTTATCAACTTATGCAATTATAATATTTATGCAATATTTTTTTTTTGCATAATAAAAATTATGCAAAAAATTTATAAAAAACAAACAAACAAGAAAAGCGCACTGTCACTACTTCGCGAGTGAGATTCGAAGCTGCGACATCTAAAGAAAGCGGCCGCTCGCCCACTGCGCCAAAGAGAGCTAAATGTGAACCTCTAAAATGTTGAACGCTTACTGAACGACGTTGTTAGGTTTTTTTCGTTACGGAATTTCTTGATTCGGTCGCCGCGCTCAAACTGTTTGTCCTAGTTCAAAGCCCGCGGTAAAAGCTATATGCAATAGCTTAAAATTTTTCCTTGGCAAGTAGAACTTAGTAGTACTTGTAAGAATAGAATAGTAAAAAACTATTCTATTCTTACAAGTAAGAATAGAATAGTAAAAAACTATTCTATTCTTACAAGTAGAATAGAATAGTTTTTTATTCAAACAAACTTTTACAAAGTGCTGTGAATCGTCAAGTGAAAGGTAATTCCTTGAAGAGACTTCCATCGATCGGAACGACGACGATACAAACACGACTACGTAGTGTGCAATTCAACTTTTCCCATTTCTGTTAACGGCAGCCAAGGGACCGCTCGCCTGATCAATGTGTATGTGATTGAACCACATCCGAAATTGTGCCGACAAGGAAATGTAGCGATCGCGCCACTATTTTCAACACTATTGCAAAGCGGATCTGTTGAGTTGTATCAACATCTTTTTTTTATTCGACGACAAGCCAGTCCTTGACTGCGATCTCACCTGATGGTAAGTGACGATGCAGTCTAAGATGGTAGCGGGCTAACTTGGAAGGGGTATGGCAGTGAACATTCAACCCATACCCCTAATTGGTTTCTACACGCCATCGTGCCGGAACGCTAAATCGCTTGGCGGCACGTCTTTGACGGTAGGGTGGTAACTAGCCACGGCCAAAGCCTCCCACCAGACCAGACCAGAGACAATTCAGAAATTATAAATTCCCAAATTGACCCCGCCGGGAATCGAACCCGATACCTCCCAGTTATAAGACAACAGCGCTCACCACTGAGCCAGGGAGGTCGTCAAATTACCGACACAAATAAAGTTATTGGTCAGAAACTACGAGTAGGTATGTCTAAAGCTTCCTGTACCTATGAACTACCGCGAACAAAGTCGCAGGCATTTGCTAGTATCCCTACAACGAGATACAGATTAATAAGTGTAGGAACATGTTACCTGCATCCATTAATTAAGTAGAATTAATGGAAGCCTAAACGTAAACCGTGAGTGAGCCGTTGACGTCATAATCTCTCTTTGATGTCCCATATGGAGGCTTAATCGGCCGTAAACTTGCGCGGCGCACGGGCGGAGAGTAACTACTTTAATTATGCATCCTTTTACTAGGCAATAATACGCAGAGCAAAACTGGCGGGGGAATCTAAAAAGCTCAAAGCAGGTCAAACCATAACCCTGACGACCGGATTACGACAACGCACCCTATCAGGTAGGGCCACACACACCGTCAACCTCAACACAGCGTCTTCACGGGGAAGACGAGGCCCCCGATTTCTAACGTCACCTGGGCGTGGATCCTTACCACGATCACGGGAACGTACGGACTAACCTAGTCCAGCCACTCCTCCCATTCGTTCCAACGTCATCCTTTACCGAGGTCTGAGCCTCTCAGGAGGCGCCCTTAGGTAGACGTTGCCCCCCGATATCTTCGAGCCCTAGGGCTCACTCCCCGGCGACGCTTCGCGCTCGCCCCAACGTCCGGTGACGCTGTAGCGGCCATTAGGGCCAACAGCATACTCAATCCGAAAAAAAAAACAAACCATAAGTAGATCAAAATCGATGGGAAGCGACATGGCGTTTGTTCAATCTTCTTCTAAATGCCAGATCAGATTTGGATGTATACGGTATCGTTAAAATCCTTTACAATATCGTCCCGAGTGACACTGGTTAGATATAAGTTTTTTGAAGAAAATTCAGTAGGGCGGCTGTATGGCGCCATTTTCAATTATTATTGGCAGGGCAGTCGTTGTTTTAACACCCTACGCAAAAAGATGGGTGTTATAAGTTAAAAGTATCTGTGTATGAGTCTATCGGTGTGTCTGTCTGTTCCCTAGTAGCAGCCTCCCCAATAGACCGATTTCAATGCGGCTTTATCTGAATAAATGCTTATGAAGATCTGCTCAGGCATTTGAAGATCAGCTTATTTTCTACTTGATCAAAGGGTATTACAAGCTTTCACTGGTGAGATTGATTTGAAAATTGGTGTACTGTTACTTCGGATTATTTCCAAGGCATGGTAACCTTGAGCTGATGCTGCAGCATCAAGTAATCTGCGGGATACCCAACTCCTCAGCAACAGATATAGTGTATTTGAGCTCATTAGAATGGTCTCAATGTGTAGGTGTTAGATAGATGATCGAGGATCGAGCATCGATCGAGAAAACTGGGTAACAAGATGTCCAGTATATCGTACATAGTCTGGCCATAGATTTACATGTCGGGGGTGATTTATAATTTACGCTTGTTAATTCTCTTGTTATCTTATAAGTTAGCCCTTGACTACGATCTCTACCTTGTGGTAAATGACGATGCAGTTTAAGATTGAAGCGATGTTACCTCAAATGGTTATGTCAGTTTTTATAAACCCAAACCTTTTTTCAGAAATCTGAACATAGTTTGTATGTTTTTTCTCATTAACAAAAATTAAAGTCGTAACTTAATAGTCATCATCATCAACCCATCAACGGCTCACTACTGAGCGCAGGTCTCCTCTCAGAGAAGGGTTATAGGCCATAGTCCACCACGCTGGCCCAATGCGAACTGGCGGAAATTAATAGTAAGAGAATGTAATTCTAATTACGCAACAGCAATCAGCTGAGAGCTCGGAATAGGCACAAGTTGCAAATGCTTTACAATAACGCCTACAGTCGCGTCTGTGTATGCTTGATAATTAACTAATGGACTTGTTAGTTGCGAATAGCTGGAGCTGCGACTTCTTGCGTTAAATTTCCCTGGGACTTCTTAGATTCAGATTTCCCGGGATAAAAAGCTCATGACCATTTTTCGGTTTTACGGTAAGGCTGTGAGAATGTTATATATATATTTACTAGTGGTTCGCCCCGAACTGAGACCTCGCGGTAACGGTATCCCATGATTATTCATTCAATCGATACATGATAACCAAAACTGACATTATTATTATGCCCGTTTTCACCAAACATACCTAAATCATCCCCTAAGTAGGAGTCTCTTAACGTAGGTAGCTCCTAAATACAATCCTAAGTCCTAACATCCGTCCCAATATCCTTTTAGGTGTCCCGTACAGGATCGTGATAAATAAGTTGACAGATAACATCAATCACCTAACTTATAGGTAGCCCGTAAAGGTTAGGGAACGTTAGTGAAAACATTGAATTATTATGTAGGTACTAACGAGTGAAACCGGGTTACGGGCATCTGTACAAATCGTCATCTATCGACGCGAATAGAAAATATACAATATTTAACTAAAATTTAACTAAAAAATAATTTTAATTGAATAATATGGTACAAAAAAAATTACAATACAATTATTGTATTATAATAAGTAACTAAATAATAATGGTCGACGCAAAACTGTTTTTGGGATAGGTCGTTAGTCGTAACTCGTAGTTCCATGGGAATAGTTACTGACTGCGCCATCTATTAGCATTATTGTGAAGCTATGTTGATGCTATATGAATTACTGATGTACATTAAAAATTAAATAATCTCGTTTCTTTATAATATTCATATAATTTTAGTATTTGTTGTTCAAGTACAGGATATAAGTGACCTAAAAACATAAAATCAGTTTGAAAATCCATAGCGGATTTTCCTAGAGAGCGTCTTCAAGCGAGCGTATAAAATCGCCACTTTGAAAGCCCCCCATTTCGTCAATTTTAAGGGAAAAATTAAAAAAAAAATATTTTTGTACTCAGTTCAAAATTATCTTTAAAATGATACGTAACAATTTTATGTAACGCGATATTTTTTTTTTTTTACTTCGCATTCGCTTCTATGAGAGCCCCCCTGAAATAAAGATTTTTATAACTTTTTAAGCCATTTTCGGCTGGAGGCCATCGGTTTACATATTATATCTAAATTTGAAGTAATTACGTTCAGTAATTCAAAAGTTATAAGGCTCTGACAGACGGACGGACGGACGGACGGACAAGTGCAAATCGCTCTAGTTAACTCAAAGACCTTCGCTTCGCTCGGTCGATTACATTTACAATATTTATTATATTGCCCCAATAATCCCAATATACAGTTTTTACTTTGCTACGCAGGAATCCTTACTTCCTTACTAATATTATAAATGCGAAAGTGTGTTTGTTTGTTGGTTTGTCCTTCAATGACGCAGCAAAGGTCAACGTGATTTTTTGCATGCGTATACATAGTTGAGGACTGGAGAGTGACATAAGATACTTTTGTCCCGGAAAAACAAAGGGTTCCAGAAGGGATTTTTAAAACTAACTCCACGCGGATCAAGTCGTGGGCATCAGCTAGTTACTAATATTATAAATGCGAAGTGTTTGTTAGTTTGTTTGTCCTTCAATCAAGCAGAACAGGAGCACCGGATCAACATGATTTTTTGCATGGGTATAGTTGAAGACCTGGAGAGTGACATAGGATACTTTTATCCCGGAAAAACAATGAGTTCCCGAGGGATTTCAAAGACCTAACTCCACGTGAATGAAGTCGCGGGCATCAGCTAGTCTTTTATATTTTCGGTCCTGGTCCATGTACAGTACAGTCCTCCACTTGCCTATGAAACTCGACGTATGGATGCGTGAGGAATATTATATTCTGAGAATTTTTAGCAAAGTCTGTCCGCTGGCGCCCACTGGCAGAAAAATTATGTGTCACACGCCACACACAAGTGACACACAACTCAACCTTAGAATCCTTACTAATATGTATTTTAAATGCGAAAGTGGTTTTTTTTTTTACAAGCTTATATTGTTTGTTTGGGTCAAATCTTGCAAGATGAATTAGACCCACTTCGCGGTTTCTGATCGAGCTGAAATTTTGCATTTACGTGTAAATCGGATGACAATGAAATATTATTGTTACATGGAGCTGATCTGATGATGGAGACGGAAGATGGCTATCGGAACTCTGTAATAAAACGACGTAACCCCATCGAGTTTGGGCTCGTTTGATTCGTCATAACAACTACTTACTCTGATCCTAGATGATATCCAGACTCCAGAGTCTAATGATCAAATGATGTAGCTAATAAAAGATGCAAGCTTTTATTAGCTACATCATTTGATCAAAAAAAAAATTTTAATTTACACTTGTATTATGTTGGTTTGTAGGTTTGTCCTTCAATCACGTAACAACTGAGCGACGTGATTTTTGCATGGTTGAGAACCGTGTAAGTCGCAGACAAAAGCCCATAAATTCATGATCAACGATCAGTAACGCGCTAGTAGTTTCCGTTGCCTAAGGCTATTCCAGTATTTTTTTAATAATCTCTCTATACTAGTTTTTTTTTTGTCTATAGCTTAAACCGATGAGTTATTGAGGCTTAACTTCATAATTTAAAGGCTGTAACATTACAGCTAGGCTTTTTTTAACCGACTTCAATAAAAGGATGAGGTTCTCAATTCGTCGGAATCTTTTTTTTTTATGTATATTCACCGATTACTCGAAGACGTGTAAACCGATTTGAAAAATTCTTTTTTTGTTTCAAAGGGCATATCAGGTGCCATATAAATTTTAGGTGCTCAGGTGGTTCCATATAAATTTTATAGAAATCGGTCAAGCGGTTTTTAAAATATCTAATAGCTATTTATGCAACTGCATCGTAATGAGGGTCATTTTAATTCGAGTGCTGTTTTTTGATACGAGGCTTGCCGAGTATCAAAATAGGATAGTACGAGAATTAAAATGACTAATTACGTTCAGTTGCATACAAGATTTTATCTACGACAAGGAAGTAAAATCATTAACAAAATACGCCGTAGGCTCAATAAAGTAACAAAAAGTAACTCCGTAAGCCGCCACCAGCCGCCTGTGGCGCCTCTGTCATATGAACGGTACAAAAGTGCCAGAACTCAGAGCCTTAGCTTTAGGTATCCTATTTTAAGAAGATAACCATTTCGATTCAGCTCCCATACAACGAGCTGCATCGAAATGAGAAGCAAAACCGAAAGAGGGTTCATTTCGATTCAGCTGTCAAACTCGAAATTGGAACTTTTCGATGCTGGAGTAGATAAAATAAATTAAATACTTTGTATAGTGTGTGTGTAACGTAGTAAAGCGGGAGTTTTAATTCGGTTGTTTATAAAAGAATTTTTAAATACGTATAAACCCAGTTACCCTAGGCGCGTGTGGCCGGCCGCCCGGCGCCGCGCCATCGATTCCTCTTCGCCCCTGCTTATTCGCTACCCCACGAGTTTAAACCAGACTAGCATTGCGTTAATCCTTACATATTACTAGACTAGCTGATGCCCGCAACTTCGTCCGCGTGGATTTAGTTTTTAAAGCACCTCGGGAACTCTTTGATTTTCCGGGATAAAAAGCCTATGTCATTTTCCAGGTCCTCAACTATATCCATGCAAAAAATCACGTTGATCCGTAGCTCTGTTGCGGCGTGATTGAAGGACAAACCAAAAAACACACTTTCGCATTTATAATATTAGTATGATGATGCCCGCGACATCGTCCGCGTGAATTAAGGTTTTTGATTGCCGCAAGAACCCATAAATTAATCGGGATAAAATGTAGCCTATATGACCGAATTTCAGCCAAATCCGTCCAGTAGTTAGTTGTACACACACACACACACACACACACACACACACACACACACACACACACACACTCATACAAACTTTTACATTTATAATATTAGTAGGATTAGTTTGATGTGAAGTGTGATTAGTGTGATGTGATACCTAAATGCGAAAGTGTTTTTTGTTTGTTGATTTGTCCTTCATCACGCAGCATAATTGAGGGCCTGGAGAACAACATAGGCTTTATAGGTACTCAAAATACTTTTTATCTCGAAGGAACAAGTTATTCCCCGGGGATTTTCAAAAAAATCCAAGCAGGCTTAAGTGATCGCGGACAAATAGGTACTTACTAAGTATGTAGTACGTAAAATGTAAAACAAAGGTGCATCGTTCATTTGCCATGTTGTTACACACATTGATGAAGATTCTTGCTTTTATAAAACGAAGATCCAGCTAAAATACGTATTTATGTTGTATATACGAAGTTAATTAGAAACAAAATAGTAAAATCTGGGGCACGGCAGTGCTCCCGCCAAGTCGAGCTAACAAAGGCACAGCCGTAAGCGGTAAGATCCTCTTCATTTTCGACCCCGTGTAACTTCGTTGTGGATAAAGCTATAGGAGCCTGAACTTTCTCCAAAACTATTTTTTATGCCAAGAGGGCAGAATCTTCTTCTCCTTCTTAATCAACCTATAGACGTCCACTGCTGGACGAAGGTCTCCTCCATGGACTTCCACAGGCTTCGGTCTTGCGCCGCCTGAATCCAGCGGCTCCCTGCGACTATTTTGATGTCGGTCGGTCCAGTGGGGGGTTCCCATTGCGCTTCCCGGTGCGAGGTCGCCACTCCAGCACTTTGGGACCCCAACGACCATCAGCTCTTCGAACTATGTGCCCCGCCCATTTCCACTTCAGTTTCGCGACTCGCTGATCTATGTCGGTGACTTTGGTTCTCCTACGTACCTCCTCATTTCTGATTTGATTTTGATTTTTCCAGCACTGAGACCCAATATAACTTTGTATATTCCCAAATTACATAAACATTTTCACAATATTCCACGTTTTATACTGCACGTAGATCAAAAACAGTAGCATTTTTAATTACTTTCAAAGCTCCCCTTTGTTCAGAGTTGCGATTGTACGCCACGAACACAGGTAGGGCAGCATACAGTGGATCTAGTGTAACTTTTCAAGTTTACGTGAACTGTGCGTAAATTCATTTAGAATGTTATTCAAATTCAAAATTATTTCACGCAGGCCAACCTGCGGCTCTTATGATACGTCATGACTCTACCACCGGTTCCGAAAGCGGATTCTGCTGAGAAGAGCAGGCAAGAAACTCAGCAGTTGCTCTTTTCAAAATAATCATTTTACAATATTATTATTATTATGGATGAGAAAGGGACAGAGATTTTGATTTTTCCATCACTTTTTGCCCAATTCTTATTTACAAACTTTCTTTAAGGTTGCGTAAACCTTAACGTAAACTTGAAAAATTACACTGCCGAAAGATTCCGAAAGTACCTACTTTCGATGAGCAACGCAAGTAACTCTATAACTTTTGTGTGTGAGCATCGAAAATCCTTGCGATGAAGGACCACGCGCCACAGATTACTAAGGCCGACTTGCACCAAACTGCTTAGTGATTTTTAGTTAAATTTTGTAATGCTATCCTTCTCATGTCAACTCTAAAATAGTATTGTCAAAAAGTGACAGCTTTAAAAAAATTTAAATGACTAAGCAATTTGGTGCAAGTCTCATAAAATGTTCGGTCGGCTTCTGTTCAAGTGATAGGTAGTTGTAGATAGATTCGAGCGTTTTTTGTAACGCGCTTAAATAGTAAAAACTTTCCAATCCCACTATTTTTCTATACATCCATGACCCATAATAGCCAATCTGTACGATACCCAAACAGTGGCATAATTTTGAACGTATTTTTTTTCATGCGCCTCAGATATTAAGTCTATTGTTGGGATAAATCTCTGCTGGAGCGCAGCACAGCAAAGCGATCCCATTCAAACGCTTTTTATACTTGAATGGAAAATCTTCAATATTTTAATCTACGTGGCCTTAGCAAGAGTCTCAACGTGGGTAAAATAATACACCTGGTTATTGTTCTGCTTTGGGTTCCCATGTAAAAATACGTCTTACCGTATTCCAAGAGTTATATGTACTCCCAGAATACCAAGAAATCAAGCCGTATATTTGTTATTTCTCTCAATAAGTATATTGTGTGTTTTAACTATCTAGAAAGCTTGTCAGGTTTTTGTTTAATGTAGTTCTGATTTTTCAGTACCTTAAGACATTAAACTCTCGTAAAATGAAACTCTGGGCAAAATCATTTCTTTTTTAAGTATTAAAAAAGTCGAAGTTTGTAATACGAGATTTCACGATAGGCCAAAAAAAATTTTTGTAACTGCAAATAGTTTTCCGAGGAAAACAACGTCAATGGCCCCCCCCCCCCAATGGCGTCACCCCGCAAGGGTTTACCAAAACTTACCCCCTGCTTACAACCCTCTTGCGGACCTTATTCCCTCATCCGTACTCTAGTACGAGTTAATATAGTTTTTGAAATCGAAATTCGATATTGAACTCCATACACTACGGCGGTAGGTAGCAAAAATTTTGCGATATAATAAAATTATATCAAAAACTGATCATGTTTTTGTATTGTAAATAATAATAAAATCAATGATGAAAAACACAGTAGAAAAAAATAGACCAAAAGAACTTATTACATTAGGCGGAATGGGTCGCAGATTTAACGACAGCCAGTAACATAATTAAGCAGTAACAGACGGTTTGGGCGATTTTTCGATCTCCCAAAAGTTTTTCACACAAAATACGATCTTTCATATCGTATTTTGTGTGATACAATAACGTATACTCTTAGATGTAAGCATACAGAAGTCGGTTAAAAAAAATACGGAATGGGGTCCCAGGTCTGATTAAAAAAGTTAATGGGTTTTCTGTCAATAAATTCTCACTAGCAGTCTGGAATTGAGCATTTGGCAGTACCGTATCGTACTTAAGTTAACATTATTATTACATTTAAACACATATAAGATAGACAAGAAAACTACATATGTTTTCGAGATTATACTCGTTCTAGGGTACGTGCGGGTGAACGACCCAGACGCGTCAAGACAAACATCCCAGAGCGCGGTCGTAACTTACTATTACACAATTAGTCGACCTTCCCTGTTCTCATCCTTTTTCGTACCTGTATCACTTTGATTTGTATTGTTTCGTCTTTGTTATGGGTTTGCGCTTGACTACAAAGATAACCGAAACATCAAGAGACGTCGTTGGATTCGGATGAACTCTAGATATACAAAGTTTTAGGACAATCGTACTACATAATAAAACAAGTAATCTTGTGCTCCCTGAGGGCGTGAGTGCATCGTATTCGTTTGACAGCTTAAAAGTATGGTTTAGTTACAAGCTTTATTTAACTTGCAATGTATACATGTTTAGGTCAAATTTTTGAAGATGAATTAAAAACCGACTTCAAACGGATCGCGCCACTACAAAGTATATACTTTATTGTTGGTGTTTTAAAAACCGCTCGACCGATTTCGATAAAATTTCAATGGGACCACCTGGGAAGTATACCTTTTGAAACAAAGAAATAATTTTCCAAATAGCCTCAGGCGCCTTCGAGTAATCGGTGAATATACATAAAAAAAGATTCCGACGAATTGAGAACCTCCTTTTTTTTTGAATTCGGTTAAAAATACGGACGAAACTCTCATGAAGTAATATCCGGATGGGTACCTATCTATATCTCGTTTATAATCATCATTACTATTATTTCTTCCGCGTTCGACGCCCACCTCGCCCGAGGGAAATCACGTTAGGGCGCCAGCTGCTCGATCACTTAGGGAAATCGCGATAATACGCCAATACAGCTGTTGCGGCGGTGACAAATAACTTGCCAAATGAATGGCAATTTACGAAATGATTTTTAGGGGATTAGCTGATGACAGTGTGAACTCTGAAAATATTATATTAGTAGTTATAGAAAAATCACTAACATACGTCATGTCTCATCGTTGTTATAACAAATCGTTGGCTTACATCCACTCGGCAGCAATGGTCTTACGTAGCGTTAGCAGCAAATGGGAACCCATTTATAAATTGCCCATTATTTGTATTGGTGCTCAAAATCTATCAACGTGGTCGAATTATGGAAACTTGTACTAACCTTAATGTACAGTGTACACCTAAGAGAGAACTTAAATTTATTGAATCATCTGGCTCCGTAGGTCCGGAGGGTCCGTAGGTCTGTGGTTAGAGCGTTTGAATAAGAGAAAATCAGGGTATAAACAAACATGAAAAGGGAAAACAAAAATTACACGCTCTTCGAGTGGGGCCACATCAAGAAAAATGAAAACCTACGGGATCACCTCGGAGTCTATCGATCTGCGGTCAGTCCTTTAGAATAAGAGAAAATCAGGGTATAACCAAACATAAAAAGTGAAAACAAAATTACACACCCCTCAAACGATTTGGTCCCACATCAAATGTGTGGGTATTATGAAAAACCTCGTTAACGCGCTTTGTCAATTTGTCGATCAAAAGAATCAAAGCCTCACGTAGCTTCACAAAAGATTTATAAAAACAAAAACCACTGGAGCAGATGTCGGCAAGTCGGCCAACAGCATGATTTCCCCTGGGCCACTACCCGAGCTAGTGGCCGACAAAAATGGCGTGCACGCGTAATGATATATTGATAGCTTGAAAAAGCGGCTTTCGAATATGAATTTCTCATGCGGTTTTTGTTGTTTAAAGGTGAACCACGAACGAGCCGCAGATGCACGCAATGTACATGACAGCAGCAAGATTCAACCGCATTAGAGAAATGCCGATGGCGTTGAAGTGAAGCATTTTAAGGACCTCGTGTTTCCACGCATGATCAGGATCCAACTCAATGGCTGCAGCGTTCATTATTAAGGCACGAGCACGAGAAAACACCTACGTCTACCCATTTATACGTGAATCAGAGATTCCTTCGGGATTTTAAAAAACTTAAACAAGGTCTGGTGTTAAGCGTTTTCTTCTCCTTTATAAACCGATAAACGTCCACTGCTGAATATACCTGTAAGTCTCTTACATGGACTTTCAAAAGCCTTGATGTTACTCCCCCTGCACTGTATGGATACAGCTGTATCCATACAGGATAGACCCCTTTATGGATGGAGGCTGGAGCCTCTCCCTGCGACTCGTTTGATGTCGTCAGTTAACCTATTGGGGGTCTGCCAACACTGCGCTTCCCGGTGCGTGGTGGCCATTCCGGCACTTTGCGACCCCAATGACCACAAGCTCTTCGAACTAACGTTTAGTTTAGCTTTAGCGTTTTATATGTTCTGAAATAAACGCACCAAAATATTTTGTTTCTACAATAGAAATAGGAAAACATAAACATTATTAAAGTGTAGTCTCCATCATTACAAAAGCAATAACGTCTCCAGCAGCCCGCAGCGTCAACGGCAGCCCGCAGATGAGTAACAAATGGCGCAATTCCTGCGCTTGGCTACAACATCGATTTCAATTAATCCGGGACAAGAACTGATAACTCCAATATGTTATCTTAATTGTTTTAATCAGTTACGGATCCCATGGAATCCAGATAGATAACATTTAAATTGAGAAATGTTTAGGAGCATCAAGTTCGGTCCATAATTGACCGCTTTCGTGGGTCGTGTCTTGTGGCTGAATCCGAAACATTGTTTCCCTCATTTATATTCATCATTGCTGAGGGTTGTGATACTTTCCAATTAATTACCATAATGGTAGAGAATTTCTAGGAATTATGGGTCAATTTAATAAGTGTAAAGCTTACCTACTAATTTATTACCATGGTGTATCCAGGCTGCATAAATTCAAAATCAAAATTATTAGTATCATGTAGGCCAACTTTTACGAATTTCATGAAATCAGTGATATCCTAGTGGTTAGGACTGTTGTCTTCTGTTCGGAGGGTCGCAGGTTTGACCCCGACCTCAGACTTTTCAGATTTATGTGCGTTCAAGCAGTTAAGTGTCACATGCTTCGGTGTATCTCTGTGAATGAAAACATCGTCAGGAAACCTGCACGCTTGAGAGTTCTCAAAAGTTTATAACCTTTCTCTGAGAGGAGACCTGCTCTCAGTAGTGAGACGTTAATGGATTGCTCATGATGATAATGATGAGGTCAACTTTTGGTTCGTAAAACAAATTCTGCTGAGACGAGCCGGCAACAAACTCGGTAGTTACTTATTCAAAACAAAAGTGTTACACAATACTAGCAATCAAAATACTAGTAAGTAATATAATAAATCACAAGATCGTGTTCTATGGAGATCCATTCAAGAGACATATTGTGTCCAGCAGTGAACATCTATCGGTTGGATGAATAAAATTATACTTTAAAAAACAAGAATCCACCAATTAAAAACTACAAACTCGTTCAGTTACTACGTTTCAGTTTTTGCCTAACACCGTCTCGCAGTAGGATTATAATGGATTTCGTTCAATACTATCGACGGCTCCATTCGATTTTGAATTTCCATATTGAGTAGCATCGAGTATATCTGGACGATTCAGTTCGCATCTAGGAACGGATCGGCAGGTATTAGTCAGCTTTTGTGCTCGTTTCGAGATTATGTTCGTAGCTTGTCATGCATCACTGAATATGAGAAGTACTGTTAACTGTTCACATTTCTTGGAGGAAAGTTATATATTTTATAGAATTTCATTGAATAAAGATTTATTGTTTACTGCATAATATGACTCAAGCCAGTGGTCGGAAAAGGTAATTTAAAGAAGTTAAGATAATGTAACTCCTAAACCTTTACTTCTCAGAACACAGCCAAAAAATTTAATGTAGTACCCACTAATTACCACCGGCATAATATTTACTCGAAGGGACGGCCTCTGAAGGCCCGTCCATCCAGTTACAGGCTGGTCAGCTGTGCTTAGCCAACACAAGTCCTTACGGCTGGGAAAGTCCAATCCACTGAATGTCCAATATTGAGAGACATATTGGACATTCAAATCCAATTCCCCGAATGTCTACGCATCGCCGCAATTGGACCACACCGTTTGAGCTCCTTTTCTCTCTTTTTTTTAAATTACCCTATTTCCATTTCTGTTGCAGAAAACTCCATCATATTAAATTTCACTTGGTTCTCGATTTTCAATTCTGATTGGTTATTACAAAAGTTAAAGACGAACTTGCTTTGATTGTATTTCCAGTTATATCGAATCCACAAATTAACTTACTATTGATTCCAAATTCGTGAACTAAGGTTTTTACAAACCCTGAGGGAAATATTTGATTTTTTGAAGTAAAAAATATCTTATGTCTGTCTCTGGGGTGGAAACTATGTCTGTGGCCTGTGCCGAGCGACGAAGTGGTTCAGCCATTGAACCGTGAAAAGAATATAATATATCTACAGATATATATAAACAGATAGATATACTTTCGCATTTATAATATTAAGTAGTTGATACCCGGGACTTCGTCCTTCCGGGA
The DNA here is from genome assembly GCA_029955525.1 of Oeneis ivallda. Classification (NCBI taxonomy): domain Eukaryota; kingdom Metazoa; phylum Arthropoda; class Insecta; order Lepidoptera; family Nymphalidae; genus Oeneis; species Oeneis ivallda. The sequence goes on along the minus strand of JARPMR010000003.1, from coordinate 26,809,418 downwards.
TTCGATTCGATTTTCCGGGAGCAAAATATCTATCTGCAGAATGCAAACTATCTCTGGGTCAAATTTCATCAAGGTAGGTTCGCCGATTAAGATAGACTAAGCCGTGCATAACGGCTGTCGATGACAAAATTAATGGAATCCATTTCGACACAATTCCGAGAATATCTAGGTTTGCGGATCGCAGATTAGTTTTTTCATAAACCTATCCCAACTTTGATCAAAAAACTGATTTCACATAACCCTGCGACCATAGATTTAGGAATGGTAGTCGCTTCGCACACTATCTAAGCTACCAATCCCTTATCCATGCCTGCGATCTTTCTGCGACATAATATAGTAAGTAGGTAACTGTAGTCAATGATGAAAAATTGGTTGCCTGTAAAGTCGGTATACGGGCGAAAGTTTTACGTGACAACCGAAATAGAAGCGCAAGACATGAACCGGTGTGTATGCCTATCTCTCTCACTCTCTCTCTCTCGCTCTGTCTCTCTCGCTCTTAGGCGGGCTAACTGTGCTCGAGTGGAAGGGACGCGTGCCTTTCACTTTTTATGTCTGTCTCTCTCGCTCTTAGGCGGGCTAACCATGCCTCTCACTCGCTCTCATTGTGAGCGCATAACGTGAGCGGAGCGTAACGCAGTTTCTTGAAGTGTCACCCGGCAAACCAATTTATAAGACGTTGTCACGTCAAAAAATAGTAAGAAACCTTCATAAATGCACTCCTAGGAATCTCACTCATAGGAATAAACAAAAAGGTTCCTGGACAAAAGGGAGTTCATCCCCAACGTAAAGTAGGTGAATATTCACAAGCCATACAAAGGCATCGTGCCGCTGAGTGACCCAAATAAAATTCATGATTTAATGCAGCAGAGTATTTTGAATTGTGACTGACAGTGCATGCGAGATCGCAGAATGAAAATAACTGAATTGGGTTACTTTGAAAACCTCGCTTCTGCTTCTTTTATGTTCAGTGCAGTGCAGATTATGATACCTAAAACTCTTTCAGTTTTACAATAAAATCTCATTAATTAAACCTTGTTGGCTCAGAGATATGGCAGCCATGTATGCGCCTCTAAAATCTATGTAACCCTTTGAGTATTAAATTAATACTCAAAGATCCAAATCAATACAATCTCATTAATTAAACCTTGTTGGCTCAGAGATGTGGCCGCCATGTATGCGCCTCTAAAATCTATGTGACCCTTTGAGTATTAAATTAATACTCAAAGATGTGACCAAATCAGAAATGAGTCAGTACAGTCTCTATTGACGTAATTGGCTGAATTTATCACGTTCTTTCTGCAACAATGCATTTTAGCCAATAGGGAGTAAGTACCTTCCAATTAGAGGCAATTGCAATAGCCACACTAAAGCAATCATTTTTAGAGAACTGCACGACAGATTCACTAACATAGCTCAAAGGTTTTCAAAGCTGACATGGCAATGGGTGATGCACATAAATTTACACAGATATACAAAGTTCAAGGACCAACGACATCAGGCTAATTTGGATACAAGCGACTCAAAATTACGGAATGTGGAAGACCATTCCAGTAGAAGACCAAATACACGGAGAGCATTTAACCAACTTATTAGGTATACGTTTTCGTAGGTACACATAACACAAAATTTAAGTTCTAGATGGATAAAGTTGGGCAGGCATCATTACATTACATGTAATTTATTAGAAACCATTACACAGGATGGAAGTATTTCATCTTTGAGATGATTCTTTCATAAAGTATGATTTCCTTGGGGTATAAAGCAATTTTGAGAGCGAAAAGGAGTTGCGGTCACTCATAATGCTCCATTTCCGGGGTAAACATGAGGCTCAACGGAAACGAGAGATTTCGGTATCCTTTTCCCGAAAACGATCGTTTAATCCGGGGTCTTAGCCGTCATTTCCAAAATTTGTAAATAAATTTGTAAGAAAACTAGCTATTGCTCGCAGCTTCGCTCACGTTGTTATATTTTTCAAACCCCTATTTTACCCCCTTAGGGGTTGAATATTCTAAAATCCTTTCGTAGCGGATGCCTACGTTATAATAGCTATCTGTATGCCAAACAGCTGATCCGTCCAGTGATTTGAGCTGTGCGTTGATAGATCAGTCAGTCAGTCGTATTTTCTTTATATTATTTAGATGCCAATGTTCAATATTAGGTACCTACATATTTAAAAAGTAATGAATGAAATGAAATGAAAATACACTTTATTGTACACCAATCGATACAAAATTGTGGGAAGTGAAAAGTATGGATAGCTCCGACGATAAAAAATAAATTACTTATACGTCAATATCCTCCTACCTGTCTTTATTTTTTATTCAACACCTAAAGCTGAAACGCAGCGTAGGGCAGTCTTGGCAAAGCGGATTTTGATAATAAAATAATAACTATTGAACAAGTAAACCCATTTACAAGACGAGCATTACACTAGCGGCACGCTATGATGGCCGGTTTGACACATTACAATAGTGATGTGGAATGTCAATTTATTCTCGAACAAAAAACAATTAAGTTTTGTTTTTGTACCTGATTAAATAGGTTTAATAAAACAAAAATGTATATGTTTATTTAATTTATTTGAACGAACTGAATATTTGAATGAAAATGAATATACATACTTTATATGCACACAAGAAACATATGAATACAAAAGATACCAAAAAAGGTGCCACAAAAGGCCATAATTAATCAGATTCGTCCATACTACTATTTTCACTGTCGTCACTGCTATCATCACCTACATTAATAATTATATGTTCGTTTTCTATAATATTATCTATTTTCACATCTCTTTCATAATCTTCCCTTATTAATTTAACAGTTCTATTCACAACCTTTTCCCAGTCTCCTTTAGTCACATGTTCACAAGCTTCTTCTAATAATTTTAGCATTTTTTTTGTGGTAAATGGGGGTTCTGTATTGTGTCTTGCAGCATATCCCTTAATTTGAGCCCACACCAACTCAATCGCATTATACTCACAATGGTAAGGCGGTAACCGTATAACTCTGTGCCCATGTTCTAATGCTATTTCGTCAATGACGTATCGGATCTTGGTTGGTTTGTTTTCTTTTAAAAGACGTACTAATTCCGCTTTTAACATATTCATGTTTGCATCTACGCCATTTTTACGAAGCCATGCGACGATATCAGCTTTCTTTTGGGATTGGGCAGGTGGCTTGTCAATTTGCATCGAGTGGTATGGGGCGTTGTCCATAATTATAATAGATGGTTCAGGGAGGCTACACAACATTGAGGTAAACCATTCAGTAAACTTTTCTCCATTCATGTCTTCATGATAGTCTCCAGTGGTTTTTGACGCAAAAGCCATGAGAGAACCTTCGACAAACCCGTTGATGGTTCCGGCGTGACAAATTATAAGTCGCGATCCTTTTCCTACAGGAACTTTGGAAGTAGATGCTGCTGTGTCATCGTTCCAAGAACGGCCTACAGTATGGTTAGCATTAAGCCATGTTTCATCCAAGAACACAACATTTTGCCAATTTTTGATTTCTTTCACTTGCCGTAAAAAAGTATACCTTGCCATCGCTATATCAAATCTTTCCATCAATATTTTGCGTTTGTTACATTTTTTGTATCGAAATCCAATGGTCTTCAAAATCTTCGTTAAAGAACTTTCCCCACCGAAGAATAATCCAGCTTCCTTCAGTGAATGCACCAACTTTTTTCTTGTTGGATACTCCTTCTGTAAATAGTAGCCGTAAACATGTCTTCGGATAGCATCGGCATCAAAGCTATCGATGCCTACGACTGGTTTTGCTCGTTTTCTCTTTTTTGGTGTGTGAAGTTTATTTTCTTCTGTGCCAGTCTCGCCATATTTTTTTTTAGTTATCCGTCTAACAGTTCGTTGTCCAATATTAAGCGCATCAGCTACGCGTTCAACCACTGACGTTATAGGTAAAATTGGCCCTCCATTTTGAGCTTCACGATCGAAATAGTTACGAAGGCGTATTACGAACTCACGTGTCTGACTATTTAGAACAGTTCTCTGCGTACGTTCGGTCATATCGACGAAATCCACAACAAAGGGCTTGAACAGAGTCCAAATTAACGAGCAAGGGTCAACAGTAATGCAGTATCAATATTTGAAATCCAAAGCCAGGTCAAAACTATATCACAATCGCATTGCACTGACAGTTTATACTTTTCGAAGCAACGTCAATTCGAAACTGCTTTGTTTTGCATTGAGCATTGACGCGAGTTTGCCGGAGGTAGTAGTTGTGCTAGCCAGCGATCCTATGTGACGATCGTATTAGATTCCATTTTTAAAAATTTTCAATTTAGAAAACCAAATGCCGAGTTGTTGTATATATCATATAAAAATAAAAATTTTACCTTTTGTATGAAACAGCTGATATTTTTTTGCGATTTCAGAGGTTTGTCCACATAGTGAAAATTGTTCATATTCACAAGTACATTCACCCCTTAAATGGTGCAAACTGATTTTTCTACACTTGTATACATTTTAGAAATCAATTTAATAAATAAATTTTGAGTCCTAAACCTAAAACTACATTCGATAAAATTTATGAATCTCTGCACATCACTATCGTCAATAAAGTAATACAATTATTTCCTTCAAAGTCGTTATCAATTAATACGGAACTTCATGAGCGGACAAACGTCAAACCGGCCATCATAGCGATCCTAGTGTAATTCACATACAGTTATACATAAGAATACAAATATTTGTCTGAGATACCAGTGTACACCATGGTGTACATATTACTTACCATGGTTCAATCTTGTCAAATTATCTTTTGATTTTATATTCTTCTTCTTCTTTATCAACCTATAGACGTCCACTGCTGGACAAAGGTCTCCTGCATGGACTACCACAGGCTTTGGTCTTGCGCAGCTTGAATCCAGCGGCTCCCTGTGACTCGTTTGATGTCGTCGGTCCACCTAGTGGGGGGTCTACCAACACTGCGTTTCCCGTTGCGGGGTCGCCACTCCAACACCTTGGGACCCCAACGACCATCAGCTCTTCGAACTATGTGCCCGCCCATTTCCACTTCAGTTTCGTGACACGCTGCTATGTCGGTGACTTTGGTTCTCGTACGGATCTCCTCATTTCTGATTTGATCTCGCAGGGATATACCGAGCATAGCTCTCTCCATCGCTCGCTGAGTGACCCTAAGCCTTCTTATGAGGCCCATAGTTAACGATTTAATATTAATATTCGTATAAATCGACACGCTGCATGCGCTAGGCCATAACCTTGGCTGGCGCGCAAAGCCGCGAGCCTATGTTATTATTATTCAATAATTTAAAATAAAAAATTATTTTTAAAAACCGACTTCAAACACCCGCACCACTACAAAGTAAATAATTTATTGTTGATGTATTTTAAAAACCTCGACCGATCCTGGGATATACCCTTTCAAACAAAAAAAAGAATTTTCCAAATCGGTTCAGGCTCGAGTAATCGGTGAACATACATAAAAAAAAGATTCCGACGAATTGAGAACCTCCTCCTTTTTTGAAGTCGTTTAGAAAGGAAAATTGCGAGAAGGTTGAAAAGTAAATTAAGAAATAAACAAGGGACGACGTGAAAGTAATAGCCCGATATATTTTTATACCAGAAAATAACTGAAAATGACGACGCAAAAAGCTTCCTTGCAAAATATAATACGAGTATCGAATCGTAAGTGGAGCAGATGCAGATGAAATGGATTGGCGTTAGTCAGCATTCGTACACCTACGGGGTTTTCCCCGTCGCACGTCGATAACGATGCCCTCCCCAATAGTAATAGAAATGGTTGAAGATGTCAAAATTTTAAGCTATTGCATAGCTTTTATCGCGGGCTTTGAACTAGGACAAACAGTTTGAGCGCGGCGACCGAATCAAGAAATTCCGTAACGAAAATAAACCTAACACCGTCGTTCAGTAAGCGTTACAACATTTTAGAGGTTCACAAATAGCTCTGTTTGGCGCAGTGGGCGAGCGGCCGCTTTCTTATGATGTCGCAGGCTCGAATCTCACTCGCGAAGTAGTGACAGTGCGCTTTTCTTGTTTGTTTGTTTTTCAATTATTATTTTTTTTGCATAATTTTTATTATGCAAAAAAAAAAAATATTGCATAAATATTATAATTGCATAAGTTGATAAAAAATGCTATGCAATAGCTTTACCGCGGCAGTCCCCGAGTGCCACTTAATTTTTTATCGACAGTGTCGGATCTAGAGAACTTATAGAATAGAATAGAATAACTACAATAGAAATATTTTTCATTCAAATAAACTTTTACAAGTGCTTTTGAATAGTCGATCTAATTTTGTTTGAATCTACCACTGGTTCGAAATGCCGTTCCTGCCGAGAAGAACCAGCAAGAAACTCGACGGTTGCTCTTTTCAAAATAGTTTACAATAAGTACTTACAATTCAGTGCATGTTAAGACGGGCAGTCAGAAAGTAGCCCCATTCCCACCGGTGGAACCCGTTCACGAGCATGACGCATGACCAATATTTTGTTCTTTTAATCTATACTTTTCTTCTTCTATATTATCTGTCGCTTATGGTTATGAGGTAAGTATGCAGATAAAAGTTCGAAACGTCCCTGGAAGTTATTATAGTGGAAGTCTCGTCTAGATAAATTATACAATTGTCTAGACAAGGTTTTCATTAAAATATGCGTCGTTATACTTTTGTTCGGTAGTGATCGTAGGTATATGTGGTTGATCGTAGGACGACGTCGCGTCGTTAGCAAATAGGCAACCACTGCTGGACGTGGGTCTCTCAAAGAGACTTGCGCCGCTTGAAATATGATTCCGTGCTGGAATGTTAAACTTTGAGTGTATATATCATAGACATATCACTGATATTTAGATTTAGTCTATATTATATTTGATATTTATGTATACAAACTCAAAATTTAATTGCCTCAGAAGGGCTGGCTCATTTTTAGCGCAAAGGATCAGCCTGACTGTTCAACGCAGAAATGCAGCTAGTTGTAGCGGATAGTTTCAATAAAAAGTCAAGCTTTTCTTCAGGATTATAATTTGCAGCGGAAAAATTTTCTCACATATTGACATCTGTCTACATTTATTTTTTAATAGGTATTTTTTCTTATAAATATGTGACACTACAAAAAGGTTTATCTTCGCGTCGCTAACATAGCCCGCCCCAGTGCTGGGTTCAGCACTCTTCTCCAACTGGCAGCACTGCGACGCGTGCCATCAGTCTTCTTAGCAGTCCCGACTTCGGCGCCTCGTCCACGACTCGTAGGCGCCCGTCCTTGTCTGGCAGCACCGCTTCGATGACGCCTCGAGGCCAAGCCCCTCGAGGCATGTTGGGGTCGACAATAACGACCTGTACGCCACGGTAGGTGTGTTGCAGGACCCAGCTGCGCTGGAACTGGCTGACATAAAGCTGCGAAGTGGGCCACTGCTTCCTCAGGAACAGGTTGGAGTCCACAAATGCTCCGACCAACGTGAGGTTTGAGGAAGTACCTAAAACAAACTGATTAGGAGTTATGGCTTCTGTGGTTGAGAGTTCCACAGATACATGAATAAGTGGACGGCTTTTGACCATCTGTTCCACTTTTGATATCAAAGTGATCAACATTTCTTTTCTTGGTGCTCGTTCTTTCATTTTAATCCTCTTGTAGCTTCTAATATAATAGGGGGGTAAGGGAGCGCACCTACATCTAGCGCTCCAACAGTCAACCTCACCTGCCCGCGGTGCCCCCTGCTTCTACTGACGAGGCTATGACGACCGAAAGATGGCGGTATAACCATCTCATTCTAGCTAAACTGAACAAATGACACAGGCCGGTGTCGGGCAGCAGCGACATCGGTGCGATCAGTTTAGCCCTGCGATGACCAACACGCCTGCCCAGCGTGGTCATTATGGGCAAAACACGAATGGAAACCGAAACAAGGCCAAGGCCCCTAGTTCCCGGCGGCCCCGCTATTCCTGACCCTGGCAGCGGTCATGGTAATGGCGGGGCAGGGGGTGCTAAGAATCTCCGGAAGAGATTCCGCTGCCAACCCCGACGACTGGACCTGGCGACATACAACGCACGCACCTTGAGGACCGACGAGAAGATCATCGAGCTGGAAGAAGCAGTAAGCAAGTTGCGCTGGAATATTATAGGATTATCTGAAGTTCGAAGAGAGGGGGAGGACTCGATAATCCTCAATTCCGGCAACTTGTTCTACTACCGGGAGGGCGACCAACAGTCCCAGGGTGGTGTCGGGTTCATCGTTCACAAGTCCCTCGTCAACAACATCGTCGAAGTCAAAAGTGTGTCGAGTAGGGTAGCGTACCTTATACTCAGAATCACCAAACGGTATTCGCTGAAGGTTATACAGGTTTACGCACCGACATCGACACATTCTGACGAGGAGGTGGAGGTGCTGTATGAGGATATATCAAAAGCCATACACACCTCTACCACTCACTACAGTGTTGTGATGGGGGATTTCAACGCGAGACTGGGCGAACGAAGCGGTGCAGAGACGAAAGTGGGGCAGTTTGGGCATGGGCGAAGGAACCAGAGGGGTCAAATGCTGGCCGACTTCATGGAGAAGGAGGGCCTTTTTATGATGAACTCTTTCTTCAGGAAGCGGCCACACAGAAAATGGACATGGATGAGCCCCGATGGTTCCACGAGAAGTGAGATTGACTTCATTTTGTCGACCAGGCGGCATATATTCAATGATGTCTCTGTGATCAACAGGGTGAAAACCGGGAGCGATCACCGTATGGTAAGAGGCACATTGAATATTAATGTAAAGCTGGAAAGGGCCAGACTGGTGAAGTCAACTCTCCGACCTTCTCGTGCTCATATCCAAAACCCCGAAAACTTCCAACTCGAACTGCAGAACCGATTCGATTGCCTCGCAGACTGCGTTTCTGTGGACGATCTTAACAACAGGTTCGTGGAAACTGTCCATACTGTGGGGTCTAAATTCTTTAAGACCCATCGCAGGAAAAGAACCGACAAGTTCTCTGCCCATACTCTCAAGCTCATGGAGGAGAGACGAGAGATGAGGCTGCAGTCATCGGCAGACGCGGCTGCCTACCGGCAGATTAATAGACAGATCTCTAAGGCGCAAACTCGCGACCTTCGGATCTTTAATACCAAGTGTATTAAAGATACTATCGAGCGGAACAAAGGCTCAAAAGTGTTCGCGAGAGATCTGTCTATCGGACAGAGCCAGCTGACGCGGCTGAAAACTGATGACGGTCGTCTCGTCTCTTCTCGACCTGAGATCTTGAGAGAGGTCGAGAAGTTCTATGGACAGTTATATACTACGACACAAAAACCTGTTGAAGATTTGGCCAAAGATCCCAGAGCCAAACTGACCCGACACTATACCGAAGATATCCCGGACGTCAGCCTATACGAGATTAGAATGGCTCTCAAACAGCTCAAGAACAACAAGGCGCCAGGTGATGACGGAATCACTGCGGAACTCCTGAAAGCGGGTGGAAAACCGGTACTTAAGATCTTTCAGCGATTGTTCAATTCCGTCATTCACGAGGGTATAACGCCGGAAGCATGGCACAGGAGCGTGGTGGTCCTGTTCTTCAAAAAGGGTGATAATACCTTGCTGAAGAATTATAGACCCATCTCGCTGCTGAGTCATGTTTACAAGTTGTTCTCGAGAGTCATTACGAATCGTCTCGCTCGTAGGTTTGACGACTTCCAGCCTCCCGAACAAGCCGGATTCCGAAAAGGCTTTGGTACCATAGATCACATTCATACGCTGCGGCAGGTTATACAAAAGACAGAAGAGTATAACCAGCCACTTTGCTTAGCGTTTGTGGACTATGAGAAAGCCTTTGATTCAGTGGAAACTTGGGCTGTATTGAGGTCGCTGCAGAGATGCCGGATTGACTACCGGTATATCCAAGTGTTGAAGTGCTTGTACGAAAACGCCACTATGTCAGTACGTATACAGGACCAGACTACGAGACCAATCCACTTGCAGCGTGGAGTGCGACAGGGAGATGTAATCTCCCCGAAGCTATTTACCGCTGCGTTGGAGGACGTCTTTAAGCTTCTGGATTGGAAATGGCTTGGCATCAACATAAACGGCGAGTACATCACTCACCTGCGATTTGCCGATGACATAGTAGTCATGGCAGAGACTCTGAGAGACCTCAATACAATGCTCAATGATCTCAGCAGGGTTTCTCAACAGGTGGGCCTGAAAATGAACATGAGCAAGACGAAAATCATGTCCAATGCTCATGCTCCGCTCCACCCAGTAATCGTTGAGAACTCTGCGCTCGAAATTGTGGACGAGTATATATACCTGGGACACACAGTCCAGCTAGGTAGGTCCAATTTCGAGAAAGAGATCAACCGCCGAATCCAACTCGGCTGGGCAGCGTTCGGGAAGCTCCGAGATGTCTTCTCGTCCAAAATACCTCAGTGCCTGAAGACTAAAGTCTTCGAACAGTGCGTGTTGCCAGTGATGACTTATGGATCCGAGACATGGTCGCTAACTGTGGGCCTCATAAGAAGGCTCAGAGTCACTCAGCGAGCGATGGAGAGAGCTATGCTTGGGGTATCCCTGCGAGATCAAATCAGAAATGAAGAGATCCGCAGGAGAACTAAAGTCACCGACATAGCTCAGCGAGTCGCCAAACTGAAGTGGAAATGGGCGGGGCACATAGTTCGAAGAGCTGATGGTCGTTGGGGTCCCAAGGTGTTGGAGTGGCGACCCCGCACCGGTAAACGCAGTGTTGGCAGACCCCCCACTAGGTGGACCGACGACATCAAACGAGTCGCAGGGAGCCGCTGGATTCAGGCGGCGCAAGACCGAGGCCTGTGGAGGTCCATGCAGGAGACCTATGTCCAGCAGTGGACATCTAAAGGTTGATAATGATGATGATGATGATGATGTAGCTTCTAATTAACCTTTTCCATGGCCCGCCCCAGTGCGGACTACCCGGAGGTTTCTTCCTCTCTTTCTTGATTTCAGTTGCAGCGTTGATGCGGCCCCCAACCCGAAGAATTCCATGCTCGTCTAGGAACGGTGTTAAGGTAAGTAACTTACTCTTCTTATCTAATGGTTTTTCTTTTTTCAGGCGTTCGAGTTCTTCAGTAAATGATTGCGTCTGTGCGTATCTCATTAACAGTTGTTCCGCGCGTTTCATCATAACACCATTAATTTCACCGGTAGGCTTCTTACATTTCTTATCCACAAATGATAACACTACGCAAGTAGATTTCAGTAGACGTAGCCATGACGAGAATCTCACAGGGTCCGGACAGGCAGGTAAGCATACAGCAGTGCTTTCTATTATAGCCACACATTCTGTGATATCTTGATTTGACGTAGATACTCTTAACATGTCCTCAGGCCATTCATTCTCGTCGCGTGAAAGAAACGACGGTCCGTATAGCCATTCGCCGCTGAAAATCTTCATATCGCAAACTTCTCTAGTCGCGGCATCTGCGATGTTCAATTTAGTAGGTACGTAGCGCCATTCATTCGAACAGGTAAGTTCATCAATTTCCCCTAGTCGATGAGCTACGAACGTTTGATAATTTCGCGCGTTATTTTTTATCCAGTGCAGCACAGTAGTCGACTCGCACCAAAAATATTTTCTCTGTGGTTTGATTCTATGTTGCTTGATTATAGTGTCCGCTAACCTAGCCCCCAATACAGCTGCTTGAAGTTCAAGCCGTGGCACCGATAGCGATTGTTTTACAGGCGCCACTTTGCACTTGCTTGCAACAAACGCGACGCTCCTATGTTTGTCATTACAGCGCCAGTAAGCGACGGCGCACATAGCTTTCGGCGAAGCGTCACAGAAAACATGCAATTCTAATTGTTCGTACACGCCTGCCAGTAGATTCGGTGCATCCACTGCATCTTCTTGACGATCGTTTACACGCGTGGCTGCTAGATAATGACGCGGTAGGCTAACTTGATCAATATCCATAAGCAATTTTAACCACTCAGTCCACATAACATAAAGTTCACTTGTAAGTGATTCGTCCCAGTCGATACCAGTTTGCCATGTTTCTTGTAATAATATCTTGCCTTTAATGGTAAATGGCGACAAAAATCCTAACACATCAAATATCGACATTATAACTCGTAGCATTTCTCGTTTCGTAGGTATCTTCTCGCCCGAGACTATAGTAGCGGGAATGCGCTTGAATGATACATCGAAACTTAGAACATCTTTTTTAGGGAACCATATTAAACCTAAAGTACGTTCTGAGTTCTGTTCAATATTGAACCTTACTGTTGTAGGTCCTAAAGCTTCTGTTGGGAGGGACGCCAAGATTTCCTCGCGATTGCTAGTCCAATTTCTTATCTCGAAACCGCCTTGACCGTGAATGAATGAAATATCTTTTACTATTTCTCTCGCCTCGTCTACGCTATGAAGGCTGTCGATATAATCGTCCATGTATCGATCGATCCTCTCTTTATAACGCATAGCATATCCATTGTCAGCCTGCATCTTTCTTTCTACACCTTTCAACCTCGACATTGCGGAAGGAAAAGAGTTAGGCATCTTAGCATCGCAATTTTTCCATGTTAGACCAACGTGCCACCTTCCGTTTATTAATTTACTTGTTTTTTCCAAGTGAACCTTAGCTTGCAGATCATCGGCGTTCTCTCGAGGTGCAACAGTAACACCTAGGGAATCAACAGCGAAAGAACGTTGGACTTCTTCATGCATCTCTCGGAGTAAGCACTCGCTCTCGATATCCAAGTCGTGGTGGTTAGTGCTGAGCAGCAGGGCGGAGCGCAATAGACTACGAGAAGCGTGCGCTCTGGTACAACCATGAAGACACCATCCAAGTGGAGTAAGAGTAGCAAACGGTTCCCCTGGTTTACCTTCAAGTACTTGTAGTGGTAACAATAAATGGTAGTTGTCCTGCCCTATCAATATCTGCGGCTTAGAGTATTGACGAGTTATTTTATTTTCAATTTCAGAAATATGCCTATATCGTTCCGTGCATAAATTGGAAGTATCCTGCGCTGGCAGCTCTAAGTTTTCAACGCTGTACGCTTCAAACGTAAACGGCTGCCCATCTCTGTTAGTTACAGTTAATTCTACAACTTCGCAATAACGCTCGACCACGTGTCCACTCCAGGCGCCGCATACTCGCATACATTTCTTAGAACCATGTAGGCCGACTCGAGCGGCGAGTTCTGAACTAACCAGCGTAATAGTCGATCCATCATCAAGCAACGCTGTAGTTGTCTCGATTCCTTGCGGCCCGTGTACTTGTACCTTTATCATTTTTAGAAGTACTCGGCTACAGTCATCTTTAATATGAGTTATTTGTTGCGTTTCCGCGATCGGTTGTTGTTCAATCGATTCAGACGCGGGGGTATTATTTTCCTGTAGCGAACTATTGCGATTAAACTCATAGTGCAAAAGTTCGTGATGTGCTAATTCACACCCGTTTTTTCCACACTTCTTCGCAGGGCAAGTTTCACGGCTGTGACTCGTTCGTGGTACCTTCAAACATTGAAAACAGATACCGTACCTCTTTGCATGACTCCAACGGTCTTTTCGAAGCGCTTTCTTGAATACCTTACAATCCGGTAAATCGTGTTTCGGCCCGCGGCGGCAAAATCGACATTTCGTATCTTCCGTGCTTAATTCGCTTTGTAGTAATACGTTGTGGGATCTATTCGCGTAGTTTTCATTGTACTTACGCTTAAAACTACTTTGTTCGGGCTTAGCACAATTAATGTTCACCGCGGTTTTTGTTGTTTTAACGGCTTCTTCCCTTAAAAAGTCTGAAAGTATAACCAGTTTAGCCTTAGAGCCTTCAATTATAAGAGGATAACTGTAGTCCGTCCATTTTGAAAGTAAAACCGTGGGGAATTTAGACAATATAGCCGACATAATGTTCATGTTTTTTAGGTACTCATCTTCGCCTATTGAAATAACTGCTGCTACGAAGTTCTGAACTTTGACTGAGAACTTAACTATATCTTTATGATATTCCTGTGACATAGCAGGTAGCTTTTGGATATCATGCACTATTCTGGAAATAATTACGTCCGGATTTCCAAACTGTAGCTCAAGTGCAGACATTACCGTGTCGGGAGTGGTGGCGCTAATTAATAGAGCTGTTACAGCTTCCTTCGCCGGTCCACGTAGGCAGCTACGCAGCCTCCACAGATTTTCTCTAGGTGTAAAGTTACATACGTCTGTAGACTCAGTGTAGGCCTGTTTAAATTGTAGCCACTCTAGTGGGTCACCCGCAAATACCGGTAGATCCTTCTGAGTGCTGATACGGCTAAGCAATCTGGTATTTGGTGTGTTGCTTTTGGAGATAGCTGCAATATCTTTCAGTGCGCTAGCCAGCATTTGAACAGTGCTTACAGTGCCACCGCCTCCAGCGGCGGGCGGGCACAGCTCGCCTAAATCGTGACCATCTTGCTGGACGGGCTGTGCTAAACTTTCGTGGTGGCTGCGCTCCAACCATCTCTCTACTTCACTATTAGTGCTACGCACCTCACCTTCATCCGCTTGAGAACAATGTTCCTCATCGAGTGCCGCTATATCCGCTTGGAGCTTCTTATCTATAAGCTGCTTATCTATAAGTGCTTTTGCTTCCGCTGCCGCTAGTTCCAGTTGTCTCTTTCTAGCTATAATAGATGATGAGCTTGACTTTCTAGACTTACTCTTATGTGCAGACATCTTACTCGGCGACACTACGTGGCTGCCAATAAACTGTCCACTAGTGCCAGGTTCTACATTGTGGAATTGCTGTTTCTGTTCCTCCCGCTTCCTTGCGAAACTACGCGTAATCATTGGTGGAGGAGTCTTAAACATTACCAGATCCGCGCTCGAATGGACCACTCTGTAGCGGATAGTTTCAATAAAAAGTCAAGCTTTTCTTCAGGATTATAATTTGCAGCGGAAAAATTTTCTCACATATTGACATCTGTCTACATTTATTTTTTAATAGGTATTTTTTCTTATAAATATGTGACACTACAAAAAGGTTTATCTTCGCGTCGCTAACAGCTAGTATTGACACATTCCACGCGAGCATGATTTGTATAGTAATTAGATTAGTTTAGCTCTAAGTTTTATTGTAACATTTTAATAAAAGAATCTCAACATTATAAAAATAATATATCAACACCATGGAACATTCCCATTTCATCTCAATTGCAAATTGCACTTTGATGATGAATTGAATGGTAGACTCATCGACGATTCAAAAGCACCTGTAAAAAAGTTAATTTGAATAAAAATTTTCTATTCTACTATATTCTATTCTAATTTGGGAGGGAAAGCACGAAGATACACAAACAAATAAACATGAAACGGTTTTGAATTGTCACCGCCTTATTAAATTCAGCATACTCGTAGTCCTGCGATAAATTAGCGAATGCTGGCGCGTCTCGCCTTCTAATGAAAATATATTATGTAGCGGGAGGCAGAGATGGTATGCAACGAAAATTTGGAATGTCAAACTACCCTTTGTATGATAAAAATATATGAGTTCAGTTTCATAGAGTACCTACTAGCAAGAAAACTGCTAAAATAAAACATGATAAACATCAAAACTAGATTTTAGTGCAACGATCTGTTATTCCTTTGCTGCATGGATATTTTATAAGTTTTAAAACTGTAAGAGCAAGTGGAAGTTTTGATTAAGAAAAGCTGATGCACGAGTAAGCTAGTCAACGTTAAAAAAATTAACTTCAATTTCTTCAATTTATGTCATATGTAATTTTTTCTTCAAATTATGTGAAAAATGTATGTCTAAAAATGGGTATATACTATACTAAGTAACTAACTATACTAAGTCTAACAGTTTCGTCCTTCACCTCCGAAGATCTTCAAGAAGAAAGAACTCAGATCCCCAACCAAATTCAAATGGAACTAACCTGACGATAGTCAACAGTAACTTTTATGACATATGTGCAGTTTTGATGAAGATATTCTACACCGCCATAAAACTCATTAAGTACCTACCATTACATAAAATTATGAAAACTTTTTTGAAGTCGGTTAAAACTTAAGGTCTTTTAGGTATTAGGCATTCCCCAATGTTTTTCAAATTAAAAATAAAATGAATTGCGAATAAAAGTTTTACCATTATTTAAAGTAATTCTGGCGTATTCTCCATTCTTGTCGACACTCTATTTGATACTTTGTCAGTTTTCGAAGAGGGTAGCCTCAGCGGGCCGCGCGGCCGAAAATATAAACTTCCAATTAGGGTGACAGTGCTTTTTCAACAGAGCAACTTTTAAATAAAAACATTGCCCCAATTCCGATGTACACGAACCTAACTAAAATACGCTACTTTCAGTTATAATATTATATCAACTAAACTTTCAGTTATATTATTTTAAACTAGTTTTTTTTTATCGAGACACCCTTACGAAAACTTTATGATTAGGTTACACTACCTACATCTCTCATCTGTCTACTCTCATCTCGAAATGATGGGTTACCTAATATATTGTAATTTTTGAGCACACATTGGTATAGCGAACAACGAATGCCGTTACCTACACCCGCATTAGGTACGGCGCATCGCTTTCCCCATCGACGGTGGTAGGAGTAATGCTATCAAATGGGGAAGCATGGAGAGCAGTGGTCTCATATTGCGAAACCGTTATGGTAAAGAAAGAGCCCGCTGAGTCCGTCTCATAGCCCCTGGGGAAGGGACCACAGGGTACCACGTACGGTTAGAGTGGGGGCTCTAGTCGTGCACTTGACAATCTGACCCTGGGAAAGTGGCAGCTTGATGTGGCCAACAAGCAGCCATACCTTTTTAGAGGTTTGAGTAAAGAGGGGACTTCTCCAGTTGTCGGGAACATAATCCGATTTTCCCCCAAAAATCGGGTATCTCAAGGAGATTTCCCCCCCGTCAACAAAAAAAAAAAAAGTACGGCGCATCGCAAGAACGGTTTGTAAGCTCTTAGGCTTTGCTTTGAACTTTTGTTAAACAGCTGATCGCGCGTATTACATCGCTGTGTAAAATAGTCATTTTTTTTCAATTAAAATCGAGTAGAGTTATGTTACATCTTGGACGAGATAGAGAAGGACTTGCCAAGCGCACGCATTCCCCTCTGCCGAAGTACATGTACGACGTACGTGTAATTATTTGCTTGTGTGCTCATTTTCTGTAAGTCTGGCAGCTTTTGAGTCAAGGAGAGGTAGTGAGTTAGTAAATGACGTGTGCTGTACGATTTACCTTACCTCCCACGGAAAGTGGCAGAATTTATTTAGTACTAAATCTGCTTTATGGCACGTCCTACTTTAAATTTTAAGGGTTACATACACAATTTCATGTAGTGATTAATTAAAAAAAATTAAAATAAATCAAGAAAAGACTGATAAAAATTCCAACGCTGAGCGACTCAGAATCCATGTACTGAGTCCCTGGTTTCAGTTTTCGTTAGGGTGTTCGAGAGCAGAGATTTTAACGTTAATTCAAAAGAGCTACAAAGTGAAAAGTTAAAGTGTACAAATAATTTGCACCAGAGCGGCCAACTCGGGCACCGCTGATTGGCTTCGTTAGCGAACGGCAGGAGCCTTCCACCACTTCCCTTACTATGACGTACCTATTGATTTTCAATGTACTCACAAGTTTACAGTCCGGTTTTTTATGCGTCCATGTTGCCGATGAAAAACAAAAGTTACATATCCTCTAGAAAATGTGGATATGGATTTTTTACCCATGACCAAATAAATCATCATCATGAGCAACCTATTAACGTCTCACTACTGAGCGCAGTTCTCCTCTCAGAGAAGGGTTATAGGCAATAGTCCAGCACGCTGGGCCAGTGCGAATTGGAAGACTTCACATAATATGAGAACATTATGGAGAACTCTCAGGCGTGCAGGTTTCCTCACGACGTTTTCCTTCACCGCTGAAGCATGTGATATTTGCTGCTGTGCATAGATGCATATATATATATATATAACCCCGCATAACGTAAGTAAATAATCTATAAAATTCAATATTATTTATTTTACGTAAGCCAACCTGTGGCTCTTATGACATGTCATGACTCTACCACCGGTTCAGAAAGCGGATTCTGCTGAGAAGAGCCGGCAAGAAACTCAGCAGTGGCTCTTTTCAAAATAAGTAATCATTTTACAATATTATTTTGTATAGCCTGGCAAAAAAGAGTAGAAATAATAGGGGCGCCACTGTCGCAAAATTTTCTTGAATCTAGCGAGCCGCACTTACGACAGACTAGTTTTGATACATATCTACTTAACTGAAATCGAAGTATGTACTACTTCGTTCTTATTGTATTTTGTATTTTGATTCCAAAAGCCGTTATTTATTTCTTTACATACAATTTACTAAAAGTAATAGTTAACATAATTTAAGCCCAAATAGCAACTTAATAAATTATTAAAGATAGTACCATAATAACCTAAATTACTAAAATTATATAACTATCCTCTAAGGGTAGGTTAACACTTTAATAAAAAAAAACATAAAAATACAAAGTCTAGTCGTTCTTTATAACGCAATATTGAACTTTGATTAATTTCAACTGCACAAAAGGGCTCATATTGCCAGATATGGCGGCGCGGTAGACAAATTAGTCTGATATCGCGACTGGTAATATGCAAATCGACACCATTCATTAAACACACAGCCTGCATCGGTTGCGTGCCCTATAAGCTCTATCCCAAACCAGCATACTACTTTGTACAGTACCCGGCGATATACTTAATATTGCACATCGGCCTTTGGAATAAAACGCTATTTCTATTCTATTGCAAGGAAAGCTAGTCAGAAATTCACGTAGTAATTACTGAAATCTCTTCACAATCGGTGAGCACATCACGTAACATATATAAAAAAATGCAGTCGAACTGTGAATAGAATAGAATAGAGTTTTATTCCAAAGGCCGATGTGCAATATATATCGCCGGGTACTGTATGACTAGTGGCTGTTTAGACTGCTATACGTCTGTATATTCTAGCAGCTTTATTAAATCGATACGATCACTGTGCTTGGCTTAATAGAAATGAAAATCCGATTATTTTCTTGCAAAATATAATCATGGCGACCCCAACGTATGCTCCTTCTTCTTCCTTATCTACTGTTACTTGTAGAAGTAGTACCTCCTACGAGTAATAGGAAAGACTGCAGACCATGTAAATGCTTCACGAGCATGACGCATGACCCAGCCGTTGCTTCGCTCAACCTTATTTGAGGGAACGTAACAACCCGCATCACACGACACCACCACAGAAATGTTTAGAGAGCGTGACATACTTAGGCTACCCATGTTAAGGCATCGAATATAAAGGTGGCACTCGAGTTACGCTAATTTGGCAGGTACGGAGTAAGTCATGGAAGTAGGAATTACGACTACGTCTGGGTAAGTAGGGTTAGAGGTCAGTCATCTACGCGGGAGATATTATAGTGCACAAGTGTACTCTCTATTCCCTCACTCTCAAAGTCCGATGGGACGGAAATCCGACACGACCGGAGAGAGATCGGGCGCAGGACCGACGCCTTTACGTGCTCTCTGAGGCACGGAGGTGACTAACCGCCAACTTCCTAACTCCGGGCTAGTACTGAGAATTTCTTTGGTAGAAAAACCCAATACATTTTTTTTAACGGCCCGACCAGGGATTCGAACCCGGGACCTCGTCCATCCGCAGTCGAACAAGCTAACCACTAGACCAACGAGGCAGTTACACTATAGGGCCTCTGTAAGACTTGCAGTCAGCTTTTATTTATATATAGATTATTTAGATCTAGATTTGTCGTGACGATAAACTCAGTGAACTCACGCAATTCAACCTCATGAGGCTTTTACCTTTTAGAGTGTGCTTGAATTTGTACATTTGAAGACGTGTTACGACTTCTCCCTTATTAGGAACGCGCGCTTGTAATTAAGTTTGCCTAAAGCTTTGATGACGACATTCGTCGCAGATTAAAATTATTTTGCCCTAATTTTGGCGACAAATCCTTATTAATAAATATATAAAAGGCAAAGGACTGACTGGCTGACTGGTCTATCAACACACAGGTCTAACCACTAGACGGATCGGGCTGAAATTTTGACCACAGATAGATATTATGACGTAGACGTCCGCTAAGAAAGGATTTTTGAAAATTCCAACCCCAAGAGGGTTAAATAGGGGTTGAAAGTTTGTATAAAAGTCCGTCATTTATCAAATTATTTTTCATGTAATATCCATGAAACTTTAATTTTTAGGCTTTCGATAAAAATATAAGAAATACGTGTTTCGCAAATTTTGAAAATTCCACCCCCAAAGACTTCAAATAGGGGTAGAAAATTTATATAAAAGTCCAGATTTTTAACTTAATTTTCAAGTATCCATCAAACTTGGTACTTTAAATTTCATCTAAATATATAAAACTTAACGTGAGCTAACCAACCGCTAAGAAACCATTTTTGAAAATTCAACCTCCAAGGGGTAAAATAGGGGTTTGTAAAATCGAACTTAACGTGAACGAAGCCGCGGGCAAAACTAGTTAATATTATAAATGCGAAATTGTGTGTCTCAGGCACGAGAGGTACGAACTCCTACAACTCATAATGATGGGAAAAGTTGCCGGAAGAAGAGGCGTCGGTCGCAGAAAAGTCCTGGCTGCGCAACATCCGAGAGTGGACAGGAATCGCGAGTGCGGCAGAACTATTTCGCCTCGCGAAGAACAAAGTTGAATTTATAAAGCTGACTGCCAACCTTCGCTAGTCGGAGAAGCACACGAAGAAGAAGAAAGAAAGAAAGAAGAAGTCGTTGAATCACGCAGCAACGGTGTAACGAATCGACGTGATGTTTTGCATAGGTATAATGTATATTCAAATATACCTATATGCTCAAGTATTTGGAGTGAAGTGAAGTGGCTACCTTTTATTATCGAAAAACAAAGGATACCTGCGGGATTTTTTAAATAACCGTGCTCCGTCGTACGTGATTGAAGGATAAACTGATTTACGTATTTATAATATTAATAGGTTATGAATAAAAATTATAACTTTCTCATTTTATAGTGAAAGATGATTTTATATAAAGGTATTGAAATTATTTGAAATACATTCCAAGGCGCCTCAAAGCGAATAAAACTACGGAACGGAGTCGGATTGCAACGACACACAAGGAATAGCGTATAGCGGAAAAGATTGGCTGATTCAGATACCCTGCTAAGGCTGTGTTCCCACTTCCCACATATTTATGTACAGTTTTTGCAATTCACGAAGGCGAGTGAGCTTTACTTGTGGTTACTTCGTGTACATGCACATTGCATAAGTGTGCGTGCCTGTCAAAGCCTAGGTGGGAGCGGGCAGGCGCGAGCATTGCGCTCGCTCACACTTATACAGATACAACACACACACAACTATAAGTCAGTCGCCCTCGTGAATTGCAAGAACTATACATGATGCAAGACGAACAAGATTCAGAATAGCATTGGGTCTGAATTCGTCAATTGCTTTACCCTAGCCTAAAGAGGCCTATCTCATGAGAGCCTTCAAATGAGAGGCATAGAGAAGGCTAGCGCACCACAGTGGCGCCACTGCAGCGCTTCCTTACGCCTCTAATGTGAAGACGTCCTTACACTTACACACTCTGGGGTCATTTATTAATTTACTAGCTGATGCCCGCGACTTCGTCCGCATGGATTTAGTTTTTAAAAATCCCGCGGGAACTCTTTCATTATCCGAGATAAAAAGTAGCTCTCCCCTGAGGAACCACTACTACATCCATTACTATACCCATGCAAAAAATCGCATCAATCCGGTGTTCTGTTGCGACGTGATTGAAGGACAAACCAACAAACAAACACACTTTCGCATTTATAATATCAGTAATGCTTTATTATAAAGTTCGGCCGTTCAGAGAATGCGTTCCTGACACCTGTCAGTTAGTCACGACAACTGTCACAAAATTATAACATTAATTGATTATTGATATAATAATGTTGTTAATGCTGTTTTAATATCGCATTAATATTGCATCGTTCATTTAGTACTCAATCCTTGTGGACCTATTTAATCTGTGATTCTGGCGCTTGGCTCGGAAGTAGCTCGGAACTACTGTACTATAAGTACTAGAAGTCCTTTGAAGAAGAAGTCTTTGGAATGTAGGTACTAGATCGGAGCGCTCCTTTTGACCTAGCAAGAACAAGACTACGAACAACATGTACTCGCAACTTAGATGGTTACTAACATGACGATTCGAAAGCATAGATAATAATTATTCTAATCTATTAGATAGTAATCCACTTTACAATGTCTTAGAAATGTGAAGTGAATAGAAATGCTTAGTAAATTATTTCAAAACAAGTATGCTTTATGGGATCCGAGAAATAAAATACAAAGGGAAAGATACTGTTAGATATCAACTAACTTGCGGGTAAGGTCTCTTCCAATTTGCGCCACTATTTTTTTTGTGCAGTGTTTTAGTAGCCTCACCGCATCAATACTGAAAATTGAAATACTATCAGATACTACTCCTACCTATTTATTTCATTGATTTCACAGTCACCCAACAGCTAAAAGGAATTAAACTCCGCATCTTCAACAAAGATAGATGTAAAGAGGTTTTCCTATTACCAGTAAAAGGTCTCCAGCGGGACCAAAGAAATAGATATAGAATAGAAATGCATTCCGAGAGGCGTCAAAGCAACGGGCGACGTCGGCGCGCCGCCGCGGTCGGCTGCAGCCTGCAACACAGTACAAAGAAATGGCGGAAAAGATTGCCTGAAGCAGATATCTGACTGGGTTGGCTGCGCGTTACGAATCGTCGCTTGTATTTCAGATTAACTCGAATTGAAACTCATTTTAGAGACGCTACTAAAGCAGACCTTTATTGGAACGTAAGTTCCTTATCGCGCGGTACGGAAGGGGGCTAGACGGAAAAAATTAAGGAACCGACACTCGACATATTTTTGAAACCGACACTTTTTTGTTGAATGTGAATTTTGCATTGTGTTCGGTATTTTCGCGATACAACATTGGGTCTCCGTTGCCTAGTGGCTCCGGCAGTCGCCTAACAGTTCAAAGTCGATGGTTCGAATCCCAGCTCGACAGACCGAATTTTCCATTTTCCAAATAGAAAATAGAAAATACCGAACACAATGTAATCGAAAGGAACTACGTTCCATCCGGGTGTCCCTTGACACCTCTCAAGTTTTTCTTAAAACTCTATTTCTCGCGACTTCATCCGCGTGGAGTTATTTTTTTTAAATCCCTCGGGAATCCTCTGTTTTTTTTTTCGGGATTAAAGTTAGCTCACGTAGGTAACCTCCAAGTCCTTAAACTATGCAAAAGATTAGGTTTTAATATCTATTCCGTGGTTTTAATAGTAAAGATTAGGTTTTAATTCTTATGTAGGGTATGACTAATGATATCATTTTTAACTTATCGTTTTACTAGCTGAAGCTCGCGACTTCGTCCGCGTGGATTTAGTTTTTAAAATCCCTCGGGAACTCGGATTTTCCGGGATAAGAAATAGCCTATGCCACTCTCCAGGTCCTCAACTATACCCATGCAAAAAATCACGTCGATCGGCACTGTTGCGGCGTGATTGAAGGACAAACAAACAAACACTTTCGCATTTATAATATTACTAGATGATGCCCGCGACTTCGTCCGCGTGGATTGAGGTGTTTTAATTCCTGCGGGAACTCTTTAATTTTCCGGGATAAAAGTTCCAATTTTCAGCCAAATCAGTTCATTCGTTGTGGAGTTATAGAATAACAAACATCCATCCAAACATCCATCCAACCAAACATCCATCCATAAATCCTCACAAACTTTTGCATTTAAAATATTAGTATAAGCCGTGTCAATAAAGAAAGGAATCTGAAATGGCGGCTTGTACTTGTAAACTAGCGGCACGCTATGATGGCCGGTTTGACACATTACAATAGTGATGTGGAATGTCAATTTATTCTCGAACAAAAAACAATTAAGTTTTGTTTTTGTACCTGATTAAATAGGTTTAATAAAACAAAAATGTATATGTTTATTTAATTTATTTGAACGAACTGAATATTTGAATGAAAATGAATATACATACTTTATATGCACACAAGAAACATATGAATACAAAAGATACCAAAAAAGGTGCCACAAAAGGCCATAATTAATCAGATTCGTCCATACTACTATTTTCACTGTCGTCACTGCTATCATCACCTACATTAATAATTATATGTTCGTTTTCTATAATATTATCTATTTTCACATCTCTTTCATAATCTTCCCTTATTAATTTAACAGTTCTATTCACAACCTTTTCCCAGTCTCCTTTAGTCACATGTTCACAAGCTTCTTCTAATAATTTTAGCATTGCATTTTGAAAATTGTTCATATTCACAAGTACATTCACCCCTTAAATGGTGCAAACTGATTTTTCTACACTTGTATACATTTTAGAAATCAATTTAATAAATAAATTTTGAGTCCTAAACCTAAAACTACATTCGATAAAATTTATGAATCTCTGCACATCACTATCGTCAATAAAGTAATACAATTATTTCCTTCAAAGTCGTTATCAATTAATACGGAACTTCATGAGCGGACAAACGTCAAACCGGCCATCATAGCGTGCCGCTAGTGTAATGACAGGCACAGGTTGGAACGTCAGCAAAAAACGAAGCGAAGCTGGGCTGCTATATGTGCTATACCGACACACATTGTATGTTTATATTATTTATTTAGTATTTGTGTTGATACCTTATTCATTTATGTACCTATATTATGTTATTAAATATACCTATATATTACTATTGATTTATATAGTTAGCACATGTTTAATATCTCTAGGTATTTATTTATTTCTTGTTATCTTTAAGTCCTCTAACTTATCTTGTATGTTTCGCGTCAGGTCGCAACGTATTTTATATTTCTTCTTCAAAATATTTTGTAACATTATATACGATTTCACCCTCATCACTTCGAAGAATCTTTCCTCGTTTCGCGTAAACGCTCATTAAATTAAAGCTCATTTTTTAAACGTAAGATAATTATTCATCAATAAACAGCATACGAACGACAATAAAAACGAAAAAACTTAACAGAAAACAAGACAAAGAACAGTAACAAAAACACTGTGTGCAAGCAGATACAGACTGATAATTTTTTTGCGTGCTGTAATGACGTGTGCGAGTGAGAGGGAATGATTAGCGACGCCATTTACAATTCCTTTCTTTAATGACACGGGTTATAGATAGGATTAGTTTGATTTTTGTGTTATTTATTATAACTTATATTGCCGTTATGTTATAAGATATAGCTCTCAAGGCTAGCAATTAGCACGTTGCAGTGGGCTGGTAAAATTTGCAGCTGGAGTCGTAAGATCCGCGAGTGGAGACCGCCGACCGCCGTCTCCTCGGTAAACGGAATGTAGAGCGCCCCCCGGCTGGATGGAGCCATGGCATCCCGAAAGTGGCAGACGTGTCGATTGGATGCGAAAGGCTGAGGATAGGCAACGTTGGCGCTATTTTAAAGAGGCCTATATGGCTATATAATATACAAGCAGTAATAGCCTAATGGTTAGGACTGTGGTCTACTATTCGGGGGGTCGCAAGTTCGACCCCGGGTACGCACCTCTGACTTTTCGGAGTCAAGTGCGTTTAAGTAATTAAATTTCACTTGCTTCAACGGTGAAGTAAAACATCGTGAGGAAACCTGCACACCTGAGAGTTCTTCATAATGTCCTTGAAGGTGTGTGACGTCCGCCAATTCGCATTGGGCCAGCGTGGTGGACTATGGCCTAAACCCTTCTCTGAGAGGAGACCTGCGCTCAGTAGTGAGCCGTTCATGGGTTGCTAATGATGAAAAAATGATGATATGGCTATATCCAACAATGGATGCACTCTGGTTGATGACAATGACGATGAATGTGATGAGTGTCAAATAAATACACCTCAGAACCACAGACAAGCTTGTGAGTCAGGTTACAGAACCCGCGTTTTATGGAACGAATATTTTGAGTAGTTTCAAGGCAAGAGTAAAAAGACGTGTTCTTGGCAAGCGCGGTCTAAGCTCATTCTAATCAGTGCTTTTCTACTGGCATTGAACGGCGGGCATGGAAAGATTGCAATATGATATTGCCGGATATTACAATCTTTCAGCTTTGATCAAGGATCTCCGCTAAATTATCTCGCATGTCTTGAGATATCGATTGTAATTCACCGATATCTTTCAAAGACCAAAGAAATGAAACTATTAAATTTGATAAAGGCACTAAATTGTAGAACAAAATTTTAATGGGTTCAACAATGTAAACTCTAATGGAAAGTGGAAATAATGTTATGATAACCTAAACTTTGTAAGCTTCTACTTTCGACATTTGCTCCAAAACATTACTCAACCCCAACGATGTCTCAACCCCTTTTAAAACTTATACGAGACAACAATATGATAAGTCTCAAGGGAATAGATGTAAAATATGACTCGTTCCAAGCATTTGAACATTCGCGTCTACATTACGAACATTAATTCGAAACACAAACTGTGGGAGTAATCCCGCACAAGGGAGCAGCATGGAAAGTTTCATTAGACTGGCTATTAAGGTAGCTAGTTTTACACCCCGAGCCGGGTTCGACGACTAGATTTATTGTTCCAATACAATATATTGAGAGAAGGGACAGGAATTACCAAGTTTTACGATGTGATTGCAAAAATATAAAACAGCTGCAAACAATCAATTGCAAACCTACCTATTATAGGTACCTTGAATTCATAGCATAGAACCTTCCTTACTCTGTGATAATAGTGTCCCTTATGTTTTCCGAATCAACGGGGAAAGGATAAGAGATAACCTACATTTTGTATGGGCCCCCATACCAAAAAAAAAAATGCGTGAGTGTCGTGTCGAACACGCGGTTGGAAAGAATTTCCTTTTAAAAATAAATTAATAATAAAAATAAATAAAATAAAAAATATAATAATCTGAAACGAACGCCCAAACCGATAGTTTCACTCTTTCGTTTAGTCGCTACGCCACCAAAGCTATGACGGAACGTGTGTAATAAACGTAGGCAACACACAACACAAAGGTCGTGACGTCGATAGATAGCTCATATAACGTAAATAAGGTATGACAAGAACATCAATTGAGCGCGAACTAAGGCAATATCGGCTAACAATCTGTAGTATATCTTGCAGCCTAAACAAATTTGCTTTTAACCGCACGGCTCAAGCGAGTATTAGCTCCAAAATGTATTTTTTAAACGGAGCAAATAAATCCTTGGGAAGTCCATTCGTCTTCCAGGGCGATCTCTAAGTCGATGGAGCGGGGTTAAAATATATTGGCAACATAAACCACTACCGAAGATCCGTAAGGGAATTTTGTGTCGAGAATACACCCTTCTTTGTTTAGGGTGGTAGCGGATCTCGATACAGTTGGACTTTTTAATAAACACTATATGCTTAGATGAGTTTCAAACTCAAGTAAAACATGGCCACAAAAATTTGCTACACCAAGGCCAATTTCACCATCGCCGACTAATCAATACTTAAGTATATGAAGTTCTGACAGTTTTTGTACTTAAAATCTGTCAAAACATCGTATTAATTCGACGGTTCAACGTTACTCGACGTTGGTGTAACTGACCCTTGAGCGTACACATTCTGGGATTGTCATCTGTGTAATATCAATATCAATTCATCTTCCCTATTGATGACGACACAAATTAATACTATAGCCCAAAACGCTAAACTCTGATATAAATCCAACTGGGCCGATTTTACCGACGTAAAATAAGTCTTATCCGAGCGTGTTGTTATTTTGGCAGATTTTGGAATACAAAAATTGTCAGAACGCCCAATTTATTCCTCGGGTAAACGTCACTCGACGTTGGTGATATCGGCGCTAAGAATATATCCAATGAATATAATACCTTTGCACCTATAGTTTAGTGTAACATACATTTTCCAGACTGGGTAACCGGATTAAAACTGAACGTCACGAAATATAAAATAAAATAAGCGACACTGAGCGCTGACGAGAACGTTTTTCGTAGGATTTACGAAAGATCAAACATCCACGCCGCTTTTTAAATAAACCAGTGGAGTGACGAGTGATGAGTAGGTATTATGAAAGGGTCTACCCTCTTCATAGACGCTAAGTCTTCGAGGATGAAAAATGACAACTGGATAAAAACGATACTCGTGTAAATATTTTGCATGTTTTATACCAGAAAACGGAGAGGAAAGTTTAGCCAATTTGTTTTTATTGAAGTTTACTTTAGAAAGAGCTTTAAGATAATGGGATTCAGATTATCACTTTAGAAATTCAAATTCAAATTCAAAATTATTTATTTCACGTAGGCCAACCTGTGGCTCTTATGACAAGTCGTGACTCTACCACCGGTTCGGAAAGCGGATTAAACATGAGATAATATGATATAACTAAAGCAAAATTATACATACCTACTAATAATTAAATAGTAATAGGCAGTTTCTCACGAAGTAAGTATAAGCCTGTAGTAGATTTGAGTGAAATGATAAAATGAAAATAATTAATCGATGTAAATAAATGCTAATTATAACGTACCAAATACTTAGCTGATGCCCGCAATTTAGTTTTAAAATCCCGCGGGAACTTTTTTAATTTTCCGGAATAAAAAGTAGCCTTTATCCCAATCCAGGTCCTCAAGTACAACATCGCGCATAGGTTCAACTTCAACAAACGTGTACATCTACAAACTAAAATTATTTTATACTTTGTAGTGGCGTTTGAAGTCGGTTTTTTAAAAATAATTTTTATTATTTGTCTACATGTTTGAATTCTGCAGCACCAACTCTGTTGTAGTATGCTGAAACAGTCAGCGTTCAAACTTTACTATATAGCAAAAATTGAATTTGTGCACACGATGTTTATAGAATGTTCCATATAAATGGAATATATCTAAAGCACGAGGACTATATCGAAAGCACTCTGCACGGGAGCAGTTATTTGATCGGAATATCACGCGAGTTGTCGTCGGCAGCGCTCTCGAGGACCGGTAAACCGGATTACATTTTGTATTTTTATTTGAACACTGCTCGATCACGAGATATTTCGATCCTGATATACTGTAAAGCACTTACTGTACTGTAAAGTCTGCCGAAGCTATTATTTTCTGGACTTTGAAATATGGACTAGCATATTTATACTCAACTTGGCTAAGGTATCTTAGTGCGTGTATTTCATTTGAGGTTTCGGCAGCATCACCCAAGAGTAGACGACTTGTTTCGCTTTTTAAAATATCCTTAATTGGTTGAAATGGTTGATTGGTAAATTGGTTGGTTAGTTGAGCATCATCCTTGCTATCATGTATATCTACAAATAATTGTTCCTAGTTGGTTAAATTGGTTGATTGGTAGGTTGGTTAGTTGATGATCATCCTGTCCATCATGTATATCTACAAATAATTGTTTTTAGTTGGTTGAATTGATTGATTGGTATGTTGGTTAGTTGATGATCATCCTGGCCATCATGTATATCTACAAATAATTGTTCCTAGTTGGTTAAATTGGTTGATTGGTAGGTTGGTTAGTTGATGATCATCCTGTCCATCATGTATATCTACAAATAATTGTTTTTAGTTGGTTGAATTGGTTGATTGGTATGTTGGTTAGTTGATGATCATCCTGGCCATCATGTATATCTACAAATAATTGTTCTTAGTTGGTTGAATTGGTTGATTGGTAGGTTGGTTGGTTAGTTGATAATCATCCTGGCCATCATGTATATCTACAAATAATTGTTCTTAGTTGGTTGAATTGGTTGATTGGTAGGTTGGTTGGTTAGTTGATAATCATCCTGGCCATCATGTATAACAAATAATTGTTCTAAGTTGGTTGAATTGGTTGATTGGTAGGTTGGTTAGTTTATGATCATCCTGTCCATCATGTATAAAAAATTAACAAATAATTGTTGTCTACATTCCCTTTATTAAAAACCTTGCTACGAGAGGCTTTGTTAATGGCTTTCTCTTATAATCATATCTAGTTATCCCCTGACATCATAATTATAATGGACTTATAACAACATAATTCCGAATTACCTGCCTTGTAGGGTTTTACTCTTTACAAGATACAGATAGTTATACAGTTCTTTTCTTACTGTAATATCGTGTTGTACTTTTTTATTGCATTTTTTGACACCGCTGAGGTCAAAAACACCGATCACAGACTCCTAAAGCCGATAGATAATTTCAGATCAGCTCAAAAACTGTATACACGAGGAATAAACCTGGATGCTTTTAATACCCTCTTAAGTTTTTGAAAGGGAACCTTGTTTGGCAGATTTATTTGTTTGTTGAGCGATTTCAATTTTGATCTTAAACATAACTGATATTAACTCGAATGAGATAAAGTTTGAAATACGTTAACTTAAAAATAATCGAAGATCTGATTGGATGCTGATGATGAGGCTGATGACACAAATGAAATATTTGTATCAGAAACTGCTGCTGCGATTTGAAAAAATTAAGGACTTTTACATTATTAGCAGTAAGTTTATTTTATACCTTTAGATTTATCTAGCAGTTATACCATTTTAACAAGAAAATTTCGCTCTTTAAAATTCCGAGCTGCTATAAGAAGAAATTATCACAAACTCAGCGTTTGCTCGCGACTTAAGTACCTACCTGTTTCAAAAATGAGAGACAAGAGCCGGCTTTAATTTTAATACTTCTGTTAGAAATTTTCTCTCCATTCAAATAATATTTGGAATTTTGGTGTAAAGATAGAACTTCCTAAAGGGTATCTAATCATTGTCAAACGCTTGATTATGCTTAGATTTCACATTCAGAAATTTGGAAATCATAAATGAAACGTGATACAGCAGAAGCTTGAGTTTTACTATAAACTATAGGCAAAGAAAAGGGAGTGGGCAGAAGGATGAAGTCATGGCTCAACTCAACATTCGAAAGAGGACTGGATTAAAACAGTCCAAGAGCTCATCCACTTAGATAAGACACAAAGAGAAATGTCGGAGACTCCTACGACAAATTAGCTACGAGTACTTCCAACAAAATAGATAAAGATCACTAGGCCGCCAAAATGTATGCATTGGATTTATTTTTAGGGTTCCGTAGCAAAAGGGTGCCAACGGGACCCTATTAATAAGCCTCCAATGTCCGGCCTTCCGTCCGTCTGTCAGTAAGTTAAGTGCGTTAAAATATAACAAGCTTCAACGGTGAAGGAAAACATCGTGAGGAAACCTGCACATCTGAGAGTTCTCTATAATGTTCTCGAAGGTGTGTGAAGTCCACCAATTCGCATTGGGCCAGCGTGGTGGTCTATGGCCTATAACCCTTCTCTGAGAGGAGACCTGCGCTCAGTAGTGAGCCGTTGATAGGGTGCTAATGATGATGATGAAGTTTATTGCATAGAGATACAATAAATTTTTGTTTTTACTAGATCTTACTAATAGCTGGTGTTAAATCTGGTACGATGGTACAGAGGGGTGGATCCTTCATGTGCGAGTCCTTCATGTGGATTTTGGAACGTAAGTTCCTTATCGCGCGGTGCGGAAGGGGACTAAACGGAAAAAATTAAGGAACCGACACTCGACACTTTTTTGAAACCGACACTTTTTTGTTGAATGTGAATTTTGCATTGTGTCGGTATTTTCGCGGTACAATATTGGGTCTCCGTAGCCTTTGCCGTAGGTTTTTTTTTGCATTGTTATATGGTGTACCTACAACATTTTAACATTTTCTAAGTTTTAATCGCATTCAACTTAATATAGTTAAACGTCTTCGCAGGTAGGCACTCAGTTTGGCAGTTTACTTTAAAGGCAAAGCAATTAGTCCTCATTTCCATTCTCATCATCCCTTATGAATGCAGACGTATTCCCAGCTCTCGTATAAGGAGTATAATAAATCACCTGTCTTAACTGCTGCGTCGCTAACTTGAAACGCTCATGTAAATTCATTATTTGTACTCTACCTTTATCTTGAACCAAGTAGTGCTGGGAATTTTAATTTTTATCACGCTCTCAGCTCGGCGAGACCTAAATAACTTCCGCCTATGAATAATAATGTGGCAGCTAACTCGTAATTGCTATAGGGTGATGCTTAATACTATTTACTAAGGAATTTCGTCTTATATACCTACCCTTTACCAAGGATCCGACTTGTTTTTCTTTTCATTTTTTGTTGCTCTAGAAGCAAGTCCTTAGAAGAAATCTATAGACTAATCAAAATTTGCCTCTCTTTTACTCCTTGGCGAAGAAGATAAAACGTTTTTCACAGAACGAAAACTGAAAGAATGCTCTATTTTTTGTCTGTTGTATAAAATCTGTAATTGGCCATAATATAATTGGTCTCTAGTTTTAAGTCTAATATTACTAAAATTCGCTGTTGATTTTCCTAAAATAAATAAAATAAAAATAAAATAAATAAATGTGACTGTATCTGTCTCTTTCTAAAACGAAATTTTCTATGAAGAGTGTATGAAGCTACTGTCTTGTGACGTCACACGCCAGTAGCTCTTTGTTTAAAAAGAAACTTTAAAGCTCTATATATTTCCGAGACTAGTTAAGATATTTAAAAAAGAATTATAATGTAAAAAATATCAGTTAAAGACCCTATTATGGCACGCAGCGCAGCTAAACTAGAAGATATCTACGTGCGATAGTTTGTTAAGTTCCATATATTAATACCATTAATCGGATTACTAAGGGGGAATATTGTTGGACTTTGTATGGGACTGTAAATCCAGTTAAGTGAAGTTAAGACGCGACGGATGGTTTGTGGTCAATTTGCATTATTAGGTATTACCTACTAGTTGTTGTTGTTGTAGTGAAGTTGAGTTAAGGCGAGGAGGCAGACAAAGTTTAGGTATTTGAGGGGGTGAAAAGCAGGGGAAGGAGCGGAGTCGTAGTCCCGCCCACCGCGGGGCGCCCCGTGCGAAGCGCAGAAATGGCGCGAAGCAACTCTGGCGGGAAACAACTCCGGACTGACAAAACTGGTTATTTATCTAAACTTAATAGGTACTGTAACTTATTTTCGTCAATCCTATTATACTTTATTTGGCTCAGTTAGCATGGTTCCAGTTCATGTTCATAGATAATCAAAAAAAATTTATACAGGTTCAATTCCTAAACAAATACAATAACATGCTTTTTTTAATTTTTTTTTATTTTTTTTTTTTTGGTTAGTCTACCGATTTCGTTCAAAATCGATATTTGGGCTTCCCTGGGGTCGAGAAAGAGAAAATGAATGCCTGCCATAATTTTAAAAAGTCCCCGCCATATTGAAATTCTATATTATTGGGCCGATTACGTTCAAAATCGATATTTAGGCTTCCCTGGGGTCACGAAAGAGGAAATGGGTGCCAAAATTTTAAAAAGTCACCGCCATATTGAAATTCTTTGTTATTCGACCGATTTCATTATAAATCGATATTTGGGCTTGCCTGGGGTCAAGAAAGAGGAAATGGATGCCTAAATTTTAAAAAGTTACCGCCATATTGAAATTCTTTGTTATTGGACCGATTTCGTTCAAATTCGATATTTAGGCTTCTCTGGGGTCAAGAAAGAGGAAATGGGTGCCAAAATTTTAAAAGTCACCGCCATATTGAAATTCTTTGTTATTGGACCGATTTCGTTCAAATTCGATATTTAGGCTTCTCTCAGGTCAAGAAAGAGGGAATAGATGCCAAAATTTTAAAAAGTCACCGCCATATTGAAATTCGCTGTTATTGGACCGATTACGTTCCAAATCGATATTTAGGCTTCCCTGGGAAGAAAGAGGAAATGGGTGCCAAAATTTAAAAAAGTTACCGCCATATTGAAATTCTTTGTTACTGGACAGATTTCGTTCAAAATCGATATTTAGGATTCCCTAGGGTCAAGAAAGAGGAAATGGGTGCCAAAATTTTAAAAAGTCACCGCCATATTGAAATTCGCTGTTATTGGACCGATTACGTTCCAAATCGATATTTAGGCATCCCTGGGGTCAAGAAAGAGGAAATGGGTGCCAAAATTTAAAAAAGTTACCGCCATATTGAAATTCTTTGTTACTGGACCGATTTCGTTCAAAATATACTTTTAGGCTTCCCTGGAGTCAAGAAAGAGGGAATGGGTGCCAGAATTTTAAAGAGGGAATGGGTGCCAGAATTTTAAAAAGTCCCCGCCATATTGAAATTCTTTGTTATTCGACCGATTTCGTTCGAAATCGACATTTGGGCTTCCCTGGGGTCAAGAGAGAGGAAATAGATGCGAAAATTTTAAAAAGTCACCGCCATATTAAAATTCTTTGTTACTGGACCGATTTCGTTCAAAATCGATATTTAGGCTTCCCTGGGGTCAAGAAAGAGTAAATGGGTGCCAAAATTTTAAAAAGTCAGCGCCATATTGAAATTCTTGTTTACTGGACCGATTTCGTTCAAAATCGATATTTAGGCTTCCCTGGGGTCAAGAAAGAGTAAATGGGTGCCAAAATTTTAAAAAGTCACCGCCATATTGAAATTCTTGTTTACTGGACCGATTTCGTTCAAAATATATATTTAGGCTTCCCTGGGGTCCAGAAAGAGGAAATGGGTGCCAAAATTTTCAAAAGTCACCGCCATATTGAAATTCTTTGTTACTAGACCGATTTCGTTCCAAATCGATATTTGTTCTTCCCTGGGGTCAAGAAAGAGGAAATCGGTGGCAAAATTTAAAAAAACACCGCCATATTGAAATTCTTTGTTACTGGACCGATTTCGTTCAAAATATATATTTAGGCTTGCCTGAGGTCAAGAAAGAGGGAATGGGTGATAAAATTTTAAAAAGTCCCCGCCATAACAAAGAATTTCAATATGGCGGGGACTTTTTAAAAGTCTGGCACCCATTCCCTCTTTAAAATTCTGGCACCCATTTCCTCTTTCTTGACCCCAGGGAAGCCTAAACATCGATTTTGAACAAAATTGTTCGAATGACAAAGAATTTCAATATGGCGGTGACTTTTTAAAATTTTCGCATTCAATTCCTCTTTCTTGACCCCAGGGAAGCCTAAATATCGATTTGGAACGAAATCGGTTCAGTAACAAAGAATTTCAATATGGCGGTGACTTTTTAAAATTTTGGCATTCATTTCCTCTTTCTCGACGCCAGGAAAGCCCAAATTTCGATTTTGAACGAAATCGGTCGAATAACAAAGAATTTCAATATGGCGGTGACTTTGTAAAATTTTCGCATCCTTTTTCTCTTTCTTGACCCCAGAGAAGCCTTAATATCAATTTTGAATATCAATATTGAAATATAATTCCAATATGGCGGGGACTATTTTATATTTTAGCATCCATTTCCTCTTTCTTGACCCCAGAGAAGCCTAAATATCGATTTAGAACGAAATCGGTTGAATAACAAATAATTTCAATATGGCGGGGACATTTTTAAATTTTGGCACCCATTTCCTCTTTCTTGACCCCAGGGAAGCCTAAATATCGATTTGAAACGTAATCGGTCCAATAAAAAACGAATTTCAATATGGCGGTGACTTTTTTAAATTTGCGCATCCATTTCCTCTTTCGTGACCCCAGAGAAGCCTGAATATCGATTTTGAATGAAATCGGTCGAATAACAAAGAATTTAAATATGGCGGTGACTTTTTTTTAATTTTGGCATCCATTTCTTCTTTTTGACCCTAGGGAAGCCTAAATATCGATTTTGAACGTAATCCGTCCATTATCAAAGAATTCCAACATGGCGGAAAAGTGCACCTGTGTTTGCACACATACTTGAGATAGAAACTAATTTCATCGATTCGATATATCGATACTTTTTGGCACTTCATGCATTGCCCTAGTTGCCAAAGACGCTTTCGCACGCGTAAGGATCTGGAAGGATCCGTGCGCATCCTTACGGAACCAAGGATGCGAAAGGATCCTTTCGCATGCGAATCGTGATCTACACTGTAATTTTAGGCACTTTTAGGTACAAAAAAATTGTGAGCCGTCGTGGGACGCCTGGCAGATGTGAAACATCGACATTATTTTGTAAAAGTAATATGCAGAAAAGGACAGATTGTGATAGGAACTAAATATGTCACTAAGTATACATATAATAATACTACTACTACCACTACCCCTACCCCTACCCCGACCCCTACCCCTACCCCTACCCCTACCCCAACCCCTACCCCTACCTCTACCCCTACCTCTACCCCGACCCCTACCCCTACCTCTACCCCTACCCCTACCCCTACCCCGACCCCTACCCCTACCCCTACCTCTACCCCTACCTCGACCCCTACTCCTACCCATACCCATACCCCTACCCCGACCCCTACCCCTACCCCAACCCCTACCTCTACCCCGACCCCTAACCCTACCCCTACCCCTACCCATACCCCTACCCCTACCCCGACCCCTACCCCTACCCCTACCCCGACCCCTACCCCTACCCCGACCCCTACCCCTACCCCGACCCCAACCCCGAGCCCTACCTCTACCCCGACCCATACCCCTACCCCTACCCCGACCCCTACCCCTACCCCTACCCCGACCCCTACCCCTACCCCTACCCCTACCCCGACCCCTACCCCGACCCCTACCTCTACCCCGACCCCTAACCCTACCCCTACCCCTACCCCTACCCCTACCTCTACCCCTACCTCTACCCCTACCTCTACCCCTACTCCTACCCATACCCATACCCCTACCCCAACCCCTACCCCTACCGCTACCCCGACCCCTACCCTGACCCCTACCCCTACCCCGACCCCTACCCCTACCCCTACCCCGACCCCGAGCCCTACCTCTACCCCGACCCCTACCCCTACCCCGACCCCGACCCCTACCTCTACCCCGACCCCTACCCCTACCCCTACCCCTACCGCTACCCCGACCCCTACCCCTACCGCTACCCCGACCCCTACCCTGACCCCTACCCCGACCCCTACCCCTACCCCTACCCCGACCCCGACCCCTACCTCTACCCCGACCCCTACCCCTACCCCTACCCCGACCCCTACCCCGACCCCGACCCCTACCCCTACCCCTACCCCTACCCCTACCCCTACCTCTACCCCTACCTCTACCCCGACCCCTACTCTTACCCATACCATACCATACCCATAAAGTACCTAACTACCACCTACCTACCTTTTTTTTTTTTATTCGATGACAAACTAGTCCTTGACTGCGATCTCACCTGATGGTAAGTGACGATGCAGTCTAAGATGGTAGCGGGCTAACTTGGAAGGGATATGGCAGTGAACATTCAAGCCATACCCCTAATTGGTTTCTACACGCCATCGTGCCGGAACGCTAAATCGCTTGGCGGCACGTCTTTGACGGTAGGGTGATAACTAGCCAAGGCCAAAGCCTCCCACCAGACCAGACCAGAGACAATTCAGAAATTATAAATTCCCAAATTGACCCCGCCGGGAATCGAACCCGAGACCTCCCAGTTATAAGACAACAGCGCTCACCACTGCGCCAGGGAGGTCGTCAAATTGACCTCAATTTGATTAGCCAAACTGTACGATGTACCTATATGATGTACTTACTTTGCATGATGCATCCCACCATTATTAGATACCTTACTTGATGATGAAATTGATATTTCATGATCCATTACATTACATGTTACACAAATCATCCTTTACAAAATATTGAAATAGGTTGGTACCTACTTACTTTACAACTTCCATCATCTGCTTTTGTTATTTTTAGGGTTCCGTACCCAAAGGTTACCAACGGGACCCTATTACTAAGCCCACGCTGTCCGTCCGTCCGTCTGTCTGTCAGCGGGCTGTATCTCGTAAACCGTAATAGATAGACAAATAAAATTTTCACATAATTATTATGTATTTCTATTGCCGCTATAACAACAAATAATAAAAATTAAATTAAATTAAAAAAATTAAATTAAAATGTTTCAATGGGTACATGGAAATATTTTAATGAAATTTTTTTAACGGAACCCTAAAAGAGCGAAGCCTGACTCGCACTTGGCCGATTTTTTTATACTGTACATTCTTAGATTTTGCTTTTTTTCGGACCCATTTTCAAAATTAGTCTACTCTACTACTCAGTCCCTACTTATTTACAACTTTTTTGATGGATAAATTATTTACAATATTAATATATACAAACTTATAATTAGGTACACTCTATTTGACTTCTCTAAAGTCTAAAATATACAAAATAATAGTTTTCAGTATAAACATAAACAATTTTCAATTATTACAATTTACGATAATATTTGATAGCCGAGCGAGCGCAGCGCGACGCAGGTCCACCTAGCAGCACGCCTCGGCGATCACTGTCTAATTGAGTAGGAGAGACAAAGAAGTCGCTTCTGGGAATAGAAGGGCCAAGTGACAAATTGTAATGGATAATATTAAAATTATAACAGTTGCAATAAATAAAATCTAAAACAGCCATTTGTTGTATTAAAATATGAAAAACAATTGTAAATAATTTTACCAAAATAAATGCAATAAATGTATGCATAACAGAGAACGATGGGAGTTTATGTATTTGCAGAGTCAACTTTGCAATTTTTTTCTATCGAGAAAAGTTTGCGTCATCGTGTTTAGGAAACAGCCATCAGGCCAGAAATACGATCAATTATAACTACTTTTTTTTTCATAATATTATGACCCATAGATTTTAAATTGGACGATCTTCATTCGGCTTGTGATATGAAGATCGTGACTGACTACAGCGCCTTAATAAACAATAAAAAAAAAATTTATAAACCTGAATACCGGTTATGGTCATATAATATAATACCGGGTCATGTGAGGTGGAAATTAGAAGACGGATTGGAATGGCCAAAAGTGCCATGTCACAGTTGTATAAGACTTGGAGGGACAAGCAGATATCGACTGGTACCAAAATGCGTCTAGTCCGCACGCTCATATTCCCGATATTCATGTATGCAGCTGAGACGTGGACAATAAAAGCTGCTGACCGACACCGCATTGACGCTTTCGAGATGTGGTGCTGGAGGAGAATGCTCCGAATCCCTTGGACAGCGCACAGAACCAACGCATCGATCCTTAAACAATTAAAGATCACGAAACGGCTATCTACCACCTGTCTCCAGAGGATCCTTGATTATTTCGGCCACATTGCCAGAAGAGAGGGACACAACCTTGAAAAGATTGTCGTTACTGGCAAAGTGGATGGAAGGAGACCTCGGGGACGAAGCCCGATGCGTTGGTCGGATCAAATCCGCACCGCTCTCGACACCAAGATCCACGAAGCTCTCCATGTCGCAGAGAACCGGACGACATGGCGCGACATCGTCCATAAAAAGATCATTGGTGGAAGGGGTCACGACCCTCAGTAATGGGGAATACGACGAAAGAAGGAATAATACCCATGTAGGTTTTTTATTCAATGACAAGATAGTTCTTGACTGCGATTTCACCTGATGGTAAGTGACAATGCAGTCTAAGATGGTAGCGGGCTAATTTGGAAGGGGTATGGCAGTGAACATTCAATCCAGGTACCCCTACGGTTTTTACACGCCATCGCGTCGTGCCGGAACGTTAAATCGCTTGGCGGTACGTCTTTGACTTTGGTAGGGTGGTAACTAGCCACGACCAAAGCCTCCCCATCCATGGTGATCAGAACAGACCAAAGACAATTCAGAAATTATAAATTCCTGAATAAGCCCCGCCGGGAGTCGAACCCGAGACCTGCCAGTTACCTATAAGACCATCACAGCGCTCACCACTGCGCCAGGGAGGCACCTCATAGGTAATCTACAAATTATTTGTTGGATTTGAAATGAAATGTTTATTTCATGTAGAAAAATTGTTTCTGGAAGTCGTATGAAAGGAAGGTCGGAATTAAGTAAGTAGGTACCTACCTACATCAATAATTCGAGTCCTGCATTGCCAGCTCAGCTGATCGAATGAGGCACAGTAGGTACCCGTACCTTTGCCTGGGTAGGTAGGTAATCGGCAATTACTATGTAAGTAGCATACGTTAGTAACTTTCGTACATAATTAACAAACTTTTTAGTTACTTATTAGGTCCTACCTATTCCAGTAAAAGCGAATGACCTCAAAGACGCACCGCACGCGGCACCTACAAAGCGGCGCGGCGCTCGCGCCGTTTTGTAGGTAGTAGCACACGAGTAACCGAACAGAGAGG
Organism: Oeneis ivallda; assembly: GCA_029955525.1. Classification (NCBI taxonomy): domain Eukaryota; kingdom Metazoa; phylum Arthropoda; class Insecta; order Lepidoptera; family Nymphalidae; genus Oeneis; species Oeneis ivallda. The sequence continues at coordinate 26,769,380 of JARPMR010000003.1, read as the reverse complement.
AAGCTTCCTAACAAGGGCGAAGAAGTATACCTATTCTGCTAGGGTTGTCACCTGATGCATGTCAACAATTTAAGGAAAATATAAAAATATTTTAAAGTTTGTATAATTACCTATGTATAATTTCAGTTAAATCCTGAACTTGAACAACAAATACTTAAATTAACAAAAATATAAAGAAACGATTTTTTTTAATGAATATCAGTATTTTTGCCATAACTTCACAATAATTAATGTTAATAGATGGCATCGTCATTAACTATCGACTATTATTATTATTACAAGCTTTTATTTAACTTGCAATGTATGTATGTATGTATACATGGGTATATGTATTAAACATACATACATACATGTAAACAAACATGTATGAAATCTTACAAGATGAGATAGAACCACTTTTCCGGTTGAGCTGAAATTTTGCGTGTATGTGTAAATCGGATGACCTTGCAATATTATTGGGATATGGAGCTGTTCTGATGATTGAGCTGGAAGATGGCTATAGGAACTCTATGAAAAACTCGCTAATCTCATAAAATTTGGGCTCGTTTGATTCGTCTTGACAAGTACTCTGGCCTGAGATCACCTTCAGGGTCTGATAATAATGAAGCTGGAAGGTGGTTTTGGCAACTTTAGTTATAAAACTTTATGTACTTTAGTAATATAACTTTATTATTAACAAGTTTGGGCTCGTTTGATTAATCTTGAAAAGTACTCTGGTCCTAGATGATATCCAGGTTCTGACGATTGAGCCTTAAGGTGGCTATAGGAACTCAGTAATTAAACGACGTAACCTCATCGAGTTAGGGCTCGTTTGATTCGTCTTGACAAGTTCTTTGGTCCTAAATGATGGTCCATGGGTAATGTAGCCAGCTACGAAAAGCTTGTCTTGTAAAAATATTTTTTTAATTTACACTAGTTTTGTATGACAAGTATTAATAATTATGTTATTCAACTATCAAATATCAATAAAACTATTAATAACTTCACGTCGTTATTTTTGCAAAAGTTTATTCGTTACAATTTATAAATAATTGTGTTTGTGTCGATAGATGACGCTGTGCACAGATAATTAAATTTGAATTGGCGGGCCCTTTGTTAATGTTCCCAAAAATTATAAGTATGGGTCAATTTTGGTCGTCATGTATCGATATAATATGATAAAATATCAATATTAATACAGTAACGCATACTGCACATGTGAGAAAACGGAGTTTGGATTATTATAAAAAAATCTATATTCATTATTAATTACATTTTACTCATTCAATAAAAAACAATTTTAAATTTGCTTTACATAGGTAACAGTTAATAACTAACAATATACTAATCCTGACGATAACATACTTAAAATAATATATAAAATATATCGCAACTACTGTAACAATTTTAATTAAGAAACTGAAACGTGTACATGAAAGGAAATTATTACTAGATTTCTTATCTTGTGTGCAAGAGTTTGGCATTTTTACACTATTACATACATATACACAAATAAATCTAAACTCACAACAAACAAACACTCACTCTTCGTCTATTTATTTCCACTAAACGCACGACCGTCAGCCCTTACGTCCTGACCCTGAGTTACCCTGAGCGGCGCGCCGCGGCGTGTCGGTGAATGTGTCGGTGAGAGTTCACGCACACAGCGTTGCGCTATGTATGGGTGAGCCCGCCGCGAGCCGTTTGTATGTAGCTTCCGCTCTGTTACTTTAATATACCTACTCTGTGGTAGTAGGTACCACAGTACGTACTCAGCTCGCCTGCCAAGGCGGCTTGCGTCGCGCAGTATTTGTACCTACTTACGCGTTCGCTATAGGGTGTTTTCAATTAAAGCAATTATTTAAATTTCTATCCAATTAAATTTATTGAAATGTTTTCTCTTTTTTTTTAATTCTTTATCAGTGGATCGTAGTCATTGCGTACATTAACTGGTTTGCTTTTTTACGAGTATTTTACAGGCACCGTGTATTGCCAAAGCATCAAAAGGCAGAAAATCAAATGATGTTATCGACATAACCGATGGCTACGCTACCTACCCGCAAGTGTGTGAATCAAAGTGCATCTCAATAAGTGCCAACCGAACAATTTTTCATCAAAATAATCATAATCAATCCAAAATGGCTTGATTAATGCTTATTATGATTAAATAAAATGGCTCCAAATAGGAAAACACCAAAATAATTTTCATCAATCAAAAATCTTTTGATGAACGATAAGAAGGTATACAGCAGTAGCAGGTAGCAGTGATAGTCTAGTGGTTAGGACTGTGGTCTCCTATTCGGGGTGTCACAGGTTCGATCCCGGGTACGCACGAGTTTTCGGATTTATGTGCGATTTAGCAATTAAAATATCACATGCTTCAACGGTGAAGGAAAACCTCGTGAGGAAACCTACACACCTCAGAGTTCTCCATAATGTTCTCAAATGTGTGAAAAGTCTGCCAATTTACATTAGGCCACCACGCTGGCCTAATGTAAATTGGCAGACTTTACACGCCAGCGTGGTGGCCTATAACCCTTCTCCGAAGAGACCTGCGCTCAGTAGTGAGCCGTTGATGAGTTGCTGATGATGATGATGATGAAGAAGGTATAATAAAGCGTACTCATAAGAGATTTATGTTGAAAATGTCAACTAAACCAATATAAATGCGGGTTTAAGCCCAGGTTTCTTCAAGATCGCCAGAAAGCGCAGTAATTGGTCGTGGGTCTTATTAATTTTTACTCTTATCTCTTTAATTTGAATTTGATTTTCTTGTCTGATCACTTAGAGAAATTACAAGCATCGCCTGCTGGCTTACTTTCATATAGAAAACCTGAAGATGCAAATGGAAGGCCTATGTAGAACTTAGCGAAATTGTATATCTTAATGGTACGTCAGCAGCATGCACTGGTCGAATACTGAGGGATTCAGTTGCTGAGAGATATTGGAAGAGAAGACTTCCCGAGCGGTCGACATCTCTCTCAAAATTGGAACTTATGCTATTGGACCGTGTGTCCCAGGTATATACTATCATCATCATCATCATTAGCAACCCATCAACGGCTCACTACTGAGCGCTGGTCTCTTCTCAGAGAAGGGTTATAGGCCGTAATCCACCACGCTGGCCCAATGTGAGTTGACGGACTTCACACACCTTCGAGAACATTATGGAGAACTCTCAGGTGTGCAGATTTCCTCACGATGTTTTCCTTCACCGTAGAAGCAAGTGATATTTAATTGCTTAAACGCACTTGACTCCGAACCTGCGACCCCCCGAACAGGAGACCACAGTCCTAACCAGTAGGCTGTCACTGCTTATAATATACTTGTTTACATTTTCGAATAATGGATAGAGCCGGACATGAACACGTAGACATCATTTTCGACATATCCAAAAAAAACGCGACGGCTTCGTAACCTCCTTCTTTTTCGTCTACTGCCTAAGCTATGGGGATTACGAAAACTACTTTAATTGTTATGTAAGTTTCTGTAGGTATTCCAGATGACATTTTGAATGCATGTTCCTATCAGCTCTCTCGATAACATCGTACCTGCCATTTCCAGGTCACAAAATATATTACGTAACGTTGTTTAAATATACCAGCAGCAATAACTCGAATTATCATTCCGGATAATACGCCATTTGGATAATCGAAATTCCGGATAATTGAATCCTGGTATGGCAATAATATGTTGTGATATATTTTTGACTGATTTAATACTAGTAGTTCGCCCCGAACTGAGACCTCGCGGTAACGGTATCCCATGATTATTCATTCAATCGATACATGACGACCAAACCTGACATTATTATTATGCCCGTTTTCACCAAACATACCTAAATCATCCCCTAAGTAGGAGTCTCTTTACATAGGTAGCTCCTAAAAACAATCCTAAGTCCTAACATCCGTCCCAATGTCCTTTGAGGTGTCCCGTACAGGATCGTGATAAAGAAGTTGACAGAAATCATCACCTAACTTATCATAGCCCGTAAGGTTAGGCAACGTTAATGAAAACATTGAATTAATAAGTACTAACGAGTGAAAACGGGTTACGGGCATCTGTACAAATCGTTATCTATCGATGCGAATAGAAAATATACAAAATGCAGTAATTAATAGTTTATTGAAGTTTGATATTTAACTAAACAATAATTTTAATTGAATAATAAGTTATTATTTTATGTAACTAAATAATAATGTTCGACGCAAAACTGTTTTTGGGATAGTCGTAGCTCCCTAGTTCCATGGAATAGTTAATGACTGCACCATCTATTAGCATTATTGTGAAGCTATGTTGATGCTATATGAATTACTGATGCCCATTAAAAATTAAATAATCTCATTTCTTTATAATATTCATATAATTTTAGTATTTGGTGTTCAAGTACAGGATACAAGTGAAACATAAAACTAAAATCAGCTTGAAAATGCATAGTCAATTCTCCTAGAGAGCGTCTTCAAGAGAGCGTATTAAATCTCCACCTTGAAAGCCGCCCATTTCGTCAATTTTAAGGGAAAAAATTAAAAAAATATATTTTTGTACTCGGTTCGAAATTATCTTTAACATGATATGTAACAATTTTATATAACGCGATAAAATTTTTTTTACTTCGCATTCACTTCTTTGAGAGTCCCCCTGAAATAAAGGTTTTTATAATTTTTTATGCAATATTCGGCTGAAGGCCATCAGTTTACTTAAATACAACAACAATTACAATATCTTAAATTACGTTCAGTAATTCAAAAGTTATAAGGCTCTGACAGACGGACGGACCGACAAGTGCAAATTCACCTAGTAGACTCAGAGACCTCGCTTCGCTCGGTCAAAAACAAGGAGGCTATCAATTGGACATAATATGTACCTAGGTATCTACGATTTTTTTTTCATTTCTGTCTTAACAGATAGCAGATTATGATGGTTTTCAAGGACGATTTTTGTGTATAAATCATTATCTAATATCTGCAAATCATTGAAATTGGATTTAGTTGCGTTCAAAATAAGCTATTTGACTGTAATTTTATAAATCTTTTAAATATTATAACACAATGCCATTTTTAGGGTTCCGTACCCAAAGGGTGCCAACGGGACCCTATTACTAAGCCTCCGCTGTCCGTCCGTCTGTCAGCGGCTTGTATCTCGTAAACCGTAATAGATAAACAGTTGAAATTTTCACATATTTTGTATTTCTATTGCCGCTATAACAACAAATAATAAAAATTAAATTAAAATATATCCATGGGTACATGGAAATATTTTAATTTAATTTTTTTTAACGGAACCCTAAAAGAGCGAGGCCCGACTCGCACTTGGCCGATTTTTCTTTTTTATAGACAAAGACAGCGCTACTGAACTGTTAGTCACAAAACAGTAGCTCCATACAATCGTCGCAAAACAGCTTAAAACTTATTTGTTTTTTTGACCGATTTTTTTACGAATGTTATTCTTAAAATATGTTACATTTTCGATTTTAATTCATGAATATCCCTTAATTTGATTATGTCCGCTATTACGGACAATCAATTGAAACAAATCCTGTATGCTTAAGAAACATTTCAAGCAAAATAAATATCTACCAAGTACTTCTAAAAAACATAATGAATTGGTAGAAAAATATTATTTGAGTGTGGCAACACCGTATCTGTCAGTGTATAACTAGTGGTTCGCCCCGAACTGAGACCTCGCGGTAACGGTATCCCATGATTATTCATTCAATCGATACATGATAACCAAAACTGACATTATTATTATGCCCGTTTTCAACAAACATACCTAAATCATCCCCTAAGTAGGAGTCTCTTAACGTAGGTAGCTCCTAAATACAATCCTAAGTCCTAACATCCGTCCCAATATCCTTTTAGGTGTCCCGTACAGGATCGTGATAAATAAGTTGACAGAAAACATCAATCACCTAACTTATAGGTAGCCCGTAAAGGTTAGGGAACGTTAGTGAAAACATTGAATTATTTATCAAACATTGAATTTAACTCGTAGTTCCATGGGAATAGTTACTGACTGCGCCATCTATTAGCATTATTGTGAAGCTATGTTGATGCTATATGAATTACTGACGCCCATTAAAAATTAAATAATCTCGTTTCTTTATAATATTCATATAATTTTAGTATTTGTTGTTCAAGTACAGGATATAAGTGACCTAAAAACATAAAATCAGTTTGAAAATCCATAGCGGATTTTTCTAGAGAGCGTCTTCAAGCGAGCGTATAAAATCGCCACTTTGAAAGCCCCCCATTTCGTCAATTTTAAGGGAAAAATTAAAAAAAAATTATTTTTGTACTCAGTTCAAAATTATCTTTAAAATGATACGTAACAATTTTATGTAACGCGATATTTTTTTTTTACTTCGCATTCGCTTCTATGAGAGCCCCCCTGAAATAAAGATTTTTATAACTTTTTAAGCCATTTTCGGCTGGAGGCCATCGGTTTACATATTATATCTAAATTTGAAGTAATTACGTTCAGTAATTCAAAAGTTATAAGGCTCTGACAGACGGACGGACGGACGGACGGACGGACGGACAAGTGCAAATCGCCCTAGTTAACTCAAAGACCTTCGCTTCGCTCGGTCGACAAAATGTCGGCGAGACGCAGGCCATCCATAATGCTCAAGGTATTTATAATTATTTTTATGGTTTTTGTGAAAAGTTAAAATGTTTTTGGTGATATTGCTTGAAAATATTACAGTGAATAGAGTTACTCATATTTTTTGATACTTTGTTTCGATTTAGCTTGCTTTATTGCCTAAAAAATACTGTGTCCGCCATGACGGACATTAACAATTACGTGAATATTTAGTGTAGGAATGCTTTGTCCGCCTCGACGAACATTGCCAAAGGTGTAGATATATATGTCTGTTTTACTATGTGCCTCAGGACGGACAATGCCAAAATGAAGTATACGCTACTAATGTTAACTTTTATGGAAGTATAAGCGAGAAAATTGCATATTTACTTATATTTTTGTTTTCGCTTGTTAACAGAATTCACGCAGTCTAAGAATATTAGCTTTGGTTCCAAAACAGCATGCTCCTTCCGACGCAAGTGATCAATCAGAATCAGAATGTGAACTGCCTCCCTCTTCTCACTATTCATCTTCCCCTCCACCATCAATAGGATCCATCGAAAATATGAATATTTCTATATTCGGCCCTGATGGTGAGGATGAAGCCGCTTTATCAGATCCAGCCCCACTTTCTGAAAGTGTAGATAAATCTGACGATGGACTAGGCGATCTTCAAGGAACTGGAAACTCGGCTATCTTAGATACAGTACCACTCACTCCAATCCTGCAAGAAATTCGAGAATCTAACTACGAAAATGTGCCATCAACTTTATCTGCCATATTTTCGCTTCCACCCACACCAGCAACACCAGCTCCTGCTAGAGCACGGAAAACAAGATGCAAACATCCAATTTTACCGCCATCAAAAAGAAGACGGAAGGCAAGAAAGTTCCAATTGGTGTATAAATGGAAAAGAGCATCATTTCGTCACAGAGCAATTATTGAGGATGAATCGGAAGACAGAGAATACGTTAATTTACCTGAAGCCGACGCATCGCCTTTGACATATTTTCATACATTCTTTTCGAAGGATATCAAAGCAGATATTGTGGAACAGTCAAACTTTTACTCAGTTCAAGAAACAGGAAAGTCAATTTTACTAACCGAGGATGAATTCGATGATTTTTTGGCTATCCACATAATTATGGGTATCGTTGAAATGCCTTCTTATCTTGATTATTGGTCGCAGAAATTTAAATATGACCAAGTAGCCGAGATAATGCCACTGAAACGATACCAGCAGATACGTCGATACTTACATTTCGCCGATAATAACCTAGAAGACGGTGACAGGTACTATAAAGTAAGGCCTCTTTTAGAAAAGGTAAGACTGAATTGCTTGAAGCAGCAAGGGAAGGAAAATCAATTTATTATAGATGAGATGATTATAGCATACAAAGGAAGCAAGGCAGGAAAGAGAAAACAATACATGAAGGACAAGCCAAATAAATGGGGGTTTAAAAACTATGTGCGCGCAGGTGTCTCAGGTATAATATATGGCTTTGTTATATATGGAGGCGAAGATACTTTTCGGTACCACAGGTTTACTGAAGAAGAATCCTCTCTCGGTTTTGGCGCTCAAGTGGTGATTGCTTTATGCCAAACGATACAGCGAAAGCCGGCAACAATCTACTGCGACAACTTCTTCTCGTCACCTGAGCTTTTTTACATTCTGCGTGAAAATTACGATATTTTCGCCTTGGGCACGATAAGAAACAACCGCCTCAGAGGAGCAGAAAAAGTTATACCGACAGAAAAAGAGCTCAAGAAGAAAGAAAGAGGAGCTTTCGCAGAAGCTGCGTGTAATGTCAACCGCTTGGCAGTAGTTCGCTGGAACGATAACAAGGCAGTGACATTTTTAAGCTCTTTTGTCGCGAGTGCACCTGTTGAAAAAATCCAGCGATATTCGAAAGACCTGAAAAGGAAAGTTGATGTAAAATGTCCACAAATTGTACGACAGTACAACAAGCATATGGGAGGCGTTGACCTTGCCGATATGTTAATATCACTGTATAAAATACCTTTCAAAAGCAGAAGGTGATATTTGGAAATTTTTGCCCAAATAATTGATATTTGCCTAAACAATGCCTGGTTGGTTCATCAGATTCAAAACCAAGAAAAGAAATCCAAAAAGTCCCTTAAAGTATTTCGATATGAAGTGTATGAAAGTTTGCTTATGAGAAACCGAAGTGCCAAACGACAAAAAACAGAAGGCACTAAAGTCTGCAAACCCCATGCAGCACGTCCGTCAAGTCCTGTAAAATATGACAATGTAGGTCATTTCCCGTCAACCATGGATGAAGGACGATGCAGATACTGCCAAAAGAAAACGGTAGTATTTTGCCTAAAATGTAATATAAGATTATGTTTTGTAACAGGCAAAAATCCTAGAAATTGTTTTCTCAATTTTCATACCAAATAAGTCCTAACGACAACGTCTTATTTTGTACTAGCTGATGCCCGCGACTTCGTCCGCGTGGATTTAGTTTTTAAAATCCCTCGGGAACACTTTGATTTTCCGGGATAAAAGTAGCCTATGTCAGTCTCCAGGTCCTCAATTATACTCATGCAAAAAATCACGTAGATCCGTGGCTCTGTTGCGGCGTGATTGAAGGACAAACCAACAAACAAACACACTTTCGCATTTATAATATTAGTAAATATTAGTAAATATGATTAGAATATTAAATTACATAGGAAAACACTGTAATATTACGTCCATACGATGTATTACATCTATACCTACTATGTAGTATGTAGGTATAATGATCGTTTGGCAAAATCTGACGCCTTTGGAGTAGTTTGACTTTGACAAAATAGTATCCACGATGGCTATATACGATAAATTACACATGCCAGCTTAAGATGAGCCGTTCATTCAAAGTATCCTGTAGATTCCGGGGTTCAAGTTATTTGGACCTATACAGAAGATTGTGATGTCTATAATTTCTGAACTACGAAATTGACGACCTTGAAATAATTACAGGACAATCTCTAAAGAACCTGCTTTCTAACAAAAAACAAATGGATTAAATCGGAATACGCCTTAATGAATTACAGCGAAATACACATTTTGACTTTCATCCCCTCTCCCAAGGGAACCGTGCTGAATTTCGGGATAAAAAGTATCCTATATTATACCTCGTAGTACTAACTTAAATCGTGCCAAATTTCATTTAAATCCGTCCAGTAGTATCGGCGTGATGCGCGGCCAAGATACAGACAGACAGACAGACAGACAGACAGACAGACAGACAGACAAAAAATTAAAAAAAAATTGTTTTGGCTTCAGTATCGATTATAGAGTGTCCTCAAACAAAAATTTTCAAAATATCTTCAATGTACAGAATTGGACCTGTTACAGTTTTATTATATTATAGATAATAATAATATAACTCACACTTTTAAAAATAAATTGACTTTTTTATTTTCCCTTTCTTTTAGCAAGGTCCGCTCCAACGGACGTGTAAATCTATAGGTTTGTTCTTTAGTAATTGGTTTTGTCCGCTACAGCGGACACGCATTTTCTCGAAAATTGAAAAGTCTAGATTTTTTTAAATATTTTTTTCAGGGTCCCTAAGTGACCTCCAAATAAAGGAAATAACTAATATCTAAAAAATTTACTTTTATTTTCGTGCCAAATTAAGGGATATCATAATTTTGATAATCGCAAATCCGGACACAAAGTCAGGACAATCTGTTTGCTATTCACACATTACAGTTTCATTAAAACAGAAATTTCAGTTATCTTGCACATAAACTCGGAGTCATTAGGACGACCTGCGAATAGCCAGCGTGCCTTCCGCCCGCTCCGGATATGCCCTCGTTCTACGCGCCAAGTCCCGTCGGAAACCTGTGCTCTATCTACTGCCGGTTATAGAGCTACAACGTACGTAATTCCGATCGCTCATTGCAGCCTTAATGATATACTCCTGATAGAATTTCAGTCACGGCAGCAAATCTCAACGGAGACTAAGCAATTATAGCCCAGAGATATTGCAGTAAGCTCTCGGTCTCATTCTGATAGATTGGCAATCCGACATAATCGATAAGAAAATATTTTTATGCCCGACCCTGAATTCGAATCGAGATTCGCACTCAGGTAAGCTAAGCACTAGACCTAAGCTTAGATATCCTAATAAATATAGATAATTGGGCCACTATTATATACAACTATTCCCATGTCGATAGCTTTAATAGTTACTAAAATAATCGACTGTAACAGACGGACGGAAGGAGAAACTCGCACCATAAGGGTTCCATTTTTTTTATCATTTTCGTACGGAACCCTAAAAACTAACAATAATTTTAAAATCCTATCCAAGATAATATATGAACTTTCTAGGAAACATTGTACTCCCTACTTTCCACGAAATCTCAGTGCTGGCCATGTTATGAAAACCACGATATAAAAACAGGAAATAAAAGGAAACCATTAATAAAAGTTCGTTAAGATATAAAAGCAATCCTTTCCATTTCTTTATCCCGAATCAAAACAGAGGGAAGCAAAGTAAAATAAACTGTAATACAAGTACTTTTAATTCAAATTAGAACAGCAAAGCTTTACACAAAAGGGGAGAAAATCAGAGAACCTTACAAATGACAAAGGAGGAGTGGTGCTTACAATGGCCAACATTAACTCCGATTACACCGTAGAATTAGCTTTGCAAAATGTTTTTGTTGAAGCTGTAAGTTGGAAGCAGAAAGTTGTCATATTACTGGAGCAGAAGTGTCCTATAAATGACATATCTAGATTTAAATTAAAGGTGCTTAAGAAACAATTCAAAATTATTTTGATGTATGCAAACCTGTGGCTTTTATTACAAGCTTTTATTTAGCTTGACCAGTTTGTTTGTTTGGATCAAATCTTGCAAGATGAATTAGACCCACTTCCCGGTTTCTGATCGAGCTGAAATTTTGCATTTATGTGTAAATCGGATGACAATGCAATTTATTGTGACATGGAGCTGATCTGATGATGGAGACGGAGGATGGCTATCGGAACTCTGTAATAAAACGACGTAACCCCATCGAGTTTGGGCTCGTTTGATTCGTCATAACAGCTAACAAGTACTCTGATCCTAGATGATATACTATACAGAGTCTAATGATGTAGCTACTAGCTAGCTTGCATTTAAAAATAAAAATTTTAATTTACACTTGTAATTAGTCAAGATTCAACCACTGCACCTGTTCGGAAAGCAGATGTTCAACAGTGCCTACAAGATACTTGGGACTTATTATTTTAAGAGTTGCAGTATTTTTCTAAGAATAATTTGACGTGCACTTTGACGGTAGGAGGGTAACTAGCCACGTCCAAACCTTCCACCAGACCAGACAGTTCAGAAATTATAAATTCACAAATTGCCCCCGCCGGAAATCGAACTCGAGACCTCCCAGTTATACTCCACAGCGCTCACCATTGCGCCAAGGAGGTCGTCGTATGTATGTACGTATGTACGGAATCTGCTGTTTCATGCTCTAACTAAACTGAGTTTTAACTTGGAAATATAAATCGTACCTTAATATTTAAATGTGTCACACGGAAGGCAGCGACGGTTAATATGCTCGAACCTCTTGAGACTAACATATTTATCAGGCGGAACGGTGCTTTTTGCGTCAAAGGATCTTTGTATTAGATATTCTACTCAACTGCGAAAGCTGTTGGAAAGTTTGAAAAGGATAAGGAAGAAGATAAACTTTGTCGCATTATACATGTACTATATGTACATGTGAAAGTATAAGCTTAGAGGATGTTGTTTTATTTCATAATACCTATAGTATTATTTTTAAATAAAATGATGAATCGTTTCACTCACTAAATAACTCTTTTAAGTGCCTCACCATCGTCGTGTAACGTTTAACCGAAAAATTGCGAAGTATCAGAACGTTTACGGTCAAGAATAACATCGTGGGGAAACCTGCATGCCTGAGAGTTCTGCGTAATGTTCTGAAAGGTGTGAAGTCTGCTAATCTGCACGTGGCCAAGGTGGAGGACTGACCTAAACCCTTCTCATTTTGAGATCGCTAGAATCGATTGCATAGTATCGAGGCGTGGGTTGACAAAGATGACGATACCTACTTCTTCATTAATTGTAAAATTTAGGGAGTTAATAGAGTTTATCTCTATAAAAATTATAAATTAATGTGAACTTAATTTATTAAATATTTTAATGGGCAAAGGGTAGTAAAATACAAATCAGAAATGAGGAGGTCCGTAGCAGAACAGAAGTCACCGACATATCTCAGCGAGTCGCGGAACTTAAGTAAAAATGGGCGGGGAAAATAGTTCGAAGAGCTGATGGTCGTTGAGATCCCAAGGTGCTAGAGTGGCGACGTCCCCCCTAACTAGGTGGACCGACGACATCAAACGATTCGCAGGGAGCCGCTGGATTCAGGCGGGAGGCCTCTGGAAGTCCATGCAACCTTTGTCGTCGTCGTCTGAATTGGACATCTATCGATTGATAAAGAAGATGAAATACAAATTATAGACTCCTACCGCCGGTAGTGCATTAGCGAAGCATCATTGACACCTTCAGTCTATCAATGAACTGATAAATGAATTACTTTCCCTTGCTCCACATCGCTTGCCCGAGTACACGGCTCGCGACGCGAATGAAATTCCTCCTGTATACAAATAGAAAACGAATAAAACATTTACGCTGTCTTAGCATTCGCAATTTGTCGAGAAATAAGACTACATATTTCGCTCGTAGCCTTTTCAAATCTATTGACTCAGTGAAGAAATGTGAAAAGACGTCCTCCGACCTGACTTATAAACGGGACTTTATAACTAAGCTTTAAATTTTCAAAATCGCTTAAAATCAATAATTCGTATAAATCGCACGACTGGACTTTTAAACTAATTTCGTTGTTTTATCCGCGCGTTTAAAATTGGAACCTTTCTGGACACAAATCTAACACCTGCTAAGTATCTATTTTTAAATCACGAACTCCCATTTTAATATTTTTTAATATATTCTTTTCTTCTTCTTTATCAACCTATAGACGTTCACTGCTGGACAAAGGTCTCCTGCATGGACTTCCACAGGCTTCGGTCTTGCGCCGCTTGCATCCAGCGGCTCCCTGCAACTCGTTTGATGTCGTCGGTCCCCCTGGTGGGGGGTCTGCCAAAAATGCGCTTCCCGGGGCGGGGTCGCCACTCCAGCACCTTAGGACCCCAACGACCATCAGCTCTTCGAACTATGTGAAAACTAATAATTAAAAGAAATTTAATATGCCCTGTGCAAAAGAACTTATTCAAACAGGAAAGTGCCAATTTGGATTTGAACTAATTTTTTGCTATAATACCTTGTGGCATGCGGCCGCTTCAACGTGATATACTACTGCGGCAAGTGCAGTGTGTCTTAACGGGTTCAACTCCCGCAAAAACTATAAGGGTTCCTTGTTTTACTATGGAACTGTTAAAAAGCGCACACACAAGAGAATGGAGAGTGGCAGCGGAGAGGGCATGACAGTATCATCACCATAGAAAGACCATCATCGCTCATCACCGTAACCGCATAGGAGTCGGTCTTACCCCCAAAGCGCGCCAATAGATGTTTCACATCAATAAAATAAATAAACAACTATATCCCTGGGGTGGACAATTGTATGAACATTACTTTTTGTCATACAGCACAACCTATTCACGACTGAATAAACCGAACAGCTCCGATAAAACAAAAACATAAGACATTGGGGAAATTGCTCGTGATAAATAAAGGTAAGAACATAGACTCCATAAATCAGGAAATGGCCGAAGAAAAGGCAATATCGGGAAGTTATCCTCACGTGAGACAAAGAACGATGCGAATAGAATGGTCTGACTGATGAATAGGTTTGGTTTCAGCAGCATTTTATTTATAGTTAATGCTAATACCTGCAATTTCATCCACGTGGATTTAGGTTTGAAGTAACAGTTAAGAACTCTTTGATTTTACAAGATAAATGTCTATCCCCAGGATGCAAGCCATGTCTGGCACATAACAGTTAACCAGATGATGATAATTTAAAATATTAAATAATAGTAATGTACCCCTTGCAACCTAAGAAATAGAGCAAGGAACTAATTAAACTACACAGAACTTATTCGTTCATTAAGATAAGTCATCGAGTTTAATATTTCTACAGCGCAAGATAAATGGTTCTTAGCGACTTTAATTAAAGTCAAGATAGAAAAGAATTAAAAGCAAATTTAAATTCTTTGTTCACTATATTTTATTCTTAAAGAGCCCACAAACATTTTGATAATGTAAAAAAGAGTAGGTACATATTTCATCTCATTTAAATGGCTTTCATATTTTAAGGACAAAATTTTATCGCAGTGGAGCATCTCTTAAGTGCCTTTAAAAGGTATCTTTAAAATCACCAAGAGTCAAGACGCAGCAGGTTATTATGAAGGGAAATAGCCAACCCGTTTTAGGCAGACTCGAGAAAAATTATGGCCCCCATCCTAAAATATAAAGCGGAAAATAAGGCAAGAAACCCTAGCTTTTTTTACATAGTTAAGTGGATTTTTCCTATTACATAAAGCTGTCAAACACAAACAGCCATCCGACAAGGATATTATTAAGATACCTCCGTGTACTCGTGTAGGTTACTTGTACTCCGCACATTTCATTGGATCGGAACATCGCATGGGCGATATTCCAGTTAGCTAGTCTTTATCATAGTTATCCAAAGAGTACCTAGCAGCCTGCCACTTAGAACCATTGACCAGTGAATTAGATAAAGTACTTAGGGCACGCACAGCGTATAATTGGCAGCGACGAAGCGGCCCCATTCTGACCCCCAAATCGATGATTGTTCCACCAAAGATAATTTTCACGCTTCGCTGGCGCTTTAATATAAACGCACTGAAAGGGCGAGCCGATTTGACGAGGGTTCTAGAAGGCTTTTCTATACTAATGATCGTCGTCGGACGATATACTCCTTGTAGGTACTTTACCTTTGGGATTTTATTATTTATTGCTACGAGTATGATATCTATGGAGATAAAATTATAACAATACATTATATCGAATTGAAAAAACTGCATATAAGACAATAATGTCCGTTTTCATCGACCATATCTAGATTCTTCACTTTAGTGAAGCTTCTTAAAACCCCCAAAAGCAACCCATTAAGTATCTGATTTTATTTTGACCTTTAGGTTTTCCCTAAAGGTTGGTAAACGAAATTTAGGGAACATTGGTGAAAATATGCTCACTTTTAGCAAGCGAAAGACTGTCATTTTACAAGCTTTTATTTAACTTGCAATGTTTGTATGGGTCAAATTTTGCAAGATGAATTAGACCCACTTCCCGGTTTCTGATCGAGCTGAAATTTTGCATGTATGTGTAAATCGGATGACAATGCAATATTATTGTGACATGGAGCTGATCTGATGATGGAGACTGAAGATGGCTATCGGAACTCTGTAACAAAACGACGTAGGTAACCCCATCGAGTTTGGGCTCGTTTGATTCGTCATAACAAGTACTCTGATCCTAGAACTAGATGATATCCAGAGTCTAATGATGTAGCTACTAGAAGCTTGCATTTAAAAATAAAATTTTTAATTTACACTTGTTATTCAGATTGCGGAAGTGTCGTATTGTAAAATTTCAATTAACCTAATAACCATTATTATTTTCGTTTGTAGGCGAGGCATTGTTTGATCCGTGCAGTAGGTATTCATTACATGTGAAACAATAAGCATTGTAGTTTTGCAGAAAGCCCCCGATGCTCATTGTGCAGCTAGAGAGTGCGCTTTCACGTAATCGGCTTGAGCATAGTGCCGTTTGCGATAAGGGCTCGCAGCTCGCTCTACGGGACTGAAGCGGACGCGCCGCGTAGAGCTTTTGTGAACAGTGAACGCGCGGCTAATGTTCAGTTATTAGCGCTTATTGCTTGTTCCCATCCCTTGGCTGTTTCTACAATGGCGAAAGTTCACTGAAAACAGTTTTTTTTTATCACAACATCGAGATAGAAGCCAAAAGATTTGAGTAAACACTGATAACTAAATAATTGGAACGTAGTTCCTTATCGCGCGGTGCGAAAGGGGGCTAGACGGAAAAAATTAAGACTAAATTGGACCGACACTTTTTTGAAACCGACACTTTTTTGAATGTGAATTTGGCATTGTGTTCAATATTTTCACGGTACAATATAAGATCTCGGTAGCCTTGTGGTTTCTACAGTCGCTAAACAGTTAAAAGTCGATGGTTCGAATCCCAGCTCGACAGACTGAATTTTCTATTTTCAATTTTATTTTAAATAATTTCTACATGTGGAATTTTTCCCTAATTTTTTATAAATTATAAGTAAAAAAAAATTAGGGAAAAATTCGGATAGGGAACGGTCGGATTTGGAGTGCTAAAGAAGTATTTACTTAAATTCACGTTGACCCCACAGTGACCTAATTTAAGGACGATCACTGATCAGCCTTTAAAATGCAAATTGTTGGTAGTATGTTGGTAACTTTATTAGACCTTATTCGTTCGGACCAAGTTCCCACTTACTTTACTTGATTCCTTGAAAATTGTATGTAATATAGCGAAGGTGTGCAGAGTGCAAGCAGGTGAACTGAAATTTTCTTGTCAGTCCGCTAGGCGAGGCGACGAGGCGAAGTAGCACTCCATTGACAAATTTATTAGCCAATATAAAAGCTGCCAGCTTATTGGTGCAGCGCTGCAAAGTGGAGCAAATGCAATGGAATTGAAGAGGTTCGAATGCTCTTTATAGAGTTACCCTGTGGTAATGGCAGACAAAATTATTTTATACTATACGTGCTCGGAAAGTACCTTCTGTTTCATAACGAAAAAGTACGTCATTGGGCTGAAATAATGTATGTTTCCTAATGTGTGTGTATTGAGGCCCTTCGGCTACGCCTCGGGCCTAAAACTATACCCTCGATAGTATTTGGTCACTTTCACCCCTCAGTGAACAATATACTATTACAAACGTGGCATACATACTAGGAACAGTTGGTTAAAAAATCGAAGCGACTTAGGGCCAGTTTTTTGATCCGTAGTTAAGGCGACCATTAGTTAAAAATTGCAACAAATTGTTAAATTTCTATAAAATACGTTTTTTGACTCATAGTTAGCTTAACTAATGGTTGAAAAAGTAACAAATAGTTAAAATATTTAACCACAGCAGTCTCGAGGGTTTAGCAAGTAACGAATAGTTAACTTTTGGAAGAACATCTGTTCTTTTGTTTTATTTGGGTCCATTGACCATCTGTCCTCGACGCAAGATAATATTATTAGTTTATGTCTTTTCTCAATTTGTTGAAATTGGGATAAATTCAGTGTTTTGGCCCATTTAATGATTAATTTAAAAATAACCCGATACTTTAAAATATCGGAGAGTTCATCTTAAGATGAACTAGTTACGGTCGGTTAGTTATACTACGTAGTCCTGATGAGAAGATCTAAGACCTAAGACCTAAGCCCTAAGGTTAATAACCACGTAACTCGCCGCTGGAGCATTGGGATGATTTATCAAACTTCCTTGCTACTGAGTTTATTCATGTTGTTAAATTGTAGTTGTTTTATAGTTCGATATCTAACTGTGTCGGAATTGAAATTATCGGCCAGAGATCGCCAGGCTGCATCTTTTTGTTGGTTACATGCATGATCAGTTTTTTTTTTTGTTTGTGATTGTAGGGTAATCCATAAGTAGATAGGTTTTGCTTATACACAAAATAATTGAGTATCTTCCTTTCCTACTAATATAATAAATTAATGCGAATGTTTATGAGGAGGAATCTAGAAATAAAATGTTTACGATCTTTATAAATCGAATTAAATTATGATAAAAAGTTAAAAACTACTCTCAAACATGGTAGTTTCGCTTAGAATCAAATACTTTATTTAACTGCACAATTGATTCACACAAAACAAAATTCACATGAATTTGACATAAATGCCACGACAAATGGCCAAAATGCAATCGGATCTACAAATATTCCCATAAGAAAATAACGACTCCCTACGAAAAATTACTTTACCCTAGGTAAGTCAATGTTAATAGCAATGGCAATACTTTAACCATTGGTTAATACTTACTATAGTTACAATGACGATCAAAAAACGAAACTTTGGTTTAACCATTAGTTAGTGTCTTAACTATAGTCAATTTGACAAATGGTCAACTCTACTATTACTACGGATCAAAAAACTGGCCCTTAGCTAAAAACCTGGCAAAAGATGGAACAAACACTAGGAAGAAGATTCAATACCGTGTAGGATCCAGAATAAAAGTTGAATGTTTAGTTCGTTACAGTAAAACGATTGCCAATCCTTAACTAGCTGCTATAAATTTACCATGTAAAGAATACGAGAAGAATGCACCAATAATCAAAATTTTTGTTGAAATAACCAAAGACAGGTTTACGATTTATTTCCTCCCTTATTATAACACACTCAGACCTTAAATGGAACAAAGCGGCTAAAGCGGAATAAATATTGAGAAAGTAAAAAATGTAACAAAGTACACTTTATAGCGACAAAGTCAAGGCAGTAAATATTTCTTCCCAACCTGCACCAAACTCGGGCATAGCTGCTTTCCGTCTCTCGACTAAAGTATGGTAGCGACTAACTACTAAGGCAACGGGTAAAGTTTTATATTATGGGTAGTTCTACAAACTAAAGTTCGGCCGTTTAGAGAATGCGTTCCTGACACCTGTCAGTTAGTCACGACAACTGTCACAAAATTATAACATTAATTGATTATTGATATAATAATGTTGTTTTAATGCTCATCAATTGTTAAAACGGTAAACAACCAGCAATAATATTTTTATCGTAACTGCAACGCCATTACAAAGTTACGTCGTCAGTTCAATCGCGACGTGTCAGGAACGCATTCTCTGAACGGCCGTAGTAGGAAGAAAATGAGTCTGATTTCGGCCCAACATTTTTTCTACATTCTAGTCAAGAAGAGTCAATAATCAAGAATATAACATCTCTTAGCATATTATGTTAGTGGAACAGTCAAAATATTTATAGTTTTAGATTTATGGCCAGGAAAAAACAAAAAGCAACCTATATTGATCTACGTTTATTTATTTACCAAATAAAAATATGCCTCTGTTAATAATTTTGCTTTTATTAATTTGTAAAATCACGATCGATTATGTACTCGTAACATAGTAATTACGCTGTCAAGCGCAAACTAGTTTTTATAACAAAATTAATTGAAATCACAATTCTTTTTAGAATGTAAAAGACTCGTGCGGAATTTCTCCGGCGTTTTTGGATATGGCGCTCCGCAATGTCACAATGCGGAATTCTTTGCGCATTTTGCGAATTCCTAAGATATGATCTTCGCCTTAAGCAGAACTTAAAGACAGATAATAGCGCTCATGTTGAGGGTTATTTATCTACGGACTGAGAAATTAATATAATAATAAGACATAAATAATAATGTTAAGTAGACTACTAGTAAGTACACTTATTTTCTCAATTTTTTTTTAATTTATTATACAAAAAAATCTTATATCGATCTTGGATCTTCTAGGTTAGATACTCGTGGGCTTATAGGATGAATAGACTTCTGGGATCAATAGAATACTTATGGTAGGATTAGGCTTCTGGGATTGACAGGCGTCTGGAAATAATAAAATGAAGGTTAAAGGATTTATGGAAATACGCAAACAATTGTATTGATATTTCGTAGTAAACAAATTCAAGGTCGAGTAGAGTGCAGTTATAAAGGTACTAATTTTGTAAGACTCTCGATACAATAAAGAACGTAGATCTTCTTAATTCTAATCAAGCAAATTTTGTGTAACTAGGAAAAACTACGCACAAAGAAGATAAAAAACATGCAAACTCACATTAATCCCATAAAATATTGCTATTGAAGCTTCTCCCAAAAAAAAAAGCTGAAACCAGCGATTTCTGAAACAAAAAGAACCATTTTCTTTACGTGTTGCAAAAAATGGACCTACAACTACCACTTAAGTTTCATAACCTTTCAGTAGACCAACAACCGTAGCTAAGTTTGAAATCAAAAATTCAGATTTAAATAACTTTTTGTATATGGGTAGTACTTTCACAAAAACCTTAAAATATGTCAGCTTTTAAAAACCCATTATGTGGCGCAGACTTGCAAGCATTTACATTTTGAAATCTTTTACGTTTTTTAGGGTTCCGTACCCAAAGGGTACCAACGGGACCCTATTACTAAGCCTACGCTGTCCGTCCGTCCGTCCGTCCGTCCGTCCGTCCGTCCGTCTGTCAGCGAGCTGTATCTCGTAAACCGTAATAGATAGACAGATGAAATTTTCACATATTATGTATTTCTATTGCCGCTATAACAACAAATAATAAAAATTAAATTAAATTAAAAAAATTAAATTAAAATATTTCCATGGGTACATGGAAATATTTTTATTTAATTTTTTTTTAACGGAACCCTAAAAGAGCGAGGCCCGACTCGCACTTGGCCGATTTTTGTCTAACGTTTATTGTAATGCAGTTTTAAGTTCTTGATCCATTAATGTGAAGTCAGGTAGCGATTTAATTCTTTATGAACAAGCTGACATTGTAAAGGAGATTTCACGTTATTTCTTCAGGCTTGACTCTTTCTTAACTTAGATTGACTAGAATAGAATAAATTCTTGTAGTATGCAAAACATAACGCATATAGACACTTGACCGAAAATATTATGTGAGACCACTAGAGAGATACTAGGTTTTAGAGATCTGAGTAAACTATCAGTTTCTTTGCAGAATTTAAGTTCTGAACCGATGCGGGTGGTAGAAATACAAACAAAGTGGTGGTTGCAAATAAAGTTTGTAAATGCGTAAATGTTTGCCGATAGTAATTAGAAAATTGATAATAGTGAGGTAATAACGGTAGTAAATAAAATAAAACGGTAGTAATCCATCTCTACACTAAATTGACAGGTCTTTCGCGGGGAACAGAATTGAAATTGAAATTGAAATTGAAATTATTTATTTCCTTTCTTTGTTACATAGGTGCTTAAAATCTATGAACGTTGACGACTGGAAAAGTTTAAACTGCGTTCCAGCCGTCAAGCCCACCTCCGAGACTTAATTATACACGGAAATATTAACAGGATTCAATTTATCCATTTATATAATATTAAATTAAATTTACAGCATGCAGGAAGTGTGAGTGAGTGTGGGTGTGTGTGTGTGTGTGTGTGTATGTGTATGTGTGCGTGCGATGTGTGTGTATGTGTGCGTGCGATGTGTGTGTGTGTGTGTGTGCTCGTGTGTGTGCGCGTGTGTGTATGTGTGTGTGAGTGAATGAATGCGTTTGAGTATTATTGTTGTTGTACTATTTGAGTGTGTATAAAAGTCTTTCGGTCTCTTCATAGGAGAGTGATTTTAGCCATTTGAAACATTTAGATTTACATAAATTACTTGTTAAATGATAGAATGAAAAGGATAACAATAATTTAATTTAAGACATGCTTGAGACATAGACCTATCAATTTAGTTTTCAACGATCATCAAACACGTAGTTCAGATTGATCAAGGGTAACACTAGTTTATATTGCTCCTGAATAAAGGGGTAAACTTTATGAAACATTTCATCCGAATGCCTGAGCAGTACAACGATGTAAATGCCTTCCATATTGAATTCTCTACGGAGTGCACATAGAACATGCCACAAAGCGAGTGGGCTCAGGTACA
Source organism: Oeneis ivallda (assembly GCA_029955525.1). Classification (NCBI taxonomy): domain Eukaryota; kingdom Metazoa; phylum Arthropoda; class Insecta; order Lepidoptera; family Nymphalidae; genus Oeneis; species Oeneis ivallda. The sequence continues at coordinate 26,747,160 of JARPMR010000003.1, read as the reverse complement.
GCCTCTCATCGCTTATGAAAGTGCATCTCCAGTGCATGTTGGTCATAAGACCTGATTATACAACCGCTTTCAATTCCATTAAGTATTTATGATCTTCTCTATACTGCAGAAAAGTAAAGCACCATCTCATCTCTAGCTTCAACCAGTGTTATTTGATAGTTGTATGAAGGTCTAACTCTAATGTATGACTCTGTTAACAATTGCAATACTTGGGGATATAGTATGTAATTCATTCCGTTAAAGGCCGAATTTCGCCAGAAATATGCAGTAACTTGAAAGGTTTTAAAAATGTATCGGATTAATAAACTCGATTTAATACAACTGCAAAATGAAATATTTTGTCTACATATCAGGCAATGTAACCTTTGTCTTGTTTTGAACAACAAACGCAATAGCTAGATTTAGAAAACAATGTTTTTCAAACCTATAGTTAGATACGACTTACGAAAGAGTTGGATGCAAGAGGTTTCCCTTTTTATAATTTGGAATGCTGACACTTTTCATTTAGTTTTGGTACGGTAAAAATGCAAAAAGTAGCTAAAACTTTAAATACTGCTCCAGTCTATAAATTGCATTTCAAGATACAGAGCAGGCGTCTCACAGAGTTTAGAAACATAAGCAAGGATACAACCAACCTAATCACAGTGCGCCGATAGATGCTCATGATTGGATTAGTTCCCGCCGGTTCGGATTTCAAAATTATATCGCTCTATTTGTGAATCTTGAGATTAATATTGTAGTGGTGTCTGGTAAACAAATGCGAGAAGTAATTATGGAGTAAATTATTTATTTCCCAACATATATCTGCTAATTTACAGTTTGGTTATTTATTCTAAAACCAAACGAAGACAACTTCCACGACTTGTTTGTGAATTTTCCACAATGGTTAACAATAGAATAGAATAGAATAGAAATATTTTTTACTCAAATAAACTTTTACAAGTGCTTTTGAATAGTCGATGAATCTACCACTGGTTCGGAATGCCTTTCCTGCCGAGAAGAACCAGTAAGAAACTCGGCGGTTGCTCTTTTCAAAACAAATTTACAATACAGTAAATACTATGCTATATATGCAGTGTTTCCACAATGAGGAAAGTTCCAAAAATGCATACCGACTAACTTCTATCTTAAGATGGGCAGACATAAAGTAGCCCCATTCCCGCCGGTGGCACCCGTTCACGAGCATGACGCATGACCCAGCCATTGCTTCACTCAACCATATTTGAGGGAACGTAACAACCCGCATCACACGACACGATCAATGAATTATCTTCAGACGATTATTAAAAGCAGTGGTAGCCTCGTGGTTACAACTGTGGTCTCCTATTTGGGGGGTCGAAGGTTCGATCCCGGGTACCTCTGAATTTTTGAAGTTATGTGCGTTTAAGAAATTAAATATCACGTGCTTTAACAGTGACAGAAAACATCCTGAGGAAACCTGCACACCTGAGAGTTCTCCATATTATTCTCGAAGGTGTGTGAGGTCTGCCAATTCGCATTGGGCCAGCGTGGTGTACTATGGTCTATAACCCTTCTCTGAGATACCTGCGCTCAGTAGTGAGCCGTTGATGGGTTGATGATGATGATTAATTATATTATTAAAACCTGGGTCCGGGATCAACGACTCCAGCCTCTGACGGAAAACAGGTGGTAAAATAAATCATTTTCAGTTTCATCAAGGTATCTAGGGAGTTACTTAGATTACAAAGCTTCTACATTAGTTCTAATAGACTATGCTTTCAAACTTACGCAAGCAGTATAATTAGAAAGTGAATACCTACTCTCGCAATTCTGTTTTTTGCAAAACCACAAGAAACCCCACCCGAACATGCCTTGTACAACTTTTACACGAGTAACTAAATATTCGTTTGAAGTTAGAACCTTGTTTTACTTTAGTAGAAATTCAAATTAACAAGTCCCTGCTTCGTAGTGTATAAATCGAACTATTTGTATGTGTAAATTCTACAAGAACTTTCCTAGCATTTTCGTGAACACAGGCAAGAAAAACAAACTTTTCTTGCGAGTACGTGATACTGAGTTGTTGCTGTACCTACTTTTTTAATTATATGCACGGTAGAAGTTTACGTATTAACTTCGGTGCTCAACCCGACATCTAGTCATGCTCCAAAGTTTGTCCCGTCTAAAAGTTCACATATTTCGCTAGCCCCGACCGACGTTACAGTTTCGGTAAACAATGTTCTCTTTAATTTCTCTTCAAATTTCATTTGGACCTAATATATTACTTGTACAGAGTTCAGAATTACTGTTACTCATGATAACTTTGATCCCACGGTCCACTTAGGACCTTCGACTTAGATGCAACTAGTATTATACTCGTAACTGTATTAGAAACTTTAGCAATATGTTTGAGGCACGTTTATCGTTTTAGCCACGACCATCTTTAAATTAAATTGGAAATCTTATGTAATATTATTTGAAACCTGTTGCAGAGCCAATGTGCGAGGTACAAAAAGTCTGGCACAAGATTGGTCAACACAAAGTCAAAACTTGATCTCAAGTAGAGCTTTTGACAAAGTCTATACACACACAGAAGATATTAATTATAGAAGAGAAAATAATGTGGAACAAGTATCATAAACGCGAAAGTATTTCAAAAAGAACTACTTTCAGCAATGAAGGGCATCACCAAACATAAAAATACTTATTGTAATAGTTATTATATTATTAGGAAACCGTAAGCACTTCTGACCATGCATATGAAGGCCGTCTCTACAACTATAATCCTGAGAAAAGTTATAAAATATAGAATTCTATTATTATAACAGCAGAGAACAGAATTAAAATAAATTTGAAACAAAGAAAGCAGAATATCGCAAACAACGCTGCGTAAACTTTCAATAAGCAATACAATAAGATGAATATCAAATAACTTACTAACTGTAAATATCAAGAACCCGTATTTGTAATTACTTGTAACAAAAGCTTACTTCAATCCCAGCTTACTTCGCAACCCAGTTTAGGAAATTGTCGAATCTTTTGTTTGATAGTTGGATTAAAATCCAATCATAGGCGTCAATGGGCCCGAGAATCTAATGAGTCACTGATAAAATAACTGTCGCGGGATCTAATATTCGTCACTTCTATAAGGGTTCAACTTCACAAAGAAATCCCTTTTGCGAAACCCATCGTATTTTATTTTACGATTACTAAAATTTTACAGTGCGAAGCCCTTACGGCCCGGAAGTTTCTATTTCCCGAACGTCCAGTAAAAATATATTAGAAAAAATAAATGTTTGCCTGTTAGTTCGTCGTAAGCTTTCGGGTATTTTACATCTGAGCTAAAACTAGACACGGGAGTAGCATGCTAGTGACGGTTGAAGAATTTTTATTATCTTAAACGAAGCTTCCCGGAAAAAAAGTCGCGGCCATTAGCTAAGTTTAAAAGGATTAGGACTTATCTACACCTAGGTAAAAAGTATGTTTAATTCTTTAGTTTTTGCACAATTTTGCGCGGATTTCAGGCTACTCATCAACCGTCATATATAATTTAGGACCTGCATGAGCTGTTCTTTAGGTACACCGGCTGAGGTGTTAAAGAGCTAGACTTGGCTTGGATTTCAAACAGTTAGGTTATACATAAATCTGTCTCACTTTAACTCTGTCTTTAAGAAGATTGAAGAGCAGAGCTCAATTCTCAGCCTCATATAGACCTAGTACATTATTTTTCATATAAAACAAATAAATACTTACCTACCTACTTGGCATGGGTAGATATATCTACATATGTATAATCGAATTACTACTTAACTAAAAACAACTAAATGAAATGAAATGTTTATTTGCATAAACATGTGTAATAATAATATGGCATAAGTAGATTAGTAGTAGTTCCAAACATGTTTTGCCTCAATTCAGGCGTGCAAAATAAATAAGAATTACTAGAGTTAATTTTTTATACCTACATAATATTATTATGTCAATCAAAAATTGAAAATAAATTTAAATAAAAAATTAAAATTAAATTAAAATCCTTAAAAATAATGGCCTTAAATTAAATTGTTTTTAACCAGTAGAAAGAGTAGTAGATTAAAAGTAACTTACTAAGTATAGAAAAAATATATTACTATTTCAAATCTAGACCATAAAAGAAAAAAATATAAGCTTTTGTAAATCATTGTGCTCTAAATTGAACTCCGTTTAATAAAAGCCTTTTGTGTAACTAATTTGACACCAATTTTAGTGTCCTTAATTAGAAAATGGTTTAACACGAGGCAAAATTAACGGCGGGATCTTCGACATCGACCTATTTTTGATTGAATCGTAAACAATGAAATATTCTTTGTTTTGATCGGTTAAAAATATATGTTGTAGTTTAATGTATGTTCTTAATTCTTTTGTGATTCAAAACTCTATATTTACAACTTCACCCGATCAAAAATAATTTCGAAAACAGTGTAATTTTTATCGTTTTTCAGGTCGTGTTCATAGAATATTAAAGTTAGACTAAAAAAACAAATTTCATAAAATAGGCAAACACTTTTAGAAGATTCTTTTCTGATTACTTTTTCTCTAAAAAATTTGTATTTTTTTAATCACGACGTTATTACTTTTTATATAACAAAGTGGCTCGTGCGCTTCACTTCAGTAGCCCGCAAAGTATCATCGAGGTAGGATGTATCGCTTTCGCTGGCTCGCTGCGATCCCCCGCTGATCAAGCGATCTATTGCATAGATACCTATTATTTTCATTCCGTATTCATTTATCATAGATTAAATCAAATCAGAGGGTTAATATTGTTTTAATTTTTAGTATTTATTAATAAATCTGTAAATATTAGTATTATAGGCTTTAGGTTTAGAGTCTTATTGTATAGATAGTGTTAAACTATAATATAAGAATAATATAATAAAGTAAATATGGGGAATAAAAATGGAAGAAAGAACAAAATATCTTGATTTAAATTACGAAAACTTTCGAAATTGATATCTGGGGTTCCAGTGCTAATAAAAGAGGTAACCATCGTCTAAATAAGAAAAAAATGCGGCCATTTTCTTTTTTTTTGTTATTGGACCGATTTCTTTCAAAATTGATATCTGGGGTTCCCAGTGCTAATAAAAGAGGAAACCATCATCAAAATAAGAAAAAAAGGCGGCCATTTTCTTTTTCTTTGTTATTGGATCGATTTCTTTCAAAATTGATATCTGGGATTCCCAGCGCTAATGAAAGAGGTATCCATCGTCAAATTAAGAAAAAGTGGCGGCCATTTTTATTTTTGTTATTGGACCAATTTCATTCAGAATTGATATCTGGGGTTCCCAGTGCTAATAAAAGAGGTATCCATCGTCAAAATAAGAAAAAGTGGCGGCCATTTTTATTTTTGTTATTGGACCAATTTCATTCAGAATTGATATCTGGGGTTCCCAGTGCTAATAAAAGAGGTATCCATCGTCAAAATAAGAAAAAGTGGCGGCCATTTTTATTTTTGTTATTGGACCGATTTCTTTCAAAATTGATATCTGGGGTTCCCAGTGCTAATAAAAGAGGAAACCATCATCAAAATAAGAAAAAAAGGCGGCCATTTTCTTTTTCTTTGTTATTGGATCGATTTCTTTCAAAATTGATATCTGGGATTCCCAGCGCTAATAAAAGAGGTATCCATCGTCAAATTAAGAAAAAGTGGCGGCCATTTTTATTTTTGTTATTGGACCGATTTCTTTCAAAATTGATATCTGAGGTTCCCAGTGCTAATAAAAGAGGTATCCATCGTCAAAATAAGAAAAAGTGGCGGCCATTTTTATTTTTGTTATTGGACCAATTTCATTCAGAATTGATATCTGGGGTTCCCAGTACTAATAAAAGAGGTAACCATCATCAAAATAAGAAAAAAAAGCGGCCATTTTCTTTTTCTTTGTTATTAGACCGATTTCTTTCAAAATTGATATCTGGGGTTCCCAGTGCTAATAAAAGAGGTATCCATCGTCAAAATAAGAAAAAGTGGCGGTTAATTTTTTTTTTGTTATTGAAACAATTTCTTTCAAAATTGATATCTGGGGTTCCCAGTGCTAATAAAAGAGATATCCATCGTCAAAATAAGAAAAAGTGGCGGTCATTTTTATGTTTGTTATTGGACCAATTTCTTTCAGAATTGATATCTGGGGTTCCCAGTACTAATAAAAGAGGTAACCATCATCAAAATAAGAAAAAAAAGGCGGACATTTTCTTTTTCTTTGTTATTGGACCAATTTCTTTCAAAATTGATATCTGGGGTTCCCAGTGCTATTAAAAGAGGTAACCATCGTCAAAATAAGAAAAAAGGCGGCCATTTTCTTCTTCTTTGTTATAGTACCGATTTCTTTCAAAATTGATATTCGGGGTTCGTTCCCAGTGCTAATAAAATAGGTATCCATCGTCAAAATAAGAAAAAGTGGCGGCCATTTTATTTATTTTTGTTATTGGACCGATTTCTTTCAAAATCAATATCAGAGATTCATGATACTCATGAAAGAGGTCGCCGTCGTCAAAATTAGAAAAAGTGTCGGCAATTTTTTTTTATACTATAAACATTTGTCAAATATTAAATAGGTGTTTTTATTATTCTTTGCTATTCCGATAAGGAATTTCATCCCAAATAGGTTGGGGGAAAAACTTTTCCATTTTTTTGTTCGGGCAACGGTTACCACTGTGTCATAACAGGTAAATGTTGCCAAAACTTGCCCTGGGATCTTCAGATATTGATTTTGAAAGAAATCAGTCCCATAACAAGAAAAAATAAAATGGCCGCCACTTTTTCTAGTTTTGACAATGGTTACCACTGTTATGAACACAGAGATCGTCAGATATCGATTTAGAAAGAAATCGGCCCCATATTAAGAACAAAAATGGCCGCCACTTTTTCTTGGACAATTGTTACCGCTTTTATGAGAACAAAGATCCCCAGCTACGGATTTTGAAAGAAATCGGTCCAATAACAATAAAAAGAAAATGGCTGACATTTTGGCAACGGTTACTATTTTATAAGCACAGGGAACCCCAGATATCGAATTTGAAAGAAATCGGTCCAATAACAAAAAAAAATGGCTAAGGAACTTTGTCCAAAATGGCTGGGGAAAAAATTTCCATTTTTCTTATTTTGACATCGGTTACCATTACTATGAGCACGGAGATCCTCAGATATCAATTTTGAAAGAAATCGGTCCCATAACAAGAAAAAAAATGGCCACCACTTTTTCTTATTTTGACGATGGTTAACTTTTTAATTAGCACTGGGAATCCCAGATATCAATTTTGAAAGAAATCGGTCCAATGACAAAAAAAGAAAATGGCCGACATTTTGGCAACGGTTATCTATTTTATAAGTACAGGGAACCCCAGATATCGAGTTTTAAAGAAATCGGTCCAATAACAAAAAAATGTCTAAGGAACTTCGTCCCAAATAGGTTAGGGAAAAACTTTTCCATTTTTCTAATTTTGACATTGGTTACCACTGCTATGAGCACGGTGATCCTCAGATATCGATTTTGAAAGAAATCGGTCCTATAACAAGAAAAAAGAATATGGCCACCACTTTTTCTAATTTTGACGATGGTTACCGCTTTTATTAGTACAAGGATCCCCAGATATGGATTTTGAAAGAAATCGGCCCAATAACAAAAAAAAAGAAAATGGCCGACATTTTGGCAACGGTTACGTATTTTATAAGTACAGGGAACCCCAGATATCGAGTTCGAAAGAAATAACAAAAAAAAAAACAAAAAAAATAAGTAGGTAAATGTACCTATGTACGTAATATGCAAAATAACAATCACACTTATATAATATAAATGTATGAATAAAAAATAAAATAAATGTTTCTAAAACTTACAAGTGTCCCTGTACTGTTAGGTACAATAAAGTTATTTAATCTATGATGTAAAATTTGGGGTGAGTGAGTTCATTTGAAAAGCGCCTACGCGCACCTCACCGCGCGGGGACTGAGGTTGCTCTAAATGCCTACTGCGCCCGGAGATCCTGCCCTTAATTAATTATACACGACAACCTAACTCAATTAAAATAACAAACATATATTGTAACACAAATACTGCTTGAGAGCGACACATCACCACTTAACAAGTAAAGACGAACTACATAACTCACAGAAAGTTAGACCTAAAATACAAGGCGTAGTTTGATATTCAGCCGCCCTCGCCGCGATGCAGTCATCTTTGTTAACTGGGAATGTAAAGGTCTTAAACCTCTCCATAGCTCTCAGCGTTTGGAACTGAATTAAATTCATCTCACAAGGATGTAATAATATAGTAACGTCAGTCAACTATCATTCAATTATTTCAAAGATTATTTGCCACTGTATGTAAAGTTTTAACAATCGTAGTCAACGTCAGGTCGAAACATAGTCGCTAACTATGGGCCTCATAAGAAGGCTCAGGGTCACTCAGCGGGCGATGGAGAGAGCTATCCTTGGAGTATCCCTGCGATATCAAATCAGAATGAGGAGATCCGTAGGAGAACCAGTCACCGACATAGCTCAGCGAGTCGCGAAACTGAATTGGAAATGGGCAGGGCACATAGTTCGAAGAGCCGATAGTCGTTGGGGTCCCAAGGTGCTGGAGTGGAGACCCCCCACTAGGTGGACCGACGACATCAAACGAGTCGCAGGGAGCCGCTGGATTCAGGCGGCGCAAGACCGAAGCCTGTGGAATCCAGACAGAAGACCTTTGTCTAGCAGTGGACGTCTATCGGTTGATAAAGAAGGAGAAGAAGTCAACTTCTCAAGCGATAAACACAGCTGGATATATAGATATGTTGCAAGGGTTGCCACAGAACATGATCTTGAGCCGCTTGAATCCTCAAAACAGCCTGAGGTGCGCAGCAGTCTGTCAATCGTCTCTGTCAGGGCCGGCGTGGTAGACTATGACCTACCCTCATTTGATAAGATACCCGTATTCAGTAGTTGGTAGACTATGACCTACCCTCATTTGAAAGATACCCGTATTTAGTAGTTGGTAGACTATGACCTAGCCTCATTTGATAAGATACCCGTATTCAGTAGTTGGTAGACTATGACCTACCCTCATTTGATAGGATACCCGTATCCAGTAGTGAGCGGACGATGGTTTGCAATAAATGGAAGAAAAATAATATAGAGACAAAAGAGGCATCGTGTAATTTACTCTGTATGCCGTCATTTATTTTTGTGTTATCTGAGATTGTAATGGACATGTATCGAACAGCTGTTCGCAGTTCATTTGGCTGCCAATACCACGATACGGTAGACAAGTGGCCTGCACTGCTGCATTTATGTGCCTACGAACTTTTATATTATGACGACCTCCCAGGCGCAGTGGTGAGCGCTGTGGTCTAAAACTAGGAGGTCTCGGATTTAAGGAGGGGAAAATTTCGAAATTTATAATTTTTGAAATGTCTCTCGTCTGGTCTGGTGGAAGTGTTTGGTCGTAGCTAGTTACCACACTAACGTCAAAGAGGTGCCGCCATGCGATCGTTATTAAAAGCGACTATTTTAATCAATTTAATTAGAAAGTATACATAAACTAGCTGACTCGGCGAACTTCGTACCGCCAACTTATCTATATAAATAAAAACTAATAAACTATCCTAATCCAAAAAAACTATCCTATCTTTCAAGTTGGATCAAACCGCACACGGTGTGCAAATTTGATTGAAATCGGTTAAGTAGTTTAGGAGTCCATCGCGGACAAACAACGTGACACGTAAGCGACCGAGCGAAGCGAAGGTCTTTGAGTTAACTAGAGCGATTTGCACTTGTCCGTCCGTCCGTCCGTCCGTCTGTCAGAGCCTTATAACTTTTGAATTACTGAACGTAATTACTTCAAATTTAGATATAATATGTAAACCGATGGCCTCCAGCCGAAAATGGCTTAAAAAGTTATAAAAATCTTTATTTCAGGGGGGCTCTCATAGAAGCGAATGCGAAGTAAAAAAAAAATTATCGCGTTACTTAAAATTGTTACGTATCATTTTGAAGATAATTTTGAACTGAGTACAAAAATTTTTTTTTTTAATTTTTCCCTTAAAATTGACGAAATGGGGGGCTTTCAAAGTGGCGATTTTATACGCTCGCTTGAAGACGCTCTCTAGGAAAATCCGCTATGGATTTTCAAACTGATTTTATGTTTTTAGGTCACTTATATCCTGTACTTGAACAACAAATACTAAAATTATATGAATATTATAAAGAAACGAGATTATTTAATTTTTAATGTACATCAGTAATTCATATAGCATCAACATAGCTTCACAATAATGCTAATAGATGGCGCAGTCAGTAACTATTCCCATGGAACTACGAGTTACGACTAACGACCTATCCCAAAAACAGTTTTGCCTCGACCATTATTATTTAGTTACTTATTATAATACAATAATTGTATTGTAATTTTTTTTGTACCATATTATTCAATTAAAATTATTTTTTAGTTAAATTTTAGTTAAATATTGTATATTTTCTATTCGCGTCGATAGATGACGATTTGTACAGATGCCCGTAACCCGGTTTCACTCGTTAGTACCTACATAATAATTCAATGTTTTCACTAACGTTCCCTAACCTTTACGGGCTACCTATAAGTTAGGTGATTGATGTTTTCTGTCAACTTATTTATCACGATCCTGTACGGGACACCTAAAAGGATATTGGGACGGATGTTAGGACTTAGGATTGTATTTAGGAGCTACCTACGTTAAGAGACTCCTACTTAGGGGATGATTTAGGTATGTTTGGTGAAAACGGGCATAATAATAATGTCAGTTTTGGTTATCATGTATCGATTGAATGAATAATCATGGGATACCGTTACCGCGAGGTCTCAGTTCGGGGCGAACCACTAGTTTATATATATTAAGATTACGTGTAAATTACGTTACGTACGAAAAACTGATATAAAAGACAAAAATTTCAAAAATATTAATTTCGGTTCTAGCGGCCCCGCTCATCCACTAAATACAATACAATTTGAAATAAGTATAACTTACCTATTTCTATTTGAAAGACGGAAATTGGCATGCTCGAAAATTAATTTTTTAAGGTCAGTTATGACTTAAGTTGTGCTTAGAGACAAACTTTTACGTAGATGATAGTACGGTTATGTAAATAATAAATACCAATTTAAAATCCGTTCAAACAACAAAAGAACTGATACCCGTGGCCGAAGATAGCCCGTGCACGTATAATGGAATACACGCTATACATAATTAATTGAAACGAATCCATAATGGAATTTGTAACTGAATTCTTTTTATATATCTGCGTACCTGTTTTAATAGTTAAAAATTTTAAAGAATTATTTATATCAAAAATGGGATCTTTAACGTCCATCATCATCATCATCATGAGCAACCCATCAACGGCTCACTACTGAGCGCAGGGCTCCTCTCAGAGAAGGGTTATAGGCCATAGTCCACCACGCTTGCCCAATGCGAATTGGCGGACTTCACACATCTTCGAGAGCATTATGAAGAACTCTCAGATGTGCAGGTTTCCTCACGATGTTTTCCTTCACCGTTGAAGCAAGTGATAGTTAATTACTTAAACGCACTTGACTCCGAAAAGTCAGAGGTATCGAGGTACCCGGGATCGAACCTGCGACCCCCCGAATGGGAGACCACAGTCCTAACCACTAGGCTATCACTGCTTATAAATCGTCGTGAAATGAAGTAAAAAGCTCATGTGTTTTAATTTAAAAAAAATACAAAAAAATATTATTTTGAGTCCATCGAGAAGATGCAGCCTAAGATTGACCTCGCTTGTCTAGAAAATTCCTATTCATTCGTGATGACTTGACTAAGTACAACTTGGTTACATTCAATACAAAAAAGTCACCAAGTTGTTCGTCAGAGAAACGGAAGCTTGGTTTAAAAAAACGGGAAAATTTAAGCGGTGCGTATACGAGTAGGTACGTTTTTAATCATGAAAGATTTTATTTATCTTGTACCTACCAAGGTTTTGACAAGAAACAAACAAAGGTGTGTCGAGGTTTTGCTAAATATTTTCAATGTTTTGAACCAAAAGCTTTGAAAAATTAACAGTACCAAATCCGATCGCCGCCGGATGGAGCTATCATGCGTGCGACAAGACTTCGCACTCAACTGAGAACAGCCAAATGGGAATATGGAACAAATGAAGAATAATCCGCTTGAACCACTCTCGGCTTACTTTATTATCTCATCAATCATTTTATAATATAAGTAACATAAAACTGGTTAGAAGAAACGACACATTGATTGTGATTTGAGATGAGGGCATCACTTTACGTAACAGTTCTGCCTTACATTGGGATAAAAAATTAAGTGGCACTCGGGGACTGCCGCGGTAAAGCTATTGCATAGTGTTTTTTATCAACTTATGCAATTATAATATTTATGCAATATTTTTTTTGCATAATAAAAATTATGCAAAAAAATTAAACTTAAAAAACAAACAAACAAGAAAAGCGCACTGTCACTACTTCGCGAGTGAGATTCGAACCTGCGACATCATACATAAAGCGGCCGCTCGCCCACTGCGCCAAACAGAGCTACTTGTGACCCTCTAAAATGTTGAACGCTTACTGAACGACGGTGTTAGGTTTATTTTAGTTACGGAATTTCTTGATTCGGTCGCCGCGCTCAAACTGTTTGTCCTAGTTCAAAGCCCGCGATAAAAGCTATGCAATAGCTTAAAAACTTACAAGTTCCAATAATTAGTATGATAGAGGTGAATTGGACGTAGTTATGCAAAAACGTTCCAACCTACAGCAAGTTTTCAGACAGACTGATGAGTTTTTAATCGTTTTTAGCTGCGAATGTAGCTTTGTGGGTTGGAACATTGGAAATAAAAGAATAATGATGTAAGGACTGGAATTTTTTTTACTGTGTGATGAAGGGTGTTTTAAAAAGTAGCCTAGTGCTGTTAACTCAATTTTGACTTGTGGGTTGAACCGTTTTTGCACAATTTCGAATTTGCACTGCAAATTCGTGGATGGATTTACATAGATAAATAATCACTTCAAATTCGAAAATAAAATATGTATACACATCTATGGCCTAATGCGTAAAATAACTTACAAAATTATTAAAAAAAATTAGTCAAGGCCGTCCTTGAGCGCAAAGAATTACTCTCGGGGTCTATCTTAAAAACGGCTTAAAATTAAAAGCAACAATTTATGTATAGTTTTAGTCATACCTAGTAGTTAAATAGAATAATTAACTGTTAATATCGGTACATTATCATACAGAAGTAAAATTAATGCCTAATAAAGGACAATGGGCAAAAATGTATGGAACTTGGTCCAAGAGCCTCCACTGATGAGACTTGCGGGAAACGAAAGGTCAAAGTTGTCGTATGATTCTGGCAAAACTCTATTAAATTCTGTCCGGGGGTTATTTTGCTACGGTCATGTTTGTTCTGACTAAATGTTATGACTCGTGTTAAACAATTCAGCGTGTATGTTATCTTTTTATTAAGTCATTCGATCAAAAGCGCCAATAGATTTAAGATTATGGAACACTAGCTGATGCCCGCGACTTTGTCCGCGTAGATTTCGTTTTTAAAATCCCTCGGGAACTATTTTTTTCCCGGGATAAAAAGTAGCCCCTGTCTCTCTCCAGGTCCTCAACTATACCCATGAAAAAATCCGTAGCTCCGTTACGGCGTGATTGAAGGACAAACCAACAAACACACTTTCGCATTTATAATATTAGTATGATGACCAAGATCTTAATAAGCTCAATGTAGTTGATTGCTGGAATAACAAAACAAGATTGTAGGGGAAGAAATCATATTCATCTATTATTTATTCATCTATTATTATAAAATCTAAAAATCTGGCTGGTTGATATATGTCATCTTCATAACGTGCATAGCCTAGATACCATATGATGACCATGATGGATTGGTTAGATATATGGTCTATGGTATGAAGATTAGGGTAGGTGAAAAAGTTTATCACCGACATGAGCCACTGCCGTCATTAACCTTGACGACCGCTCCATAAATCCCCCATGAATAAGTACTCTCACAAGAAGCTAGAAAGAACTTAGCATAACACGGGACGGTCGCCACAAAGACTGCGCACTCGCTTGCTGGTTGTTGGACCGGGCCGGTGCTGTGCATGCATTCACAACAGGCTAGGACTGCGAGAGGGGGACATACACAATGATAATCCCACCCCCACTGACCTTCCTTACCTTGTTTTGTTTACCTGGACGCGAGCCGAGAACATAAACGTACTCCATAGTCACATTATATCTGCGCCTGGTGTCGATGACGTCATATCGGTGTTCTGGTAGGTGTCTGATGGGCGAGGGAAGCGCGGTGAGGTTAGGAGAAGCGGGAGGGGCATCGAATTAAAGATAGATAAAGAGATTAAGAGACCATGTCATAATAAAGACAACGTTATGTACGTAAAATCATATTATTTAGTCGGAACAAACATGACTAAGTATAACAAAATAACCCCGGGACAGAATTTAATAGAATTTTGTCAGAATCATGCGATAACTATGACCTTTCATTTCCCGCAAGTCTCATCAGTGGAGGCTCTTGGACCACCTTCGCCCATTGTCCTTTTATTAATTTATTGATTCTGGAGCTTACTGGTATGATGAGACATAAGAGGGAATAAAAGGAATCCTACTGAATTTCCATTTTTAAACGAGCTCATCAGCATTTTTAGGATTTAACAGCCCTAGAGAAAATCAACCGGTAATTTCCGTAACCGAGATAACAATAAATTATACCCTGTCCAACCGTTTACTTTATTTTTGACAGCTCAGTCTCACTATGTGAGAGTGAGTGAGAGCGTAAGAAAATAAACGGTTGGACAGAGTATAGGGGGATAAAATTAATAGTCTAATTATAGCAAATGAGAATTGATCGATGCTAACCAATCACCGATAGTAAAATCTATCTGCCAATTTATTTTTATCTTTATTCGTGAAGTACCACGGATAAAAGATAAACGGTACAGGATTACAACATAGTTTGCCAATACGCACTAATATTATAAAAAATTAAGTGGCACTCGGGGACTGCCGCAGTAAAGCTATTGCATAGCATTTTTTATCAACTTATGCAATTATAATATTTATGCAAAAAATAATTAAAAAAACAAACAAACAAGAAAAGCGCAGTCACTACTTCGCGAGTGAGATTCGAACCTGCGACATCATACACCATACGGTAAGGAAAGCGGCCACTCGCCCACTGCGCCAAACAGAGCTACTTGCGAACCTCTAAAATGTTGAACGCTTACTGAACAACTGTGTTAGGTTTATTTTCGTTACGGAATTTCTTGATTCGGTCGCCGCGCTCAAACTGTTTGTCCTAGTTCAAAGCCCGCGATAAAAGCTATGCAATAGCTTAATAAATAGACGCAATGTTGCCAGTAGGCCTAGTAGGCTATTTTTATTTATTACAGTAGGTCCTGTAGGTACTAATATGATAAAGTAAAATGTCACATTTACAAAGAATGTCACTACTTACTAGTTATACTATACGGGCCTATATAGTGCGTGCGTGATACAAGGTTTCGCACTCTGACAAAAATGATTAATAGGTCTGTTATAAAAGATCCAAATGAAGAATAATCCCTTTCGGTCAATGATTGAGTAAGTTCCGCTGAGTGCCGTCATATTATTGTCACATCCATCATAAGTTATATCTAGGTACCGAAAGATCATGAACAACAGCATAGGTCTTCGAGTCACGACCTTTAATAAAATGCGGTCCAAACAGATTATGAGCAAAAGCGCACTGAGTATAACTTTTCAACTAACTAGATCTGTCGTTAAAGCCCCTGACTGAAAACCGATAGGTCAACGGATTGAACCCCACTCTCTTTATTCCATTCCTGATACAAGCTTTTACGCGTAGTTGAAGGAGAAAAGGGGAATATTAGTCATTTTTATAATGCCTTATATATATTCCTTTTTAACAAATAAAAAACTACCATGGAAATTAACTTAAATTAAATTTTTCTGAAGGTTACTGAGTGTAACTTTTCAACTAACTTTAACTAGATCTGTCGTTAAAGCCCTTGACTGAAAACCGATAGGTCAACGGTTTGACCCCACTCGTTTTATTCCATTCCTAACACACGCTTTACGCGTATTTGAAGGAGAAAAGGGGAATATTAGTCATTTTTAGAATGCCTTATAATATATTCCTTTTTAATAAATAAATAACTACCATGGAAATTAACTTAAATTAACAATTTCTGAAGGTTACTGAGTGTAACTTTTCAACTAACTTTAACTAGATCTGTCGTTAAAGCCCTTGACTGAAAACCGATAGGTCAACGGTTTGACCCCACTCGTTTTATTCCATTCCTAACACACGCTTTACGCGTATTTGAAGGAGAAAAGGGGAATATTAGTCATTTTTAGAATGCCTTATAATATATTCCTTTTTAATAAATAAATAACTACCATGGAAATTAACTTAAATTAACAATTTCTGAAGGTTACTGAGTGTAACTTTTCAACTAACTTTAACTAGATCTGTCGTTAAAGCCACTGACTGAAAACGATAGGTCAACGGATTAAACCCCACTCGTTTTATTCCGTTCCTGACACAAGCTTTACGCGTTTTTGAAGGAGAAAAGTGGAATATTAGTCATTTTTAGAATGCCATAGATATTCCTTTTTAATAAATACAAACTACCATGGAAATTAACTTAAATTAAAAATTTCTGAAGATCTACTTAATAGAATTTAGATCCTATTAGATTTAGATCTAATAGGATCTAAAATCCTATTAGATTTGAAATCTAATAGGATTTTCTACTCTCAGACGGAGGTTGGCAGCCTGGATTCATTAGTTAATGTGTTTTATGACTCGTACTCATAATGTTGATGGAATAGTGATGTCGTTTGAATACTCTTTCACTATAGCACGCCGCAACGCTTTCAAAAGAGTCAGCCTTAAATCTTTTGTGGAAACTACATATATTATGGAGAGGAAAACTGGGGTATTTTTTTCTAGCTTTTATTGACTTTTTACATCGATACTTTGAAGTACTAAAATATTATAATTCTGTAGTTTTTCACAGATTTAATGATATTATAGAACAGAGTAGAATAGAAATATTTTTTTCAAATAAACTTTTACAAGTGCTTTTGAACCGTCGATGAATCTAACACTGGTTTGGAATGCCCTTCCTACCGAGAAGAACCAGCAAGAACCTCGGCGTTTGCTCTTTTCAAAAAAGTTTAGAATAGGTACCTACTATACTATGTATGCAGTGTTTCCCCAATGAGGGGAAGTTCCAAAAATGCATACCTACTTACAATTCAAAACATGTTAACATGGGCAGACAGGAAGTAGCCCCATTCCCGCCGTTGGCACCCGTTCACGAGCATGACGCATGACCCAGCCGTTGCTTCGCTCAACCGTATTTGAGGGAACGTAGCAACCCGCATCACACGACACCACCACAGTATTAACTATCTCCAGAACCAAGCGGTGATCAGACTTGTATACTACGTGGACCGATAAATAAAAAAAGTTATACTTTTTTCTCTATAAACTAGCTTCTTCTTCTTCTTCAGTATTTCTTACCCTCGAGAATCTTTAGGAATGTATGCTGAAACGGCTCCCACGATCTTCATGAAATTTAGTATGCAGGGGGATTCGGAGGCTATAAATCGAACTAGCTAGGTTTCATTTCTAGAAAACGTCGTTTTATCCGTGTTTTCAGGCAATGATAAACTGCTACAATATCATTAGAATATGAAAGTAAATTTCGCCACCATCTACAAGGTTATTAACAGCTCAGGTGGGAAATCGGGCGGTCCCGAAATAGAAGACCTCGGTTCGAGTCCAGATGATTATTTTTTTCCCTATGAATTTTTTTTTTTCTAAATACAAGTTCCAAAAAACACGATTTACCGAAAAAAACCGAGCAATGCCCGGCCATCCCGGTACTGGATCTTTATCGCAACAGGTAACTTTGGTCGTTGATATTCCCTTCACTTCTAAAACGTGATATGCAAAACCTATTCTTCTTCTGTTTATTTTGACTTCGGTAGTGTATTGTTCACTGGAATCGCCAAGTAGGTATGTATTGTTCGACTCCCTAATCTTCACCGACCTATTTGCTGTGGCTATGGTGTACAGTGCACTGTCAGTTACAAATTGTTTCGGCAAGATTAATAGTATGTAGGCCACACGTGTTAAGTGATTGTAGCTCTTAACTTGCGGAACAAATATCCGAGAATTTGATTACCATTACTCAGAAGTCGGAACTGTATTAAAGTGGACTTACAGAGTTTATTTCTATTGTGTAGGTTTGCCAAGTTAAGATCAACATTAAGGGTGATAATTTAATATAAAAAATTGCTGCAAAGTATAATTTATTGTTGACATTTTAAAAACCGTTCGACCGATTTCGATAGAATTTCAATGGGACCACCTGGGAGTACACCCTTTCAAACAAAAAAGAATTTTCCAAATAGGTTCAGGCGTCTTCGAGTAATCGGTGAAACATACATAAAAAAAAGATTCCGACGAATTGATAACCTCCTCCTTTTTTGAAGTCGGTTAAAAATGAACTCAGCTTCTCAAAGTTAGTTGACTAATGGCCGATTCCACCAACGTCGAGTGACGTTTTACCGAAGAATAAACATAGCGTAAACAGTTTTTGTACTTACCGTCAAAAATCATAACGCTCCGATAAGACTTATTTTACGTTGGTTAAATAGATAGATAGATAGATATTTTTATTTTCCTACGAAACATTTACAATAAATACGCTTACAAAGTAAAGTAAGTAAATCTAAAAAACTAAATATAAGTAGCCGACGTAGCAGCCGTGGGAAAAATAAGGCAATAAATCGGCTCTTAAAATCTCAATGGAACTATTCTAGTTGCTGATCACGAGACTAATAATGATGATCGTTCATAAATTCATAATATAAGCACACGTCGCAACTCGCAACTGAGCATCGAATATTTCCGTCCAAGCAAATAGGTACCTTACTCGTACTCCTTAAGTCCTATCCATATTAATCATAAATAAACTAAAATAGTGTTAAAAAAAAAACAGTTTCTGCAAAACTATCCTGAGAGACTTGCGCAAAGACGCGTGTGAAGTCAACTGTAACTGTCAAGTCTGAAATACGAAAGTTTTTTTCCGCATTTCCAAGTTAATCAAAGAAATTTTCCAGCCCATAGCGCTAGAATGAGCCTCACACTTTGTTTCTTATTAGACAAAAGAAATTCCAAAGGGAAGCGGCAAATCTCCGCGCTTCATTTACTAAATAAGCTTCGTAAACACTGGGTAATCTTGATCAAATAAACCCTTTTGATGAGGTGTCGGCCTTTACTTGGATAAATAACTTGTTGTGGAAAATAATTAATAATTTGAGATCCTTTTCGTAGAACCAAATATGCACGCAGCCTAATTACCTGGTAATTCTTCACAACCGTTTGCATCAAATCATCTGCCTCCAAAGTCTGCCTCATACATAATTTTACATAAGCTGCGATGTCCCCCTAAGAGAGAACTCTAGTCCCAAGGGATTTGAAAAATAGGTATTTGAAGAAACTATTGCCGTCGCACTTACCTCCAATCTATCCCCGTAAAGTACGAAAGGGACAACTGCAGCTCGGGCTGATTTTACCTACAAAACTTTGACCAAAAGACGTTTCGTATTCTGCTGTTTCCTTCTTCAAAACTGGACAGATCCCAAAAATTGTTATATCGAAATTTAGAGGAAAAGTATATCTATGCTTCTATTATTTTCTTTTTTGGTAAAAACTTATCAAATTTGTCTGATAGTCGTCTGAACATGGCGGTAAAAATGATTTTTTTTCGGGTAAGTATTTGGATTGTGATGTGTGATGTTTTGTAAAAATGGAAATGATAGAGGCACGTATTAATTAGACGTAGAAAAAAATCATTGCTCTAGTCTAGATGCATTATCCACGAAGAAAACAGCAGAATGCGTTTGTATGGAGAAAGGCCCAATAGAGTCCCCCTCTTAATACAAGTATGATATGGGTAAATTCCTCGAAAGTTGCTGGTCTGATGCTTTGGTTTCTGGGCGGTGGCAGCCGTTGTAGACTACTTTTCTCTATCCGGAGAGTCAAATTAAACAGTACAAGTTGTAGATACTAGCGTTCTACATTTGATATGTAATTACACTGAAACGGGCCACGGGGTGGGGTGTTCATGACAGTTTTGGGTTCGCTCTCTCTACAATGCGTGGTTACTAGCATTCTCTGCGAATGTTCCGCGGCAACTATAATTGTAAACACGTGACTGGCGAAAATTGCGATATGAACATTCGGGCTTGTGGTGTACTTATGACCAACAAATCGCACATTCACTTGGAAAATTTGACTTATAGTCTTTGGAAGTCCCTTAACGTGTAAACAGGCTTATTGACGATGGTAGAACTATACTGATCCAAGTTAAATATCCATTTTTTGAAAAGGCATTGTCGCTCAGATCAGTATGGCATGGTAAGATTTTATAAATTACATTATTTCCATACTGAGAGGTTGGGATTTCTCAAGGACAATGACACTAAATTGCACTTGGATCAATGTGGCTTGGCAGAATTATGTTTTTTATGCCTTCATATCAAAGTCTCTATTTAAAAAAAAATGTCACTTGGCTCAGTATGGTTCTACCGTCGTCTAATGTGCATTGCAAAGGAACAAGTAAAATCAATTTTACTCAGCATAAAGTCTATAGAAATATCCTACGCCACTAAATATTCAAGATCTGCGTGTTTTTCTAGGAGCCATTTTATCTAGGGCGGTGGAGACATCAGACAATACAGCCATTCGAGGTGGGGATCAAAGAAATACGACCTTCAACGATAAAGGGACTGCCGTCCTCAAAGAGTGATGAGATGATGGAAGTGCGATAGATATTTTTACTTGCGTACTGCTATAAAAAAATTCATAATTAACCTATTCACTGATTTTGACGACCTCCCTGGCTCAGTGGTGAGCGCTGTTGTCTTATAACTGGGAGGTCCCGGGTTCGATTCCCGGCGGGGTCAATTTGGGAATTTATAATTTCTGAATTGTCTCTGGTCTGGTCTGGTGGGAGGCTTTGGCCGTGGCTAGTTACCACCCTACCGTCAAAGACGTGCCGCCAAGCGATTTAGCGTTCCGGCATGATGGCGTGTAGAAACCGATTAGGGGTATGGGTTGAATGTTCACTGCCATACCCCTTCCAAGTTAGCCCACTACCATCTTAGACTGCATCGTCACTTACCATCAGGTGAGATCGGCAGTCAAGGACTAGGTCATCGAATAAAAAATAAAAAAAAATCAATGGATAGATACAAGTCTACAAGTCTACCGAGTATACCAGAAATTCTCTACAGCTGAATTGACTGTATTTAAATTTCTCGAGAGATCCCCAGCTTTATTTAAATTGCAATAATAAAGTATTCTGAAATATCTCTATATCTGTCGCAGGTGTACGCAGTTCGATCGTATCCTGAGGCACGGTTTTCCTACGTGATGTTAAATTTGAATAAACCATTACGATGGCTCTCCACTGTTCTCATTTCTTTTGCGTTAAATAACTTTTATGGTTCGTTTCCCGAATTTAAACTTCTTTTGGTTTTGGTGTTACGGCCTTGTGTTTTTCAGGAGGTAGTTCGAGCAATATTTCATTATTGTGGATATAGTTTGGAGATATGTAGTTGAGAGTATCTTAATAAAACCGAAGAAAAACTACCTTTTTTAAGATAATTTTATATATGATATATAATTTCATTAATACGACCACTTGACGAGGGCTTAATAATTTTGAAAGATAAATGAACTATAAATGTGTTCGTAATTTAGACAATCTAATAATCTTAGTAAACATTAAACAACTTTAATACATTTGTATGAATGAATGAAAGAATGGCATCACATACAATTTTATTATAAAAGACCTTCACCCTATCAAACGACTCGAATACCAGAGTATACGAAGAATTAGAGAATAGGGCCTATGAATCATTCATAATATAACACATTAATAAGACAAGACGTTATTTTGCTCAAGTAAGTACTATAGTAAGTCCATACAAAGCATTCGTTATTACATCCGTAGGTACGTGATCGAAATTATATAAAGCGTGCATTAGTAGTCATAACGAAAGGCAAATTAACATTTGTGTACAAGGGCATTATTCGTGTATTAAATTAATAGATCGGTTTAATAAGTCTCTCCAATAACAAAAGAGTCATAGTTTCTATAGAGAATCTAATGTATCGAAATGAGTAAGGAAGTTTGCCAGCGAGCTTCGCAGAAAAACGTGGGCGTAGGTATATTCAGTTTAGAGTTTAGACGAAAACGATGACATACACTTATTAAGGGCCAAGGAATTTATTTAAGAAAAATGAATGAATTTCCAAAGCAAAAATAATAAATTAAATAAAATATCTGCTAAAAATTCCAGATTGCCGCGCCGTGCCTTCGCAAGCTAAAATTGGATAAAAATTATCGGCAGAGTCACCCTAATGATTTTCGAAGATATTCCTATTAATCCAACAGAATATATCGGAGCACGTTCGTTAGTACAGCTGACCAAAGAGGAAAAAATCAAACATCAACTTAATCCCATCAGTGCCGTCACTACTCACTGCCCATTTGGCGAATAATCTCCGACTAACTCTTCTCCAACGTTCGCACAAGTTTAAAAAAAAAGGGTTTGTTACAGAACCGGCGGAATTTGAACCCCATCTCTTCAACTTTTGTCGCCTGAGAACATTGTCTGTTAAATCATGGAAACGCGGTTCACTTCAGGACATTAAGAAAACGATCTTCTTATATCAATGGGCTACAGTAAAGTTATAACAAAACAAAACTCGTCTATGAACAACTGTGAAAACACCCCGTGAATTTTAACATTGTTCCCGAGACAGGAAAGATACCGTCTTAGGGGTGAATCATATTATTCGGTGTAACTTTCACGGAGGGGTTTATTTAGTCGTTATTTATAGTCCTACTCCGCAGCCACCTGGCACCCATATTTCTTGCCAATTGCTTTGAGCCTCTTTCGCTCTGCTAAGAAAGACGAATGAAAAATGAGATAAATTTTTATAATGACTAATAGAACGCGCTCAAAAGACAACATAATTACAGTTTTAGTTCATCGACTACACCTTTTGCTAGCTTAAAAATGCAGCGTTTTCTTTGTAAAGAAAGACTTGAGATACTTTTGGATACCATTCCCAGATACCTAATAATACCAGATATTTCTAAACGAGTTTAGATGAAATCGTCTTAGCAATCTGGCCTGTTTGGCGCAGTCGGTAGGACAAACTCTGAACACAGTTTGTAATTAAGTATTATTAGAATTGTAAAAGATTTAGTGTCTTTTTCAGCTCACAAAAGCTTGAAAACTATACATAAGAGTACACTTGGCGACGCTGTTGTTGTTTCATTCGACAAAATACATTTGATTGCTGGACATGAGTTGAGGTCGTCCACCAAGGGAGCTTAATGTCGACCACATAGTATATATATGTTATAGTATAACATGAGATCAAAATACTAAAAATCTTCTGTTTGGAGAGAGCGTTCTTTGATAATTTATGCGAACAGTTTCGTTTAGCAGCTATTGTCCGGAAAACATAAAAGCTTTAACGTCGCCCCGGTGCGCCCTCAACGCAGATACACTCGGCATTTTTTGTCGTATTTCAAATGCTATTAACCGAATTATTCGCTCCAGCGCCGAGCCATTAAAAAAAATATTATTGCGGAGATAAAAACTGTTTGCAAAGAGGCAATAAACCCTCAATGGAGCCTCGAGGTAGAGCCATCCAAATTATACATCCCTCCGTACCTACGATTTTGAGCACCTCGAAAACGTTCGTAGTTTGAGTTTCGAAATCAGAGTAAAATGAGTCTTAACAACTTGCTCTACAGTCGTACATTCTGTTCTGTGGCTAGAAGTACACACAGAAGTACAAAAAGAAAAGGATGTAAAGAAGAACTTAATATTTAGTACTTATTCAAAACGAAAACTATAAGAACTCGTAGTACGATTACTGGTTTTATTCAGCACTTTAAGAGTTGATTTTACTTAGCACGTGTTGAACTGTTCTCCATTAATCTCCCAAATGTTTCACAAAACAATTTGTTACTGACAAAGAAACGCCTCACCGCGGCCGAAGCAAATTGAATGCCGAAAAGAGCCAAGGGACAATAATACACTCTCAATGTTAAAATAAACACTTCAATGAAATACCAATAAGAATTACTTCACTTACACTTCATTACCATCCTACACTAGTTACTAATTCAACACTAGACAGTGAAAAATTTGATGTTTGATTTTCCTCTAGTTCTAAAGATGTAAATCCTAATCTGAATATAACAGACGTTAAAAGGAAATTATAATACGATTCTTCAGGACATCGAACATTTCCTATCAGATTAACAATAAATTGCGAACCCCTAATGCTTTTTGTCATTAGGGCACAATTAATCAACAAGCGAAAAATGAGAGATTAATAAAAAATGTTTTCTATAGGTGATAAATACCCATGATTCATGGCAATTCAATACTTCAATACAAATGTTTTCCGTCAATATATACATCGATTTTGTTTATGCTTTGTCCAGAAAAATAATAATTTAAAAACTTTCAAATATGTTTGGTGGAGACATTTTCAATTGAAAAAAGTGAGACGAAAGAACACTGCATCTATTGTGTCTCATATTATGACTAATCCAAGACCGAGTGTGATGAAGCTTTGATGTCCCTGTTGAATGGCCCACATCAGTATATTCAGAAATCAGTTTTTTTACCAGTGCTTTGAAAATACAGATTATATTATAATAGAATATTATAATCCAAGCATAAAATTAGTCTTATTTTTAGGCATATGTTGGAGGCGGAGACTGCGCAGGACAGGAGATGACAGGAGATATTAAAGTGCATGTGCAAGTGTGTATGCAAACACAAGAGTACAGACATACTGCACAACAAGTGTTAGATGTTTAGTAGTAAATTGGTGCTAATCTAACAGGATAAGAACAAAACAATTTACAGGTGTCATCATAACACTTTCCTTTTACGATGGTCCCTGTGCAGAAGTATAATTCAAAAAAATTCAAAATTATTTATTCCACGTAGGCCAACCTGTGGCTCTTATGACAAGTCATGACTCTACCACCGGTTCGGAAAGCGGATTCTGCTGAGAAGAGCCAGCAAGAAACTCAGCAGTTGCTTTTTTAAAAAAAATCATTTTACAATATTATTATGCAGCTAATTGTAATAAGTTTTTTATACTATCTTGTGGGCAGCCGGATGCCATGCCGATTTAACCCATGCAACTTTGTTAGGATAGAATAGAATATAATATTACCACAATGAGGGGAAGTTCCAAAAAGGCATAGGTACTACAGTTAAATTCATGTTAAGACGGGTAGACAGAAAGAAGCCCCATTCCCACCGGTGGCACCAGTTCACGAGCATGATGCATAGCATTTCTTTGAGACTGACTGTGTACTACAGAATTAAGAACTATTTTTTATTACCTTAAAAAGTCTATTACCTAGTAAATCTTACTGTGGTCTTCTATTAAGGGATCACAGGTTCGATCCTGGGCACACACACCTCTGTCTTTTAGGAGTTATGTGTGTTTATGCAATTAAATATCACATGCTTCAACTGTAAAGGAAAACATTGTGAGGAAACCTGCATGCCTGAGAGTTCTCCATAATGTTCTCGAAGGTGTGGTCTGCCAATTTGCATTGGGCCAGTGTGGTCTATAACCTTTCTCTGAGATGATACTATAGAGGAGGATATAGGATAGTATTTAATTTATTGTTGATATTTTAAAAACCGCTTGACCGTTTTCGATAAAATCTATATGGGACCACCTGGGAAGTATGCTCTTTGAAACAAAAAAATAATTTTTCAAATCGGTTCACACATCTTTGAGTAATTGGTGAATATACATAAAAAAAATCCAACAAATTGAGAACCTCCTCCTTTTTTGAAGTGGGTTAAAAATCTAAATATTGTTTTATTAACTTGTAGATTATTTCAAGAAAAATGAAACCTCTCATATTAAAACTAGTGGTTCGCCCCGAACTGAGACCTCGCGGTAACGGTATCCCATGATTATTCATTCAATCGATACATGACGACCAAAACTGACATTATTATTATGCCTGTTTTCACCAAACATACCTAAATCATCCCCTATGTAGGATTCTCTTTACGTAGGTAGCTCCAAAACACAATCCTAAGTCCTAACATCCGTCCCAATGTCCTTTTTGGTGTCCCGTACAGGATCGTGATAAATCATCTGGGGCATCTGTACAAATCGTCATCTATAGACGCAAATAGAAAATATACAAAATGTAGCAATTAATAGTTTATTGAAGTTTGATATTTAACTAAAGAATAATTTTAATTGAATAATATGTTATTATATTATGTACCTAAATAATAATGGTCGACGCAAAACTGTTTTTGGGATAGATCGTAGTCGTAATTCTCCTAGTTCCATGGAATAGTTAATGACTGCGCCATCTATTATAAAATATATAGCCGATTTTCCCAGAGAGCGTCTTCAAGCGAGCGTATTAAATCGCCACTTTGAAAGCCCCCCATTTCGTCAATTTTAGGAAAAAAAAAAATATACGTTTGTACTCTTTTCCAAATTGTCTTTAAAATGATACACAGAAACCCTATGAATCGCAAAAAATAATATTTTACTTCGCATTCGCTTCTATGAGAGCCCCCCTGAAATAAAGATTTTTATAACTTTTTAAGCCATTTTCGGCTGGAGGCCATTGGCTTACATATCGCTGCTTTAAAACAAAAGTGCCACAAATCGGAAAAAATGAAAATCGTTTTTATTTCAAAAATGCAACGTTAAAAGGTTAAATTTTTATATTTAAAAGAGACACCCGCTGATTTCGCATTTTAAGATACGGAAACGATACTAGCGCCTTTTTTGTATTTTTGAGTTTCGCGGGTAAAATTTGATCAAAACCGCCATTTTGTCAGTTGCAAGTTGCAACCCGATAATCGAAGCGAACGCATGTTTCTTTTGTGCTAAAGTGCCATATTGCCAAAAAGTCTTTCTTTTCGTCGATAGTTTCATACACAAAAGCGCTAGATTGTGAAATACATCAGCTTTGCATCAAATAATCCATGTAAGTATGATCATACTTTTAAAACAAAAGTGCCATAATTAAAAAAACTCCTATTTTGTATTAAAGATTAACGGAAGTATGAGGTGTTTATTAAATGAGAGGGGTCGTAATCAGGATAACGTCCGTCTTGCTTAAACTATTTGAATAATATACTGAACATATTTTGGAATGTGCTACTTTTGAATTATTTTTATATAGGTAATCAAAATGAAAACTTAAATAAATATTGAGTATGATATTAATTATCATTAGATGACGCCCGCGCATACGTCCGAGTGGATTGAGGTTTTTTAATTCCAGACAAAATGTAGCCTTTTTGTTAATCCTGGGTGAACTATCTCCATTCCAAATTTCAGCCAAATCCAATAGGATGCATACGAATATGTATTATAAATGAGAAATTGTGTCTGTCTGCCAGCCTGATTTGCTTTAAGGGCCCATCTTTTCAAGCGATTTTGGTGAAAAGAGTGACGAGAGCATATCAGACAGATACACAGAAACAATAACAGAGAGATAGATTTCTAGCTTATTATTTACGCGATTTAAAATGAATTATACGGGTCTGCCAGCGAAATTCAAATGTAATCTGGTTTTTCGGAATTTGTAAACTAATACGATAAAGTAGGTATGGCATTCTAATTGCGATAATGAGTATCTATCATCCTCACAGGTTTATATAAAAATCTTTACTTGAAAGTGTCCAGTTTAAGAAAGTAGTCCGAGTAACCAGTTTGACATGAGTTACTCACAAAGTAGTCGATATTCTGACTAATTTCTTAAATTTCTTAACACTTTCAAGTGAAGATTTTTATAGAAACCTGTGAAGATGATACTACCATCGTCGCAATTAGAATGCCATAAGCCTACTTTGTCGTATTAGTTTACAAATTGCGAAAAACCAAATTAAATTTGAATTAATCAACCTTAATAACAACTTGTGTTTTTAACCCCCGACGCAAAAAGAGAGGGGTGTTATAAGTTTAACGTGTCTGTCTGTGTATCTGTGTATCTGTCAGTGGCAGCGTAGCCGCCAAACGGA
The DNA here is from genome assembly GCA_029955525.1 of Oeneis ivallda. Taxonomy (NCBI): domain Eukaryota; kingdom Metazoa; phylum Arthropoda; class Insecta; order Lepidoptera; family Nymphalidae; genus Oeneis; species Oeneis ivallda. Next base: position 26,719,008 of record JARPMR010000003.1, on the reverse strand, counting down.
TGAACCGATTTTCGTTTAGTTTTTTTTGTGTAATAGATAATTTTATCCCGAGTGTTCCTAAGAACACTCATGTTTCATGTTTCATGAAAATCTGTTCAGCCGTTTGAAGATTATCAGCTCTTTTCTAGTTGATTAGGGGATCTGACTAACTTCCTTATGTCCGATCGATTCGAAATTTGGTACCCTGTTACTTCAATGATATTGAAAGTATATGGTAAGGTAACCATGACCTGATCAGCCGTTTGAAGATCATGAACTCTTGAATAGTTGATGAGGGTATCTGACTACCTTCCATATGTCCTGTCGATTCGAAATTTGGTACCTTGTTACTTCAATGATATTGAAAGTATATGGTAAGGTAACCATGACCTGATCAGCCCTTTGAAGATCATCAGCTCTTTAATAGTTGATGAGGGGATCTGACTACCTTCCATATTATGTCCTATCGATTCGAAATTTGGTACCGTGTTACTTCAATGATATTGAAAATATATGGTAAGGTAACCATGACCTGATCAGCCGTTTGAAGATCATGAGCTCTTTAATAGTTGATGAGGGATCTGACTACCTTCCATATGTCCTATCGATTCGAAAGGTACCGTATTACTTCAATGATATTGAAAGAACATGGTAAGGTAACCATGACTTTAAATATGACATGTTAGAGTAAGGTTTAGATTTCAAAGGTGGGTAATTAAATGGGATCAATTAGGCTCAATTACCACTGCGCTAACAAATCACTATAAATACCTTCCTAATATTTATACCTACTTTAAAAAGGACTAAATAAAAGTAAAATTAAAAATTTTAAAAACCCCCGACACAAAAAATAATCTCTAAAAACTAACAAATAATATTTTATACCTATATATAATTATTATCGTCACTTATATTATGTAAGTTCAAATATTTTTATTTTCCAAGTGTCGTCGTCACGTCGGGGGACCGCTAAGTGAGAAAAACAGGTGTAGTCGCAGATTGCAACTAAAGAATTTACTCCGAAAAATTCGCAAAATCGACACAACCGTCAACGTCGTCGTCTGCCCTCACGTGTCGCGCGCGGCATTACGTAGAGCCACAGAATATATAATAGTACTACGTAGAGCGTAGACTATATTATATGCATGAAACTTAAGATCGCTCGTACCTAAATGTAATTCGTAATAATTAATTAGCTGTTGGAAAAATACTTTATAAACTTTAGCGGTCCCGCGACGCGACGACGACACTTGGAAAATAAAAATATTTGAACTTACATAATATATGTGACGATAATAATTATATATAGGTATAAAATATTATTTGTTAGTTTTTAGAGATTATTTTTTGTGTCGGGGGTTTTTAAAATTTTTATTTTTACTTTTTTAAAGAATGAGTAGTAGAGTACGCAAAATTCTTAAAATGTTTAAGTATCCGTTTAAGGACGAGGAAATTGATTAGCTGAATTTGAAGCAGTGGCAGATAGCTGATTCCTATGAAACTATTTCAACGAAAGTCGATCCCCAACTTGAAAATTACATTTTCAAAGTATTATAAGCTCAAGAATGTTTGTGATGTCTTAATGTTTCTAATTGCATTTATAATGTACGTTAACAATTTATATTCTAGTATATTACCTCAATAGTAGTTTAAAAGTACTAAATAATATATTAAGTTGATTATGAGACTGATATTAAACTATGAACACTTTATTGTATACTTTTAATATGGCTACGTTAGTTTTGAAGTGTATAACATTACCAGAACACTATAAGTGATGTATTAAGGTTTTTATAATGTGTTAATTAAGTAAAATTTTCATTTTTGGAATTGTTTTTAAACTAGGCAGAGCTTTAGACTTTGTTTTTCAATAATTTTGCAGGGGGAAGATTTTATTTTTTGTTTGTTTCTAATATATTTCACTTTATTTTCACTTTTAGAAATTATTTTAGTTATTTTTATAAGGTGGCATGACCATCTGTATTTTATTATGTTATTATTTATCTAGATAATTAAAGTTGGTGGTACAAACTTTTGATTTAAACATTTCTTTTTTTGAATTATGTCTTATTATTCAAATATTTACATTAAAACAATCGATTTTTTTAGTACAAAACCGACTTATCTGCTTATATAACGTTAACGACAATACTTATAATGTATTTCAATACATCATTAAACGCGCCTTTAAAATACGCTTTTAATGGTATAATAACATGCATATCGTCGCTGTAGTTGGAAAATTAAATAACTGACAAAACCACTATCGCGAGTAAAACGCGATTTAGTGTTTTTTTGCGTCAAAAATGGCGATAACTTTGTTTTCATAAACAATTTAGCTGTCATGTTTTTATATGTTAAAGTTTGTTACTGTATCTATGTCCGAATCTACTTGATATAAATTTTGATTCATTTGTTTGTGAGAAAAAAAATAAGATGTAATTATTTAGTTTTCCCTCACCAAAGTTTTGAATATTTGATACACTTATTTATTTTTCCATGTCACTTATTTAGATTTTCTTCGTCAAGATTCCATTAAGGTTCGAAAAACTAACGATATAAGTGCCTTTATTTAATTTTTCCTCAGTAGTGAGACTTTATAACGACCTATTGTTTACTTATTCAACTTTGAAAATCCTATACATGTGTCTCATTAAATCAAAAATAGAATGTTTTTTTAAAGTGAAACCAACAAAAAACGTTTCTTATTAGTAACATAGTAAAAATTAAATGAGAAAAACACTGAAACACTTTCATTCTTCTATCTGACTTGATAACAACTTATCATGATCATTCGAGTGTTTAAAACCAATAGTTACGTTTGTCAAATGGCTAACTCAAACTCTTAAAGAAATTCAAAGATGCTCACCGATTCGCAAGTATCTATGAACTTATTAAGCGTTTCAATTAGCCGATTAGCTAAAGTAACTTATGAGGATTTTCTTACACATTCACTCTATGGAATAAAGACATTCACAAGAACAAATTCGATACTTTTATAGGTATCACTATCATTTCTGATATAAAGTGATAATCTGGCTTAAAATACAATGCGTTTGCCTAGAAGATTGACCTTTTCAATCTTGTAGTATCGGGAAACTCAGATTTCAGAAGAAAATTACGGAGCCTAGTCGTGCGAACGAGAAATGAAGACTTAAACGCTTCGTGTGCGTAGATGGGATATCAAAGATGTAGCAATGGAAAGCATCCGTTGACTCAAGTAGTCCACTCAATTATTAAACGACTTCTTACGCTTTCTTCTTATAAAAAGGCTTGTCATCACTGACTACTGATTTATCAACGCACAACCTAAACCACTAGAGTTAGAAGCTTCAAATTTTGACAGTAGGTTCCTTTTATAATGTAGGCATCTAATAAGTAGGGATTTTTGGAAATTCTATCCCCATGGAGAATTAATAGGGAGTGAAAGTTTGTGCGGTAGTCAATCACTTTATCAAGTTAAGTATATCAATGAAACTTGGTATTTATTGAGCTATCAATAAAAAATGAAGACAGGTATTTAGCTTTTCGATTATAAATAAAAAAGTACGTGTTTTACAGTTTAAATCTGATTTCATGCGGATGAGATCGCGGGGGCAAAAGCTATTTTACTCATAATCTTGAACTTGATGGCTACAAATTCCAAGTACCCTATTCAGAACCATTTCCGGATTGAAAATCGTCAATGTTTTGTGTGATGAAGGAATAGATGCATAGTGCATACCTTGCCTGTAATCCAGCATGTATTAATGTCATTATGCGGAAAATTCCTTAGTTTTTGTAATCGGCAAAGGGTGTTATGCCATTGTAATTAACTCGTGAGCAATGTTAATTTCCCTTCCACTGTCCTCCTTGTCGGTCGCCCAGTAGTACGGGACGAGTCCTTAGACATATATGGACCATCATTACCATATTGACATTAAATGATGCCTGAAAACTGGACAGTGGAACCTTACTTACTTTTTCAATTTTAAAAGTACCCTTACATTGCAAACATGACACACGCAAAATTAAATAACTGACTTTAATTAATTTTTCTGGACTGCATGGCCCATGCAAAGCAGAATATGTGTCGAGGGAAAACTAAATAAATGTGTCGAGGGAAAACTAAATAACTAACTTTATGCATTTTATTCGCTCTCGAAGTGATACAAGAGAGAACTTATTTATTTTTTGCAAAGTTATCTACTTTTTCTTCGCTACTTTTTTATCAATTTATCAGTATTTATTTTTCCAAGTGTGGCGCCTTGCAAGATTCATTTTCATATATCTTTTTAATTAATGATGATAATCAAAAATTAGAATTACAGAAAGATGCGGCTTTAATTGGACTTTCTGAAAATGCAATAAAGTCGATTTCGCAAAAAGTGTAGTTATTTAATTTTCCAACTACAGCGACGATATATTTGGTGAAAAAAACACATAGCTTTAGACGAAAAATTAATTTCAAAACTTTGAATGGCTCTCCTGTAAAATTGTGTTGTTCCGGTTTATGGCACTTTTGTTTTAAAGCAGCGATATTATATCTAAATTTGAAGTAATTACATTCAGTAATTCAAAAGTTATAAGGCTCTGACAGACGGATGGACGGACAAGTGCAAATCACTCTAGTAAACTCAGAGACCTCGCTTCGCTCGGTCAATAATTTATCATTATAATAACATAATAATAATTATGCTACTATCTTATAATGCCACTATGATTTAGTGGCATTATAATAATTATATTATCAGCATATTCAATCATATCATTCAGCACATCATATTAGCTTAATATATTCAGCAAAATGCTAGCAAATGCCTATGAGTATCATAGACTACATTTGTTTTCTGGATGAATATATAACAATATGATCAAGATTCTAGCAAATCAGGGTCAAGCTGAAAAGAGTGATGATGAAAAGAATGTTCAAAGAGTCCATACTCCATAAATGAATATAATACTCCATATTATGAAGAATGATCTTTATGTGTCAGCCATCTAATGTGAAATCCAACTCAGCTTATGAAGAATATATAAATCTCAGGTAAAACTTATACCTTGCAGATACTTACTAGATACCAAAGAAATGATGACATTTTTAGTATTCATTTATTTCTTTATTTCTTTATTTATTTGCATTCATGTATCCACTTACACTTAGTTATATAGTTAGATTACATGAGGCCCCGTCAGGGTGTTGCAAAGTTACATTAACAAAGTAAAATTAGGTTAGGTTAGTATATAAATTATTATTTACTATAAGGCGAGTATTTTATCGAAACTATTTTTATTTCAGTATTTTTTTAGGTATTAATTAATATTGATAGTGTCATATGTAATTAATAAAATTAATTAATAATAATATTATGTCTTTATAAAAATATTTTCGATTTCATGTTAAATAAAAGTCCGATTAATACAATATTATAGGTTAACGATTTGAATTTCTAGGAAAATGATAATCAATCAATATGTCAAAATGGTTCGTCAGCTTGATTAAGTCCATATGTCATAATTGGTCATAAGCTCTATCACATATTAGCCTGATGCGCAATTGAGGTCTTAAAAAAGGTAATGAAATGATAAACAAGGCTCTGCAAAGCTCTATCAGGTCTTTTATTTTTATAATTAAAATGACATTCTGAAATAAAGGAGGATAACTTTTGCAATTATTAATAACACAGTTTGGCGCAAACAATATCGATGGATTAAGAATGTTATAGAGATTGAATAGATTTTTTTTTCAAAAACCTACTTTTCATTTATCATTTATTTAGAATGACTGTGACCCACTGAGTATTTCTGAGTATCTGAAGAGCCACTTACTACCTGTAAGAGTAGAATTTATTGACGTAGGTAAATACAGTATTCCGTGAAAACGTATGTGTCTCCGTAAAGTTAAGTTAATAATAATAATTTAAGTAATCAAAGAGTTATTTTTTACTATAATATCGATCGACTGTTGTGTCAGTTTGCGATAGAATATAAAAGTAGAACTTACTGTGGTTACTACGGCTGGAGTATTTTCACCTTGATTTTCACCTTTAAACGACGTAGGTATTTACAAAAAGAATGAAAGCACTTGCACTAATATAAGTTCTAAATTTAAAAGTTGTGGGTTTTTTCGAACACAAAACAAAATATTCACCTCAAATTCACGAACAAAAAACAAGATACCTGTCCTGTCAGCACCCTGTCAGAAACTGTGGCCATAGACCACGAACACTAGGATAACTGTGGCGCTACCATGGAACTAGGAATTGCGACTACGTGCGCTACAAAAGTACTACACGGTTTTGGAACTAAATTTTGAATTTGAGAAGTAACTTTTTTTATTGACTTCACTGTTCTGGACATGGAACTAGGGTTTACGACTACGTTCTTCTTCTTCTTCGTCTGTTTAGAAGAAGAAGAAGAACGTAGTCGTAAACCCTAGTTCCATGTCCAGAACAATGAAGTCAATAAAAAAAGTTACTTGTCAAATTCAAAATTTAGTTCCAAAACATCTGGAGTCTAGATTTTGAATTGAATTTTCATTCTTATTGGTATAAGAGCTAGCAACGTTTTCGAGAGAGAATTTTAGTAAAGCTGGTTCTTTAATATGTCTTTCTCTAGGCTCTTCCGAACAGCATACGGCCCGTCTGGCTGCCGGTATACGTTGCGTTTATTACTGCGCATCACACCTTTGCAGGTAAAAATATTGTGATTTGAAACCATTTTAGGAAGCCTGTAATTTTAACATTATTTTCTTTATACATAAATAAGTACAAATTTAATTTGCCAGACATTAATTCGGTTTACTCAATACGGCCAGACCGATTTATTGTTGTAGTATACCGCATTATGCCCGTTGTTAGAGAGAAAGTAGCAAAGTAGGTAGGAGGAAGAGAGACAGAAATAGGTACATTACACTATTGAAAGTATTCGAAATAACTTTTTTATTTTTATATCTTCGATGATGTGAATAATTTTTAAAATACGGAAAAATTTCGTTTATTAATTAATATCATTTATAAATCTAATTTTAACTGAATAAAAGACAAGAAAAGTATAGCCGGATAGTTCGTTGAATCGCGAATGAATTCGGAGGAACTCGAATGTTAGCGTGACAAAGTGTGGTATGTAACGGAGTTTCACACTTATTATTTATCAACTAGCCTTTGCCCGCAGCTTCGCTCATGTTAAGTTCGATTTTTCAAACCCCTATTTAGGGGTGAATTTTCAAAAATCCTTTTTTAGCGGATGCCGAGTGCCAAAGTCTATTTCAGCCTGATCCGTTCAGTGGTTTGAGCTGTGCGTCGATAGATCAGTCAGTGAGTCACCTTTTCTTATTCTATATTAGATTTAATTTACTCCACCAACAATCGATAAAAGACATAAACAATACATATTGCATACTACTTTTCCCTACTTGGCTGCTTTTTGCATAACTACGTCCATTTTCGCGACAACGCGACGTACATACTGTTTTTATAGCATTATATCGGTCTGGGTATTGAGTAAACAACCGAATTAATGTCTGGCAAATTAAATTAGTACTTATTTATGTATAAAGAAAATAATGTTAAAATTACTGGCATCCTAAAATGGTTTCAAATCACAATATTTTTACCTGCAAAGGTGTGATGCGCAGTAATAAACGCAACGTATACCGGCAGCCAGACGGGCCGTATGCTGTTCGGAAGAGCCTAGAGAAAGACATATTAAAGAACCAGCTTTACTAAAATTCGCTTTACTAAAATTGTTGTTTTTCCAACGTTGCTAGCTCTCGGACCATATGAATTGTAATAGAATCTCCAACCGCGTATACTTGTAAGCATGGAACTAGGGTTTACGACTACGTCTATCTGGAGTCTAGATTTTGAATTGAATTTTCATTCTTATGCTTTGAGTAGGTATATAACCAACACTATAATACTCAAAGTTCTTATGAATTGTAATAGAATCTGCAACCGCGTATACTTGTAAGCATGGGCGGCGCCAAGGGGGGGGCAGGTAGGTAGCTGGCCCCCCCCTAGACATTTGAAAAATATAGGTACTAGTAGATACTTCATCATTGAAATGCAGGTACCGCTGCCAAATTGGTAACCCCTGCAAAAAATCACATCGATTCGTTGCTTCGTGCTTCTTTGCTAACTCAACGCATAAGTATTATTTATTCATACCGTTCTCCCCTATCAACTTGCCCCCCCCCCCCCCCCCAGGCCATCGGCATTGTATCTCTCACAGAGTACGCAAGATCTAAATCTAAAAGGTATCTCTCACAGACCCGCCTCGCAAGATCCAGCCCCTCTGCCACGGAAATGGATACAAAAATCTAGTGCACAAAACTGTTTTCGAATCGATTTTATCATTACAAGAATCGTTTTCGCACTTGTAGGTGCTCCGTGAAAAATACCGATCTGTCTGAGAGCTTAACGAGTGCAAGAATAAGATGAATACTCCAATCTGTTTTTCCTAGGAAAACTATCGATAGGTATAAAATATCGATATGGTAGCATCGCAATGAATTTGTCTGTCAACACTGTACTTTTAGTCCAAGACGCGGTGGTAAATACATTGAAAGCTTAGACCATAAGACTGAAAGGGATGGAATGTTGTAGAAGATTCTAGCGTGTCTCGCTTCCACTTTTATATTTTGTCCTCTATAATTGCCTCTGTAACTATTGATTTTACGAGTAGGTACCTCTACCTTACTCCACGACTCGATCTAAAAATCCATTACTTTAACAAAAGGAAGCCTTAGGGTGGAACCACATTTGTGAGGATCGTTTCGGATTTCGCCCATACAAAACTATCAAATTCCATAGAAACGTGTACGGATCAAATCGGCTTTTCGATGCGTACACGAATGTATGGAAAATGACAGTTTTGTATAGGCAAAATCCGAATCGATCCTAACAAATGTGGTTCCACCCTTATCTGTCATCAGCGTGTTGATAAAACAGACCTAAAAAGTAGCTTATGTATATGTCACTCTCCAAGTCCTCAACTGAACGTGCAAATGAAGAATGTGAACGTGATTGAAGGACCAACCAATAAACTAACTTTCAAAAACACTTCTTTCAGGCTCAACAAAAAAAAAACGAAGAAAAAATCATTTGAGAAACCCATGGAACTAGGAATTACGACTACGTCTTACTATTTCTATGGAGAAACTCCGAGAAACCCATGGAACTAGGAATTACGACTACGTAGAAACCAATGCAATTTATGTCATTCTTTAATTTGGTCAACGTCATGACAAATTCAATATTATACCAACAAAAAAAAAAGACGAATATTTTACCAACCGAATAATCGAATTTTGAATTAAATGAAAGGTCAGATTTTATAGATTCCAAAAATATATTGAAAATATCAACTGTGTATCAGTTTTAAGAGCAGGCACAGTTTAGCTTTTAACTTTTTATATTTATTTGCTTCTTACAAATATTTATTTTGAATATTTAATATTAATACTAGAAACAGACTTCATCTAATATATAAAATTCTCGTGTCACAATGTTCGTTCCCGTACTCCTCCGAAACGGCTGGACCGATTATTATGAAATTTTGTGTGCATATCGGGTAGATATGAGAATCGGCCAACATCTATTTTTCATACCCCTAAATGATAAGGGTGACCAACCACTAAATATTTTTGCTGGCGGTACGAAGTTCGCGGGGTCAGCTAGTTTTTTATAGTTTTTAAATGAATACAAAATATTACTACTAACTTACTACACACATTTATGTGTGTAGTAACCTACACACATAAATGTGCAAGAGTTGATTTGTACTTAGATATTTACCTTAAAAACTAAAGTACATCCAATTTCAAAGTAAATAATATGTAATTTAATAATACCTTAAAATTAATATAGGCGAGTTTGCTTAGTTTTACATTGTGGCTAATTGACTTGTACACGATCTATAAACTAAACTAAATTGATAGATCTAATCTACTGCTATCCTTTTCCTCAGGGAGTATCAGGAAAGGATAGATGGCATAAAATTTAAAACTGTCTCTCTCTCTCTCTCTTTCTTGCAAGGACTTTCACAGGCCTCAGTCTTGTGCCACTGTGCTTCCCAGTGCAGTCGGTGCTGTTCAATTTAGTTTAATTTAGTGATTTTGTTTATCAGAATTAATAATTATAGTTAAAAATCTATATAAATAAATAAATTCATGAGTATCTGTAAGCCTCACCCATCCATTTGCCGACTAGGGTCAACGTTGCCTACCCGGCACTTATTTCCTCTGATTTTGAAAACCTCGATTGATTCGCACTGTCGCAAATACGCCGCACTTAATGGATAAATCAAGTGAATGCACAAATCAAGCGAAATCTACACCTGTATCTAATAGATCTCTCACTAACACAGTGGCTTTTCTTGGCAGTATGCGTAAGAGGTGCCCAAGAAAAAGTAAATGTTTGGGAACAGAAGCCTCTGGGTAATTACGGAGTACACTCTCTAAGATGGAGTTAGCAGCTTTCGCTGGTGTTATTGTTCCGAAGTAGCTTGGTATTCTGGAATACAAGAAAAACATTATTTTAATTTTTTTACTAAAGTCCTTTACTACCAAAAACTTCTATGTACTTATAGACCGGCAATTCGGAATAAGAACTAGGTGTCGCAGTTTTGGATTGCGCGGGCTGAGGTAGAGACTAGAGAGGGGAGGTCGCGAATTCCACGGCCATACTAACTGTAGTGTTCAGAATTCAGTCCAACTCAGTTGAACATGAATGAGTGTTGAATATAACAATACAGTGCAAGATAAATGAGTTTGGCAGTTAAATCGCATCCATACCTCCAATTAATTACTTTTATTACTTACTAAGGACATAATATTATTTGCTAGGAATTAACATTTAGGACATAATATTATTTGTTAGGAATAAAATTTGACTAGTTCAGAAAAACCATTAAACTCGCCTTAGGAAAATTCCTTAACAAAAATAAATTATAATCTTATCTAAATTTCTGCAGTCCTTGATAAAAAATAGAGGTCAGATTGCATTAAACTGCTAAATGTCAATGACATTAAAAATACCAACTTGCTAATTCATACTATATTAGTATGGTACCATATATACCATGCATAATGCTCGTGAACGGGTGTCACCGGCGGGAATGGGGCTACTGCCCATCTTAACATGTGTTGAATTATAATTAGGTATGCTTTTGTGGAACTTCCCCTCATTGTGGAAACACTGCATACATAGCATAGTATCTATTATATTGTAAACTTGTTTTGAAAAGAGCAACTGCCGAGTTTCTTGCTGGTTCTTCTCAGCAAGAAGGGCATTCCGAATCAGTGGTAGCCTCAGCATCAACAATTCAAAAGCACTTGTAAAAAAGTTTATTTGATTAAAAAACATTTCTATTCTATTCTATTCATATCCATCCACTCCCCCTAATAGGCCAGTAAATAAAGACGTTTTTTTTGTCAACCTCGCACTAAATTTCCGATCCAATTTTAATTTTTTTTTTAGGTTAAGGGTTACTTACTGACCATAAAAACACAAAATGCTGACAGATCCAGGTGGAGCTTCGATCGCAATCTTAAAGAAAAGTTTTTGACCGATATCTCGGAAACCACTTTAGGGCAAAAGTTATTCAGACCTTTTTTGTAAAGAATAAAATTTTGCATCGGAAATTTAGTGAGAGCTCAAGTTATAGTCCAGTAAATAAAGCATTTATTATTTACTGGACTATAACTTGAGCTATTGAGCCTTCAAAATAAATTATAAATACTCACTTCATTCTCAAATCCGAACTGTCCTCAACGATAAACGGATAGATGTGAGTCAATGTAACATGCACCCCGTTAATCCTATTAATCCTCAGATCTTCCATCAGTGACTCGGCCAGACCCTGTACTGCAAACTGAGCTACACTCAGTGGCATCTGGTGTTTGATGTGGCTAAGACCAGCGACAGAGGTGAGAGCTACAATGTGGCCATGGTTCCTTGCTTTCATTTCTGCCATGAAATTGTCTATTATCTGAAAGTTAAAGTTGTTACCATCACATAGATGTGTGACATCCATTGATTAGACTATCAATGGATGTCACACATTATTAACATAATATTATGAGCAAAAAAATTTTTTTTTTGCTATAATATCTTAAAATACCTACCAAATATTATATTTCCTTAAGAATGATATGATATATTGTTGACCATTGCATGAGTATTATAATCTATTTATATAAAAGAAAGTGGTGTTAGTTACACTATTTATAACTCAAGAACGGATGAACCGATTTGGCTGAAAATTGGTGGAGAGGTAGCTTAGAACCAGGAGACGGACATAGGATACTTTTTATCCCGTTCGACCGCGTTTCCGTCATGTCACTATAAAACGTGGTATTAGAAAAACGCATCTGACATGGAATAACAAAACGCAAATGACAGTGGAATAACAAAACGTAAATGACAGCTAAACGTAATTTTGTCTTTGGTTAAGTATGGTAAAAATTTTGACAATTATAAAAAGTGTTATAAATTATAATAAAGCATTACTGATATTATAAATGCGAAAGTGTGTTTGTTTGTTGGTTTGTCCTTCAATCACGTCGCAACAGAACAGCGGATTGATGCGATTTTTTGCATGGGTATAGTAATGGATGTAGTAGTGGTTCCTCAGACCGGGAGAGCTACGTTTTAACTCGGATAATGAAAGAGTTCCCGCGGGATTTTTAAAAACTAAATCCATGCGGACGAAGTCGCGGGCATCAGCTAGTTATTGATATTTTATATTATTATATGTTACTGAATTTAGCCCTAGACATATTTTTTATGGAATTGGTCATTTCTTTTTTTAACCGACTTCCAAAAAGGAGGAGGTTCTCAATTCGGCCGGTATCTTTTTTTTTTTTTTGTTTTCTATGTATGTCCACCGATTTCTCCGGGATTACTGGATCGAGTCGCGTGATTTTTTTTTTAATCGACAGAGGATGTTTGCGAAATGGTCCCATAAAAATGTTAACCTTCAACTCCTCAAACCTGATGCTGCAGGGATATTGCTCACCTAAAACTATGGCGATTTAGGAAATTTCGATTACGAATTGATATTGTAGGTAACAAGTATGGACTACATCATGGAGCTCCAGGTCCTAGCTCCTCAATCATAGGATACTACACTTAAAAGCTTAAAATAAAAATTCTTTTCAAAAAACCGACTTCTAACGCCACTACAAAGTATAAAAATAATTTTAGTTTGTCCACGTTTGTTGAAGTCGGGCGGGCCTAAAATACAAACTATGAAACCGACTCGCGATGCTCGCTCGACTTCTACAAACGAGTCTATCATATTCTGTAGCGTCGCGCATCGGTTTCATAGTTTGTATATAGGCCCGCCCGACTTCAACAAACGTGGACAAACTAAAATTATTTTTGTACTTTGTAGTGGCGTTAGAAGTCGGTTTTTTGAAAAGATTTTTTTTTATAATGTTATGTATTTGCAGATACGGAATTTTTGTGCATGTGGTGTTTTCTTTAAAATGATTTTACATACTCTGAATGTTATTTAGAACTTTCATGTACCTTTAAAATATTTACTAATGTAAAATCGCTAGTAAACCTAAATAAATAAATAAAAGTCCTACAGCCAAGCTTACGACTAGAAAGACAAGCTGTTGTTGCCCTCAAGTATGTTACCTATTTGTATGAATATTGACACATCTTTTTAGAGATAAGCGTTACTGAAGTGCCAGTTTAGGTTAAACAATATTTCAATTGAATATATGCTTTAAACAATATTGTAATAATATGTATATTTACCCAAAAGTAAGAAGTCAATGTAAGATCCAATGTATCATGGATATCTTGAGGCGGTTGAGTCATTAAGGACCTTGGGCTGGGGATGCCACAGCAATAGAACACCATACTAACAAAACCAACGTCATTTTTAATATTTACTGCTAAATTATCCACGTTTTCCTTCTTTGTAATATCACAGGTATAACTGAGCGCAGTGCCACCTTTACGTTTGATGTAAGCAACTGTTTTGTTGTTATTACTCTCATTGGTGTCTATGCAGAGGACTCTGGCACCGAGAAATGCTAGTTGGATTGCTATTTCACGCCCAACACCTCTGCCTGAACCCACTATCTGAAAATATGAAAGGTTTGGTTTAGAATAAAAAATATTTCTAATCTATTCTATTCTAAGACAATCTAGCAGATAAATTCAAAAACTGACAGATCTGACAGCTATTTTATCTGTTAGATATATAACAGACACTAACGGGTAGTGGTGAAACAGGCCCTACACTAGCGGCACGCTATGATGGCCGGTTTGACACATTACAATAGTGATGTGGAATGTCAATTTATTCTCGAACAAAAAACAATTAAGTTTTGTTTTTGTACCTGATTAAATAGGTTTAATAAAACAAAAATGTATATGTTTATTTAATTTATTTGAACGAACTGAATATTTGAATGAAAATGAATATACATACTTTATATGCACACAAGAAACATATGAATACAAAAGATACCAAAAAAGGTGCCACAAAAGGCCATAATTAATCAGATTCGTCCATACTACTATTTTCACTGTCGTCACTGCTATCATCACCTACATTAATAATTATATGTTCGTTTTCTATAATATTATCTATTTTCACATCTCTTTCATAATCTTCCCTTATTAATTTAACAGTTCTATTCACAACCTTTTCCCAGTCTCCTTTAGTCACATGTTCACAAGCTTCTTCTAATAATTTTAGCATTTTTTTTGTGGTAAATGGGGGTTCTGTATTGTGTCTTGCAGCATATCCCTTAATTTGAGCCCACACCAACTCAATCGCATTATACTCACAATGGTAAGGCGGTAACCGTATAACTCTGTGCCCATGTTCTAATGCTATTTCGTCAATGACGTATCGGATCTTGGTTGGTTTGTTTTCTTTTAAAAGACGTACTAATTCCGCTTTTAACATATTCATGTTTGCATCTACGCCATTTTTACGAAGCCATGCGACGATATCAGCTTTCTTTTGGGATTGGGCAGGTGGCTTGTCAATTTGCATCGAGTGGTATGGGGCGTTGTCCATAATTATAATAGATGGTTCAGGGAGGCTACACAACATTGAGGTAAACCATTCAGTAAACTTTTCTCCATTCATGTCTTCATGATAGTCTCCAGTGGTTTTTGACGCAAAAGCCATGAGAGAACCTTCGACAAACCCGTTGATGGTTCCGGCGTGACAAATTATAAGTCGCGATCCTTTTCCTACAGGAACTTTGGAAGTAGATGCTGCTGTGTCATCGTTCCAAGAACGGCCTACAGTATGGTTAGCATTAAGCCATGTTTCATCCAAGAACACAACATTTTGCCAATTTTTGATTTCTTTCACTTGCCGTAAAAAAGTATACCTTGCCATCGCTATATCAAATCTTTCCATCAATATTTTGCGTTTGTTAAATTTTTTGTATCGAAATCCAATGGTCTTCAAAATCTTCGTTAAAGAACTTTCCCCACCGAAGAATAATCCAGCTTCCTTCAGTGAATGCACCAACTTTTTTCTTGTTGGATACTCCTTCTGTAAATAGTAGCCGTAAACATGTCTTCGGATAGCATCGGCATCAAAGCTATCGATGCCTACGACTGGTTTTGCTCGTTTTCTCTTTTTTGGTGTGTGAAGTTTATTTTCTTCTGTGCCAGTCTCGCCATATTTTTTTTTAGTTATCCGTCTAACAGTTCGTTGTCCAATAGTAAGCGCATCAGCTACGCGTTCAACCACTGACGTTATAGGTAAAATTGGCCCTCCATTTTGAGCTTCACGATCGAAATAGTTACGAAGGCGTATTACGAACTCACGTGTCTGACTATTTAGAACAGTTCTCTGCGTACGTTCGGTCATATCGACGAAATCCACAACAAAGGGCTTGAACAGAGTCCAAATTAACGAGCAAGGGTCAACAGTAATGCAGTATCAATATTTGAAATCCAAAGCCAGGTCAGAACTATATCACAATCGCATTGCACTGACAGTTTATACTTTTCGAAGCAACGTCAATTCGAAACTGCTTTGTTTTGCATTGAGCATTGACGCGAGTTTGCCGGAGGTAGTAGTTGTGCTAGCCAGCGATCCTATGTGACGATCGTATTAGATTCCATTTTTAAAAATTTTCAATTTAGAAAACCAAATGCCGAGTTGTGGTATATATCATATAAAAATAAAAATTTTACCTTTTGTATGAAACAGCTGATATTTTTTTGCGATTTCAGAGGTTTGTCCACATAGTGAAAATTGTTCATATTCACAAGTACATTCACCCCTTAAATGGTGCAAACTGATTTTTCTACACTTGTATACATTTTAGAAATCAATTTAATAAATAAATTTTGAGTCCTAAACCTAAAACTACATTCGATAAAATTTATGAATCTCTGCACATCACTATCGTCAATAAAGTAATACAATTATTTCCTTCAAAGTCGTTATCAATTAATACGGAACTTCATGAGCGGACAAATGTCAAACCGGCCATCATAGCGTGCCGCTAGTGTAAAAAATGAATCTACATAATATACTCTACAAAGTAATAAATAAAAAAATTAAAAATTAAAAAAAATATACAGTAGAACCTCGGTAAGTCGAACTTCAAGGGAGACGCCAAAAAATTCGAGTTATAGAGTGGTCATCTTAAGAAGAATTTCGAGTTAGGCTGATTTTATTTGACTTGTAGAGGTTTCTAACAATAAACAATAAAAGAATTGCTTCGCTAAAGTTCAAAAGACATACCAATAATAATAAAACTACATACTTAACTCAATATAGCTATAAAAATAAAAAGTAAACAAGCATGTTTTAACTCAGAAATATATTCCTTTATCCTTTCATAGAATTGGTAAAATTATATTTATTGTACTGTAACACAACTCTAACATTGTTTTCTAATTCAATTACGTGCATAGTCGGCAATTTTTAACCTCGGTAACTAGTTTACTTCGAGCTATAGAGGTAATTAGTTTGAATTGGTTGAGTTGTAGAGAGTAGAGTAATATCAGACATTGCTAAGTTCGAGATGCAGAGGTCAAATTTCGTACCAAAATGGCTTGTATGACTCCCTGATTGTTTCGACTTTTAGAGGGTTGAGATTTTGAGTAATCGAGGTTTTGGGGCTTGAAGGGAAGGGAACAAAACATTTTTTCGAGGTTTTCGACTTATCGAGATTCAACTTAACGAGGCTCTACTGTATATAGATATTCTGATAAAAATGTTCTATGAACACCAAGAAATAATCTATTCAAAGTCAAGGGTCATTAATTGACAAATTTTATTTAGAACAGAATGTACTGATAAAATAAAATTGATAACCCCAACATGTATGAGATATTAAAATATCTACTTCCGTAATTTAAATAACATGACATTATTTTTCACAGGAAATATCATAAAAACGTCAAACTGATTTTTTGTTTGGTTATAGTGGAAGACCTGGAGAGTGATTTAGGCTACTTTTACTCCAGAAAATCAAAGAGTTCCCAAGGGATTTTAAAAACTAACCACGCAGCCAATGTTGCGAACATCAGCTAGTTACTTAATAATAATACTTACCAGGGCAGTTTCATTCTCTACAGATTTAAAAGGTGGAGGTCTGAACACTTCATAAACTGCTTGCATTACTGCATATACAGCGTTCATAAACACCCATACTATATCCACCATCAGCACACATATGGAATAACCTCTTAACAGCATTTTGAATGGGAACATAGGGTTTAACACATTACTCAGTATACTGTTTGTGTATGAGGCCTAGAAAAATATAAAAAAATCCTTTAGACACTGGACAATAAGTTAAATAATAAAAAAAAAGAATTATTTGATGTTTTGCTCTACAACTGGGGATAAAAAGACAATAAGATAAAATATTACACTAGGTTAAATTATAGTATGTATCACCATGGGCGTTGCCAAGGGGGGGGTTTGAAAAAATATAGCTAAATATTACCTAAGCCAATTTAGCCAAAAGCGAGTATCAGCCAATCAGCAGCATATATTATGTAGTGTCATAGGCTACCTTTTATTTTTATTTTTTAACTTTTACCTACCCATGCAAAAAATCACATTGATTGCTGAATCATAATTATTGTTGCTTCGTGATTGAAGGACAAACAAACCCACTTTCACACACTAACTCAAGGCATAAGTTTTATTTATTTTACAGTCAAGAGCTCGTAACACTTGATTTACAGCTTCATAAGCTTCCCCATCCTCCATATCATATCAACTTGCCCCCCTCAGCCTTCGGCTGGCTACACCCTTTGGTATCACTTAAATCCTGGATTGATTTTCATTTTCTAGTAAGCATTTAAGAGGATGCAGCATTACTAAATATTCCCAAGCCAAATATTTGGTAAGTATAGAAAACTTACCATATCAATATCACCATGAAAAATGCACAGTTGGCCCTTTTGTAAATCTTGATCTGATGCTAAAAATAAAAGAACTAAATATTACTGTAATTTTAATGTTTCCTGATATTTGTTACTTTATTTTTGAAATGAAGGTAACAGATAGGTACTGTTCCAATAAAATCATAGATCTGATGTTTTTTGGTGCACAATAATGAGGTAGGTTCCTAAGCGGATCTCGAATTAAAATTCAAGTGCAATGAATACAGATAAGCTGATAATAATTGAATAATATCAAATTTAATCAGGTCATTATCATTATACAAGATAATCTCCAAACATTATCTAAATCAAATAATATCATTACCTTGTGCTTATTAATCACCTTTGCTAATTCAAATACAGATATGGGTCACCCTCATGGGACATTGGATATTAATTTAATATAGCTAGGAAGTTTAATTTGAGATATTTTAATATAATTTGTTAAAGTACATATGTAGATTTTAATTTTTATAGGTTATAAACTTCAAAACAGTGTGAACCACAGAACTAGAGATGTGCCAAGTCAGGTCGACTCGAGTCAGTATCAGTACTCGAATACTTACATAGACTCGCATACTCGAGTACTCGTGTGCACTCGTGAGTACTGACTCGAGTCACTACAGCGTTACATACGTTAGCGTTATATACTAGCTGATGCCTGCGACTTCGTCCGCGTGGATTTAGTTTTTAAAATCCCCCGGGAACTCTTTGATTTTCCGGGAGAAAATGTAGCCTATGTCACTCTTCAGGTCCTCAACTATACCCATGCAAAAAATCACGTCGATCCGTAGCCCTGTTGCGGCGTGATTGAAGGATAAACCAACAAATCAACAAACAAACACACTTTCGCATTTATAATATTAGTAAGGATTATTTACTGATTTCATATTTATATTTTTTTAGTTACGAATAGAGAATTAGATTAGGAGAAAAGTTTGATTAAACATAACGTCAATTTTATGTTTGAATAGTAAACATAAAGCTCAATATTATCCGTCTGTATACGTGGTTATTGTTAATTTATCATTCGATTAAAAATTCTGTTTTTATTTTTATTTAATCTGGGCCCTGATTCTGTAACTGCTATCAAAAAATGACAGACATATATTTTTAATCCATTTAAGGTTTGATAAGAAAATTATACTTTTATTTTGATAGCAAACCTTCAATGGATAAAAAATATATTATGTCAGTGGCTATCATTTTTTACCCCCGACTCAAAAAGAGAGGGGTGTTATAAGTTTAACGTGTCTGTCTGTGTATCTGTGTATCTGTGTATCTGTCTGTGGTAGCGTAGCTGCCAAACGGATGAACCGATTGTCGTTTAGTTTTTTTTGTGTCATAGATAATTTTATCCTGAGTGTTCTTAGGGTGGAACCACATTTGTGAGGATCGATTCGGATTTTGCCTATACAAAACTGTCATTTTCCATACATTCGTGTACGCATCGAAAAGCCGATTTGATCCGTACACGTTTCTATGGAATTTGACAGTTTTGTATGGGCGAAATCCGAAATGATCCTCACAAATGTGGTTCCACCCTTAGCCATGTTTCATGAAAATCTGTTCAGCCGTTTGAAGATTATCAGCTCTTTTCTAGTTGATGAGGGGATCTGACTAACTTCCATATGTCCGATCGATTCAAAATTTGATACCGTGTTACTTCAATGATATTGAAAGTATATGGTATGGTAACCATGACCTGATCAGCAGTTTGAAGATCATCAGCTCTTTAATAGTTGATGAGGGGATCTGACTACCTTCCATATGTCCTATCGATTCGAAATTTGGTACCGTGTTACTTCAATGATATTGAAAGTATATGGTAAGGTAACCGTGACCTGATCAGCTGTTTGAAGATCATCAGCTTTTTAATAGTTGATGAGGGGATCTGACCACCTTCCATATGTCCTTTCGATTCGAAATTTGGTACCGTGTTACTTCAATGATATTGAAAGTATATGGTACTTAAGGTAACCATGACTTTAAATATGACATGTTAGAGTAAGGTTTAGATTTCGAAGGTGGGTAATTAAATGGGATCAATTAGGCTCAATTACCACTGCGCTAACTAATCACTATAAATACCTTCCTAATATTTATACCTACTTTAAAAAGGACTAAATAAAAGTAAAATTAAAAATTTTAAAAACCCCCGACACAGAAAATAAACTCTAAAAACTAACAAATAATATTTTAAACCTATATATAATTTTATACCTATTTATAATTACTATCGTCACATATATTATGTAAGTTCAAATATTTTTATTTTCCAAGCGTCGTCGTCGCGTCGGGGGACCGCTAAGTGAGAAAAACAGGTGTAGTCGCAGATTGCAACAAAAGAATTTACTCCGAAAAATTCGCAAAATCGACACAACCGTCAACGTTGTGGTCAACGTCGTCTGCCCTCACGTGTCGCGCGCGGCATTACGAGCGTAATGAAACTTAAGATCGCTCGTACTTATATGTAATTCGTAATAATTATTAATTAGGTAGCTGTTGGAAAAATACTTTATAAACTTTAGCGGTCCCCCGACGCGACGACGATGCTTGGAAAATAAAAATATTTGAACTTACTTATTATATGTGACGATAATAATTATTTATAGGTATAAAATTATATATAGGTTTAAAATATTATTTGTTAGTTTTTAGAGTTTATTTTCTGTGTCGGGTGTTTTTAAAATTTTTAATTTTACTTTTTTGATAGCCACTGAGCTTTGAGTAATAAACCAACACAGGAGAAGAATTGACGCGCGTACCCCTCTGTAAGTTGGGTATGAGCAGTGCTCATACTCGTTATATAAAACTGTTTGACTCGAGTCACGCGCCTGTCAACTACGTATGGTTAGCGGGGAATGAGCTCCGCTATAAATGCCGGATATGAGAGTATTTTATTCTAAAAAAATATTTAAAAAATCCAGTTTACTAAAGGATAACATTTATTTACTTCTCATGTATTATTTTATCCAAATAATGCAATACTTATGCAGAAAACTTAAGAAAACTGTCGATCTGAAAATGTTGCTACTTAATCGTACATGAAATAATTTGGGGAAAATATTGAAAATTAATCTTCCTACTTACTATTCGTTTAGAGACCTTTTTCATGAACTGCATTATAAATTGATCCCATAGAATTAAAATCACGATAGAATAGGAAGGGGTGAACGACTAATTTATAAGCTTTAAGTAAAATATGACTAGATATATAAATACGAACTTTGATCGTCTGTGGGATTATCAAATAATGATAAAAATTCTTTCTATAAAACCAACTTTAAACGCCACTACAAAGTATAAAACAATTTTAATTTGTACATGTATGTTGAAGTCGGGCGGGCCTAAATATAAATGATGAAACCAATGCGCGACGCTAGCCCAACTTTGCCCGATCGGCGTATGAAGTCGGTTTTTTAAAGATATTTTTTTTTACATTATTATTTTAAGCTTTTTAGTGTATATCTCTGATCGCGAGCAATTTGCTCTTAATCATTGAGTTCCTTCCTCCATTACCGAAGATATGAATCACCTTCTCTTCACCTTTTAAATAGGCCCAACCTTATTATGCGTTCTTTCAAAAAAAAATGAAATCGGTTCAGATTTGACGTAGTTATGGAGTAACATCTAACATTATATCAACAACAATTTATATGGGAACCACCTCTGAAGTATGCCCTACTAAACAAAAAATAATATCAAATTCCATTCATTATTTGGCGGAATAATTGCGTAACAAATATACCAAAAAATTCGAATTGAGAACCTCCTCCTTTTTTGAAGTCGGTTAAAATGATTGCATTATTATAACGATCGCAATGGTGTCTGATTGGCTGGTACTCTCCCACTATTGTTTAAAATGCATTGATGCAGCTAGAACTCCATAAACTCAGCGAATTCATAAAATTAGTTTTTTTACTCAATTATTTCAAAAGTTATAGGTATATATTTCCATATAGCCAGTGTGGTATAATTTTCTAAATATATAAAATGAAAAGGTGACTGACTGACTGATCTATCAACGCACATCTACTATGACGTAGGCATCCGCTAAGAAAGGATTTTTACAAATATAATACAAAAAAATAATGAAAACGAGACTAAAAAATTGTTTAATAATAATGATTAGTTCCACGTAAGTCTTTCTTAGTCGAAAATTAGGACTTTAATTTTATGAAGTCGGCCACACCGCAATAAAATTAGGGCTGGACAGCAAGATTTCATATGTCGATATTGGTGGGGGGATTGTATAAATTATTTATACCGAGATATTTTTATCGTCTTACTAATGGTTCATTGACGAAAAAAAATAATTTAAATTCTATACATATTATTTGGTTCATTAAAACTTGGCAATTGAATTAAAGTACCCATACTTCTTATTCATCGCGCTAGGTTTACCGGAAAGCTAAATAGCTTGGCGGTGTTTTATAACAGATGGGGTGGCCACTATAGCCATGGCGGCAGCCTAGCATTACAAACAAATATACACTTCGTTCAGATGAAGTAGATGAAAAAAATAAGCTTTCCAAGTAAAGTGTGTAGGTACAACTTTTAACTTACCAATCATAACTTTAAATAAAATTTTTTTTAGGGTTCAGTTTTTACTTTTTATGTTTCCTCCATGCTGGACTGAGAGAATATTATTCAACGCTGGAAAACGATCTTGTAAATCGAAAAAGTGAACTTTAAACCAGAGCCAATAACGTTTTAAAAAATCATAACAGCTCATAATAAGCTATCAGGAGCAGATTTTTTTCAAAAATCATATTTTTTAATGTAACACATCAGATGATACTAATTATATAATTCTAAAGTAGTAGTTTTTCAATTTCAAGAAGCAATGTTGCTGTAACTTGGTATTTGAAAGATATGAAACCACGAAATAACTCTAAACTCTGAAATGCTGATTATGATGTATCTATTTTTAAGGAAACATGATGTAGTCCTAACAGTTTGTACTTAATATACTTTTTAGTAATAGATACATCGTAAATTTCGCTTTAAACATAAATAAAACAAATGATGTTTCATTAAAAATGCTGTATGTTTATTTAAACAAGATTACTTAAAAAATCAATGTGTTCAATATTAATACCCACTACGTATTCAAATAAAAATTAAATGTCTCTCAACTTAATAAACAATATTATTAAAAATTATAAAAACCTATGACAAAGTACAGCACTCCCTGGTGGCTTATAATCTTAAATCATAACTAAACAGCTTCTCTAAGGTGATATACTATGGTACCTACAGCATGCTCTCAGCATGAGATTGAGAGTATAGTGACGGAGTAAATATCTTGGTATCTACAAAATCTGTTAATAATCAGATAATCCTAAGTCCTTACAGTAAACCTAAGTGCACTGCACTGCTAAAAAGTATTGATAACTTTTTTGAAGTATCTGTATAATATTGAAAAATAGATTGTGTCTTAGTATTTACAGCATTTTTGAGAACGTTTAAAAATATGAATAACAAAAAATATATACTATAAACATGCAGAGAAGGTCAACATAGTATCTTAGAAAAATAATGTCGTAGGAAAACGAAAATCCAACAATCCGACGCAGTATCTTTTTCTTCCAAATATATAAAAAAGTAATTTTGTTATTTTTCGAAATAAGCTAGATCGCTTTCCATCGTCAATATAGGTCAAAGTTTCTAGCTGTATCTTTACGCAAGTACTAAAAGCCTACAAATAGTCAATCTAATAGCAAAGGCATATTATGACTAAAATAACGGCAAGAGCCTCGTTTCCTAGCGCTTCTATATAGGTACCTACCATGTTAAAGATCTCGAACAAAAAAATTTACTCTCGAATAAAGTAACTCTGTTGTAAATAATTATTAGAAGAACTTATCGAAAGTCGATAATCGATAGTGTCAAATCCCTAAAATGCTTACACATATGATGCGATTGTTTCATGTAATGATAGAGCGTCCCTGTGTGTGAATGTGATTGTGTGCATATAATTTAAGGTAGTGTTTGCTAATTATATTGTGTGCGTGCATAGCGACGTGATGGAAAAATGCACCTGTAGTAAGCAAGTTTTCATGTGTGCTACCTCGCCCCCCACCGTAATTGACAGACTTTTTTGCAAATATATGAGGCGTCAATTCCTCTCCATTGTTGGTTATTACTCAAAGCCACTGAGTTACTGAATCAGCGATTCTCTTAAAAACATCTAGCGTCGATGTGGGCTGCGATGTTACATCGTTCACATCGACTTGACTTACAACGGTTGTAAAAATAGGTATTCTGTAGCAGCCTAAACCTCATCGACGATATTACTGTCGAGACGAACCCTGCGATGTTCTATCGGGCGAGCCGGTGTTGTCGTACTTTTTTTATATAGTTTTCGGTAAAAGTTTACGATTGAGAAATTTAGCCGTTTTGATACTTTAGAAATTGCTTTATTACAAATTTTACTGTTTTAATACAAAATTACATTTAGAATTACAAAATACCATGAAAATAAACATTATATATAAGTTTTAACTTCGACCTAGGATGAATGCTCGTTGACCGTTGCCGATAACATTAAGACGAATTAAAAAATGAGGTTCATCGTTGAGGACCGAGGTACCCTGGTCTGTGGCCCAGACGGCAGACGGTTCGTGGCTCTAATCTGTGGTTCGTGGCTACAAAATATAGTGTTCTGTGGTTCGTGATTATTGTTTACAAAGTACTTTTTTATAGAATACATAATTATTTATAAAGAAAGCACGAAGAAGTAATACGTTATTTTAGGATAGGTTCAGTTAAAAACAATGGCATTTGTTTACCAAAGTGATGCAGACTTGGAAGCGAAAGCTAAAAAAGGTATATTATGCACTTTATGATATTGGTAAACAGCTTTGTAAAAACTACTTACTCTAGTAACGCTCAGTACCTACTTCATCAAAGTAAGTTTAAAACAATAAAATACTATGTAATAATTATCTTGATATAAATAAATAAAAACACTACGTCCAGCGACTGCCTTGTAAGGTACCTAGGTACCTACACAATTGCATATAAAATGTTACTACATTGATACACAGTACAAAATTATTACGATGTGAGGCTTAGACAAAGGTGCACCTTGTCTTAATATGACTGCTGGAGATAGAATAGAACTCCCTCTTAAATAAGAGCACAGTGGAAAAGGGTGCAGCAGATAAGTTATCAATAAATATGTAAAACAATTTCAGCTGCAGAACGTATATCGGAGAACATGCACATAGTGGCCAATGAACCGTCATTGGCTCTGTACAGACTACAGGAGCACGTGAGGAAGGCCCTACCCCCCATGGTGGAGAGGAGAGTGGAGGTCACAAAGCTGCAGCACGAACTGCAAGGGAGATGTTATGATGTGGAGTATGCGTTGAGGTAAGCACTTGTTTAATATATTACAGGTCTCTCTACTCTCCAGGTCCTCAACTATACCCATGCATAAAATCACGTCCATCCGTAGCTCTGTTGTGGTGTGATTGAAGGACAAACCAACAAACAAACACACTTTGCCATTTATAATATTAGTATTATGCTCCCACCTCTGCTGGTACACTTATTGACCACGACCAGATCAGATTATTCTTGCAAGGATTGCTGCAGTACACAAATTTGTGACATTTATAATAATTGCACTAAAAAAAATAGAATATTAAAAGCAAAATAAATATACTTCCCATAGAAAATTTTCCCATAGTGAAAAACTCACTCTAGAAATAAACCCTTAAGATTGATTAAATCTCAATAATAAAACAAGAACCCTCTATCAAAAAATGTTACAAGTATTGTATTAAATAGATTATTTACTTAGTAATAAATCATCTTTTAATTCATAAAATTCCACTGTCTCTACTCTGTATGATGAGAGAAAATGATGTTATTGTGGAACTTACACTACCTATGTATAGTAACAAATATATCTGAACTCTTATACAATATTTATTACAATTGAATTTCAGTGCAGTGAAGTCAATGGACGGCGCTGCAAACAGCTTCAACAACATTCAGGAAATGTTAAAACAATCAATATTTTTAAAGCAACAGCTAAAATACGAGGAAGCAAGGCGAAATAAAAAAGATACTAACTCTGTGTACAAACGTCTCTCTGCGCACATAGTGCTCGACCTCCCGGACTTGTCTGACTTCTCCATGATCAGGGAGACGACCAACAGGTTAGAAAACATGATGACCCACGCGAGGAGCTCTAATGCTGAGCTGCATAGATCTCATACTACTCTACATTAGGCCCTACTAGACCCTAGTCTAGGCAGACATGCTGCAAACCTACTGCAAAATCGATGCAGAGTTGGAGTGCGATTTTCAAAATGACGGATTTTGTAAGAAAATCGTATTCTACCGATCTATCGGGGTCTACCGCGTAATTTTTTCACGGTCCATAAAGGACTGCATCAATATCAAAAAATGATTTTGGGCTTCTCCTATTGGCCAAAACCATGTTTTGACATTGAAATAGTCCTTTACGGACAGCGATAAAAGTTACGCGATCGCTACAATATGTTTGACATATTGAAATCATATGTTTCTTATTACTTTCAAGTTGTCATTATTGATTATGAATATCAATCATCATGAATACGATTTTCTTACACAACTCTGCATTAATTTTGTACTACGCGTTCTTTCAAGTTGAGCCTTGCACCATAGAGCAAAGTAATCGACGTAGTCGTAATTCCTAGTTCCATGCAGACAGTATGGACACAGTATAGGATATGCAGTAGTTTGACACCTTTGATCTAGTGGTACTACGCGTTACAAATTTCCCCTAGCTCTCTCGAGCTTCCCTGCACCGCACCTCAAGTCAGACCCACTTATAAAAACCGCTCGCGAAGCACCGCTTATTAAAAATAAATTCAAATTCAAATTATTTATTTGCACAGATTGAGTAGTACAATGGTGTTACATTATAATAAAAGTCCTTACAATCTGCCGGATAGGCATGCAAAAATAATATTTAATAATAATTCTTATTCTAAGTTTACGTATTAAAAGTTCAATTTATTAAATTGAACTTTGGATATTAGGAGTTTTGGTAGGTTTGGTTAAAAAAAAACTAAGAATGTTGTATATCGTAAAGCATTAGAATAATAAACACTTTTTTTTATATATATTTTTATTATTTATACCAATTCGAATTCAATATTCATAGTTAGGCAGGTCAGCTAGTACTTAATAAATAAAACAATAGATAAACTATTATACTGCATCTTCTTATACTGTGTCTTTACTGTGGGTCTGACTTGAGGTGCGATGCGGGGAAGCGCGAGGGGTAAAGATTTCTTTACTCTATGGTGCAGGGCTCAACTTGAAACGAACGCGTAGTAGTTTGCTTGCAGTGTCTTGTTGCTTATGTGAAAATTTCCGCATCTAAACTGCAATATTATAGCAGTTTGTTTGTCTTACACCTAGAAATTGCAATGAACTAGTCAGAGTTTATACTCGAGATAAGGGTGTATTTTTTAGTTTACTCAAATTCGATTGGCTTAATTGGCAGTGATATTGCAAAAATGGAGTCATGAGAATTGAGACCAAGTTCTCAAAGTGCTTGGCCTATGCGTCTATTGCAATGTATAGTTGTATGCCAGTGCTTGCCTAATAGTGGGTTTCATATAAATATGGGCCATAATATTATTTACTACTAAGCCCATTAGACAATAGTGAAGGGTGTCAAAAAAAAGAAAAGATCCTATTGATCTCAATTACATTAGTCGATAGGGCATCGATTTGCAGAAACATTCAATATCATGAACATTTTTGTTCACAATATACAGGTGAATGTAAAAATATCAACAATTTCCTAGAGAACACTTCAAAAACAATTTTTGTTTGTTTTGAAAATTTCTCATACAAAAAAAAAATATTGTTAGGTATGAAAGATAGTTCTTATCTTTCATACCTAATTCATTTATTTATACTTTTACTTAAGTTGTCATTGGACAAAAATTATTGTTTATAATGTACTGCCTTTTGAAGGTTGTTGGTATTTTCACTCTGTATATTTTGATATGGCCTATTAACCCTTCTCTGAGAGGAGAGCTCGCTCAGTAGTGAGCTGATGATGGGTTGATAATGATGATGATGATGATATTTTGATATTAAATAGGTTTAACTGTTTAACTGAGACAGTTCCTGAGGTAACTGCGCGGTGCGAGAGGAGTGAAAGACTTAAGGTTGAAGACACGGTTCTGCCCGCGAAATTCAAATTTAATTTGGTTTTTCGCAATTTGTAAACTTATACGACAAAGTAGGTTTATGGCATTCTAATTGCAAAATGGCAGTATCATCTTCACAGGTTTATATAAAAATCTTTACTTGAAAGTGTCCAGTTTAAGAAATTAATCAAAATATCGACTAATTTGTGAGTAACTCACGTCCAACTCAGTATTTTGATTAATTTCTTAAACTGGTCACTTTCAAGTAAAGATTTTTATGTAAACCTGTGAAGATGATAATTCCACTGGCGCAATTAGAAGGCCATAAGCCTACTTTGTCGTATTAGTTTACAAATTGCGAAAAACCAAATTAAATTTGAATTTCGCGGGCAGACCCTTGGCTTCCTCCTTAACTACTTCAGTCACACCTCCTGCACCGAAATGTCTTCTCTCCTGCACCGCAAGTGAGCTTTGGTCATTGGTGTGCGCTTCTATGTACACTTATCGTGTAACTATCTGATGCCCAAGACTTCGTCCGCGTGGATTTAGTTTTTAAAATCAATCGGGAAATCTTTGATTTTCCGGGAGAAAAAGTAAACTATGTCGCTCTCCAGGTCCTCAACTTACCCATGCAAAAAATCACGTCGATCCGTAGCCCTGTTCCGGCGTGATTGAAGGACAAACCAACAAACACACTCGCATTTATAATATTAGTATGATTAGTATGATATAAGCTAAGTTTATAACACTGCAGTACCTATTTAGTATTGTTAACAGTATTTTATGTACTTTTGTCTAACGCTTTTTATGTCAGCTGTTCTAAATTAAAACTGTGTAAAAGCTACGCTTTTATGCCAGCTGTTCTAATTTCAAGTGTAACGGCCTTTTTAGAGATATGCGTATTTCGTCACCCACGCGAATAAGATGAAATTGTGGAGCGGGGAGCAACTTCAAAGCAGCTAAGTATAAATAGCGAATAACAATAAAAAAGTTGAATTCTTACAATATTGTTAAGCGAAGCAACGGCTGGATCATGCGTTATGCTCGTGAGAGGGTGCCACTGGCGGTAATAGGGCTGCTTTCTGTCTGCCCGTCTTAACATGTATTGATTTGTAAGTACGCATTTTTGGATATCATATATATGTTTGATATGATTTAGATACTGAAGACTATACATAAGCCTTATACTGAAAATAGGATATCGGTGCTATTGGAGAAGTACCCACTCTACTGGAGACTTCGAAATATTCACGTGTGTGACGAAATATGTAAATCTTTTAAAATTTTTTCGTGAAAAATAGATTTTGATCCAGCTAGGTCGCAGTTTTTATAGAGCTGATTTTCTACTATAAAAAGTTTTTCATAAAGAACAGGTAAATACGCAGGAACGTAAACTTTATTGCCACAATAATTATTGTAATAACACCTTGCTTATTACTAACAAAAATAAACTTAATTCTTTTGCAATAACATAATATGCTTTTCTTTTAACGCCTCACTGATTTGCCATAACCTAAAAGCTTTGCTTAAAAGCACGATTCACTTCTAACATCCACCTATAGAGAAAATTGAAATTTAGTTGTAATTTGACCCATAAAGTACTTATATAAGTACACGAAAAATATATGTGCCTATTCGGCATAATAATAATGCTTCATTACATCGTCAAATACGAACCGATGCGCTTTGTTAGATGTGAACCGTACTTAACAAAAAACAGCAGTGCAACCTAAATAATATGACAGGTTATGGGATCTTATTTCTTTCTAAACCTAGTTGTAACGGTTTTCCTGTTAAAAACCATCATCGTGGCATCGTCGATGTGTAGGAATTAACGTGCCCATTTTCACTAATGTTCTATAAAGTTTAGAAACTACGCTAAGTTAGGTAAACCTTAGGTGCGATTGTCTAAAGTTATTCAATTGTTCGTAATCGTATTCGGTAGCATTAGCGTCAAAGTAAAATAAACCATAATAGCATTGGATTAAAGCTCAATTTCCTGTATGCATTCTTATACGTTTAGGTATGTACGATACGCTCCATGTTAAAATCGCTTGTACTGAATTTGTGACTTTAAATCAATACAATCAAAGATTTTTTACTTTAACACTTATTTCATCGAATACGATTACGATCAATGGAATAACAGACAATTGATACTCTTATTGAGGATTTCGTTTTCACCAACCTTTAGAAAACACCTGGTGATAGTGACATAGTGTAAACTTTAAAGGTTTGAGAGAATTTAAGAATGGTCAGTGAATTATCTCTCCATTAGTCTAATGCATCTATTTGGGTATAGTTCTTGCAATTCACGAGGGCGACTGACTTATGGTTGTGTGTGTATCTGTATAAGTGTGAGCGAGCGCAATGCTCGCGCCTGCCCGCTCCCACCTAGGCTTTGACAGGCACGCACACTTATGCAATGTGCATGTACACGAAGTAACCACGAGTAAAGCTCACTCGCCTTCGTGAATTGCAAAAACTGTAACTTGTTTTTGGATGCATGGTTTAGGCTTATCTGTTAAAAATAACTGACCACGGTAACTCGGTCAACCTTGTGATACGAAACCTCTGTTCAAAGGGTACAAGATTATCCATTGCCTCCTTATTCGGCACAGCTTTCGGCTTTTGGGGAAAGAGGAATCTGTATAAACAGGACTTTTGATCATCATCTACACTCCTTCGCCCAAACTCGTGGTTTATGATAGAGTTGTACACGTAGTCTATGGGCGTTGCTGTAACTATGTATGAATAGACGTTACTGTTTTCGGCTTGAAGTCTCTCCATCTTCTCGAATATCGTAGCCCAAGTCAGGTTCGAGTCTAACACTTGAATGTTTACTAGCACCTGGATAAATGATGGAAATTTTAGCAGAAATAATAGTATTACATACTACTTATTGCTATGCACATACAATTTGTGGAACCACCATCCATCTTATTTGAGGGAATAATTACTTTGAACTAAATATTGGATAGAAGTAGCGTTACTTTGTGGAGGTTCATCATTAGCAAGAAAAGGTTAAAATTATTTTGCTATAATCCGCCAACAGAAAAAAATCTATGGTCAAACATGCAGTTACAAGCTAAGCACCGTTCACCTTCTTAACCAAGCAAGAAAGCCACCACCGCTCACATGCACCACACAAGACTTTTACACTACTCTCGACGCACGTTTCTCCTCGACACCGGAGCATCCTCAGGAGATGTCGACTTTACAATGCAGTATTGCCTAGTGACGTTCGTGTCAAATGTTTGACCATACAGATTTTTTTCTGTTAGCGGATTATAGCAAAATAATTCTAACCTTTCTTACATTGAACTAAGACATGAGGATTCAATTCAAGGGGCTAATCGCTGTGAAAGTTACAAGTCCTGTATTCTATTAGTGGTAGGCTAAGAAAATAGACTGATCTGATGATGAGGTCTAAGCCGTTCCGGCCATCAACATGCTCGTCGACATGACACTGCATGAAACTGATTCGTCGGCCTCATCTCGACCACAGGTGCAAATGTAATATAGGTCTCTTGCAAGAATCGCTACAGAATACGATCTTTTGCTGCTTGTGTCCTGCTGCCACTTACTCGCTTGAGATTATTATCTGTCCACTTGTTGAGAGTCAGTGAGAGTTGGTGACACTGCACCATTTTGCACTAAACATTTCCTTGCAACTGGTGCAAGGAAATGTTTGGTTACATAGAATTACCATGCTTCCTTCTATTCCTCGCGCCTCCAATCTTGTATCATGAATATATAGATAGTTCAATCCACGAAGACGCGCCCCATTATTTATCGCTGCGTAGTGCGTTGTAATAGAACTCACATTCTTGTAAGTATTTAAAAAGAGGGGCGCGTCTTCGTGGATTGAACTACCTATACATGACTTCATTATTGACGAGTTTTAGGTCGTATTAAATGAGGAGTCAGCCCCCCTAGCCATGTTACACTTACGATTGTCTATTTCTCTTTCTACGATAGCAAACGCTTGAAGGTTTGGCTAGGGATAGACTAGATGGCGCAGCAGCTGATCAAAGACAGAAGTGTATTGATAATATTTCGCGGCATTTTGTATTTTAAATGTTTTTTAGCATTTAAAATGCATAAATTATTCACTGTAGTGTCAATTTAGAATGCACATTAAAATAATTAGGTAATTTAAGCGCCATCTAGTTTTCGATTTTGAAACTCAATTCAACAAAAGCTTCAGAACCTCAGTCATATCGTTGATAACGAAACTCTTGAAGTGCCTGGAGAACATCACTTCCACGTTGACGTCGTCCTTCAAATGCAGCACAACGGTGTAGCCCTTCTCACTGTAGCGGGTGACCAGGTTGTCCACTTGGTCTATGTCGTAGATGTGACCCTCCACTAATATCGCCAGTCGGTTTGTTACCGGCAAATGGCTCTCGACACTAAAAATAGTCATAATTTTTTTCGCACAGTGGTCTGTATGGTTTCCTTGATAACTTCTTATTCCTCATTGCTAAAGATTTCTTAAAAAATACGAAAGTGTTTTCAGAATCGATTCAACGGCTCTTAATCGATGCCTGAATTATAAGCCGCGCGCAGAATGTTTGCCGACGTTTGCCCCTCCCGCCTCCGCAAACCGCGACCCGCGCCCGCCTAGTTACCGTACTAGAACCATCGACAAGTGACCAACGTGACGTCATGACTCATCGGCAAACTTTCTACGCGCGTCTAATACTAACACATACAAGCGCTGTCGAAGCGCCAGCACTATTTATTGATAACAACTTAAACAGCTTTTTTATTTGGCATACAGTTGAAACCGTGTCTGCCCGCGAAATTCAAATTTAATTTGGTTTTTCGCAATTTGTAAACTAATACGAAAAAGTAGGCTTATGGCATTCTAATTGCGCCAATGGTAGTATCATCTTCACAGGTTTATATAAAAATCTTTAGTTGAAAGTGTTCAGTTTAAGAAATTAGTCAGAATATCGACTAATTTGTGAGTAACTCACGTCCCACTCGACATTCTGACTAATTTCTTAAACTGGATGCTTGGAGTGGCGCGGGCGTTTGTAGTCGGTTTTTTAATAGTTATTTGTGTTATATGGGGCCAAAGGAATTTTTTGTTCCCCGAGGGCGTTATTTTGAATTCAGAGCGAAGTGAAGGATTCTATAGTAGACTCCCGAGCGCAGCGAGGGATTCTAAAGTAGAATCCTGAGCGTAGCGAGGAATTCAATATACGCCGCCCGAGAACAAAAAATTTTTGCCCCGAATGACACACACTATTTTTCATCATTACCTATGAGAAAAAGCTAGGAGTATCAGTATGTATAGAGTATAGACATTACCAATACGTATATTGAAAGTTTAAATAAAACAAAAAAATTTTTATGAAAAAATTATACATTAATATTTATGTTGGAAGTATGGACGTATATACCTACCTATCTAATCGACAAATTTGATGACGTGACATCGAAGACAACAGCTTCTCAAACATTTTTGAATTCTCTCTTCTGATTGGTCCGCGTTAGTGCTTTAGTATGCTAAAGCACTATAACGCGGACCAATCAGAAGAGAGAAATGAAAAGTCCCATGGGGTTAAAATTAAATTTTGCTCCCGCTATCCTCTGAAGCCAATATTCGTTTTTCGAATAGGTATGATGAAAAAATATTTTTTTACATTAAATTATGCTCTTGCCTCGTCGAACTGATTATCATTCCGTGTCCGCGTCTCCTCAAATTGTACAGTATGTAGTACATGGCACGTCGGACGGAATATTTTTGGTACGCCGTGTACTCGTCTAAGATGATAACAGCGGGGGCACCAACGATGGCCGCGGCGAAGTGCAGGCGTGTCAGGTCGTTGGGACTCAGGTATTCTATGATCGTGTCGGCCTCTTGGTGGAATCCTGTACAAAATAGTATAAGGCTGGAACCACATCTGTGCGGATCGATTCGCATTTTGTCCATACAAAACTGTCATTTTTCTTAGTAGTCCAGGGTAGATAATTTTTGAAAACAAAAAAAAATTATAGTAGCATGAAACCCATTGGAAAAGGAAGAAAATGCAACAAAAATGAAAGGAAAAATAAATTACGGGCGATCTGAGGTCGGAAAGTGGGGGGAGGGGGGGTTTAAGGGTAAAAAACGGTTTATCTCAATTTCTGGAAAAACTACAAGTCCTATGGAAAAAAGTCAAATGGCAAAGTTGTAGGTAATAAAAAGATCTACAACTTTTGTATTTAGATTTTTTTCACATAACCTCAAAATGTATGTGAAAAATTAAAATAACCAAGTTTACAGATGTAATTCCAGCCTAAGTAATGGAATAACTTTCAATGAAGATTGTTATCAACCGATATACGGCCTTGGTCTTCCGCTACCTATATTGAGCAGCTCCCTGTAGCCTCTGATATCGGTTGACGTAGAAGGGAGTCTGCTAATACTGCGCTTTTCTATGCGGGTTCGCCACTCCATCATATTGGGACCCCGACGAGACCAGAGACAATATGAACAAACTAGCTGATGCCCGCGACTTCTTCCGCGTGGATTTGGTTGTAAAAATCCGTCGAGAACTCTAGTTTTCCGGGATAAAAAGTAGCCTATGTCCGGGTCTTCAACTATGCGCATGCAAAAAATTACGTCGATCCGTTGCTTTGTTGCGGCGTGATTGAAGGACAAACCAACAAACAAAGACATTTTCGCATTTATAATAGATATTAGTATGATGATAAATCCTCTTGCCCCTACCGAAAGTCGAACCCAGAACCAAGAACTTAAGAGACCACATAGTGGCGTAACTATACCGTTTGAGGCCCGTAGCAAATGACCATGGGGTCCCACCCCATCCTATCCCCATATAAAGAAGCTCAACCAAAGTTAAATTTTTCTCTCCCACCCATATGAAAAAGCTCAACCAAAAAACCAAATTTTTTATTTATTTTACAATTTGCTCACGTTCCTCGGGACGGGGATTCTTTTCGGCTGGGGTACCTACTTGGCATTTTGCCTAAATTCTACCCTGTAGTTACGCCACTGAGGCTGAGATCTATAGATCATACTCTGGCTCTGCTCAAGACTCAAGATAGTGTTAAACCGAGACACAAATATGTCCTGATTAATCTGTCTCGTTTTAACTCAGTCTTGAGTCTGAGCTGAGTGAGAGTACCATGTATAGCTTACCACTGCGGCAGGATGGTCGATTGGCTGCTATGGCCATTATAGTAACACTACAAGAGTAGAACAGTAACATTACTTACCAAGCGCGTCAATAAACGTCATAGCCTCCTGTGCAGCGTGTTTCCTGGGAACGCCTCGGAGTATGGCGAGCATCTCCAACCCGTTGTAAACTGTCATCCATTGCGGCAGAGGGCAGTGTTCGCAACTCAGCGTCGTATTCTGAGCGTACTGTCGAATATAAACACGTCATATTGGAATAGCAGGCATTACTTTGCGGAAGTTCATGATTAGCAAGAAAAGGTTAGAATTATTTTGCTATAATCCGCCAGCAAACATGCAGTAACAAGCTAAGCACCGCTCACCTTCCCAAGCAAGCAAGAAAGCAAAGTTCCCAAGCAAGCCATGCCACCACCACTCGCATGCAATACCACACAAGACTTAGGTACAACTAATCTCGACGCAGGTTTCGCCACGACACCGGGCATCCTCAGGAGATGTCAACTTTACAATGCATGACTACAAATTAATAGGTACTGGGTACTGCATATTATAGCAATTTAATTCTAAGCTTTTCTTGCTAATTAACACGTCAATCAAAATGTTCTTCAACCGACAGACGTCCACAGACATTGGTTAGGTACTCGTAGGGTGTCCACGCATAGACAATGTAGTTCAGCCCTGCGATTGTCTAAAATTATTCCATTGATCGTAATCGTATTCGATGACATTAGCGTCTAAGTAAAATAGTCCTTGATTGTATTCTGAAAACATGTCAACAGCGAATGTTAATTCATGATGGCGCGCAATGCACGACCGTTCGATGAGTTACACATATTATAGGTAGGTAGATATGGTTGCACAATGAACATTGCACAGGTCACAGGTACCGGCTGATATGCAAGCGCCTGGCGTATAAAAATATTAATTATGAATTTTCAAATAATTGCTGATATCAATATTACGCGCGAGTTGTATTATAGGGACTTCCACAAGTCACCGGCTTTCTGCGACTTGTTTAATGTCGCGAACCTACTTCAAGAGTCAAGACCCAAACGTTTATCAGTTCTTCGAACTATGAGCCCCGTCCATTGTCACTCTAGCTTCTCTAGCTAGTGATTCTTCTATTTTCCTCATTTTTTATAGACACTGATTTAACGGAATATAATTAGTAATCCGAATTACCTGATGCGGATTTCTGTTTAATCTCCAATTTGATAAACACCATAAATCGCCTTCTGTTATCATTTTATATCCTGAAAAAAATATTTTAAAAGTTATGTACCTATAAGTAGGACTAAGAAGTTCTTTGGTTCTCCAGGTCATCTGTAGGTAACTATTAGATAGATACGGTGAAGCAACGGCTGGGTCATGCGTCATGCTCGTGAACGGGTTCCACCGGCGGGAATGGGGCTACTTTCTGTCTGCCCATCTTAACATGACGTATTGAATTGTAAGTAGTATGCATCTTTGGAAATTCCCCCCATTGTGGAAACACTGCATACATAGCATAGTATCTATTGTATTATAAGCTTATTTTAAAAAGAGCAACCGCCGAGTTTCTTGCTGGTTCTTCTCGGCAGGAAGGGCATTCCGAACCAGTGGTAGATTCATCGACGATTCAAAAGCATTTGTAAAAGAGTTTATTTGAATAAAAAAAATTTCTATTCTATTCTATTCTATACGTCATCTTAAACTAGCACAATGGATGAACATATCATACGTTCTCAGAATCTTAGTAGGTACCCAATGCAATCTTTCATTTGATACCAATCGCGATCGATTTCTCTCACCTTTTTCTTGACTGTCATACTGTCATCCGATGAACCATAATTGTTCCTACTCAATTTCCTAACA
The DNA here is from genome assembly GCA_029955525.1 of Oeneis ivallda. Taxonomy (NCBI): domain Eukaryota; kingdom Metazoa; phylum Arthropoda; class Insecta; order Lepidoptera; family Nymphalidae; genus Oeneis; species Oeneis ivallda. The sequence goes on along the minus strand of JARPMR010000003.1, from coordinate 26,681,461 downwards.
CTGCATCCTACCGTCGTAAGGTTCTAAGGTGTAAAGTTTTGTAAGCTCGATTCATACATACCGGCTAAAACTTCGCACAACCTTACTCTGCCATGAGCTGACAGACCCGAGATAGCCAAAGCTTCTCCTTTGCTCAAACCAAGATAAACATTCCGTATTTTGGATTTCCCCAATCTTCTGTGAGACACGTTACACGCCAAAAGGTATTCGCCGAATGTGTTCACTCTGTCTCCTAAAAAGCCAAACATACAGCAGATAGGTTATATCAGGAAAGAAATGCGAAACTATGTATGTCTATCCAGGGACTGAAAAAGGTCATCTTTACCCAGAGATAACAAAGAGTTCCTGCGGGATTTTTAATATCTTAAACTAAGTATTAAAAACTCCAAACTGATTTTTACGACAGCGTGATTTAAAATTCCGGTAAGAAATTTTTGGAACGAAGTTCCTTTTCGGACGGTTTGGTGGATGGAGGCTAGGCGAAAAAAGTGTAAGAATATTCCTTCACGACACTTGTTGCCTTCGTTTATTACACACGTTCCTCTTTGGTGGTGTAGCGGCTAAACGAAGGAGTGGATCTATCGGTTCGGGGGTTGGATTCCGACTTCATTAACATTTGTTATTGTTATATAACACTTGTTATTTTAACAATCTGAAGTCAGGATTCGAACCCCTTTATTTTATTTATTTTTATTATTAATTTATTATTAAAAGGAACTTCGTCCGAGTGTTCCACGTCACTCACGCATAGTTTTTCTCAATATTCGGACACGAGGTCTGGAGTGAACCGCTATGGTTCCAGACCTCCCTCCCTTCGAAGGACCCAACTGGGCAGAGATAAGTAGGTATCTACCCAAGCGTTTCTTTTCAAACTACTAACGTCTTTTCTTCAACAACTCCTCTCGCTTCATCAACACATCGCTCTTCTCCTGCTGAGCTTCCTGCGTCCCCGTCTCGTACTGCTGTTTTTTTGGATACACCAACGTGTACAAAACATACGACCAAAGCCGCTGGATAAACTTGTATTCCCATAGCAATAACAGCGCCATAAAAACGAGGCTGGTGTTCAAAATAGCCATCATATCCATCAGCACTCCATAATCCTTGTCTAAGTAGAATTTCCGGGAGAAACATGCTTGCAGCACTCCGCATTTTGCTGAAAAAGTGAAGTTGCCAATTTCATTTTGATCAATATTTTCCATGCAACAGCGTACCTACTTATACTTTCGTTTTATTCGTGAGGTTACACTTCACAACTTCAACAAGGAAAAGTCAACTTCACTTGCCCGCGGTGCCCCCTGCTGGTCTACTGACGAGGTTATGACGACCGACAAATGGCGGTATAACCATCTCATACTCGCTAGACTGAACAAATGGCTCAGGCTGGTGTCGGCCAGCAGCGACATCGGCGCGATCAGTCTAGCCCTGCGATGACCAACACGCCTGCCCAGCGTGGTCATTATGGGCAAAACCCAAAATGGAAACGGATACTCGTTATATCAGTCTGGCATAAATATGTACGCCTTTGGTCCTCCGGTACAAGCGGATCGTCGAACTACATTAGTCTTGTCACTAATGTCTCTTGCGTCTTTTGCTGCTATGGCAAAAATTCGGTCAGAAGAATACAATAATAATACTCTTAATGCTAAACCACTGGCTGGCAGCACCAACAGGATGAAGAAGGTGTTGATTTATAATAGCCATGTACTTACGACAGCATTTGTGAAACATTTTAGTCGAACATAGATTCTTCCTCTTGAACACAATACATTCGCTGTTGTAGAGAAATATCTTCCTGATCTTAACAAAGGCGTACGCCATGTTGAATTGAGGCGAAAGGGTCATAAAGTTCACCACGTAGTTGAGAGCGTTGCCGTAGAGAAGTTTGGTTATGACAGTGGTCTCCCCTGTTTGAAAATTCGTTCACAAAATAAGTCTAAATTCTAATTGAATTCCGGTAACTACTTACTACTTTACATTTACCTACTTTACGGCAATCTATGCCATGAAAGGAACAAGTTTCCTTTAGCAGATTCAAAATCATTTTAAACCGATAAATCGTATGGTAGGCACATTTTATTGCATGCACGATGCATCGCCTAAGCATGTCACGTAATGATTACTGCAAGGAAACTTATAACGAGCAACGGTGACTTTCACATCACGAGCACTTTTGAGGATTTGTTGAGAATTGAGATCAACCAATCCTGGTGCTATGATCAATAAATGGTTGCGCCAGTTCCTTGATTTAAAAAAAATCTGTATACGTATCTACCTACGTACTGCTAGTGCAACAAATTCTTGAAGGTATTCCCTTGACCCAAGAGTTGCAGGAGGTATACGACCTCGGATAGTACGACGAAGGATAAATAGCTAGTCGAAAAGAACATCTTGGCTTAAAACTTGCGTAAATGGTAGGGAAAAGAACCCGATACCTATTCCGTGCCCTATAAGGGTTGTTAGCCATAATGGTTGCCAACCTCCGATAGGATACGGCACTCGAGAAGAGGTTAGGACTAAGATTATGCTTGAAGTCTCACCAAACACTACGTTGAGTATAACATAAGCCATGGTGTTGAGGTGTGCCCGTGGACCCAGGCTAAACAAATAAGCTTGCGGGATACAGCCTAGTGAATACACTGTGAGCATCAATGGCACAACCACTGTGAACAAAGCTTTGTTTCAGAATTGTGCTTAGGTACCTGCATTTAAATATTTAATAAGTAAAATCAGTTCCAGAATATCAAGATATGGCGTGGCGCTGCCAGTGCCACCGTATATTGGTGCCAGAATAATACATGGAACTACGATACCGCTGCAGCGTGGCCCAGCATGCAGTCATAGGCGAGTTGGCACGCCGCCGTGGTGCATCCATCCCTGCCTTTATTGAGATAAAAAGTTAGTTACCGTAGGTAAAAGTGTAGCTCTTATGAATATTCTACTACCGGTTAGTAAAGGAGATTTTGCTGAGGAATGGCACGCAAAATATTCATCATTCATCATCATTAGCAACCCATCAACGGCCTACTACTGAGCGCAGGTCAGGAGGTGTGAGGAGACCTGCGCTCAGTAGTAGTCCACCACTCTGGCCCAATGCGAATAGGCGGACTTCACACACCTTCAAGAACATTATGAAGAACTCTCAGGTGTGCAGATTTCCTCACGATGTTTTCCTTCACCGTTGAAGCAAGTGATATTTAATTGCTTAAACGCACTTGACTCCGAAAGTCAGAGGTGCGTACCCGGGATCGAACCTGCGACCCCCCGAATAGGAGACCACTGTCCTAACACTGCTTATTTCATTTATCTATATAATCTATAACACGTCTTCGAGCTAGCGTGGTACTTGTTAGTCCCCTGAGGCAAGTCCAAGCTAAGCGAGCTTTTAGCTCATTCGCAAATCGCAGGTATACCCTGCAGAACCGTTTTGAGTGTTTAAGTAGGAACCTACCAAATATGAAGAAGGCGTAATAAAACCTTACCAAGGTCACTGTAATAAAAAGTTTTAGGCGCCACGAGTACCATTATACCGATCATGGTCGACGTCATCAACATAACAAGCATGGAATATAGGAAGAAGTCGAAAATAAACAGAGTGATCCAGTAGTGCGCCGGAGAGAAATTCAGCGCGTGACACTGCAAGGAAAATTGAAAGGGTTTAGCAAGAGCAGACATGTTTTGTAGTAAATGTTTATTACACTAACACTATCCCACAACCTGAGCATTTTTGTGGTACACTTTACTGAAAAACTATCACGCCTATAAATTTGTGCTTTAACATATTAATTTAACTTCATAATCCAGATGTGTTATCTGTCAAAAAAATTTAATTTTATAACCATTAAAAAACAATTTTCGATTTTTCTTTATTCCAATGATGTTGGGCCACTATTATACACAACTATGCCAAATTTCATGTCAATAGCTTTAATAGTTACTGAAATAATCGACTGTGACAGACGGACGGATGGTCGGACGGAGAAAGTCTCACCATAAGGGTTCCATTTTTACCATTTTGGTACGGAACCCTAAAAATGAACATTAACAATTTTGTATTCATTGGATAGAATGTTATTATACTACTAACGCCATCTGTTAGAAAACCAAAGAGTTAACATCGCTGCAAGTTGCAACAGAACTTAATAACCGATAGAAAACTACGCGAGCCCTCACAAAGCATCAGCTTTTTGCTAGTCATTTTCATTAGCAACCCATCAACGGCTCACTACTGAGCGCAGGTCTCCTCTCAGAGAAGGGTTATAGGCCATAGTCCACCACGCTGGCCCAATGCGAATTGGTGGACTTCACACACCTTCGAGAACATTATGAAGAACTCTCAGATGTGCAGGTTTCCTCACAATGTTTTCCTTCACCGTTAAAGCAAGTGATAGTTAATTGCTTAAACGTACTTAACTCCGAAAAGTCAGAGGTGCGTACCCGGGATCGAACCTGCGACCCCCCGAATAGGAGACCACAGTCCTAACCACTAGGCTATCACTGCTTTTGCTAGTATTATAGTTATATTATTTTGTTACCTGCATGTGCCTTATAAATCCGCTTTCCTTTGAAGGTATGAGTGTCATATGCGATATTGTCAAAATAAGCAGAAATTGTATGAATATCGGCGGTGCGGAAGCAGTTCTCAACCACTGCAATCAAATATACATACATACAACATATAATTTAGTCCTTTGATGGAATAGCCTCATAGCACCCACTATATCCCACTATATTAGGCATGCGTGAAGACATAAAACCTTTTAGGTAACATGTCAATTAGACGTTTTATATACCACTAGCTGATGCCCGCGACTTCCGTAGCTCTGTTGCGGTGTGATTGAAGGACAAACCAACAAACCAACAAACAAACACACTTTCGTATTTATTTAGTATGACGTATTAGTAACGAAGAATTAATACCACGATGATAAAGGCGATCTAATTAAATTTTAGAACACAAAAGCTACTATTAGGACTTAAATATGATAGTTACATGTATTCCCTCGGGGACATTTTGTAGAGAATAATGAGTACTTTAATCATGTACATCATTTTTATGTATCATCAATAGTTTTCTCAGCACACGCCAAATTACATTACCTATTGCAATTTTCTTAAGGATCTCTAATTTTTTTGACGATAAATGCCTATGTTACTTCCTGGTAACTTAGCTTTCTTTTGGTGAAAAAATGGTTAAAGTCGGTCCAGTAGTTACAGAGCCTATTCGGTACAAACAAAAAAACAAACAAACAAAAAATCTTTCCTCTTTATAATTATAAGTAGAGATTTCGAATAGTTTTTAAAAGGCATTTTTGATGCAGTGATGGCACCTCATTGGTTCTTCAGCTCGTGTTGCCCAAATGAGTGAGTCAGGCAGAGAACAAACCTATCACTTTATTTTGATATCCATGCACTGATAGAAAAGATCACATCGGTGGGTTTTAAACCCTGACTCAGATTAACAAACTGCTAGAATTCTCTGAAGAAAATGATTGCTACAGTATGACGATCGCAATCATCTCTGATTGGCTGAATTTACAGCTTTCTAGCTGAATCAATACGTTTTAACCGATTGCGAGAGAGTATACCAGCCAATCGCACTGTTAGTACCTAATCGTTTTCAGACCATCCCACAGCCGATTGATCTTTTACCATACAAAGGAAGTAGAGCTAACGGTTGTAAGATCCAACGCCATCGGATAGTCCGTAACTTGTATGGTGGCGTCGAGCGCGTTCGTGTAGTGACGTATCAGCGCCATGAACGCGCGTGCAAGAGACCTCGCCGCTGCGCCGTGGTCGTGGTGCAGGGGACTGTAGAACACTTTCACCTTTAAACAAAAGACTAAGTTATTAAGGCGCTAACACCATCGTGTGGTTCTCGAGATCTCTGGAGCCACTCAGAAGAAACGTTGTATGACTCAGCGGCGCCACTTCGGAGCTTAGAAATAACTTTTATTATAATAGTTGCTTCTGTGCCTTTAAATTTGCACGTGCATTTCAATAGCCATTCGATTTCTGAAAATTTTATCATATTATTCCTAATCATAGTGCGATTGCGAATGGACGGATGGGCAGCTTTAGTCGAAACGGTAATAAGATGATAAGACAATACATGGAAGCTATTAGCTAATGTAGCAATGCAATGGAGAGTTCACGTCTTTCCGAGAACAGATACTTACCTTTTGTAGCAGGCATGCTGTGGAGATACTGCGCTGTGGATACGTGGCGGTATGCACAATGTATAACGACCTCTGTCACAACTCACAATGGACTAACGGTTCATGGCAATTTTTTTTATAGAATATCAGCCATGCTGAAATTGACTACTTTCCTCCTATGTCATCCTCCTATACAATATTGCAATGGGTAGAGTTCGAACCTGCGACCTTTCAGTTTTCAGTCCGCACCTTTATCCGTTGGGCTGTTGAGGCTTAAAATATTGTATTGACAAATTAATAATATGTGCCTCGCTTGTCTACGTTCCGTGTGGTCTGTACCTCTTGGTTAGCTTGGTAGGTATGTACTATGTACTCGTAGAAGACAATGATGTAAGACACAGTTCTGCCCGCGAAATTCAAATTTAATTTGGTTTTTCGAAATTTGTAAGCTAATACCACAAAGTAGGCTTATGGCATTCTAATTGCGACAATGGCAGTATCATCTTCACAGGTTTATATAAAAATCTTTACTTGAAAGTGTCCAGTTTAAGAAATTAATCAAAATATCGACTAATTTTTGAGTAACTCACATCCAACTCAGTATTTTGATTAATTTCTTAAACTGGTCACTTTCAATTATATTCTACTGGCGCAATTAGAATGCCATTAGCCTAGTTTGTATAGTTTTACAAATTTTACGTATTAGTTTACAAATTGCGAAAAACCAAATTCAATTTGAATTTCGCGGGCAGACTCGTATAATCATCCTTAAAAATTAATTAGTCAAGACGAAGAATTAATTAATTAGCAAGAATTAATTAGTCTCAGATTATTGCACTGTGCTTGGGGATCAAGTAACGAACGCACAGCTGTTTCCCGTCATTTCAACCTCTCTTTTTCTTTGGCAACAACTTCTCGGTATAACATGAAGAAGGAATCCATTTACAAGCAATAAATAATTAAGATAGATAATATTATTTTATGGATACTTACACCAAGAGAGTCATTTCTAGAATCGACTTCTAAACCGTACGCGTACATGTAGACGTAATGTTGTGGTGAATCTATAGCACGTGTTACAAGGTATTCTGTCAGACTCTAAAAAGAAGCGATACAATTAATAATTAATATTAGAACTTTCTAACATCTTCTCAAAAGATTGCTACCTGAGCTACTATTATGATATTTAAAGCTTAATTAAATGCTCCCAGCCTAATACCGGTAACCATTCCATTTACCTAGGACCAGGAGATTTAATTTTCGTTAATAAACGTTTAAGTACTTAGTAAAAACAAAACGTTCAATTCATCATCCAATTTTTACTGTGTCTGTTAAATATTGAACGTAAGTTTCGACAACCAGCAATGGTTTGAATAGACGGGCCTTATATATTTTGGAACGATGAATATACTAGTGGTTCGCCCCGAACTGAGACCTCGCGGTAACGGTTTCCCATAATTGACGATCAAAATTGACATTATTATTATGCCCGTTTTCACCAACCATACCTAAATCATCCCATTTGTAGAAGTCTCTTTACATAGGTAGCCCCTAAATACAATTCTAACATCCCAATGTCATTTTCACCTTTAGTTGTCCCGTAGAGGTTCGTAATAACAAAGTTGACAGAAAGTGTCAACTAACTTAACATAGGTAGCCCGTAAAGGTTAGGGAACTGTTATAGTGAAATCCTCAAGGCCTCAATCAAACTTAGGTATAGTTTTTTGGAACATTCAAATTAAATTACTTGTACACAGCGTCAACTATTGACACGATCAGAAATATGTAAAAACAAACTGCAACGTGAAGTTTTATTGATGTTTGCTAAATGACTAAATAATAATCTTAATTGAATAATAGGTATGTTACATAAAGCTGCATTTGCTATATGAGATGAGAGCGCCATCTATTGACATCATTGTGAAGTTCTGTTGTTGCTGCTCATTAAAAGTTAAATAATTTAGTTTCCTTATTACATTTATCTAATTTTAGTATTTGTTGTTCAAGTACATGATATTACGCTAAAATTGTAAAACTTTCAAGCCCCAGCTTTCAATGGTTATTCCGTTCTGAGGTCAAATATAATCTCCACTTTGAAAGCCCCCCATTTCGTCAATTTTAGGAAAAAAATTTAAAAAAAAAAACTTTTGTACTCTGTTCCAAATTATCTTTAAAATGAGGTACTGTAAACCTATGAAACACAAAATTTTTTTTTTTTCTTCGCATTCGCTTCTATGAGAGCCCCCCTGAAATAAAGATTTTTATAACTTTTTAAGCCATTTTCGGCTGGAGGCCATCGGTTTACATATTATATCTAAAATTGAAGTAATTTCGTTCAGTAATTCAGAAGTTATAAGGCTCTGACAGACGGACGGACGGACGGACGGACAAGTGCAAATTCACTCAAGTAGACTCAAAGACCTTCGCTTCGCTCGGTCGATAATATGACCATAATATATTTCGGAAATTGCTATACGTTACCTCTGGATGTAAAAGTGCTGTGTAATGCATATGTTTAACTTCTTTCTTCGTTGCGTTAGTTTCTGACATAACGTATCTAGAAAAACAGAAAGAACTTATTAAACATTATTAGGTACGGTAGTTCGAGAGAGTATTCATTTAAGTAGGTATTTATTTATTTCCTGCGAGGACTGTTTGGGTTCATGTTCTACATGCAGATGGTAAATTGAAGAATGCGTTAACTCGCGAAATGTAATAATATCATCACCAAAAGCTGGACCTACCTACCCAAAAAATGTTTATACGTATTTTATTTTTACGTACTCTGTACCCTGTAACTGCAAAGGCCTGACGCCTCAAGCCAATAGACCGGGAGCTCGTAAACTGATTAGTTGATTCTTCTTCTTCTTCTTTATCAACCGATAGACGTCCACTGCTGGACAAAGGTCTCTTGCATGGACTTCCACAGGCCTCGGTCTTGCGCCGCCTGAATCCAGCGGCTCCCTGCGACTCGTTTGATGTCGTCGGTCCACCTGGTGGGGGGTCTGCCAACACTGCGCTTCCCGGTGCGGGGTCGCCGCTCCAGCACCTTGGGACCCCAACGACCATCAGCTCTTCGAACTATGTGCCCCGCCCATTTCCACTTCAGTATCGCGACTCGCTTAGCTATGTCGGTGACTCTGGTTCTCCTACGGATCTCCTCATTTCTGATTCGATCCCGCAGGGACACTCCGAGCATAGCTCTCTCCATCGCCCGCTGAGCGGTCCTGAACCTACTTATGAGGCCCTTAGTTAGCGACCATGTCTCGGATCCGTAAGTCATCACTGGCAACACGTTAGTTGATTAGTTGATTACCCTCTGGGTAATGGTCTTTCTGTAAGGCTAGATTTTTTTAGTGATGAGATGGCTGCTAAGTAGGTACAGAAAGGCCGTTACCCAGAGGGTTCATAAGTTCTTGGACCACAAGAAGGAATACCTTCTTCATGCCAAAGAACATGGACGGGCAAGCTCCCTTACTGTTAACGGCGGGCGCCTTCTTCAAAAATATGAAATTGGATACTAACGCAGTTGCTACTGATATCGCATCTGTTGAATTGTCGAATTTCAGGATCAAATTTGTCTTTTGCTCCAACGCCTCAACGGTTAATATCTATTTCAGAAAATTATACAATTATTTTTATTGTGAGTTTTATCATTTGAACGCCTTTGAACGCTCAAAGTCATGAGTTGATAAGTAGCAGAGGTGTAGAAAAAATTGTTTAATTACAAGCTCTATGAAATCTACTTTAGCTTTATAGTAAAGTCACAGAAGACTACTATAAGTAAGTACCTAGGTAGGTATTTTAGACATTTTTTAATCGGGATTTTTGATATAAAAGTGTGCAAACGAGGATGTATGGATGGATGTTTGTAATGGAGGCCGTACACGTTAGGGTTTGCATGATGGTATTAGCCGTACATGCATAACCGACAGGTATAACCGAGTTTCATGACTCTATAATTCCAAAGCGAATAAACCGATTTTGTTGAAATTTGGAATATAGAGAGCTCATACTTAAGATTAGCACATAGGCTATTTTTAATCCCGGAAAATTACAGAGTTCCCGCGGGAATCAAAAAAACCTTAATCCACGCGGACAAAGTCACGGGCATCATCTAGTAACCGATAAAAGTGATGAAATTCATAGTTTTTATCACATTTAAAAAATCATGAGGTAATTATTAGTAATAATCACTGATTATTATTAATAATTACCACATTTATCACATTTACGGTAACATTTATGTCTAAAAATACCTCTCCATGTATAATTGTTTTTGTAGCTTGGTTCCCTTCTATCTCACCGAGAACGGAAGCCAAGGAAATGCCAAGGAAAACGCCGGTCACTACAGCTGACAGGACCTGTCAACAAAAATACAGGGACGTGCAGGAAATTTAATAAAAGCTCTGAAATTACCGCCCAAAATTTTATTTTTTTGGCCTCTATTCTTCACTTCTAACACCCTGAAAGAAAAATGACCTCAGGTTTTTAGAAAATTAAACGATCGTTTTCCACATATTTCACATCACACATCATCAACATATCAACGGCTCACTGGTCTCCTCTCAGTGAAGGGTTATATAAGCCATAGTCCACCACACTGACCAAATGCGAATTGTCGGACTTCACACACCTTCGAGAACATTATGGAGAACTCTCAGTTTAGCAGGCTGTGTTCCTCACGATTATTATTTTCACGTTAAAGCAATTTTTTAATTTCTTAAACGCACATAATTTCGAAAAGTCAGAGGTGCGTACCCGGGATCGAACCTGCGACCCCCGAATAGACCACAGTCCTAACCACTAGGCTATCACTGCTTATTTTTATATTCCACATAATATAAAGATCAAACGTTTTTCAGATTATTTTAAATGATTTATTTTAGGTAACAAAAATACTATAAAAAATTACCGTTATGATAAAATAGAATCTGTAGTAATAATAAAATGTGAACAGCTTCCATCCCATGTACACCAAGTGGTCCAAGTTCCCAAAATAATCTTTCCGTCTTTTCCACGGAACGGGTTCTGTAAATAGGTATAACTTATAAGTAACTTCTTAATTTTTTGACTGAGCTAAGTAGCTCTTAAGGTACGCGCACATTGCATCGATCGCAGCGCAAAAAACCGCTTAAGTTCTATGCAATTTATATGAACTAGTGTGCGAAAAACGCATTTTGCGATGCGATGCTGCCTTCTCCGCCCTGCAGCGGCCCGTCCAAAAAAAATCAAAATTCTAAATTATTTATTTCATGTGAGCCAACATTAGCTCTTATGACAATTCAAGACTTTCAGATCCAGTTCAGAATGCAGAATCTTCTGAGAAGAGTTCTCCTCTCGGGTTTTATTATCGAGAATTGCCATTTGATTGACATTAAATCTCATTGACTGGAGCCCGGAATTAAGAAGTTGGACGTAAAGCTGTGGATCTTATCCTGATCTCTCTCCAGTTGGATTGGCATCCCATGACACCGAGAGTTTTAAGAGTACCTATAGATGATGGTTGTGTTTTCCAAAATTCTTGTATACCTCCGAGACAGTTGATGTTATCGTTCGGTCGGTATCGGTACATGTAATCGTTTAAGTATCTTTTTCCTGAATGACTAACCCGCAATCTTCATCAATGCGTTCTTTGTTAATTCGTGTTCTTCAACGGTCGTATGTATTGACGCTCGCGATTCATAAATAGCTCTGTGTACAAATTTTTTATACTTATTAAGAGCCATATCTCATTAGGATGCCATGGCAGCACGCCTACAGCGGCGCCAGTCAAATTGTATTGGCGACGCCAAGCCGTCACCAAGTGAGGTAGGGTTAGGTACAGTACCCGGCGATATATATTGCACATCGGCCTTTGGAATAAAACGCTATTTCTATGCTATTTCAAGGAAAGCTAGCCAGAAATTCACGTAGTAATTACTGAAATCTCTTCACAATCTGCGAGTACATCACGTAACATAAAAAAAATGCAGTCGAACTGTGAATAGAATAGAATAGCGTTTTATTCCAAAGGCCGATGTGCAATATATATCGCCGGGTACCTACGGTAAGTTTTATTACAATTTGACACGTTTTGACTGGCAGCGCTTCCGGCGTCGCTGGCATCCTAATGAGGTAGGGCCCTTAAGATCAATAATAACTTTCATTGTAGTTTCGCATCGTGCTTTGTTTACCAGTAGGGCGGTAACTGGCTAAGGAACTACTCACTCCTAGAAAAAATTAAAAATTCCCAAGTTGGCCATGCCGGGAATCGAACCCAGGACCTCTCTTACCTATAGGACTAGGTAATAACCACAGCGACACCACTACACTATATCACGGTGGTCCTCAAAGCCTTCTATTAGGTAATAGGTACATGGATTTTTAATCACATCACAGAAACTCTATCAAGTAAACGTAAAGTTTAAAAAAAGCGTTTCTTGGATTTATTGATCACAAATAAGTTTGCTCACAAATAAATCTCGGAGATGCCTTCTTAGAATTTGATTCTTTATTATGTTATGCATTCACGCCCTCATATAGGCAAGCTATAATTATAATATCATCACCATCTCAGCTAATTGCATCCAATAACCAATATCTTTACAAAAAATCTTATGTTCGCATTTAAAATAATGATTATAGTCATCGTTCCAATTGATAGACATCTACTGCTGGACTTGTTCTCTAGCAATGATCCCCACAAAACAAGTTCTTGTGCCTCTCGGAACAAACATTACATCATGACGCGTACCTGTGGACACAATCGATTCCGTCGAAACTAGCAACCTAAAATTCTAATTTGAATGCGACCGAGCTTTGTCTATAGTTGATAGTTCGCGTTCAAATTAGAATTTTAGGGTTGCTAGTTTCGACGGAATCGATTGTGTCCATAGGAACAGCACTTGCCCCTACCTATTACAAACTTCCTCAGAATCTGGCACGCTAATATTCATAGAAATAATTCCATATTTGCTCGCGTTTTCCGTAAGGTCTTTGACCAGACTCGCGACGTTAGCCGTCGGGCTCGCGGGCAGGCGCAGTATGAGCAAGGAGCCTAAATGCGCGCGCACTGATGCACCGGCATCAGATGTTCTGCTGAGCAGGTCTGAGACGTTTTGTTCAGTTTCCCGACCACCGCTACGAAAGGTGACACGGATGCGGTATTCACGACCTGAAAAAAATATATTATACAGCCTAGAGTTCTTTTGGTCGCCGAATTGAATCACAGTTTATATCGCCTTTTTTAAGTCCCATACTTATCTAAACTAATATAATCGAAACTATTTAAACTAATATTATAAAGAGAAAATATACTTATAGGTACAACAATAGCATACCAACAATCAAACAATCAATTGTTTGATTGTTTGTATGGTTTATTGTAATCCGATTTTAAAACTTCAATCACGTAAAGAAAGCTACATTATCAGCGAGTAACATAGACTGTATTTTATTTAAAAAAAATAGAGATCCCTACGAAAATTGCAATACTGTTGTGGCCGATTTATTTATTTCGGCAACGCGCCCTGCCAAGCCGGCACCCTGCTGTGACCCTACGACCCAAGCTTGTAGCTCGGAGTCAGTGGTCAAACATTTTTTTTTTTTTTTTTTTTTGTTTTTTTTTTTAAGATGAACCCCCGATGTTGCGGTCGGAGACTGTGTTTACTGTTTATGTCTTATGTATCTTATCTATGTTATTGCTTATATTCTAATAATATAAGGTAACTATAGATCTTTAGTACATATTTATTTGTTTTCATTTATTATAATTTTTACAATTTTTGTTGCATAGTCTAAAAAATTTGGTCTCAAAAGATTGCTTCCAATTATTTCAAATATTGTTTCCTTACTTATTTTTGTGTTTATTAGCATTTCTAGGTTATATCTACTTCGGCCGAATCTCGGACACTCCGTCAGCAAATGGATGGGCTCCTCGTCATTATCTTGGTCGCATTTACATGCTGAGGTTTCTTTGATTTTAAATCTGTGGAGATATCCCAAAAATCCCCCGTGTCCGCTAAAAATCTGGGTCAGGATAGGATTTATTTCAATTTTTGATATTATTTTGTGGGTAAGGCGAACGTTTGGGAAGAAAACTTTGGTTGTGCTTGCAGTCGATTCTGTATCATACCTTTCTTGCCATAATCGCTGCGTGTCAGCTCTAATCATCCTTTTAATGCTTGCAATTGGACAAGCACAGTAGTTTGCGGCTCTTCTACTGTGCAGCGCTGCTTTCTTAGCAAGGCTATCGGCGCGCTCATTGCCAACATGACCTACGTGTGCTTTAATCCAGTATAGCTGAATGGAGCGCCCCTGGTCTCGAACTGCTCTTACGTTTTTGCGGATGTTGTACGCCAATGGATGAGAGACTCTTCCACTTTCTATGAGATCCAAAGTGGATCTGGAGTCACTTAGGATCCAGCATTCACTTTCATCGCTTTTGAGTGCCCATTGTATAGCTCTGTCCATGGCGTACAACTCCGCCTGGAACACAGTGCAGTACGAGTCCAGCTTCAACTTTACAGCTTTAATCTCCACGCCATTTTTCCACACGGATACGGCCGCACCCACCTTACCCTCTATCTTACTCCCATCTGTGTATATGTGCGCGGGTCCCGCTACATTAGTGGTTTCAGTAAGGGTGTTGTCGAGGAGGGTGTATCCGATCCTAGTACTATGCGCGGGATGCTCAATCTGCTGCGAGGTGTAGTCCAGTCTGGTCTCTATCTCTCTGTCTTCCGGTAGCTCGCGGAATACTCCCCTTTTTGCCTCGTAAAGAGCGGCTGCCTCTTGGATCCTAAGATCAAGGGGTAGTATTCCGGCCAGTATCGCTGCTGAATTTAATGAGACAGTTCGATAGGCCCTAGTTATTTTTTGGGCAAAGCCGCGCTGGATGGCGTTCAGCTGCTTTCTAACACCCAGTTTCTTTGTTGCTGGTGCCCATGCGCTAGCAGCATAAAGGACAATCGGTTCCACAACCGCCGTATAGATGGTCTCAACGACTTGGGGATGGAGACCCCAGCTTACTTTTGCGGCCCTGCACAGCTGTTTGTAGATGGCCTGTACCTTCTTACAGGTATTAATTGCGTGCGTGTTGAAAGTTAGGCCTTTATCAATTGTGAGCCCCAGGATTTTGATCTCTCCCGTGAGCTCAATGGGGGTCCCGCCCATAGTCAGGAGTGGGGAGTCGTACTTCAATTTTTTGGTTATCACCATAGCTTTTGTCTTATGGGCTGCAAATCTAAGCTTGTTCTTGACTCCCCACTCCTGCACATAGGCGAGAGCCGCATTGGCCATTCTGGAGACTTCTAGTCCCGTGTCTCCATCACAAACAAGGACGACATCATCGGCAAAAGCCTGACAATAGTCGCCTCGCTTCTCAAGACCTTTCAACAGTGGATCCAGAAGAAGGTTCCATAGAATCGGTCCTCCGATCGAACCTTGTACACACCCTTTTGTTGTGTTTTTGGTGTGTTCTACACCTGCGTACCTCACCCTGACTTTGCGGTCCTGGAGGTAGCTATCGATCATTCTTCTTGTGTTCGCTGGACACCTTTCCTCAGCCAGTCGAAGTTTAATAATTGGCCACCATGCACTATCAAAAGCTCCCTCTATGTCCAGAGATATCATTGTGACAATTTTCTTATTTTTCAGTTTTCCTTTAATATGATGCATCAGGACATAGAGGGCATCTTCGGTGCTTCTTTGAGGCATAAAGCCGTACTGGCGAGTACTGAGTCCGGGTAAGATGTGGAATTTTATTCGATTTACTAGCATTTTCTCCAGGATCTTTCCCAGAACCGGCAGCAGTCCAATCGGTCGGTAGGCTTTGGGGTTTGTGTAGTCTTCCCTTGCCGGTTTGCGTAGGACTACAACAGTTGCCTCCTTCCAAATTGTTGGGAAGTGGCTCAGTTCTAGGCATTTATTTGCTAAGGCGAGGTACGCGTCGGGCTCTCGGTTAATTACTTGCTGGCAGATATCTGGTGCAAGTCCGTCTGATCCCGGGGCTTTCTTAGGGTTAAAACTGGAGACTGCGCTGTGTAATTCTGCAGTGGTAAATGGTGGGTCCAAATTTTCATTTTTTGTCCATTCATTTACTTGCTCAGCTGCTTCCCTCATTCGCCGATGTTTTGCGTTATCATCTTTCCCGTGATCTTCCGGGTAGAACGTGTCCGCCAGCAGTTTCGCCGACTCCTTGGGGTCATATGTTGTACCATTTTGTGTGAGAGGCAGGTCTTCCTGTCTTGTGGCTGTTCTTTTCAAAACCCTATAGATTCCGTCCCAGAGTCCTTCCTTATCCTGTCTGTCACAGAATGCCTTCCAACTCGATATTTGCGCCTTCTTAACTAACAATTCATAATTAGTTTTTGCTTGCAGGTATTCCTGGACTACCAACGCTCTTCGGACCGGCGCAGCGCATCGGATGCGACGCTTCTTCGTGACTACCTCCCGTTTCAGCGTGGCGAGCTCTTCATTCCACCACGGTAAGTTTAATTTTTCATTACTTTTCTTAATGGGTATAGTTTCTTTGGCCACTGCTATAATTATATTAAGTATATTTTTCTATAATTTGATCTAGTTCTGTTTGCACTTTAACTTTTTCAATTTCTGTTTTATTAATGTAATTTTCCGCCAACAATTGTACTAGTTTCTCATGAAATTCGTTCCAATTTGCTTTCTTTGTATTAAATATTCTAGTTGTTCTGCTTATTGTAAGTGATTTTGATTTTGTAAGCATAATTTTGAATTTTATCGTGTTGTGGTCAGAACTCGTTACGCCTTCGTCAACTTCCCATTCTTCGACCTTATCTAAGAGGTCGTCCGAGCATGCCGTCACATCAACGTAACTGGTAAATCGTTTATTGCCCCTTACCGTATCAAAGGTCGGAGTTGTTCCCCCGTTCAGTACATGGAGGCCCATCTGATCAAAGGCGCTCACCATTTCGTCTCCTCTGCGGTCGTCTTTCTTACTTCCCCACCAGGTACTTTTCGCATTTGAATCGCCACCCAATATAACTGCTCTGGGTCCCAGTTCTTTGACTACGGTGTCCAAATGCTGCAGGTATGGTCCTATGGGCATATCTGGCTCGAAATAATACGAAACCATGGTGATTTCCCAAGCTCTAGTTTTGATCCTTACTACTACTATATTATTAGTTGTAAGTTTTGGACACAAAATAACATCTGTATTCGGGTCAAATACTACGATGGCAGCCTTAACTGTCCCATCCCCTTGGTTACTATTTTGAAATACCCTCACCCCCCTGTAATTTTTTCAAACATATTATCACAGATCAGTACACACACTGTCACAGTCCACGGTACACTCCACACGCTCGTAAGAGACGTACTATAACGCGATACCTAACCTATTAGTAATCCTTAATTGTCGTGTACCTAATGTAATATAATATTAACCAGTGTGCCTGTTACATAATATATACCTTGTCGTGGACTACGCATTTTATTAGGACCCTCTACATCCTAAATTGGTGACCCCTTCAGTGAACAATAAAATTCACAGATCAGTAGTACACCACTGTCACAGTCCACGGTACACTTCACACGCTCGTAAGAGACGTACTATAACGCGATACCTAACCTATTAGTAATCCTTAATTGTCGTGTACCTAATGTAATATAATATTAACCAGTGTGCCTGTTACATAATATATACCTTGTCGTGGACTACGCATTTTATTAGGACCCTCTACATCCTAAATTGGTGACCCCTTCAGTGAACAATAAAATTCACAGATCAGTAGTACACACACTGTCACAGTCCACGGTACACTCCACACGCTCGTAAGAGACGTACTATAACGCGATACCTAACCTATTAGTAATTATTAATTGTCGTGTACCATACCTAATGTAATATAATATTAACCAGTGTGCCTGTTACATAATATATACCTTGTCGTGGACTACGCATTTAATTAGGACCCTCTACATCCTAAACTGTAATCAAGGTATCAAAAATCACTACCTACATAATTCCCCCCACTGCACTAAATTCGTATTTTGCCGGGTTTGAACTATGATATTTGAAAATGATTATTTATTGGTTTTTCCTTTAATCGCGCAACGAAGAAGATAGGCATCAACATTAAACATATAAGTCTAGAACTTTCCAGCTCCAACGCCCATAGCAGTACTATTATATATTCTGTGCCCATAGTCACTTTAGGTTACTAATAGTTTGGGTCACGTTCTAAAATATAACCCTCCGCTAAGGTGAATATTAATAGAAATATCTTAGTATGAATATTTATTAAGTGCAAATAGTAATTACGTACCGTACTTGAAGAACATATAAGCCATAGTTCCGCCGAAGACCAAAACCTTGTGGTCGAACACAAAAACTCGATCAGCGAATTCAAGCGAGAAACTCGTGAAACTCAACTTGACGATGGTTATGTAGCCTTTGTATTGCTGGAAATTAACAATGCATTGGATAGTGTAATGTATATGTAAGTAGAATGCAGAGAACTGTCAAATGTTTGTCAACTGACAACCTATAATAACTCATTGTGCAATACATCAGACTCG